>OX421441.1:4659648-5859648 GCA_949126915.1 Musotima nitidalis
GGTCAAAGTGCGCCACGGAAAGTCCTGTGGCCCCCGCGATAAGATAAGTCTGCGTCAAATTACTTGTCTATGTATGATAATATGTTATTATCACAAAAATACAGACCAATGTACGTATAATCTGCAGCCTTCCCACGTACAGTATTGTACACAAAGCTCCCCACCCAGCCCGTGTGCGCCAAACTGCCAAACAGCGCTGGGTGGCGGCCAACTGTCGAATTGATTTAATACCACCCTGCACATAACCTGCATTCTGTAACGTTTACCCGACAATAAAAACATTTTTAGAAGAAATAACATTATAAGGGCTATCCTTAAATCACGCCACACATTAATGGGGTGGGAGGGGGTTGACGAAGTGTGACAAGGGGATGGCAGGGATCCTAAATTTCATGACGCCACATTTCAAAATCCAGGTCCTATAAACATTTTGGAACTGCTGTTTTAATGTAATCATTTCTTGCTGTACAATTGCAAAATATGTGACAGCACACAAAGAAGGGAGTCTCACAAGTGCGACCAGCTGTGACAAGGACGGGGGGGGGGGTCAAAAGTTCACGAAATTCGTGTGACGTAATTTATGGATGATCCCTTAGCATGGATAGCTTAATGTAGAAGGCTTCGCACTAGGTCTGCGTGGTGGACACTAGTCAAGTACGTGTCCACCATGCAGACCTCCTCCACCACGAATCACGTTGGTTCGTGAGAGGAGACCCGTGTCCAAAAGCCTAGGGCTTGGTCTTCGTGGTGGAAAATAACCCACCTTCCCGTATTCCAATAGCAATTCCAACCTCTTCCAGTTCAAATGGCCTAAATGTTTTAAAGAAACCTCCGCTGGCTTCAGCGCGCAATGGCATGTTTCCTATAATGTCCTCACAACCATTACCATCATCATATCAGCCCAGAAACGTTCTACCATTAAGCATAAAACTCCTCTCACTAAACAAGGTGGTAGGCTTAGTAGAATATATTTATGTGTATGGGGATTCTACCAAGATCTTAGGAACCCAAGTCAACCTCAACATACGAGGCTCTGGCGGGTATAAAAGTTCCCGGTAAGCGGCTATAGGCTCGGAACCTATTGCGTAGGACCAGAAATATTATCGACGAAATTTGGGCGTAGAATATGCCTATGCCAAACTTTCAGGGAAACAGGCGTGATTTTATATATATATTATTTAAGTTCATTTTTTGTGTAGGCAAATGACCTACACCACAATTAGCTATGTTAGATGTCCAAAAATATTTATTTATTTCCATCAAAAAACGAAAATTTCACCAGTCTCATAATTTTCTACAATTTCGTTTCACAAATTGAAATATCTTTGGAATGAAGCCAGGAGACATTAATTAAATCATTGTGTCTTTGATGGTTTATGTGGTATAACTTCCTCTTTAACTAATCCGCTTTTAAATACATAATTTGATTAAGAACAGATTCGTTAAATATGAAGAGTTTATACTATATGATAATAATAATATATATTTCTTACAATCACACCAATTATTTAGTTCCATGATAAGTATCACTAAGAACTTGTGTTATGGATACTAAAGAACGGATAAACATACTTAAACACTTTATTTTTGTAAATATATATAATATACATCGGAAACACCTAGACCAGAACAAATATTCATGTTTATGCACACAAAGATTTGTCCTGTGTGGGAATCGAACCCACGACCTCTGGAGTGAAGTGCAGGTATACTGATCTCCACGCCATATCGGTCGTCAAACTATAACTATATAACATAATAAATTTTTGATATCTGTTTGTAACGTTTGATCCTACCAATATCTGAGGAGCCCAAGCCAACCTCACCTACAAGGGGTGCACCTGCCGAACAACAAACGAGGTTCTGGCGAATATAAAAGTTCTCGATAAGCGGCAATAGGCTCTCCACCTATTACAATATATTTGACGAAATATAATATCCTCTGCCTGCCACTTCGGGGAAAAAGGTGTGATATTATGTATGTGTGTATGTTGCAACGTTTGAAACTTTCTATAGCGTACTCTTGGGTTTGTCATGTAATGAGAAGAGACGAAGGTCGAGTCGAAACGGTCAAGTGGCGAAACCCATTGCCTTCAAATTCAAAGGGTCTCTGGTCTAAACACTGATAATTATCGCTTGCTCCGTGCCTCGGAAAGCACGTTAAGCCGTTGGTCCCGGCTGTCATAAACATCTATGACAGTTGTTATTAAGGAATCAGTGTCTTTTAACATCCTGACAGCTGGATAAACTATAGAATGATGTTTCCGTTTGGGTTGCGGAGTTCAGACTGCAGTCGCTCCATGTAATAACGGAAATTCATCCAAATTTAGTTAAACAAGTGAGCAGACACTGGGCCCTAAGCTTAAGTCTAGGGCAACCGGTATAATGCTAGGATATAATAATGAGGTAGCTAGCCCTCCGCCCATATTAACACTAGACGAGACCACATTTCCCTAGTCGTTCGTAGAAACGACACTCTCTGTCAAGACATCATGCATTGAAGGTGCTGCCACTTGAGCTTATTACAAAACAAGAACTAAATTTAAACCAGGTTTAAAACTAGTGCTGTCACTTTTGTTTGGTAAAATGAAGACAGTGGCAGAACTAGTTTTAAACCTGCTTAAACTTTAGATCTCGTTTTGAAATAAGCCCCTAATGTTATATCTAATACGTGCAAGGTCACAAGCGCACTTAACTGTAGTCGTTAAATCCACGAAGTAGACTATACTATTATATGTAAAGTATGTATCGAGGTCGAGTTTATTGAAAGGAAATAATAGAATTGCATCTGAATGAATGATTGAATTATACATACAATATCTGTTATACAATCAAACTAAAAAATGGCTTCAATCTGCAAGTCTTGTGGTAAGCGGTGTTGGTGTCAAGTTTATATTCATGTATTCATATTTTGTACCGTGATTATTTCACGGTATGAAGCGCCTTCATCTTTTTTGGACTGCATCGACTGCTTGTCTTGTCAGGCAGAATGTAGTATCTTTTACGTGCCACATTAAAACAAATTAAGGTTTTTAATTGTTTGTCTTTATTATATAATTTGTCACTGTTTGTTTACCTGAAGAAATTCTTCGTCAGAATTTGTCAAGGTTTGTCAGTTTATCAGTCTGTTGTGGTTTTTTCTCGAGATTTGTCAATCTGTCGCTGACTCTTATCGGGGGATCATATAATAGGTTGGGGAAAAAGTCTTTTCGTATTTTTGTATGAAAAGTCAAGACATTTTTTTCAAAGTTTATTTACATTTATTTACAATATATATGTACCGTTTTGTTGAATAACTTTCTGCCATTTTGTGGGCAGAGACATTATCCCGTTACTGTAGAAACTTTGGGACTTCTGATCAAAAAAACGGGACAAATAGTTTTGGCAGTCCTCTCTTGAGGTCAACCTTACAGAACCTAAAGAATTCTGCAGAGACCGAAACAGGTGAAAATCTGAAGGCGCAAGGTCAGGGCTATATGGTGGATGCACTAGGACCTCCCAGTCGAACTCTCTTAATTTTTGCTGAGTGGCTAAAGATGTGTGTGGTCTAGCGTTATCGTGATGAAAGACCACACCCTTCCTGTTGATCAATTCCGGCCGTTTTCTCTAGACTGCTTCCTTTAATCTCATCAGTTGCTGGCAGTAAAGATCAGAATCGATGGTTTTGCCGGGCGGTAAAAGCTCATAATAAACAATGCCCTTCCAATCCCACCATACATACACACAGCATCACCTTATTTCGTGTTAGGCCAGGTTTGGCCACAGTCTGTGAAGCCTGGCCAACTTTCGACCACGACCTTTTTCGCACGTTCTTGTCGTACGTGATCCACTTTTCATCGCCAGTTATCAATCTCTTCAAAAACGGCTCGGTTTCATTACGTCTCAATAATGAATCGCAAATGAGTACACGGTTCATTAAGTTTCTTTGAGTGAGCTCGTGTGGCACCCAAATATCGAGCTTTTTTGTATAACCAGCTTTCTTCAAATGGGTCAAAACTGTTTTGTGGTCAATTCCCAGTTCTTCAGCTACATCGTAACTACTAATATGCCGATCTTGCTCCACTCTTTCAAAAATGGCGTCCATTTTATTCGTAACAGGGCGACCAGAGCGAGGTGCATCTTTAACATCAAAATTTCCGGACTGAAAACGTTTGAACCAAATTTGTGCTACTCTTACTGACACTGCATCAGGTCCATAAGCATCACAAATTTTTTTCACTGCTTGAGTTGCATTTTTGCCTTTTTTATAATAAAATTTTAAAATGTATCGAATTTCTTCATTAGATTCACTCATTTTTACGGAGAGAAAAACAAATGAAAAATAGCGGGAAACAACTTTTTTTTATTTTTTTCTTTTCTTTATAATGGAACCTTTTTAATGTTACCAAAACCAGCCAGACACAAATAGTACAGTCAAAAAATTTTTATAATAAGTTTATACCTACGTTATGCGAAAAGACTTTTTCCCCGACCTAATATAACGCTGACTGCGATATGATTTGAGTTTCCCTTTTATATTTATTAATGTGGCTATTATAAATGTCAGCATTATAAAGTCCACTTCTACACATTGGCCGTTAACCAATAGATTACATTCTATTGGGGGTATTTGCCCATAATCACCACGCTGGGCAGGCGGGTTGGTGATGGCAGTTCAAGCCAGTACGCAGAACAACGCTGCTGCCCGTCATCTCGAAACATTTCTCTTCGTCGACTCTTACGACTCCCCGTGAGAGTTGAGGGTTGGCACTATTCTAGGCCATAACCAAACAGCGCCGGCCTAGATGTGGGTAATGTGTGTAGTCCACTTAAGACAATTTTTTCGTTAATGGACTCCTTCGCGTAGAGAATTGGCCAGTGTCAAGTAAATAAAACAAATCAAGTTATTTGCATAAATGCAGCATTTCAGTCAGGTAATTGTGATCGAAGTTAAGTAAAGTCCGTCATGTTGCAGTCAAGTTAAAGTCATATCCCAGTAAAGTGGAGACTTTACTAAAGGTTTCATGGAGTTTTGGAATCAACAAAAAAAATAAGTGTACCACTTTCCTACACTTAAGTACGTTGTCGAAGAAATAATATCGATATACCCACAATAGGTACAAATAAAAAGTTTACACTAGTTTTGGAAACAAAATACTGCGGCGATGCGCGCTGTACTGTAACTGTGTTTATTTTTCATTTTCTGTCTTCTTTTTGTTTATTGTCACCCAGTTATTGTAAATGATAAATAAATAAATATTCTCTTACAATCACACCAATTATTTAGTTCCAAGATAAGTATCATTAAGAACTTGTGTTATGGATACCAAATAACGGATAAACATACTTCAATACTTTTTTTTTTTTTGTAAATACATATTTAAGATACATAGGAGAACACCCAGACCAGAACAAATATTCATGTTCATGCACGCAAAGATTTGTCCTGTGTGGGAATCGAACCCACGACCTCTCGAGTGAAGTGCAGGTATACTGACCTCCACGCCATATCGGTCGTCGAAATATGATGATGATGATATGATATGATGTATGTTATATCTGGCAAACATAAAAGTACTCGGTAAACAAGAACAGGCCGGCCACACCAAAAAATATAATTGGCGAAATGTGGGCGTATAATATGCCTCTGCCTACCCCTTTGGGGAAACAGGCGTGATATATGTATTTAATATGATTGGAATGTCTTCTTTTTATTTTAAATTATAATAAACTATGTAATCCAATTTATACTTTATACACTTCACTACTTTTTTTTGACGACTGACATGACGTGGAGTTCAGTATATCTTGAGTGCACTTCTCTTCTGACGTCGTGGGTTCGATTCAACAGGAGACAAATATTTGTGTGCATAAATGAAAAACATGAATATTTTTTCTGGTCTGGGTGTTTTTTATTGATATTAAGTATGTATGCACTAACAAGTATAGAGGTATGTTTATCCGTTATTTAGTATACATAACACGAGTTCTTAATGATACTTATCTTAGAACTAAATAATTGGTGTGATTCTAAGAGAATTATTATTATTATTTTCCAGTAAGACTGGTACTCTTTGTTTATTACCCAGTTATTACAAAGGAGGTATACATACAATATTAGTGTGGTTATTCTTGGTGGCATTGTCCGGTATTTCCGATGACAGACGTCGTTACTGAGAAACTAATCAAACATGGGAATATTGAATATATCCATACAAGAACAAGGGCCTTCCGACTAATTCGATGAATTTCAGCTATTTCATCTAGATCAAAATTTTCTGAGGTTTATCAGTCCGTACCAAGAAATTTGCCGAAAGCCATAGATTATTCATGACCTTCAATCCGTGACACACCAATTTGCAGACTAGTGAAGCGACTAATTGAATAAATGATTATGTTTTGCGTTTCAATGACACATTTTTACGTAAATATAAACAATTTGTAATATAATTAAAAAGTAAAACTCAGATAGAGACTATCAAACATCACGTCAATTCTTTAAAATTTGTGTCTAAATTGAGAACGTCATGTTGTATTGAGTTCCATGTGTCCGGCGGTATGACGGAATCAATTCGAAATCCATTTTGCCTAATAATCGATTGCTATACTATTATAGTAAGTTACGAGGTAGGGCCCCAGGATACTGACTGCTTTTGATTCAGAAAGAAATAAAATTACTATGTCGTTTTAATTAATATTAACTATAAATGGCAAGGGCTCTGGTGTCACAATATCCTAACATTATTTCGATTGCTCTAGACTTAAATCTTGGGCCCAGGCAGGGCTTACTTACTGGTCTAACCAGGTTATTACATGGAGCGACTGCCGTCTGATCTCAGCAACCCAAAGAAAACATCAGCCTATGGTTAGGCAAGGGCTCAGGTTTCAAAGTCAAGTAAAGTTATGACCAAGTCAAAGTCACACCCTAGTAGAGACTATACTAGAGGTTTTTAGATGCTTATGTCACTTACGTGCAACATTCCTACACTATTGTACGTTGTTTTAAAAAAAACACCAATTCTATACATAAATACATACGGTGTAAATTCAATTGTAAAAATGGTGGTTTTTTCCTAAATAACATATTAAAATTTGCTCGATATGTCTTCCTGCGTAAGCACCAACACTAGTGTATGGATTCATTTTACATATTAATGTTTTAGTTAATTTGTTTTTCAGTTTGTAGTTGCAATAATCGATGCAAACTTTTAAAACACTCAACCAGATGCTATTTGCGTGAAACGGGACGAACGAACACACAAAAAGGTCCCATTTCTATCATTCTCACTACTCCGAATAGGATTGTGCGCAAACGGCAGATTTTTTATCGTAATCCCTATTGTTGTCTCGCTCTATCGACACACGTACGATAAAGACAACACGCTACAGAGAAAAGCGAGGACATTGACTGCATTAAAAACTTTTTTCGCCGTAGGTACCCTTCTTTTGTTTGATGTTGCATTGCGTGCATCCGTCAATGTGTGGCATTTCACATTTAAAACTTTTCTAAAACTGAGTTTTAAGAATTAAATCGATACTTCTTGGCGGTAAAGTGAAGCGTCATTTTTGCAGTTTTGTTTTATTTTCTAAAATTTGTGATATTTCGAACATTAATGTGTAATAACGGTGGATTATTTACCGTCAAGTGTTTGTGAACGTACATGAGTGTTGGTAAATGAAACAAAACAGTGCAACATCACTTCTTATCAAATTCTCTCAAGAAGTCCATGTGAGATCTCAGTATAGTCTTACATCTTTACTGAGGACTCAAGGGGCTTAGGGGAGGGTATACCATTCATCATCTTTTTACCACAAATTCTTATTTACTACGATTTATATATTATAAATATAACACTTACTTGACACTGGCTAAATGTGCAAACCACACGAAGCCATTATTAAAAAAAACAAATATCAATTTGACATAATATTGTAACTTAATTTGTATTCATTTAATTGATGGTTGTAAACTGTTCACAGAGCTTTGTTTAAAATCTTATCACGCCTTACGGCAACAGTACCAATATTATATGTTCATCTTATTACCTGTGTTAGCAAAGAAATAAATTATTTGATCGTTTATCTACTTTTTTTAGTAAAATAATTGTTATCCAGTAAAATGAAAATTTGTTTTGATTTATATTAGATTATTTTGATTGCATGACATTTATAATTTCTTAATTTTATAATTTTTTTTTTGTCTCATATTTTATTTTGATTAAAAAAAAATTATTGATAATAATAACAATTTATTTATTTTGCTGTGCCCTATCCGGGTCTATGTTGATACTACCTTTTATATAACATCTGTATATACAACATAGTTTTGGCAATAAATACTTTGACTTCGACAGGCAGACAGGTAATACTGACGCGAATCCAAAAATACTTACTGTTATTGCTGTGCCAGCGTATTGGACTGGTAGTTTGAGGGGGGCCTTTGATCAGTGGATCGTGGATGGGCTGAGATCGTGGTGATGGTCAAAACAAATGAATCATTGTGATGGGTTATTGGTGAAAAGAAACGAGGATTGCAGAGTAATAAGTCGATAATTTTATTTTTCATAAGACAAGAGATGTTACACCGAGAGGCGCCGATATGAGAGAGACAAATATCTATGTCAGCTGTCAGTTTGACTTGGCGTTCTGTTACTACTAAATTTTGCGTTTGGTTTACGTTCCAACTTCCAACACAATGTTCAGTCAAAACATTGATTATATTACATTTTTTTTTCATTATATCCTTCATTGTACAGTCTAGCATCATTAACATCCAGTGCCATAAAAATCGACACACGTCTCTAGATAATATGTGGCGCCTTCGGTGCTACCTACTTTGTGCCGCTGACTGTACATACATACATACATACCGTACATTCACGCCTGTTTTCCCGAAGGGGTAGGCAGAGGCGTATTTCACGCCCACACTTTGCCAATTATATAGTTGGTGGCGTAATAGGTGGCGAGCCTATTGCCGCTTACCGGGCACTGTTATGTTCGCCAGAGCCTCGTCCGTTGATCGGCAGGTGCACCACTTGCAGGTGAGGTTGGCTTGGGCTCCTTAGGTCTTGGTTGGTCCCTATACACCTGACTGTACATAAATAAAAATAATTAACCTTTAGTTAATAGCTTGACGTTAAATAAATTAGTTCCTTAGTTTGAACTTAATCCTAGTTCAAGCGCTATGTTCAGTAAAAATCATTTAAGTTATCCGATACTTATGACAAAACTATAATTTATAAAAAACATACCTTTGATGTCCGTTTATTGTGGCTAGTCTCCGAATCTGCTGAACCGATTTTGACGTAATGTGCAACCTAACCAACCCACGATTTACTTTAAACCCCACTTGACAAAATTAACAATTCGAAAACAAAAAAAATTACCATACTTTTACAATATGACTAGTCGTTTTATAAAATGGCGGCTTCTTCAATCTGCCTGGTTCATAAATTCGAATATAACTCGTACAAGCAACGCTAGCAAACGTTTATTACAATAATTCGTCATTAGTGATCCCTCCCAGTGTAACCGGTCACCCTCTTGTAACCGAGAGGGTGAACGAACAGGGATTTAAGTTCCTTGTTGCTATAAAGTTAAGGTTCAAGTTAGCGCCGAATATTTGGATGAAAAGGAAAATCAGTCAGTGTTTTTTGCGTATACGATGTGTTTGAGTGATAGATGCTTTAATAAGTAATTGTTATTTGTGTTACGTTATAGAGTACAGTAGTGAGAAGAATATTTGTGAATTAATTTATAGTATACTAAATGAAATATGGTCGAGTTTTTCACATCGTCAGCCTGCTTAGAAAGTAAAAACTTTTTATTTTTTATAGTTAAGGCACTAATTGAATATAGTTCTTATTCCAATTCGTTCATAACTAATTAAATAATAATGAGATATTCCAATCAATAAATCTCAAAATTACACTAGGTGGCATTAAAAGTTTTTTTTTTGGAGTTACGCTTTTTGTAAAATTAGACTATGTAATATTATTATCAGCCATTTTCTGTATACTGCGTAATCTAGGGCTTTCAATTCAATAGTTTTCTACATTCATCGATCTTGTGCCAAATGTAACCTTATGTGTGTACAAAAGGAGTATTTATAATTATAATAATATGTTTATCCGTAGTTCTGGTTAGATGGCGCTTGTGTATCATAAATAATTATTATTCTTAATTTTATATGAATTCCGATATGGCATGTTCTTTCACCTTTTAAATAGTTAATTTAAATCACAAATCAGAAACGTGTTATTAAGACCAGACTTTTGGCATACAGCCAATTTAATTACATTATTATTACAACGAAACTTTTTACTAACAAATTTATTAATTATTTCAATTTAGAACCGATTGAAATTCGAATTTTGATTTCGAAATTCCTTAAAACCAGTCTCACTGGCTGGATTGGAATTTGGAATCACAAAAGAGTTTGCTCAACGCGGTTCTACGCTGCCATAGCCAGGCTGCACAAAATCAAGCTAGGGCGTTACCCGCTCCGCTATTAATCTACACACAAGTAAACATTATATCTCAACCGGCGAGTTGGATGCCAAGAAATGACACCTGTCCCGCTTACACGTACCGCGCTGACCCGCGCCAGAGAGGGACGGTCGCCGAAGGGCCGGAATCAATACCACATGACAGGAGGCTGTTTTATTTTGCCGGGGACATCTTTGAGTTTGTATAGGTGCCGCGTTCCTGTCCGCTTTGGCCTTTGTTCTTTGGCTACGTTGAAATCTTGTTATAACGATACTTTTATAATTAAATGCTATTAATGTTTTTAAGCGCTCATAGTTCAACGATAGTAGCTGGTCGAAGACGATTACTGAAGTAAATAAACGAAAAAATACTAAATTTAAAACATACAACCGGCACATAAAAAAATCTAGACAGGTGCAAAAAAACAATACACAAGTCGCGTACAAGTTGTCTGATATCAAAAAAGGCTCCAGCTCAGTATTCGCAGTAAGTGAGTAAAGAAGAGTTCACAAAGATCAGGCCTTGAATGGGTGACCATTTGTTTTGCAATATCAAGTGCTTCAGTCATACGGCACATTAAGATATTGGACACGATTTTAACCTCGTAAGGCCCAACGACATAATTTAATGACAAAAATATGTTGACATTCCGGCCCAAGACACTTTTTAAAATCATTAAACTATGGCCCAGCGACCTAAAATAATGACATGATATTTAAACGTATTTATTGTTCTAAATAATCCCGCCAATTTGAATCTGCCAACAAATTATTAACTTTGAATGCATCATATAATTTTGACCCAGATTAATAAGAAACTCTTAAAAGAGTTTAGTCAAAAGCATTACATTTAAACACTTTTTTACCAAGCTGGGCTGGCGGGTTGGTGATCGCAGCTCAAGCCGGTATTCAGAATGCTGCTGCTGCCCATCATTTCTCTTTGTCGACTCCCCGTGAGATGAGAGGGGGTGGCCTTATTCTAGGCCGGTGCCACACGGCTGAAATGCTCAGTAGTGGGCTGAGATGATAGTTAATTAAATAGAATTAAAAGTTATATTGTTGCAAAGTAGATTGGCTTTAATCAATCAGTTTCTAATTACTGGTTTCTTGAGAATTGACCTTAGTGCTTCGCGTCTGTGTAATTACATATTTTCAAACGTGTAATTTATCTACCTGTATATTTTATTTTTTATGTCAATGTGTTAATTGTAATTTTTGGTATAAATGCATAATTTGAATGTAATACGGTAAGTACTTGTAATAAATAAACATAATTTTTTGTCTGTTTATCGTGGGTTATCAACGAAACAGCTAAGCCGATTTTAATGGGATTTTCACTGGCAGATAGAAAATTTTATAAAGCCAAAAGCCTATTTGGGGGGCTATATATTAATTGAGTTAGTATTTGTAAAGTGTAATAAGTTTAGGTTATGTAGGCAATTTTTACATATTGATGAGTTTGATGACACTTCAAATTTAACTCACGTATTAATAAACGTATACAGTCTATAAATCTTTTTGCTTTTTTTATCTTTTGTTTCAAAAAACAACCGCTAAAACAACGCTATGATGGGACAAGAAAAAAACTAACAACGGAAAGTCCTAGAGAGAGACATCAATACAAACTGCCAATCAGCGAGACAGAGATGGAAATAAGTAGGGGTGACGCGAGCCCCTGTTCTGGCGTGATTGTGTTCATGTTCAATGCACACAATAGTGATTTGGTCAACTGTTATTGACGGGTGCGGATTCAATTTTGGCAGTATTATAATATAATAGTATAAATAATTTTATTTCATTACTTTCTTCTGCATGAGCTGTTTGTTTAATTCGTGGTATTCAGTCTGCAGTCTGCCTGCCTCTTTTATATTTTATTACTCGAAATAGTTTCTATATTTACCAATCACATGTATATATTAGGTCGGGGAAAAAGTCTTTTCGCATAACGTAGGTATAAACTTATTATAAAATTTTTTTGACTGTACTATTTGTGTCTGGCTGGTTTTGGTAACATTAAAAAGGTTCCATTATAAAGAAAAGAAAAAAATAAAATAAAGTTGTTTCCCGCTATTTTTCATTTGTTTTTCTCTCCGTAAAAATGAGTGAATCTAATGAAGAAATTCGATAAATTTAAAAATTTTATTATAAAAAAGGCAAAAATGCAACTCAAGCAGTGAAAAAAATTTGTGATGTTTATGGACCTGATGCAGTGTCAGTAAGAGTAGCACAAATTTGGTTTAAACGTTTTCAGTCCGGAAATTTTGATGTTAAAGATGCACCTCGCTCTGGTCGCCCTGTTACGAATAAAATGGACGCCATTTTTGAAAGAGTGGAGCAAGATCGGCATATTAGTAGTTACTATGTAGCTGAAGAACTGGGAATTGACCACAAAACAGTTTTGACCCATTTGAAGAAAGCTGGTTATACAAAAAAGCTCGATATTTGGGTGCCACACGAGCTCACTCAAAGAAACTTAATGAACCGTGTACTCATTTGCGATTCATTATTGAGACGTAATGAAACCGAGCCGTTTTTGAAGAGATTGATAACTGGCGATGAAAAGTGGATCACGTACGACAAGAACGTGCGAAAAAGGTCGTGGTCGAAAGTTGGCCAGGCTTCACAGACTGTGGCCAAACCTGGCCTAACACGAAATAAGGTGATGCTGTGTGTATGGTGGGATTGGAAGGGCATTGTTTATTATGAGCTTTTACCGCCCGGCAAAACCATCGATTCTGATCTTTACTGCCAGCAACTGATGAGATTAAAGGAAGCAGTCGAGAGAAAACGGCCGGAATTGATCAACAGGAAGGGTGTGGTCTTTCATCACGATAACGCTAGACCACACACATCTTTAGCCACTCAGCAAAAATTAAGAGAGTTCGACTGGGAGGTCCTAGTGCATCCACCATATAGCCCTGACCTTGCGCCTTCAGATTTTCACCTGTTTCGGTCTCTGCAGAATTCTTTAGGTTCTGTAAGGTTGACCTCAAGAGAGGACTGCCAAAACTATTTGTCCCGTTTTTTTGATCAAAAGTCCCAAAGTTTCTACAGTAACGGGATAATGTCTCTGCCCACAAAATGGCAGAAAGTTATTCAACAAAACGGTACATATATATTGTAAATAAATGCAAATAAACTTTGAAAAAAATGTCTTGACTTTTCATACAAAAATACGAAAAGACTTTTTCCCCAACCTATTATAAGGGACACTTGTTATTGGCCATACTAGCTTTAAGTTATTATTTCAATTGTTTTGCTATATATGCTGTTGGTTTTCTCAATAAATAAATGAATTGTAATTATTATGATTATTATACAGAAACTAGATTAAGATTATTTTTTATGTTACTTTTTTGAACACTGTCCCGTGGTCTATAAAGTTATTTTTAACTAATTCCAATATTATTTTGTTTCAGATCTCGAGACCAATCACGGATGTATTTAGTGTGAGTGACAAGTGTAGTGTGTGAGCAAGTGGTGGTGTGAGTGACATGAAGTGAAAATGTGTAGTGAAATAGTGTGTACGTCACACCAAGAGTCGAAATCCTGAATGAGAACTACGGAAAAAGGTGAGAATCTTTTATTATTGGTCTAGGTCTTTGTAGTGGAAAAATTTTATGACATATGTACAAATAAATTTAGTCATCAAATCCTAGCATTATCCCGGTTGCCCTAGACTTAAGATTAGGGCCCAGGGTCTGCTCACTTTTTTTTTTTGTTTTACGTCGGTAACAAAATGCGTTTACGCACTACCTTCCGGCCAAAGGGAGACCGAAAGGGGGTGTGGGACTCACCACCGGCAGACGCGACTGCCAGCAGTAATACCCACTAAAAATCTTCCGACGACGCCCGCCGCTTGTTGAGAAAAAGGCGGGGGCCAGTACCTGGGTTGCAGCGTCTGACGCCCCGCCTGCGGCCAACGTCCCCCGGACCAAAACCGGGAGGACCTCCTCAGAGAGGCGCAGTGGACGCGCCTCCCCTACCTCCTTGTGCGACCATAGCGTGTGTGGCCGACTTTTCAGAGGGTCTGTGGTTAGACAGCAAGGGCCCCCTACCCCACTGCCTAAGACCCTCCTGGCGCTGCTTGACGGGCCCTCCTGGCCCGCCCGCTACAAACTGCCACACACAGGTCACACACAGGTCCCTCTTAGTTTCTCCCCCGGTAGTCAGTACTAAGGGCACCCAGAGTCGTCGGTCTCTGGGTGTTACCTTTTCCCTGGCGCCTCCTGCGCCCTAACGGGAGGTACTCAGCCCCCCCACCACGACAAGGTGGAGACCAGTCGGGGGGGGAAGGTCTGCTTACTGGTTCAACCAGATTTGACTGAATCTTAGTTATTACGTGGAGCACCTGCCGCCTGACCTTCGCAACCCAAAGGGAAACATTATTCTATAGTTAAACCAGCTGTAAGTCTTTTAGAAGGCACTGACTTCCTAATAACGGCTGCCATAGATGTTCATGACAGCCGGGACCAACGGCTTAACGTGCTATCCGAGGCATGGAGCAAGCGATAATTACGCACATAACTTTGAAAAGTCATAGGTGGGCCACCAGGGTTTGAACCCGAGACCCTCTGAATTTAAAGGCCACTGGGCTATCGCCGCTTAAAACAAATTAAGCTTACAAATAAATTTAGTGACTCTTATTAACGGTCGCAAGATTACGATGACAAAGGTCATGCTAGAAATGTATGGAGGAGGCTTATGTTCAGCAGTGGACTAACTTAGGCTAAATATCATGATGTATTTCAATTTTTTTTATGTTATACGTCATAATGTACATGTACTACATCTTGCCTGATGGTAAGCAGTCGATGCAGTCCAAAAGGCGCTTCATACCGTGAATAAAGCACGTTAGAAAGCGCATACACTTGACGGCCTGCTTAAATGCCGTTTCACGCCCCGCTTAAAAGACCCGGGATCATAGGAAATAGGAAACACACGAGCCGGCAACGAATATCACAGCTCAGTTGTCTTGCTCAGAAACGACTTTCCAAACTCTTGGTTCGAGTGCTGATAGTTTGTAAGACCAGCACGTGTTGATTTTACATACTTGTATATTATTTGTTATTTCCATAATTTATTTATGTAATGATTTATGTACTTTCATAGAATTACAAGCTACAATAATGTCAAAAAATCATTTCTTCAAGTTTGGCTCAAAAGAGCTCTTATGAAGGTCAAAACTTAAAAACTAGCGCGCCCATTCACTGCGGGCGGGAGCTTGTTCGTAAAAGAACGGGCAAGAAAATCGTCAAAACTGCTGATGCTTCTTAATTCAAAAAAAAAAATTTTTCAGCAGACCAGAAGGTGGTAATGTTTCTTTTACATAAAGGACTCTATTGATATACACAAGAATCAGTAGATTCGAAACTACTAGAAAGTATTCTAGTCCGCCAGCGTTTCGTAACAAGTCAGTCATTGTTGGTACCAACTGTTGGGTACAGACTGCGACTATCACGACACGCGTTGGGTAACTTCCTGCTATACTCACTTGAATTAGATCATCTGCTTTCCGTACTCTTTGTTTACCAACTTTACTGGCACATCGTCAGTCTAATTTTCAAACTGCGTGACTTAAAAAAAATACGAAATTTGACTTTTAATGCTATCGAGAGAAAAATTACGAGATCGATTGGAATATCTGTCAAGTATGTATCATAAATTGATATTTAATTTGTTATGAATGAATTGGAATATCACCCGTATTCAATTAGTGCCCTAACTATATAAAATATACAGTTTTTACTAAAAAGTTTTCTCCTATAAAGTTTTTTTTTGTTCCTATAAAGTTTTCTCAAAAGGACATTAGCAGTATGAAAATAAGGCCGACTATATACATACTGAAATGAAATAAAATTTGTTTAGACATAAATACATATAAAGAAAGAAAAGAAATCATAACAGTAAACAATTTTTACAAATAAGTTTGAATATAATATGCCTGAAAAGGACTCCACTCAGCACTGCAGTTTTCCGGGGAGACCTATTTTATTATTTATTAATTTAATAAATGTTGTTATATAGCTGATAATGCCTTATGTTCAGTAATTAAATATGACCGGTATGGCCTGCAGTTCAGTCAGTCTCCTGAGATCGTGGGATCGATTCCCACGCTGTACTTACTATATTTGTCATTTTTTACGAATATTTAGCGCCTGATAATAAATTTAGGGTGTACGGGTATCCTACCATCATCTTTGGAGCCGAAGCCAACCTCACCTGCAAGTGGTGCACCTGCCGGTTAACAAACGAGGCTCTGGCGAACATAGAAGTAAGCAGCAATAGGCTTGCCATCTATTACGTGGGACCAACAATTGGTGAAGTGTGGGCGTATATTATGCCTCTGCCTATCCCTTCGAGGAAACAGGCGTGATGGTATGTAAGTATGATATTAAATGCCACACAATTGGTCAACCATCCAAAAACTGAACTGCTTAACATTGGTGATCGCGAGCTACAAGCGCTTCAAAGAACAATTACCGCTTTCGTATAAAGAACATTTAGACATGTGTTGTTTGTTACTACAATCGTAGTTGTTCTTTGTATAACACTTCTGTTCAACGAACTGGGTCAATAATGTTTACAAGCGGATAAGCTATACAGAAAACATCTTACTGTGAACACTGTCTTATAGCAAATTTTATTCATTTTACTGAATTATTAGTCATTTTCCTTATAATAATAACCTTTTCAGCCCAATATCCCGGCCATAGTAGATTCCATCTTATCCTAATAGTACTGCACCAACCGGGGAGTGGAGTGCAGGTATACTGACCTCCACGCCATATCAGTCGTCTAACATAACATAACATAACCATTAGATTAATATTGTCTAAGGGCGTTGGCTTCGGCCCCACGCATGCCTTCCAAATGTCCGGATCACCATTGGCCCGGGAAAAAAGACAAACATGATAATAATAATTTAATCGATCATATTCTCTTAAAAAATAAACAAAACTTGTAATGTTACATTGACCGTAGGGTTACATTACAAGTTTAATTTAAATAACAAAAAGCATAACATTTACCTCATCATCATGCCCCAGCCTTATATACTGAACTGCCTGCTGAACACTGACCTCCCTAGTAGATTACACTATTGGGGGTATTTGCCCGTAATCACCACGCTGGGCAGGTGGGTTGGTGATCGCAGTTAAGATAAGATAAGATAATAATTTATTTGAATCACAAACACACACATGCAGAAATATACAATATAGACATAACAATCAAATAAAAATACACAAACAAGAAAAAAATATTGAAAAAAATCAAATTAAAAAAAAAATCTACATAATTAAGAAGTTTGCCTTCCATAGCATGTGTGCAGCAGTGACGCAAAGGGACCAAAGCTCAGTGATATTTTGCCCTCGATGAGAGCAAACACTGATTTTCAGCTTTCACCCAAAAGCTTTACGCAGAGTTTGAGCGAACGCGACAATCCCTTGCAAAGAACATCAAACAGCGGTAACAGATTCATAATCCACTATCAACCACAAAAATCTCAGCTTAGGCAGGCAAGCTCAGCTTAAACCTAGGCAGACCCAAAAAAAAAAAAAAGACAAACAAATAACAAACAAATAAACAGAACTACTGTTCGACGCACAGACGATCATTACTACCTAACCTGACTTTTGGTTTTCCAATAAGGCGTGCTTAAGTCTTTTCTTAAACCAATATTTAGACAGTACGCAGGATGACGCTGGTGCCCACCATTCGGTATGACTTCTTCGACTCCTACGACTCCCCATGAGATGAGAGGGGGTCACCCACCAACAACCAGCCAACTACCTAAATGTATTTTTTTTTAACTCTATAGGCCTACATTAGGATCGTTGAAAAACTTTTTTGCAGATTGGCGAATATAATATAAATATAAACTTTTGAAAAATATCAAAAAAACAAACATGTTTTGTTAGGCAATATGGTTGGAAAGTGAAGCGTCATATCTGTAGTTTTGTTTTCTAATCTTTCGAACATTTGTAATAACGGTACACTATTAACCGTTAAGTGTTTGTGAACGTATGTGAGTATCGGTAAGTGAAACAAAACAGTGCAACATCACTTTTCAAATTCTCTCAAGAAGTCCATGTGAGATCTCAGTTTAGTCCCACATCTTTACTGAGGACTCAAGGGGTTTAGGGGGAGGGCATCTCATTTATCTTTGTCATCTATATCACCACTCATTCCCATTTACTATGAATTACTTAGGTATTATAAATATATATTTTACTTGACACTGAATAAATGCGCTAACAGAAAGAAGCGATTTTTTAAAAAAAAAAAATTGTTGCACTACACTTGTCCACTTATAATATAAGACTTATAAAAAATATTAGCTCTGGTTATCATCATATGGGTGAAGACCCGGTGGTCCCTAGACTTATGCTTAGGGCCCAGGGTCTGATCAAAGCACATATGGCTAAATTTCACTTATCACTTCCACAACCCATGGTTAGATTAGGAAAGAAGTGATGGGGGTAAGACCTTTAATGACCAAATTCAGAAAATTTTGGAGAAAGGGCAAGTCAAAAGTACCCTAAACCGACGGGCTTGTATGAGGAGGTTAATGAGTGTGAATAAAGCTAAAAGTATGTGTCAAGATCGTAGCAAATGGAAGGATGTGATCTCTGCCTACCCCTACGGGAAAGAGGCGTGACATTATGTATGTATGTATAAAACCCAGAGGGAAACATCATCTTATTATCAAACCAGCTGTCAGTATATTAGAAGACACTGACTTCCTAATTACGACTGCCATAGATGTTTATAACAGCTGGCTTAACGTGCTTTCCTAGCGATATTTACGCACATAACTCCAAAAGTTTCTAAATCGACCAGGTTTTGAACCTTAGACCCTCTTTTTTTTCTTTATATTGGTATCGCCACTAGGCTATCGCTTTTAAAAATATATATTAGGCTCCTTACCCTATACTGCCGGTGCCGTCCTTTAGCTAAGAAGCCGCTAATAGTCAGAGATTTCTGAAATAAAATCTTTATTGTATTACAGCAGCGTTTAAATTCCAAAAACTACTTATTGAACGTTAGCCGCATTTTAGCTAATGGACGGCAGTATCATAATGTAATGAATTGTTTTGTTCATGACAAAATACAACACCGATACATATCACAGGTAACGACATTCTTGTGAATAACTAATTTGATTTGCCGGTACCAAACCCCAGTAACTCTATGTTTAGTAAAGTACTTTTAATTCTACCTAGTTATAAGACTAGGATTAAACAGTTTAGGCGTAGAATATCAGGAACGAAAAATGACAGGTTAGCAAATGGTAAAGTGTTAGTATTTTGTAGCAAATGGTCAGATTCGAAAAAAGGACAGATTAGCAAAATACCAGGTTCGCGATATGACAGATTAGCAAAATGACCGATTCGCGAAATGACTGATTAGCAAAATGTCAGGTTTAATTGTTCTTAAATTAAATACTAAAACAAAAAAGAGTCGTAAACATCACTTTTTAAAATCGTTAACATTTATATGGTGAACAGATCGAACTTCACAAGTTGAAATCGTGAGTTTTATAACTAATATATTATTGCAGTGTGATAAAAAAACTATTTGTAGAGAAATTATTGGCTTACATATAAACAACTGACCTGGTGACGGAGCAAAGGCACACTAAGAACACAGTTTACGTAAATTCTAGTATAACTTTTTTTTATTCTTCTAAACTATCGCACAAATAAAAAAAAGTACAAAAAGCGAACTTAATGCTACAAGGCATTCTCTACCAGTTAACCTTTGGGTCAACAAAAAAGTATGAGGGAGTACGAACTAGGAAACATAATATAAACTTACATAGAATTATAAAAATATTATTAATTAACTACATATCGCACTGCTATATTAAAATTTTATTAAATCAAAAAAAGATTTGTGTGACTACTAGCAATAGTTTAGTTTAAACGGTAGCGGGGGAAATGCATTCATTCAACAATAGTGATTCCTTATGCTATTTAGTGAGCTTTTTCCGAAGTAAATTTACTATGGTTTTATTTTCATATAGGTAATCGAATGGAGAATTAGAAAAATAGCTTTAATCAAAATTCTACTTTTATTGAGATGTAACAGTTTTAATATAGCAGTGCAGTGCAAAATAATAGTAATTATGATATGTAGAGTCAATCAGATGATTCCTTACCAATTTTCGACAACAGTTACCACATTACTAACGCTATAATTTCTGGTTTTTTATACCTTTGGCAATATTCCGGTACATTTTATTAAGCAGTAAACGTTGTCATCTACTCGTGTATTGGTAAAAAACATTAAATCAAATGTAAACATCGACATAATGTATGTAAGTGACCGAACTTCACAAGTTACAACAGATTGTTAGCGCACACATGGTGCAAAAAGAGCTCAACCACTGTATTGCACAAAATTTTGCTAGCGAAAGCTGTATAAATTCTAATAACTACCTATATGGTGATAGGGAAATTCTAATTCTAATGTGTCCTTTTTTTTTTTTTTTTTTTATTATCGTCTGTTAAAAAATGCTGCTTACGCACTGTCTCCCGGCCAAAAGGGGAAGACCGGGAGGGGGTGTGGGGCTCACTGCAGCAGACGCGACCACCGCAGTCCTACCCACTAAAAAACTTCAGACGACGCCCACCGCTGTTGAAAAGGGGCGAGGCACCAGTGCCCGGGTTTGTAGCTTCTGGTACCCCGCCCGCGGCCAACGTCCCCCGGATCAGAACCGGGGAGACCTCCTCAGGGAGAATTCTAATGTGTCCTGCTAATGGGGCAAAACGACGACCGATATGGCGTGGTGGTGAGAATACCCGCACTCCACTCCTAAGGTCGTGGGTTCGATTCTCACACAGGAAAAATCTTTGTGTGTATATACATGGATATTTGTTCTGGTCTGTGTGTTTTCCTATGTATATTAAGTTTGTATTTATAAAAAAAAAGTAATTATGTATGTTTATCCGTTATTTAGTATCCATAACACAAGTTCTTAATGATAATTATTATTGAACTAAATGATTGGTGTAATTGTTAGAAAATATTTATTTATGTAATATGTAAAGCGGCAGTTTGAAACGGTATCTTGAGAATCTAGATAAAATCCTAACAACTAGATCTTGTACGGGACGGGGTACAGTAATGGGGTACATACAAGTACTTACAAGTTTCTGACAACATTACTAATTTCTGGTTTGTATGCAACAAATAAGTAACTAAGATGACTCTGCCACATTTTAATTTGCTTTAAACTTTATCTGTATCGGTAACAAATATCGAATCAAACATCGGTAACATTTGTGTAAGTGACCGAACTTCACAATTACAATAGATTGTTAGTACAAGCTGCAAGTAGGCCGCAGCTGCTGACTTGCTGAGGCGCTGCCGTTAGCCGACCATTGTACCGTGGACGCGACTAATCTGTCTGTAGTTTGATTATGTCATACTTTTGTATCCTGTTATGGTTTGTTTATTTATTTAAAAGAGATACCAACAGTGGACATACTAAAGATTAAAATTAAAAAATTACAATGAAATGTAAAATGTATTTATTGTAACTCAAGTATCATTACAAACTAGGATTATAAGTTTACAAATGTAGAAATATAAAATCACATCACATTGTTTCCAGGGGTTCCCAAACTAAGGAAAAGTTGATATGAACAGGTTCTGGTATGTACACCAATTATAGGTATGTACAGCATTCAAAACAAAACACTATTATTATTAGCTTAAAACTATGTTAGTGCAACAGCGTTCGATAATCAATATAAAAAAAATAAAAAAGAGACAGTTGAAGATGTTTTCAATTGTTGTAACCTAAAAAGAGCCTCAATAAACTAACTGATCTTTGGAGGTTCTGATACAGTCAAGATAAACCCTTAAGGTGGGGAATTATGTGAGATTGCTAAAATTGGGCTTTTTAATTTGATTTTGATTAATTTGATAAAATAATAGACTTCAATCTACATGAGAACATTGGTTTAGAAACAAAAAAAACGCGTTTAGTTTCTCAATATTAAAGTTGCGTCTCGTCTTTTTTTTTCGGCAATTTTACTTCTAAACTATTAATCGCAAGTTTTTTTTAATGACTCCAGGTTATAAGTAGGTACCGTAGAGTCCGTTTGGTTGTTTATGCCAATTTCTTATTATTTTAATGAATTTTTATATGCATACACGAAACCCATCTGGAATCTCCTCTGAAGACATAAGGCGCAAGGAAATTAAATAAAATAGATTTATTTGCTTTGATTTTGCGTGGTTACATAAAGGTTTTATACAGGTTAGTTGTATCGTCAAAATCTACTTATATGTAAGTGTGCAAATGTTAAATATATTTTGATTGAATTTAAAGATCGATTCGATTCGATAAATTTAAATGTCACTGTCAGATTATTATTATATAAAATTATCATTTCTACATTCCAAAAACTAAAGATTGGCATGGTTAGCCTGATTCCCTTTTAAGCCTGGGACGCCTTGTTAGGTTTCTGAATTGCCAAAGTCAGCGACATCCACCGCCCTCTTAAACACCCAAACCCTTACGTTGTCAAAGACGTTCTGTCTAATGACTCAGTTTTTTTTTTCTTTTAAATAATTGCTTCGTGCGTCTAGTACATCTA
Source organism: Musotima nitidalis (assembly GCA_949126915.1). NCBI lineage: Eukaryota > Metazoa > Arthropoda > Insecta > Lepidoptera > Crambidae > Musotima > Musotima nitidalis. The sequence goes on from OX421441.1 coordinate 4,682,729, forward strand.
GCCAGTGTCAAGTAAGTGATATATTAATAATATATTCGTAGTAAATGAGAATGAGTGGTGATAAAGATGATAAATGGTAAATGAAGCTCCTTGAGTCCTCAGTAAAGATGTGGGACTATACTGAGATCTCACATGGACTTCTTGAGAGAATTTGAAAAGTGATGTTGCACTGCTTTGTTTGATTTACCAACACTCATGTATATTCACAAACACTTAACGGTTAATAATCCACCGTTATTATACATTAATGTTAGAAATATCACAAATTTTAGAAAATAAAACAAAACCGCAGACATGACGCTTCACTTTCCCGCCAAGAAGTCGACTCAGAATTTATGGAAATGAACCTCGACCTTTGAAAAAAAAATGTTTTTACAAAGAGTATTTACTTAGTCGGTTGATTCTCTATGCGCTGCCATTAGACGATCATTGTACCCTAGACGCGACTAATCTTTCCGTAGTTCTGATTATGTCATACTAGTATCCTGATTCCTGTTACTATCATCAAGTTGCCGACCCATTAAAAACCATTTCAAAGCCTTTTAAGCCCCATGAATGCCTTATGAAAACCACACGGCAGTAAATTTTAAAATCGATTTATTCATACAAACCGTTCGCTTTGAAGCACTTGTAATTACGTTGACGTGTCACAATAAAAAGGCAGTTAGTTCTCACCGGTTCTGTGTTTTTTAGTAATAAACGTGAAACCGGAATCGCATGCTAATTAAACTAATGTCCGTCGACGACTTTCTCACGGAGCGGCGGCACTTCGCATCACAGCGTTGCTATTGCTAAATGGGCTTGTGTGCGTTGGGCTGGCTACCCCTTTAGCGAATTCATTTATTTATAAGACAGGTTATTATCGTTGTCCCAATTTCTCTCTTACAATCACAATAATTATTGCATTTCAACATAAGTATCATTATAACTTGTGTTATAGGTACTAAACACCAAATAAACACACATATTTTTCAAAAATCTAAATTTTATTTATTAAATATGTTGTAACGGTTGGTGTGTGAAATAAATAAATAATTCATTATGATATGGAGTTAAAGCAATTTTATAAGGAGACATCACTGAGAGTGCCTATTACGTCTAGACTCTAGACACTCGAACCTAGTAATACTACTGACCCAGTCTACCAGATCACTGTAGTTAGTGGTCAGCGAGCAATGGGCACTATTTACTAGATAACTTAGTTGGACATGTGTGTCAAATTTAAGAGGGTATGCTTCTGTGTTTAATTTTGTTCTTTGTTTTACATACATCAGACAGAAAGGGTCATTAAATTAAGTTTTTTTTTTTCAAAATTATATCATAATGGGCTTTTTTTCAATCAATCAATCAAATCATTTTATTGCTTTAAAAGTTGGATAGGCAATTCATTTCAAAAGTATGGAATAAATTGAAAAAATTGTTACAATCTGGAATCTCACACAATTTATAGCAACTTTTGTTAAGTTACACTTTATTAAACGCAACATTTCATAATTATAGCTATTGAACAAAGTTCCCACGCGACCTATACAAAATAGCAACATATGACGTCAGAACGAGGAAGCCATTTAAATGAAGCGTAATTGGGAAAGTCTTAAAGTGATGTTAAATTAGTGATATCTAGACGAGTTATCAAGCTAAAAAAGTATTTTTTTCACGAATGTTCCTATGATTGTAATGCTCTGTGATAACATGTATAAAAACAGTCTGCTACCCCATTATATTCTGTGGTTAATTATTTAGTTAATATAGTGAAACCTCTATTGTTCTCGTAATTCTACGATTAAAGAAAAGTATGAAGTGAGTGATGCTCGCTTGAAAATTTGTCAATTGCTTATGAGTGTGATCTCATAAGATTATATTAAGAAGCAACATTCTATTGCCATAAGTCACAATATTTTTTCAAAGATCTTAGTTTAGTTCAATAAGGCACATGGTAGTAGGGGATTATTCAATTTCGCATTATCTATATTATTGATAGTCTTCTGTACTTATAGAACAAGAATTTCAAACAAATTAATGATTCAATGACCATTGATAGACCCGCCATACTGACGCACATAAATTAGCAATGGTGAGACAATCGAAGTTCGTTGACATCTTATTTATTTAAACTTCAACGCACAAGTTAAAAAAATTGTACAAAAGGTGAACTTAATGCTGCAAGGAATTCTCTACCAGTTAACCTTTGGGGTAGCAAAAAAGTATGAGGCAGTACGATAAAGAAAACATATAAACTTACACAAAATTAAATCATCATCATCATCTCAGCCCATTAACGTCCCACTACTGAGCACGAGCATCCTCTCACATACCACGGTGTGAGGGTTTTGGGTCATACTCCACCACGCGGACTCAATGCGGATTGGCGGAGGCAGGTGTATGGCGTCCTGGCGGATATGTCTTAACGACTACCACATTTAGTGATAACCGGGACCAACGGCTTAACGTGCCCTCGAAGCACGGAAGCGCTCGATATCAAATGTCACACAAACGGTCACCCGATTCATGTAGTCTGCGTTAAATAAGTATCTAATGCTGTAAAAGCCACAGAATCAAGGAGCCATTTAAGACTACTTTTTAACACAATAAATAACAAAGTCTAGCCCTTTAGATCACACGGACAAAATCGCGGGCTGCCGCTAATATGACATAGATTCCTAGTGAGATCATATTTGTGAATGTCTTACGTAATTAATGTTTCTTCATAGTGCTGATAAATTTAATTATATATGTAAACCATGAGTCATATATATTTATAAAGTGCTTGTTTCTCTGCAGTACATTGTACGGTGGTCGGAAACGCGGCGATAACCTGTGGGTATCGGGTTCAAACCCTGGCACCTATGAGTTTTAGATGTTATGTGCGTATTTATCGCTTGCTTCGCGCCTCGGAAAGCATTTTTAGCCGTTGATCCCGGGTGTCATAAACATCTATGGGAGTCGTTATTAGGAAGTCAATGCCTTTTAACATCCAGAAAGCTGGTTTAACCATAGAATGTTGGTTCCCATTGAGTAACGGAGGACAGACGGCAGTCGCTCCATGTAATAACTGAAATGATACTGTCACAAATCATAACTGAAATTCACCCAAATCTGGTTAGACCCTGGGCCCTAAGCTTAAGTCTAGGGCAACCGGGATAATGTTTGGATATGATATAGGGATCCTACCAAACCTAAGGAGCCCAAGCCAACCTCACCTGCAAGTGGTGCACCTGCCGATTAATGGACGAGGCTCTGGCGAACATAACAGTGCCCGGTAAGCGGCAATAAGCTCGCCACCTATTATTTGGGACCAACTATATAATTGGCGAAGTGTGGGCGTTTAATATGCCTCTGCCTACCCCTTCGGGGAAACAGGCGTAAAAGAATGTATGTAAATTTTAATCAGATCACGGTGGTTGATACCATTTTTTTATTACAATTTGCTTTATAAACAAAAAGCTGAAAATTGTTGATGCGGTTTTATCCTATCGCCGTTTGGTGTCGGCCTAAAATAGTGCGACCCCCTCTCATCTCACAGGGAGTCGTAAGAGTCGACGAAAAGAAATCCTAGCCGATGATGAACAGCATCGTCATTCAGCGGTGTGGCTTGAACTGCGATCAGCTCAGCGAGCGTGGTGATTATGGGCAAACACCCCCAATAGAATGTTATCTATTGGGGAGGCCAATGTTCAGCAGCGGACTTTATAAGGCTGACATATAGCCTATTGCTAGTTTGTACTGTTTATGATCTGTACCAGTGCAAACTGAGATCATATCTCACCGCCCCACATCTTTATTGAGGACTCAAGGGGCTTAGGGGAGGGTATCTCATTTACCATTTATCATCTTTATCATCACTCATTTTCATTTACTATGAAATATATATTATTACTATATCACTTACTTGACACTGGCTATATGTGCTAGACGCACGATGCCATTATTTAAAAGAAAAATAAAATATATCTCACCGATACATTACGGACATTGACCCATTTAAAATTAACCTTTTTTTTTAAAGTAAATCAATAAAATGTGCCTATCTCTTCGGGAAAACACGGTCGTAATTTTATGTATGTGTACAATTTTACAATATTTTTTGATTATTCATACATATACACAGAACTAATATTAATTCAAGAAAAAAAAATGTTAATTTATTATTTCACAAAGGTTCAATAGTATACTAAACTATAATAATATTGTCATAAAATAAACATAGCAAACATAAATTATGTACACATTTATTTATATTATGTGTGTCGAGTCAAGCATACATACGTATTTATGATAATACATTTGCTAGCTCCATTCATTCATAAACAAACCATGACGTAGTAGATTCGAATGACGCAAAAATGACGCAGCATACCGCGACCTACTACAACTTCATACATAGTATGTGTCTATGTATACGAATATAGAACATGGCGTCCCTTTTATCAGCTGTTCGCGTGAAGTTAGCTACATAATATACCGTTAACCTTGTACTTTGTAGATGAAACATGATGATATTTAAAAAAATACTATGTCAATTTCAATAAAATATTTCTAAGTGTGGTTCTAGTGATGTAAAAGATACGATACGATAGTCAAAAAAAATCATTTCAATAAAAGATGTCTTAGTGTAGTTTTACGGTGGCGTTTGGCAGTGCGTCACGGGGCACGAGATTTTCATCTTTTGGATCATTATACGTGGCGTGGCGTGGAGGTCAGTATACCGGCACTTCACTCCAGAGGCCGTGGGTTCAATTCCCACACAGGACAAATATTTTTATGCATGAATATAAAAATATGTTCTGGTCTGGGTGTTTTCCTATATACAAAAAAAAGGTATATAAGAATTATTATCCGTTGTTTAGTTTCCATAACACAAGTTCTTATTGATACTTATCTTGGAACTAAATAATTGGTGTGATTGTAAGAGAGTATTTATTTATTAATTAACCAATCATCAACATCATCATCATCACCATTAACATACATTCGTCTCTCCAATGACACGCTACTGAGCTCGACTTTCAGCTCTTCGTCTCCAACCACTGACAGCCGTTTTCCGTACGTCGTCGCTCCACCTAGCTGGTCGTAGTCCTGCACTACGCTTACCCAGACGAGGTCACCACTGAAGGACCCGTATACTCCAGCGGTTATCGGTCCTACGGCAGATACGCACGGCTGGTTCAATCAACCAATAAGTGTGATCATTTATATGTATTTTATTTTTATATTTATTTATTGTTTTCATTTTCTTTATTTTTTTAATTTTGTTTTATGCATTTCGTTGCAATAAATATTTTATCTATCTATCTATCATTTATGTTTTCATATGGGCCACGCTTACCACAGCACGTATACGCAGCAAATATCTATGCATGTATACGAATATGGAACAAACATGGCGTCCCCTTCTTTTATCAGCTGTTCGCGTGGAGTTATCTAACTAATATACCGTTAACTTACTTTGAAAATGGAACATGATGGTAATGAAGAAAAGGATTTGAATACCAATAGGGATTTTTTAATGTGGTTAAATGGCGTCCCCCTCTTTTATCAGCTGTTGGCGTAGACTTGCCTTACTAATTAATTAACTAATATACCGTTAAACTTGTACTTTGTAAATGGTACTTTATGATAGTGAAAAAAAAATCAATAAAAGATATCTGAAGTTTGGTTTTTTAGTGACGTTCGGAGGTTGGTGGCGCGTCGTGGGGGTCTATTTTTTGCGTCTCTTAAATCGTTACATAATTAAACCAACACTCATGTCATGATCGTTTATGTTTTCTTACGGGCCTTGCTTACCGAGTGGTAAGCGTCTCTGTAAAACCACACTTACATGTATATAGTAGTAACGACGCCCGCAACTTCGTTCGCGTGACTTACATATAAACCTTCTTCTTGAATCACTCTGTCTATTCAAAAAAACCGAATCAAAATCCGTTGCGTAGTTTTGAAGATTAAGCATACATAGGGGCAGACAGCGGAATTCCTTTATTGAAATATTTGAATTTCAATAAAGGATTTCTTAAATTTAAATCTTTTTTTGTTAACTTTACACGGAGTCGTAAACTGTGATTTTTTTTACGTTATTCATGAACTTTTTGGACCAAACCGCTTTACTCGAGTCAAGATGCTTATCAAGGAGGGTTTAGCATGATAAAAAGATGTTTGATTAATTCAAATGATATGTAATGTAATCTTCATTATTCACATACTACACAACTGGGTCACAATAATGAAAAAACTTATAGGTACGAAACGTACGTACAGTCCTGTCTGCAATTTTGTTTTTTTTTATAAAATTTGTGATATTTCGAACGTTAATGTGTTATAGTAAGGGTGGATTATTAACCGTTAAGTGTTTTTGAACGTACATGAGTGTTGGCGAATGAAACAAAACAGTGCAACATCACTTTCGAATTCTCCCAAGAAGTTCATGTGAGATCTCAGTATAGTCCCACATCTTTACTGAGGACTTAACGAGTTTAGGGGGAGGGCATCTCATTTACCATTTATCATCTTTATCACCAGTCATTGCACAACATTACAATACACTGCAAGAGATTTTCATATTTTAAGACCTTTTTTTTTTATTGTCGGTAAAAAAATGCTGTTTACGCACTGTCTCCCGGCCAATGGGGGGACTGAGAGGGGAGTGTGGGGCTCACTGCTTCAGACACGACCACCGCAGTCCTACCCACTAAAAAACTTCCGACGACGCCCACCGCTGTTGAAAAAAGGGCAGGGGGCCAGTGCCTGGGTTTGTAGCTTCTGGCACCCCGCCCGCGGCCAACGTCCCCCGGATCAGAACCGGGAGGACCTCCTCAGAGAAGCGCCCCCCCTACCTCCTTGTGCGGCCATGGCGTAACTGGCCGACTTCTGGGAGGGTCTATAGCTAGACGGAAGGGGCCCCCTGCCCCTGCCGCCTAAGACCCCCCAGGCGCGGCTGGACGGGCCCTCCTTGATATTTTAAGACCTAATTGTACACCAAATGAAACAATAAAGAATTATGATATAATTAATCATTTATTTTTCCTCTTAAATAAGTATCATTATGGACTTGTGTTATGGATACTAAAGAACGGATAAACATACTTTTATACCTTTTTTTTGGAAATATACATACATATATTCACGCCTATTTCTCCGAAGGGGTAGGCAGAGGCATATTAAACGCCCACACTTTGCCAATTATATAGTCCCACGTAATAGGTGGCGAGCCTGTTGCCGCTTACCGGGCACTGTTATATTCGCCAGAGCCTCGTCCGTTGATCGGCAGGTGCACCACTTGCAGATGAGGTTGGCTTGGGCTCCTTAGATGTTGGTAGGATCCGTCTACACCTTTTTGTAAATATATACTTAATATACAGCGGAAACACCAATCGAACTTACCAGCTGAGACACACGCCATATTGATCGTCGATTTTCAGTCATAATGTTTAATATTTAGTAAAATGTGGAATTATTGTTATTATTATTTCTTTTGACATTTATTTAATAATTTTTAATTAATTAAGTAACATAAATTGAATATTTTTACCCCTATCGGGGTCTATATTTCACCAAATTATTTATTAGACCCTATAATGTACAACATACTTTTAGCAATAAACATTTTAATTCTGACTTTTAAAAGAATTTAACCTGCATTCCGAAACAAGAATAACTATTAAGATATTTTTTTTTTTTTACTAAAATTTGTTTTTTTTTTCAGACGTGGTATGGACAAGGAGAATGGCGAGGGCGGCGAGTCGGGCAAGCCGCCCGCCCCTCCTGACGGGCTGCTCGATGCCTCGGGTCTCTTTGGAGGTAAGAAACCATCTCATTCTAAGGTTGCCTGGTAGAAATCGCTGTAAGCGATAAGGCCGCCAATTGTATCACTTTTCTTATGCAATTGTTTTCTTGTTTTATTTTAATTTGGTGTACAATAAAGAATTTTCTATCTATCTCATCATCATCATCTCAGCCATCTGACGTCCACTGCTGAAAATAGGCCTCCCTAATAGATTTCTACATTGAGCAAACCTGAGTCGCCTTCATCCATCGGCTTCCCGCCGCCTTGACCAGAGTAAAGGTCCATCGCGTGAAAGGCCGTCCTCTATCTATCTATCTCAATTTCATTATTCTATTTCAACTTTAAATTTTATTTTCTTTTACTACATCGACTGCTTACCATCATACAGGGCGTGTTCATAATAAAGTATATGTTCGCTATTCTTCTACACGCTCTCTACTCAATCTGTTGTCTGCAAATAAGCATTAAGTTACATCGACATCCATACTTTAGAGAACGCATATTTGATTAAAGTACATATTAGGTCGGGGAAAAAGTCTTTTCGCATAACGTAGGTATAAACTTATTATAAAATTTTTTTGACTGTACTATTTGTGTCTGGCTGGTTTTGGTAACATTAAAAAGGTTCCATTATAAAGAAAAGAAAAAAATAAAAAAAAGTTGTTTCCCGCTATTTTTCATTTGTTTTTCTCTCCGTAAAAATGAGTGAATCTAATGAAGAAATTCGATACATTTTAAAATTTTATTATAAAAAAGGCAAAAATGCAACTCAAGCAGTGAAAAAAATTTGTGATGTTTATGGACCTGATGCAGTGTCAGTAAGAGTAGCACAAATTTGGTTCAAACGTTTTCAGTCCAGAAATTTTGATGTTAAAGATGCACCTCGCTCTGGTCGCCCTGTTACGAATGAAATGGACGCCATTTTTGAAAGAGTGGAGCAAGATCGGCATATTAGTAGTTACGATGTAGCTGAAGAACTGGGAATTGACCACAAAACAGTTTTGACCCATTTGAAGAAAGCTGGTTATACAAAAAAGCTCGATATTTGGGTGCCACACGAGCTCACTCAAAGAAACTTAATGAACCGTGTACTCATTTGCGATTCATTATTGAGACGTAATGAAACCGAGCCGTTTTTGAAGAGATTGATAACTGGCGATGAAAAGTGGATCACGTACGACAAGAACGTGCGAAAAAGGTCGTGGTCGAAAGTTGGCCAGGCTTCACAGACTGTGGCCAAACCTGGCCTAACACGAAATAAGGTGATGCTGTGTGTATGGTGGGATTGGAAGGGCATTGTTTATTATGAGCTTTTACCGCCCGGCAAAACCATCGATTCTGATCTTTACTGCCAGCAACTGATGAGATTAAAGGAAGCAGTCGAGAGAAAACGGCCGGAATTGATCAACAGGAAGGGTGTGGTCTTTCATCACGATAACGCTAGACCACACACATCTTTAGCCACTCAGCAAAAATTAAGAGAGTGGGACTGGGAGGTCCTAGTGCATCCACCATATAGCCCTGACCTTGCGCCTTCAGATTTTCACCTGTTTCGGTCTCTGCAGAATTCTTTAGGTTCTGTAAGGTTGACCTCAAGAGAAGACTGCCAAAACTATTTGTCCCGTTTTTTTGATCAGAAGTCCCAAAGTTTCTACAGTAACGGGATAATGTCTCTGCCCACAAAATGGCAGAAAGTTATTCAACAAAACGGTACATATATATTGTAAATAAATGTAAATAAACTTTGAAAAAAATGTCTTGACTTTTCATACAAAAATACGAAAAGACTTTTTCCCCAACCTATTACATACATACATACATAAAATCAAGCCTGTTACCCCTAAGGGATAGGCAGAGGCCTCATATATGTCCACATTTCGCCAATTATATTTCTGGTCCCTGTAATAGGAGTAACACGTAACACTACGCCACGCTATTATTTGTTTTTATCTTCCCTCTTAGTCCATGGTCCTTCGACAGGAGCAATCGCATTGGTTCAGGTCATTAAGAGTATCGATTTTTTCGGTTTCGTATGAATGGAACTTCGATATTTGTCCGTTTTTCAGTCACCGACCGATATGTTATTAAGTGTAGGTGGTTAGAAATATGAAAATTTCACACACTGAATTTTTTGCAGCTAGTAGAAAACAAATTATTAAAAAAAAATACTTTAATCAACTTTATCATCAAGGGTGCACAGGGGTCCGATTAAAAGTATGGATCCCAAGCCAACCTCACCTGCAAGTGGTGCACCTGCTGATCAACAGACGAAGCTTTGGCGAACCTAACAGATTTCGGCAAGCAGCAATAGGCTCGCTATCTATTACGCGTGACCGACAATGTAAATGACCAAGTGTGGTCGTATAATATGCCTCTGCCTTCACCTTCAGGGAAACTGGTTTGAATGTATGTAAGAAACTTAAAACCTAATAATCGCGGGCGAAGCTTTGTAGGAGAATATCAGTCAAAAAACGTCTAGGTTTACTTTTCTTCCGCCTTCCCTCTTTTGTTTTTTTTTCGGTTGGAATATGTGGAGCGGAAGGGTGTGGCAAACATTATTGAATAAAAACCATCCATGTTCCTTCTTGAGCCTGCTATGTCCCGGGGCCGCTGTAACCCTTTTGTCCCGCAACCCCAGAAAAGAAAATAGTACGCGGGAAGGATTGAACTACCCCTCACCCGATCACAGAGTCACGAAACGAGTGCCACCACCATTCGTCTAACGTACCCTTCCCGTCTTATCCCTAGTAATACAGAGGGGAATATACTCGTAATAACTGCCAAAGACACATACCGTGACCTTGACCCGGTTACCTTGCCGTCGTCCCGGTAACCTTGGCCTTGACATAACCTCAAACCTCCTTCACCTAGTTGTGATTGAGTTGAGTGCTTTTGACCTCATTTTGTTTTATTATTATAATAATAATACTTTATTGCACAAAAATAGTTTTAAGTATTACTTGAGGTACCATATAAAATAACATGTACAAAGTTGAAAGTCTTCTCTAGAAGAGATCTCTACCAGCCAACCTTAGCAGTTGTAAACTAAATAGTTGTACGGGATAAATGTTCTCCAAGAAAATAGTTACTAATTAAAAATAAAAATAAGAACAAAATATAAAGCAAATCTCTTATATGCTAATAATATATTTGAAATATATATCTACATACAACTTATGCTAACATTATTATAAGAGAACGAATGGGACATTTAAAGAGAAAATAAAGTGCTAATTATGTGCCAAATTTGACAAGTAGTGAATCCTCAGTTTTCTTTTGAACGACTGAAGTGATGGACTCTCACGAATCAGTAAGGGCAGACTGTTCCACATTCGTACAGCACGGGCTGAATTATTTCTTTTTCTATACACTATGTGTTATCTAAAGATCAACATCTATGTTACTTCTCATACTCTTGTATGACAATATTATTTTGAACGGTTGCACACTGCTTACTGTAGGCGATGACTTTATTTTCTTTTTCTTCCATCCTTATCTTAATGGGGAGGTGCTATCCGAAGATGCATACACTAAGGGGACGTCCATTCATTACGTGACGTGTTTTTTAAAAAAATTGGACCCCCCCCCTCCCTCTTGGTGAGATTTGGTGAAATGTGATCGTTATTTTAAATAATTTAATTTATGTGATTTGTCTTCTATGTACTACATTTTTCTGTGAAATAGGAGGAGAAAAATGATACCACGTTTAAGGTGCACTATAACAAATGATGACCGGTATTGATATTGTAATACAAAATTTTACTGTGATATAAAAATGTATATTCTCTGAATTTAAAAGTTGGCGTGAGATTTTTATTGACCCCCGCCCCCCTTTAGTGAGTTTTGGTGAGATGTCCCCCCCCCCCCCTTCCCTATTTTAGACTCACGTAATTAATGGACGTCCCCTAATGTTATCTCTTGTATGCCAATATTCTTTAACTCGACAACTATGGTTTTATTTCAAATAAACCTGTCATAAAAGTGATTCACTAGTACAGTCAGCGTTAAATAATTGGTAGCACCCAAACAGCGATATATATGTATAGGAACACTAATGTTCTTTACGATAGAGATGAGGGTCGATCTTTATAGCGCTTTGGATAGATAACCTAATTATTTTGCACATTTTGTTTGACTTTAGTATTTCTTCTTTTTATTTTTAAAAAATATGACAAGACTGTATTTTGTGTGTCAGTAAAGGCTATTATGAGATTCTGTAATAATTTTTCCATCATTACTATGTACCACATTTATTGCTAATAAAATTTGATTGATTGATTGATCACGCTAGCAAAGCCACGGGCAGTATCTAGTTAACGTGACGTACTGTTGAGTATCCACTTTACCAAATATTCATCTGTCATGTATTTATTGTACGTCGTTGATGAATTACGTTATTGAATGCCTATTCATCATCTCAGCCCATTAACATCCCACTAAGTGAGCACGAGCCTTCTCTCACATATCAAGGTGTGAGGGTATTGGGTCATACTCCACCACGCTGACCCAGTGCGGATTGGCGGAGGTAGGTGTATGGCGTCCTGCTGTTAGAATTTTTCAAGCCGCCCATTAGGCCTCTAACATGGCTTAACGTCTACCACATTTAGTGATAACCGAGACCAACGGCTTAGCGTGCCTTCCGAAGCACGGAAGCGCTCGATATCAAATGCCACACAAACGGTCACCCATCCAAGGACTGACCTCTGTAAACTCTGCTGTACTTCGGTGATCGTTTCCGACCACCGAGCACCGCAGAGCTACGAGCGCTTCAATGCCTATTGGTACAAAATATACATTTTTTACGTGATTACTACGCTTTGATTTCACAAGCAAAGCCACGGGCAGTAGCTAGTATACGGGATATACTATTGAGTATCAACGTTAACTAACATTCATCACATCAGTCATGTATTGATTGTAGCTCGCTGATCGATTACGTTACCTTATGACTATAGGCTACGGTCGGATGCTCTCGAACAAGCTCCAACAAACAATTGTTGTGAAATCTACTACTCCAAGTAGGTTACTGTGAGTGGTACCTACCCCTCCTGAGCGTTAAGTCCTTCTGCATATTTGACTTTTTGAATATGTGATTTGTCTTTGAAATGGAAACTGTTTTAGATATCATGTCAGCTTTATAAAGTCCACTTCTGAACAATGGCAACCCCAATAGATTACATTCTATTGGGGTTTAAAAAAAGATCTAAAGTTAAACCAGGTTTAAAACTAGTCCCCCCCACACAGATCTCCGCCTGGACGTGGTGGGGGGGGGGCTGAGTACCTCCTGGAGGCCGGGAAAGGTAACACCCAGAGGTTGGCGCCCTTAGGACTGACTACCGGGGGGAAACTAAGAGGGACCTCTGGAGGGCGCAGTGAGTAGGCCAGAAGGGCTTGTCAAGCAGCGCTTGGAGGGTCTTAGGCAGCGGGGGCAGGGGGCTCCTGCTGTCTAACCATGGACCCTCTAAGAAGTCGGCCACACACGCTATGGTCGCACAAAGAGGTAGGAGGGACGCGTCCACTGCGCCTCTCTGAGGAGCTCCTTCCGGTTTTGGTCCGGGGGACGTTGGCCACAGGCGGGATGTCGGACGCTGCAACACAGGTACTGGCCCCTGCCTTTTTCTTAACATGCGGCGGGCGTCGTCGGAAGATTTTTAGTGGGTATTACTGCTGGCAGTCGCGTCTGCCGGTGGTGAGCCCCACACCTCCTTTCGGTCCGCTTTTGGCCGGAAGGCAGTTTGTAAATGCATTTTGATACCGACGTAAAACAAAAAAAGGGTTTAAAACTAGTGCAGTCACTGTTATTTGATAAAATAAAAGACAGTGACAGCACTAGTTTTAAACCATCTTGTTTTGTAATAAGTCCCAATTTGTCTTAACGCTTTCCTGTGTCAGTAAATAAATCCAGGCAAAGTTGTCGTCTTTTTGTAAATATAAAAGGCCTTCATAATTAATTTTTTATCATTACATGCTTGTATTATATTATTACTCACTGAGTTAGTTATTGTAATTTGGACAGACCTGTGTAACTAATTCATAAATAAATTTAAACAAAAAAAAAATATACGCGACGCATAGTGCGGTGACCATTTCACATTAGGTGGGCCGTATGATGGTAAACAATAATAATGGAACCTTATAGAAGGACCCAGGGCTCTATTTAGTTTAGATCTGGAGCCGTTGCTTGATATATATTTTTAAGAATTTAACCTAATTGAATTTAAGAAGAACCCTGCAAGTGTTATCATTTCAAAAATTACAACTTGTATATTTTTACCTGGTACTTCATTGTGATTTTTGCGTTAAAAATGTCGCAACAGACGCGTCCTAATAATCGAACATCCGTCGCCATTTTGGTTTCCATCCGTAACGAAATCAATAATACCACTGAGCACATCACAATCTTGGATTTGTTCAAATAAAACAGCGCGTACTGTCGTTAACGGCTATCCGTTCACATTTCTCATAAAACAATTTACATCACCGCATTGCCACTCCGTAATAACCTTTAACACCACCAGTTAAAGTTGAACTCGAGTGTATAAAAGTTCAATGACCTCGGCCAGACCGTCTTTCAAGTCAAGTAACAATTTTAAATGTGCAGTCGCTATAGATCTTAATGCTTAGTATTAAGGTCAATTATAGTTAGATGTTTTGTGTTAGTGTTAAAATTACATTACATTGTTATTATGGTGGGCGTTGTAGAGTCTTTCTCAGGAAATCTAGAACGATTTATATACAGATATTTTATGACAGTTTCAAACCTTTGATGGTAGTCCAATCACGAACAGATGAGTTGATTATCTTTGTAACTGGCACAAAATAGGGCATTTGTTTTTTTTCGTAGATATTGATTCACTCGTTTCGAATATTTTCCAGTGTCAAGTAATTAAAAAAAATAAGTTACATGCATAAATGCAGCGTTTTTGTCTTTTAGTCACAATCAAAGTCTAGTCCAGTAAAGAAGTGGAGACTTCACTAGAGGCGTTTATGTAGTTTTCGAGTCAAAACGGAAAAATCACAATTCACAATAATATCCCACTTTCCTACACTTCCATACGTTGCCGAAGAAGTTTTGTCTAAAAATCTACTACACTCTTTCAGTTAACTACACTTATTAAGTTAATTTAATAATCTTTTAAATAAAATCATAATTGGTGCGGCTACTTGTACATATCAAGAGTTAATGACAGTTGAAAGTGATTTTGTTCTTTGTTTATATGTATTTATGTCTAAATAAAATTTTATTTTATTTCATTTCATTTTCACAGTGGTGCGATTTTTTATGGGCCGAGTGTATATTTACGCCTAAAAACTCAATGTAGGTACACTAGTTTTAGAAAGTGATGTGTCTTTTTCCGCGATGGCCTCAAAACTCGGGGGCATTTGTTTTTTGTTCTTTATTTTAAATAATGGCTGGGTGCGTTTAGCACATTAAGTGTAAATTTTTATGAAATGAAATGATAAGAAAATGTTTATTCATAAAAGATAATGTTGCAGGGATCTTAAAACAATTTCTTAAAGTTCTATTATTATCTATAGATGTAATATTTAATTTTGAACTTCTTGGCGGGAGAGTGAAGCGTCGACGTCTGTAGTTTTGTTTAATTTTTTAAAATTTATGATATTTCCAACGTTAGTGTGTAATAACGGTGGATTATTAACCGTTAAGTGTTTGTGAACGTACATGGGTATTGGTAAATGACACAAAACAGTGCAACATCACTTTTCAAATTCTCTCAAGAAGTATATGTGAGATCTCAGTTTAGTCCCACATCTTTACTGAGTACTCGAGGGGTTTAGGGGGAGGGCATCTTATTTACCATTTATCACCACTTATTGTACTTTCATCGCCATGCATTTGTTCTAATCAGACTAAAAAGGTTTTTTTAAAAAATATATTTGGTAACACGCCTGTTCTTAATCTCAGCAGACACACCTTGTATGGTGACCGTTTGTGTGGCAAAGTCGAGCGTTTGCGGGCTTGGGAAGGCACGTTAAGATGTTGTTCCCGGTTATCAGTATATGTGATAGTCGTTGAGCTATATTTGAGGCCTTATTCGGCTGCTCGAAAATTTGCATGTCATCACAGCATACTAGAATGTAAAACTACAATATTAATATTTTATAATATAATTATTATAAAATATTAATCAAAACTAAAATACTCTAATGTTATTTATAGTAATAAATACCAAAATTATAGAATATAAAAAAATTTCGTACAATCACACCAATTATTTAGTTACGAGATAAGTTTAATTTAAGTCTGGGACTGCTGGCGTTCAACGTGCTAAGAACTTGTGAAATGGATACTGATTAACATACATTATATAATAATCCTTTATTGCACAAAATAATTTAAAGTATTACATGAGGTAAATCAAATAACATGTACAAAAGTGGGCTTATCTCTAGAAGAGATCTCTACCAGCCAACTCTAGCAGTTGTAAACTAAATAGTTGTACGGGATAAATGTTGTCCAAGAAAAGTGTTATCAATAAAAAAAAAAAAAAAAGTAAGAACAAAATATAAAGCAAATCTTAAGAGATGAGCATGTAAGCATGCTAATAATATATTAAAAATATACATACAACTTATGCTAACATTATTATAAGAGAACGAATGAAACATTTAAAAAAAGTGACTAGTAGTGATTCCTCAGTTTAATGTTACTTTTGCACAGCGGTTCATATTTAAAAATAACTCTGCTCCTACGGACCTACTTTCAGCAATAATAATCACTTAACAGCCGGAAATCAGATACGTAACAGGTTGTGAGTTTGTGTGCCCACGCCGTTAACCGGTTACGGGTAACATTTTCACTGTCATTTCATTTCAATCATCATTATCACACTCATTTCAGCTGGGGCGTGCACAGAGATTTTGGGTACAGGGCACACTCCTATAGTGCTCATATTTGCTTGACACGATAAAATTAATAATATAAATATTTTCTGACAATTACACCAATTATTTAGTTCCAAGATAAGTATCATTAAGAACTTGTGTTATGGATACTAAACAACGGATAAACATACTTAAATACTTTTTTAATACATACTTAATATACATAGGAATACACCCAGACCAGAACAAATATTCATGTTCATGCACACAAAGATTTGTCCTGTGTAGGAATCGAACCCACGACCTCTGGAGTGAAGTGTAGGTATGCTGACCTCCACGCCATATCGGTCGTCAAATATGTATCAACATTTTATTTAGTTAGGCTTAGGGTATGCATTGCTTATTTGCATGTATGGTGAGCACGTCACTGATTTCAGCTCTGTGATAAGTGATAAACCAATGGCACGGCGCTAAACCCGATCTTAGCTCATTTTCTGTTAAAATTATAGCATTTTATTAAAGGTATAAATAAATTACATGCAGAGGCGTATGATACGCCCACATTTCGCCGATTTTACTGTAGATCCCTTTTAATAGGTGGCGAGCCTATTGCCGCTTCTTTTATGTTTGCCAGAGCCTCGTCCGTTGTTTGGCAGGTGTAACCACTAGTGGTGAGTCCCACACAACTCTCTCGGTCCCCCTTTGGCCGGGAGACAGATGCATTTTGTTAACGACGTATATCAAAAAAAAAAAGGTGTAACCACTGATAAGGTTGGCTTGGGCTCCTTGGATGTTGGTAGGATCGCCAATCCCTGGTGATAAATAAATAAATAGTTTTTCCAAGTTATGAGGCCAATTATTTAGTTCTAAAATCACTAACATTAAAAACATGTGATATGGATGGATACTTAACAACGAATAAGCATACATAAATATTTGGGGGTCTATATTAAAAAAGAACAGGTCCGTAAAAGCAGAATGCTTTCAGCAATAATAATTACTTACCAACCGGAGATCAGATGTAATAGATTATGAGCTCACGCCGTTAACCGGTTACGGTTAACCTCTGTTATTTCACCGTCATATCACACTCATTTCAGCCATGTGATAACAACCACAGGCTTATACGATATAGTTCTTACTATCAGAAGAAATTATCAGAAATACAAAAAAAAATTAAGTATAATATATTAGTTATGTCAAATTAAGTGTGCAGGGCAGTATGCTTACACTCCGCTCCTGGTAGGTCTCCTGGAAGTAGTAAGTTCGATTCCCACACAGAACAAATCTTTGTGTGCATGAACATGTATATTTGTTTACTCTGGGTCTGTTTCCTATGTATATTAAGTATGCATTTACGAAAATAAAGAGTATTTAAGTATGTTCATCCGTTATTTAGTATCCATAACGCAAGTTCTTAATTATACTTATCTTGCAACTAAATAATTATAATAAAATACATTATGTAAAAGCGAATTATTATTAATATTATCATTATCACCCTAAATTCGTCCACTGCATTTTTTAAAATATATAATTTGTTTGAATTTTCCTCCACTGTATTGTATCTTTATCGGTTGGATTTTGAGTTCTTCTAACGAAATATGACAGTCATGAACCCTGACTCATCACCAACCGTCAACTTGAGGCCATTGAACAAACACGACACATGTGCCTTCATACTTATATGGTATGAGACCAATGTCCGGCATTTCCTTTTTCATAGTTAATGATTACACAACTCGATATTTTTGGAAATTTGGGAAGTCGTTTCTGAGCAAGACTACTACTCTGGAATTCGCTGCCGGCTCATGTGTTTCTTAATTACTATAATTCCAAGTATTTTAAGCGGGGCGTGAAACGGCATTTTAGCATGCCGTCATGGGTGGATTCGCTTTGTGCCGTGCTTATTTCACGGTATGAAGCGCTTTCATTTTTTTTTGGGCTGCATCGACTGCTTACCATCAGGCAGGATGTAGTCATTAATGTCGAGAGCTTTCATCATATCAGCCCACTAACGTCCCACCACTGAGCATGGACCACCACTGACCTCATCTGAAGAACCATGGTGAGAGGATACTGGGTCGTACTTCACCACGCGGACCTAATGCGTATATTCTGAAGCACGAGAGCGCTCCATATTAAATGCCACACATACGGTCTGCCAGCCCAAGCCAACCTGCAAGTGGTGCACCGTCCGATCAACGGACGATGCTCTGGCGAACATAAAAAGTTCCCGGCAATCGGCAATAGGCTTGTCATCTATTAACTGGCGAAATGTGGCCGTATAATATACCTCTGCCTACCCTTTCGGGAAACAGGCGTGATATTATGTATGTATTATTAATAAAAAATAACAAATTTTAATGAAATCTCTGACATCTAAACAACGTTAATAAGCTAGTTTCTCATAACACTGATATCTGTTCCAGCATACTGGGGTCGAGATGGCTCGGCAGGTGGCGGCGCGGCGGCGCAAGCACAGGCACAAGCTCAAGCAGCCCTCTTCGGCTTTGGAGGGGGCCGGTACCCACCGCAAACCACCTTGGGAGTCGCCGCCAACCAGGCAGCGTCTTTGGGACTGCATCCCGCTGCAAGTAAGGAAAATATCCGTTATAACTTATTAGGGCCTTCTAAATGGAGCTAGGGCCAGTATCTGGAAGATAACAGCAGAACATCAAGCTATGTTGCTGGATAATCCACCGAAGAATCACCAATCTAATGAGATTACGTATACTTACTAGCTCAAGCCGACTTCTTCAGGTTGCGAAGAAGGTCGTAAGTGCATCACTAATCATCCGGTAGTCGCCGCCAATGAGGCTGCATCTGGCTTCAAGTAAGGAGCGTTTCTTTTTAAAGTTATTGTAGGTCTCTTCTAAAAGGTGCTGGAGGCATAAAAGTTGTACATCAAGCTCTGTTGTTGGAAGATCCATCAATCCAATGAGACTTTAAAGACAAAAGCTCAAGCGGCCCTCATCTGCTTCGGATGGGGCTGGTACCCACTGCAAACCACCTTGAGAGTCGCCACCAACCAAGCCGTGTCTTTGGGTCTTCACCTGACATTACTCATAGTACATCATTGAGCATAGTATGCCAGGATTTAGAAGACATTAGTACAAGCTGAAGTGGTCTTCTTTGGCTACGGGGGTGATCGTTCATCAGCACAAAACACCTTGGGAGTCGCCAACCAAGCCGCATTTTGGGTCTTCACCTGCTGCAAGTAAGGATGATTACTTACATATGTTTTATAGGTGTCTTCTAAAAGGTTCTTTCGGTGGTAACTGGTGTTAGTAAAGCTTTGTTGTTGGAAACGCTTTCGAAGATCCAAAAATCCAAGAGACTACGTAATCAAAGGTTCAAGCGGCTCCGAAGGAGAACGATATCCATCGCAAACCAGGCTGCGTCCTAGGGGCTGCACTCTGCTGCAAGTAAGAAGAAGAAGGGCAAAACAAAACACTTTTTAGGCACAAAACTTGAAGTCATTAGGTAATTAGGGATCATCCATAAATTACGTCACACGAATTTCGTCTGGTCACACTTGTGAGACTCCCTCCTCCTTAGTGTGATATCACATATTTTGCAATTGTACAGCAAGAAATGATTACATCAAAACAGCAGTTCGAAAATGTTTATAGGACCTTGATTTTGAAATGTGACGTCACGAAATTTAGGATCCCTCCCATCCCCTTGACACACCATGTCGCACTTCGTCAACCCCCTCCCACCGCATTAGTGTGTGACGTAATTTATGAATAGCCCCTTATTGGAAAATAATTTTCAAGCAAATAATTTTCAAGCGAAATGGCGTAACAACTACCACGTTTTGTGATACCGGGACGGCAATTATTAATTTGGCGCTAAATCAATGTAATGGTATATGATGATAGATAGCGCTTATCTGCTACAATGAAAGATGTATCGAAAAAAATCAAAATTCTAATACTTGAAAACGTCAAAATTAAATATAAATATAATAAACAACCGAAATATTTTACACTGAATTACACTGAAATCACAAAGCTAAGATTTACTTACTTGCAACAAAACAATTAAAAAACAAAGAATATTTAAGTGTAAGGGAATCTAAGTAATAATAGTTCCGAGCCACCGCTCTGTATGAAGAACTGACAAGAAATTTACAGGCTATGCTCTTTTAAATTATCAATTGATTGAGTACTTAAACTACAATCATCTTTTGTCTGTGAAGCTATACAATGCAATATAATATATTATTATGTTCATATTAAATTCTTTATAAAGCTTTTTATTATGTCCTAGTCACAATAATTTGTTCCTTATTATGCTAATAAACCTTTACCTTATTCCAGGTGCAGCATGGTGGTCGATGGCGTCCCACCTGGCCGCTCAAGACTACCTGGCCCGCCTGCAGGCGTCCGGCCTCAACTTCCCTCCGATGGCGGACCCATACTCCGCCTTGTCAGCTCTCTCCGCGGCCGGGCTTAAACAGCAAACCAAGCCGGCTAAGCAGCCGTCTAGGAGTGAAAGGTAAGCTCCAGAGGCCGTACCGCCTAACATGCTAGTAATCGATTACTAGGCAAAATGGATTTCGAATTGATTCTGTCGTACCGCCGAACACATAGAACTCAATACAAGATGGTGTTCTCCATTAAGACACAAATTCTGAAGGATTGATGTGATATTTGACAGCCTCTACCTGTGTTTTAATTTTTATTATATTAAAAATTATTTATAGTTACGTAAGAATGTGTCGTCGAAATGCAAAACATAATCATTTATTCAACTAGTCGCTTCACTAGTCTGCCTATTGGTGTGTCACGAATTGAAGGTTCATGAATAATCTATGGCTTTCGGTAGATTCCCCAGTACGGATTGATGAACCACAGAAAATTTTGATCTAAATGAAATAGCTGAAATTCATCTAATTAGGCGGTAGAGATCCTGGTCGAGCCACGGACACCGAATTGATAACTGAATGTCAGAGAACCTAGGCTACGTCCTGAGATTAAGAGTGTGGCCATGGATTTAATAGTATGAGCCGTTGACAGTATAACGGGGACCTGAGGGCCCACTCTAATTCAACGGAAACGAAACTTCGTTACACCAGCGGTTCCCAAACTTTGTTCTACTGTGACCCGGTAAATTTCATACTCCTCCTTCGTGACCCACTTAAGTTTTTAAATCCACTAAAACGATATTGGGGAAAAATAAAACACAGCTATTGCTATTAGTTACAATACCTACAATCCGCCCGTCGAGTGATCATCATTGTCTCGTTAGTCAAAAAGTATAATCGACCATCTCTTAGTACTTATTTAATATATGGAGGTAATGCTGGCGACCCGGTACCGGGTCGCGACCCACCAGTTGGGACACGCTGCGTTACACCCATCCCTTTCACTCGATAATGATATACCTATAGATGAATGAATATGTGTTCTGGTCTTGTTGTTTCCTATAAATTTACATAATAAAGAGAAAAGGGCAGCTGCTGATGAAAGCTGATGAAAAGATGTAGCGCGAGAATTAAGATATGTACGTTTCTTTTTTTTTCGAAAGGAAAATCATCAAATGTCCTTCCCCCGCTGTGGGTGTGGGAAGGGTGCGTCAGACAAACTATCCTTCTTTTGAGCCTGCTCCATACCGAGGCCGCGGTAACCCTTTCGAACAGTCCCGCAACCCCGGCAAAGAAATGTACGCTTAGATGGTTTGGTCATGTTGAGAGGTATAATGAATTAAATTAACAAAAGCGATATATGATGGACGAGAGAATGGGAATGTTGGAAGAGGAAGACCGCGTAAGATTTACCATGACCAAATCTAGAAGGTTTTTACCTACCTACGACCTACGGAAGCGTATGAGAAGGTTAGGCGTAAATTAAAGCTAAGAGCCAGGACCATAGCAAGGAGGTGATCTCTGCCTAGCCTTTCGGGAATATAGCGTGACAACATGGTCAATTATTTTTCATTTGATCATATAAAATATATAAAGTATAACACTCAAATGCTTCAAACACTTTTTGAAACTAAATAATAGGTGTGATTGTAAGAAACTTACTTAGTAATTTATATTTATTCCAGATCTGGCCGTAGCAGTGCTGCTTCAGGAATTTCCACCAAAGAGAAGAGCCCTTCCACCAGTAGCAGTTCCAACTCCCAACCGACCATGAGTGAGTGGGGCACGTATCGTCTTAATTGCTTACGGGATAAGGTCTAATTAATAATTAGAGTTTAGTCGCTCATGCTCCTTTTCGACCAATTACACATTGGCCAAATGTTGATTAAATAAATATACATACATAATCTACATATATGCTAATTAAACGCCTATATTACGCCAAGGACGTAGTTATGCAAAACGATTGTTTTAGATACTGTCATAAATGTCTAACTTATTAATTAAATACTAGACAGGAAGTAGATAACAATACCCAGTATTTAACAGGAATTCGAAAACAAACTACAGTTTTCATATTATACTATATCAAATTAATCAAACTCCCATTTTCTCAAAAGTAAGTTTTTGTGGCTTGATCCATTTTGCCTAACTACGTCCAATTATAATATTGGTCCAACGTAATAGGTGGCAGCCCAGCCTATTGCCGCTTACCAGACCCTTCTAGCTTTGCCAGAGCCTCGTCCATTGATAGGCAGGTGCAACACATGCAGGTGAGGCCTTGGGCTCCTAAGATCTTGGCAGGAACCCTAGACATACGCTCACGCCCATATTTCTCAATAGGGGTCGAAACCAGAAAACAAAAACTGAGGCAGAAACCTTGACACCAATATTATCACTTCATTATAGTTGTGGCAAAGTTTGTCTTTACCACAGAGTTCTCAAATTGAAACATATCTAATATGTGAGAGGTAGCTAGCCCTTCGCCCATATTGACACTTCACATGGTCCGCTATTGGTCCTATGATGACTAATAAACTAAATAAAAGCGCTTGTAGCTCTGCGGTGCTCGGTGGCCGGAAACGATCACCGAAGTACAGCAGAGTTTACAGAGGTTAGTCCTTGGATGGGTGACCGTATGTGTAGCATTTGATATCGAGCGCTTCCGTGCTTCGGAAGGCACGTTAAGCAGTTGGTCCTGGTTATCACTAAATGTGATAGTCGTTAAGCATTGTTAGAGGCCTTATGAACGGCTTAAATAAATCTAACAGCAGAACTCAATGCACCTGGCTCCGTCAAATCGCACTGGGTCAGCGCGGTGGAGTATGACCCAATTCCCTCGCACGGTATGTGAGAGGAGGCTCGTGCTCAGTAGTGGGACGTTAATGGGCTGAGATGATGATGATGTTAAATTATTTACTAAAATAAATGTTACTATCAAATTTACTTTCTTCATAAATTTCATTTAACATCATGGTTAGCTGTAAAAAAAACCATTAACTGCTTAATCGCATCGCATGCAATGGAAGAATTTTTTCCCAATGTTTGTATTGATACTCCGCTTCTGATCGTCGTACAGTGATATAAGCCTTCTAGACTATGTTATATAACATATTTTCAATTGGAAGCCTGCAATGGCCTACATGCCCAAATTTTGGGCTTGTAAACAAGCTGATCATCTTTTGCTGGTCCAACATAATAGGTTGGGGAAAAAGTCTTTTCGTATTTTTGTATGAAAAGTCAAGACATTTTTTTCAAAGTTTATTTACATTTATTTACAATATATATGTACCGTTTTGTTGAGTAACTTTCTGCCATTTTGTGGGCAGAGACATTATCCCGTTACTGTAGAAACTTTGGGACTTCTGATCAAAAAAACGGGACAAATAGTTTTGGCAGTCCTCTCTTGAGGTCAACCTTACAGAACCTAAAGAATTCTACAGAGACCGAAACAGGTGAAAATCTGAAGGCGCAAGGTCAGGGCTATATGGTGGATGCACTAGGACCTCCCAGTCCCACTCTCTTAATTTTTGCTGAGTGGCTAAAGATGTGTGTGGTCTAGCGTTATCGTGATGAAAGACCACACCCTTCCTGTTGATCAATTCCGGCCGTTTTCTCTCGACTGCTTCCTTTAATCTCATCAGTTGCTGGCAGTAAAGATCAGAATCTATGGTTTTGCCGGGCGGTAAAAGCTCATAATAAACAATGCCCTTCCAATCCCACCATACACACAGCATCACCTTATTTCGTGTTAGGCCAGGTTTGGCCACAGTCTGTGAAGCCTGGCCAACTTTCGACCACGACCTTTTTCGCACGTTCTTGTCGTACGTGATCCACTTTTCATCGCCAGTTATCAATCTCTTCAAAAACGGCTCGGTTTCAATACGTCTCAATAATGAATCGCAAATGAGTACACGGTTCATTAAGTTTCTTTGAGTGAGCTCGTGTGGCACCCAAATATCGAGCTTTTTTGTATAACCAGCTTTCTTCAAATGGGTCAAAACTGTTTTGTGGTCAATTCCCAGTTCTTCAGCTACATCGTAACTACTAATATGCCGATCTTGCTCCACTCTTTCAAAAATGGCGTCCATTTTATTCGTAACAGGGCGACCAGAGCGAGGTGCATCTTTAACATCAAAATTTCCGGACTGAAAACGTTTGAACCAAATTTGTGCTACTCTTACTGACACTGCATCAGGTCCATAAACATCACAAATTTTTTTCACTGCTTGAGTTGCATTTTTGCCTTTTTTATAATAAAATTTTAAAATGTATCGAATTTCTTCATTAGATTCACTCATTTTTACGGAGAGAAAAACAAATGATAAATAGCGGGAAACAACTTTTTTTTATTTTTTTCTTTTCTTTATAATGGAACCTTTTTAATGTTATCAAAACCAGCCAGACACAAATAGTACAGTCAAAAAAATTTTATAATAAGTTTATACCTACGTTATGCGAAAAGACTTTTTCCCTGACCTAATATGTTTATAAAATCTTTACTGTGTTTTATTATTTAGCCATTTTTTTTGTCACTGCCGGGTCAAAAACTAACCTTGAGGAGTTTCTTGTCTGATTCTCTACGATCAAGCTCCCTCCCGCAGTGAATGGGCGCGCTATTTTTTAAATTGACATTACAAGAGTTTTATTGAGCCAAATTTGAATAAAATATATTGATTTGATTTTAGTTACATAGTCTAATGCCTGCCTAAATTAATGGACTAACACAAAACATTGTTTATCAATCCGAAGTATTTCTGTCTGAAAACCCTTTTTGCTTTTAAACAAATACTTTGAGGCTCATTACAAAACAAGTTTTAAAAGCCCCTAAAACTAATGTTTATTTCTACTTTTATACTGTCCAAATCTGATTAGACCAGTGAGCAGACCCTGGAACCCATAAGTCTAGGGCAACCGGGATAATGCTAGCATAATGATGATATTATATTAATAATGAACTTGCCTTCCACAGGATCGTCATACGGCTTCCCGAAGACTTCCTCACCGTCCACCATGCACTCTCAAGCTACCCTGTCCAGCTTAGCATCACTCAACAGCATGGTGTCGTCTCCGCATCAGAGCAAGAGCAGTAAACAGCATACGCAGCCCACGCAGTCCAGTAAGTTCGATTGTTGTTTCCGCTGTATATTAAGTATATATTTACAAAAAGGTGTAGAGGGATCCTACCAAGACCTAAGGAGCCCAAGCCAACCTCACCTGCATGTGGTGCACCTGCCGATCAACAGACGAGGCTCTGGCGATCATAACAGTGCTCAGTAAGCGGCAATAGCACCAACCAACTAAATAACTGGCGAAGTTTGGACTTATTATATGCCTCTACCTACCCCTTAGGGGAAACAGGCGTGAATGTATTTGCCTGTTTTTAATGTTACTCGTCATGTTAACCATATTCTCTTTGATGGTTTCCATAGGATGCATTTACCACTGATTTCCATCATGTCAGTCAGATACTTGAGTGCTTTTGTAGGTGAGAGGAATCAGGTTATTCTCCATCACACGGACCCAGTGCGGATTGATTAAGTCGACCTCTATCACATACACCAGTTATACCAGGGGTGGTATTACTATCACCCATAGATTGTGGTAACCACTTCCCATCATGTAGGCTGTATATTTGAGCACCTTGCAGTATTTAATATACAAAAAAAAATACTTTTAAAAGATTGCTTGCTTATGATGACAACTTCTGCTTTTTTAAAATTTTATTCTAAATAATGGCTTTTTGCGCTTAGCACATTTAGCCAGTGTCAAGTAAGAGATATATTAATAACATATAAATTATAGTAAATGAGAGTGAGTGGTGATAAAGATAATAAATGGTAAATGAGTTGCCCTCCCCTAAAACCCTTGAGTCCTCAGTAAAGATCTTACATGGACTTCTTTTGAGAATTCGAAAAGTGATGTTGCACTGTTTTGTTTGATTTACCAACAACACTCATGTACGTTCACAAACACTTAACGGTTAATAATCCACCGTTATTACACATTAATGTTCGAAATATAACAAATTTTAGAAAATAAAACAAAACTGCAGATATGACGCTTTACTTTCCCGCCAAGAAGTCCAAACTTCTGCTTAACACAGTTATGCCAATAAATTAGGCGCTACTTCTATTTGATGTGACAAATCTTATAAAATTTGTTTAATTTGGCTATGACTGCCCAATATGCTGTTGCTGCCATATAAAAACACCTTTATTCTTCCACCATCAGGTCGCAAGCCGTCCAGTTCATCGTCGTCATCGTCCAAAGGCAAGGACCGCGATTTGGCGCTACTCCGAGGAGACCTTATGTTGGCACAGGCCGCTGCTCATGGGGCCTACCATGCGGCAGTGGCGGCCGCTGCCAAGGGAAAGGTAGGAGCCCTTTTACCTAAATATTAAGAAATTTACTTAAAGGGCCTATCCATAAATTACGTCAAACGTTAAAGTGATGGGAGAGGGTAGACGAAGTGTGACAAGAGGGTGGGAGGAATCCTATATTCTACATTTTTAAATCCAGATACTATAAACATTTTGGAACTGCTGTTTTGTTGTTATTACTTTTTTGCTGTACAATTGAAAAATATGTGACATCACACTAAGGAGTAGGGAGACAAAAGGGGGGACAAAAGATCACAAAATTCTTGAGACGTAATTTATGGAGGACACCTAAGAATTAGTCATTTTGGTCTGTGATGAAGCACTAATGAATGACAAAATCGACATAAAAACTTAGAATAGAAAGAAGAATCAGACTAGAGAGATTTTTTAGGACAAAAAGGCAAATACTTTTATTTTAATAAAACCTAATTTTAAAGCTTAGTGTCACCTTAATTAAAGGTTGTTATGGCTTATAGTAGAGCAGAGTGATATAGGAGAATTCTGTTAGATGATAATTACATAATAATATATATAATAATGTTAGTAGATAATTACGAAAAATAAGTTTTTTCGTTAAAACATGGTTGATCTTTGACGACCGATATGGCGTGGAGGTCAGCATACCTACACTTCACTCCAGACGTCGTGGGTTCGATTCCCACACAGGACAAATCTTGGGTGCATGAACATGAATATTTGTTCTGTTTTGGGTGTTTTCCTGTGTATATTAAGTATGTATTTACAAAATAAAAAAAAGAGTTAAGTATGTTTATCCATTGTTTAGTATCCATAACACAAGTTCTTAATGATACTTATCTTGGAACTAAATAATTGGTGTAATTGTCAGGAAATATTTATTTATCTTATATTGCAGGCTCTTCAAAGATATCTCTAGGATCCTGATGAAATTTGTTTTATTAGTGTCTCATAAAATTTTAATTGTTTCAGAACATATCATCCCTGTACCCCTTCGGCATGCCAGGCTCGGAGAAGGACCGGCATGGTGGAATTGATTCCCTCACTGGCCTCCCTCATACGATACTTAGGTAACTATTATCATAATCGTTTTAGTCATTTGAAGTCCACTGCTAAACATAGGCTCCCTCAATAATTTTCCAAGTTGATCCAATCTTGGGCTGTTTGCATTCACTTGCTTCCTGGGTGTATTAGGATTCTACGAACATCTACGGAGCCCAAGCCAAACTCACCTGCAAGTGGTGTGCACCTGCTGACCCACAGACGAGGTTAAGACGAACGTATCAGATCCCGGTAAGCGGCAATAGGCTCGTCACCTTTTCCGTAGGACCAACAATGTGATTGGCGAAGTGTAAGTGTATAATATGCCTCTGCCTACCCCTTCGGGGAAACAGGCGTGAATGTATGTATATAAACAAAAGACATATCTGCGGTGTTACATATATTTTAAGACATCTTATACTATAGGAAAGAGTTAAGCTGGCTGTAATACTGCTGCATTATCGTGAGCAGCGAGAGCGACTAATAGACAACAATTCAAAAGGTCTGGGGTTCAAATCTTAGTCACACTGCCTATGACCTATATGTTATAAGTGATGTGCGTGATTACGTTTGTTCCGTGCCTCGAAACGCACGACAATCAGGTAGTCCCAGCTGTCGTGAACATCGATGGCAGTCGTATATTTCCTAATAACGACACAGATGTTTCTCATTCATACGTGTCTTCCTAGACATCTAATATCCTGACAGCAGGTTTAACCATAGAATTATGTTTCCCTCTGGGTTGCTCCATATAATAACTGAAATTTTGCTAAACTTGGTTAAACCAGTTAGCAGTGCCTGGGCCCTAAGCCTACATTGGACTGAAATCGCCTGCTCCATAGACTAGGCCATTAATAATAATATATATCTTGGTCAGTCCTTGTTGTTTGTATGTGTGGCAAAAAATATTGTGCGTTTTCCGTGCTTCGGAATGCAGTTTAAGAAGTTGATCAAGGTTATTACGATATGTCTTCGTCGTTAAGCCGAGTCAGGGCTTGAACAAATCACAACGTGAGATACATTGTTCATAGTTAATTAGTAACACACCTCCTATGCCCGTACATCCTCCATTGCGTATTGTTTGAGGATCAACAATTCGCACTGTATGAAGTACAGGCATTATATATTATGGATAACTTTATGTAAATGTAACACAACTACCTTAAGCATATTACACATTAATAACAATTTTTTTCAATGTTTTTATATCTGATATGCTTAACCATTACGGTATACATAACATTTACTAAAATTAAAATATGAAATATTTTTAAAGTGACTATTGCACTTAACTGTTATAAAATATAAATATGGAATTATAAACTATGTGTTACAATTATTGAATGGTTCTGGATTGGATTGGATGGTTTTTTTAACTACATAATTATTTAATGAATGAAGATAATAAGAGTTATTATTTGTTTTCTTAGCGCCGCATTGGAAGGAGGGTAAGTTTCACTTATCTGGCATATTTTACAACCTAGCTATGACTCCAATATATAGTTTAAATTGACAGTACCTACCACCGGCTACTAAAACTAAATTTTAAGTGTTTTAGTATTATGTTTTTTAATAATAACTTTCTTTTACTTGTTTTAGTGATCCTGCCTCAGTGTTGGGTGGAGTAAGACTGCCACCAGATACGGAGATCATCAAGTATACCTCCTCCTTGGTTGGGCCTAAGGTGAGTGAACACAGGCAAATCTTTGTATATATAATTGGCTGGTAGATCGTAGTAGGCAGTAGCTTCATGTGAAATTCAGCCAAATCTGGTTACACCAGTGAGCAGACCCTGGGCCCTAAGCTTGAGTCTGGCAACTGGATGATGGGTTCCCCAGCTCCTATAGTTCCTGCAGACACAAATCTTTAAGAAACCTGAATATTCAGTAGTAATAGTCCGTGGAGACCTTTTAACTTTTTTTAAAATCTAACTTAAATTTTTTATGCTCAACACACACAAGACATCTACGTTCTTCTCAAAACCTTCTTCTCGCCATCCCTCAGCATCACTCTGGGTACCTGTCAATTATATATAACCATATACTGTACGTTTGAAGTTTTTTGGTTCCGCTTGGGTGGTGGCCTTGATGGCTTAGATTTACAAATCAGCCCACATGCAGGATAACGTCTGCCAGGTTCGCTAGGATTATAAACGTAAAATAAGGTGTAAAGGGATCCTCCCTACATCTAAGGCGTCCAAGCCAACCTCACCTGCCGATCAATGGATGAGGTTCTGGCAACTATAACAGTACCGGTAGGCGGCAATTTTTGGTATTTGTTTTATTTATCTTATACAAATGTAGATAGATAGATAGATAGATATACTCTTTATTGACCAAATAACTTAAAAACTACAGATTACAATGAATATTGAAACACAATGGCCAATCTAGGCGGTCTTATCGCTAAAAGCGATCTCTTCCAGACAACTGTAGTTTTTATATTGATGTGTACACAAAGTGTGCCAACCATTAATAATGTATCTATCTACAGTGCGTAGCTCCATAAAGGATGTTTATGTATGTATGTATGGATGTGTGTATGTATGTATCCATACTAAAATTATAAATGGGAAAGTAACTGTATCCCGCTTTCCCGCTAAAATTACTAAACCAATCGAAATTTAATTTGGTACACATAGAGTTTCAAATATTGACGACCGATATGGCGTGGAGGTCAGTATACCTACACTTCACTCCAGAGGTCGTGGCTTCGATTCCCACACAGGACAAATGTTTGTGTGCATGAACATGAATATTTGTTCTGGTCTGGGTGTCTTCCTATGTATATTAAGTATGTATTTAAAGAAAAAAAGTATTTTAGTATGTTTATCCGTTGTTTAGTATCTATAACACAAGTTCTTAATGATACTTATCTTGGAACTAAATAATTGGTGTAATTGTCAGAAAACATTTATTTATTTAAATTTTTGTTTTGTTTACAGTCAGTGCCAGGCTCAACAAACCGTGGTCGCAAAAAGACCATATCTCTGGACCCTCCCCACGTGTCGGTCATGCCAGCCGACCGACAACCCGCCAGGGCTAAGAGGCAAAAACTTGTGAGTATTACTACAATCCATACTTCCTACTACGAGTAACTTACTTAAATGTTCTTAATGATACTTATCTTGGAACTAAATAATTGGTGTGATTGTAAGAGAATATTTTATTTATTTATTTTAAAGCCAAAATTTGAGCATACAAAGACCCAAGTCGAACAGCGCTGAACCTTACTTAACCAACGGGTCATAAGGCCCGTATTATAGTATCATGATCAGAAATTCTTTCTAGGACACTCTATGCGTTATAAATTTATACAATTTTGGGAGCTATTTGTAGCTCCCAAAATTGTATTGTAGCTATCTGTAGCTCCCAAAAATTGTATTGATTTTTCGAGCTTTGGCTCGATTATAGAAAAGACATTTGAACACAGTAAGCTCAGTTTAACGAAACTTGTAATTCTCTAATAAAAGGTGTAAAAAATAATCGTTGTATTTGTTTATTTTTATCAGACATCTAAAAATGAGGAGATTATCATGCCAAAAATCTATTTCATTTTTACAGGACGAGTATGGCAACTCTAGGTCTTCGGTAGAAGTGATCCGGTTACCGAATAAGGACAGAGGGCAGAACTCTCTCTCGGGAACTTCGCCGCCTAACCTCTCTGATTATGCGGGTAAGTGCTAAAAGTCGTAAGCTCTCGTTTTCGGGTGAATCCAAGCAAGACCTATAAGGCGCGTCAATTGCGTAATGAAATTAACGCTGAATTTGGTTTTATACTAAAGTCCTGTTTATGTATATTACACACACATACATTTATACTCGCACTCGTAGCTCTGAGGTGCTTGGTGGTCGGAAACGATCACCAAAGCACAGCAGAGTTTACAGAGTCCTTGGATGGGTGACCGTTTGTGTGGTATTTGATATCGAGCGCTTCCGTGCTTCGGAAGGCACTTTTAGCCGTTGGTCCCGGTTATCACTAAATGTGGTAGTCGTTAAGCAATGTTAGAGGCCAAATGGGCGGCTTGAAAAATTCTAACAGCAGGACGCCATACACCTGCCTCCGCAAATCCGCACTGGGTCAGCGTGGTGGAGTCTGACCCAATACCCTCACACCGTGAGGAGGCTCGTGCTCAGTAGTGGGACGTTAATGGGCTGTGATGATGATGACATTCATAAAGTCACGCCTGCTTCCCGGAGGAGGTTTCCGATATTTTGCTCTAATCCTTATAGCAAACGGTATATTGATGGAATTACAAAGGGTGCCAACTTATGAATACCGATATGGCATGGAGGTCAGTCATATCTTGACATATCTTTGTGTATGAACATTAATATTTGTTGTATTTACAAACAAAAAAAATGTATGTTTATCTGTAAATTTATATCCATAAGAGAAAATTAATACTAACTTCTATGTCAAGAAATATTACAAGAAACTTCCTCGTCGTCCTTTTATCTCGCAGATGCGTGTCTTTGGTCATCATCATATCCTAGCATTAATCCGGTTGCCCCAGACTTAAGCCTATGGCCCAGCATATCTTTAGTATTCCAATAAAATGTAAACTCTTTTGTCCATAGGTATATCCCGAGAGTTGTTGCAGACGATTGCTAGTCAAAGCGGGGTCAGTTTGGCGGCGCTGGAGAGGCAGTTGGGATCCGCCGCCGCAGCCGGTAATTTATTAATACTAAATTGACATAGCTCGAAGAATCGACGATCGATGGCGTTAAGGTACTTCAATGGCGACCACGAATCAGCAAACGTAGTATAGGGCGGCCTCCCACCCGATGGACTGATGATCTGGGCAAGGCAGCGGGAAGCCGGTGGATGCAAGCAGCGGGAGATCGATTAACGGGGAAAACAGTTAGGGAGGCCTTAGTTCAGCAGTGAACTTCAGCCACCACTCGTAACTGGCACTTAGATTCACTTACACTTCATTATTTTTTGTTTTTAAATTGTTTTGTTGCATATAAGTGAATCCAAGCTTCGTGATTTCAGTGTAATAATAATTCGATTGTTTTATTTATATTAATTTTTGACGTTTTCAAGTGCTACGTAATAGTTTTTGAAATAAATAACTTTTTACTTTTACTTTTAAATAAGTTATATGAACAGAATTGTCGTTGTCGAGAAGGACATTGCTACTGCAATTCAGGGGTCATGATGATAAAATTATAAAATATATACAATATCTTACGCCCATATATTGTATTTAACCCAACCTTACTTCAGTTTACAGTCTTCCCTCTCTGATTCGTGAGAGTCCATCGCTTCAGTCGTTCAAAAGTAAACTGAGGAATCACTACTTGTCAAATTTGGCACATAATTAGCACTTTTTTTTTCTTTTAAATGTTCCATTCGTTATCTTACAATAATGTTAGCATAAGTTGTATGTATGTATCTATGTATATATTTTAATATATTATGAGCATGTAAGAGATTTGCTTTATATTTTGTTCTTATTTTTATTTAATTTTTTTTATTAGTAACACTTTGCTTGGACAACATTTATCCCGTACAACTATTTAGTTTACAACTGCTAGGGTTGGCTGGTAGAGATCTCTTCTAGAGATAAGTCCACCTTTGTACATGTTATTTTATATACCTCATGTAATACTTAAAATTATTTTTGTGCAAAAAAGGATTATTATTACTTGCTAGTGGTGCACCTGCCGATCAACGGCTCTGGCGAACATAATAGTGCCCGCGATAAGCGGCAATAGGCTCGCCACCTATTACGTGGGACCAACTATCTAATTGGTGAAGTGTGGGCGTATAATATGCATCTGCCTACCCCTTCGGGGAAAACAGGCGTGAATGTATGTATTGTGTTTCATAAGAAATCTTTTGAGCCAAACTTAAATAAATGATTTTGACTTTACTTGTCAAAAGATTACTTTTAGCACATAGATCTGTAGATGAAACGTGTCGAATGGATATTGGGTAATTAGCTAGCCCTTAGCCCAATTAGGAAGTCAGTGTTTTCTTATATCCTGAAAGCTGGTAATACCGTAGAATGAAATTTCCCAATAGGGTGAGAAGGTCAGGCGTCTGCATTGTAATAAAATTAACACTGTAAAATCTTTTTTCCAGACTCTGGTATGAATCTTAGTTCGAAGTTGGGTTCAGAAGACTCTCCACTGGACCTCGGTGTGAAGCAGGGGACCGATGAAGATGCACCTTTGAACCTTTCTCTCAAACCCACTCCTTGTAAGTCATGTATGTCATGTATACTATGAAACATAATAAGTAATAAACTTTCCAGGTCATTAAACACAATTTCGCTGCAAAAGTATTAGTCACTTTGGTGGCGCACTTATGACTTTTCGAAATTATGTGCGTAATTATCGCATGCTCAGTGCCTCGGAAAGAACGTTAAGCCATTGGTCCCGGCTGTCATGAACATCTATTGCAGTCTTTATTAGGAAGTCAGTGCCTTCAAACTTCTGCCTTCTGCCGTTCTTTTACGATCAAGCTCCCGCCCGCAGTGAATGGGCGCGTTAGTTTATAAGTATGACATTCATAAGAGCTCTATTGAGCCAAACTTGAATAAATGAATTTTTATTTGATTTATTTATTTATAAACAGACTGACTGAATGTTTCCCTCTGAGTTGCGGAGCTCAGACGGCAGTCGCTCCACGTAATAACTGAAATTCAGTCAAATCTAGTTAGACCCTGGGCCCTAAGCTTAAGTCTAGGGCAACCGGGATAATGCTAGGATATGATTGTGGAATGAGCTCCCTGTAGAGGCTTTTCCAGGAGATTACAGCGTGGAGCTCTTCAAGAAGGGCGTGAGACTTTATTTAATGGGTGTTGCAAAAGTCCATAGACTGCGTTAATCACCTTCTTTCAGTGCGTTAACTAATGTTATAAAAAAAAATGAAAAAAAAGGCTTGGCCGGGTTCCCCCGTTAGCTCTCACCTGACAGCTAGCACCAGTCATGCGGTTATATAGTGTTTTATATTGTGTTGAGTATAGTAATCGATTTCGTTGCAGTTACAACATTAATACCTTTAAATTCCTAAGAATAGTCCTTAGAATCGACCTCAACTTAATTATTTAAGCGGTCATGAACGGTGGCGACTGTTACAGTATAAATATTCTATACTAATAAATAGATTTAATAAAAATGTCATTAATTATTGTTCTCCTGGACAGAATATGTATAATATCGTCTGTAATATAAAAAAGAAGGACGTATGTGAATGTTCAGAAATAGTATTGTTATTTGGTGACAGTCTCTCGGTGAAAAAAAGGGACATTGTAAATAGTATTGATATCTTGACTCAGCTACAAGCGGACACAAAATGTAAATTTATTATTAGTGCATTCCCCTATGCAACAAATTTGACGCGGGAACAAAATCAGCGAATTGCTGATTTGAATTTATTATTATATGACATGTCGTCATAGTGACGTATTATTTTTTGATATAAATAAATTTATAAAGTTTTTTAAGTTGACTTCTGATACAATGTATCTAAATTATAGATTTAAGTTACGAATTGCTTCTTTGTTAGCATTTAATATTCAGGATTCTGTTATAAAATCTATAACACAATCCAAAATTAATTTTGTACAAGTTAGTAGTCCTACTAATATTTCCTTTACAAATAATGCCTTGACATCACCCAGTTTAAACTGAGACACAAGACAAAGGCCAAGCCCTTTGAACTTAAAATTGTGCATCAAAATATTCAGGGATTGGCTGGCAAGGTTCTAGAATTAGAATTATTTATTAAAAGCAGGAATATTGATATTATTTGTATAACTGAGCACTGGCTAAAGAAAAATGATACATCATTGGTTCTAAGTAATTATGATTTGATAAGTTCTTATGTTAGAGTATCAGCAATTCACGGTGGTTCTTTAATTTTTGTAAAAGACAGCCTTAGATGTAAAGATCGAAAAGATATTGTTAGCCTTTCCGTAGAACGTGTAATAGAGCTCTCCTGTGTGGAATTAGACAAATTTGTTGTTGTATGCGTATACCGACCTCCTTTAGGAAATAGTGCAACTTTTGAAACGGTTATGGAAGAGGTATTAAAGAAATTAAAATTAAAAAACAAACATATTATTGTATGTGGGGATTTCAATGTGAACATTCTTGAAAGTTCACCATTGACCACTCGGCTGGTTTCTTTGTTTAAATGCTTTAATTTGGTTAACCAATTTTCTGAACCAACTAGAATTACCACACACTCAGCTACATGTTTGGACAATATTTTTTCGGAGTGCATACCAGTAGATAAATCAGTATTTAGTTGTCTGACTTCTGACCATTGTGGATTACAAGTAAATTACATTGATGAGGTACATGAACCAAAATCTTTTCAATACAGACCTGTGACAGGTAAACGGTTAGAATGCTTCAAAGATAATGTTAGTAAAAATCTTGCTATGCGTAAAATTGTGCATAAGAATCCTAATATAATGTATGAAAATTTATTTAATGTAATTCAAACAGATTTTAACAAAATATTTACACCTAAATCTATTAAACCTACAAATAAACTTCAGTTTTGTGAGTGGGCAACTCAGGGAATATATAAGAGTAGAAATAGACTTTACGAATTATATAATTTAAAAAAATATAATCAATTCCCAAGTTTCTTAGAACATGTCAAAAATTATTCAAAAGTATTTAAAAGGGTGTGTGTAATGGCCAAATCCTTGTTCACAAAAAATAAGATATTGACATCCAGTAACAAAATTAAAGCAACTTGGAACGCTATAAGTCGCGAATCAGGAAAGTGTAAACCACGTGATAATAACTACGCTCTTAAGGAGGATCAGGGAGTCGTTAATGATAATACAGCAATTGCAAACATATTTGATGAATACTTTGCTAAGATTCCTGCACTGACCACTTTTGAGCTGAAATCTTCACCGTCCACTGCCTTAGCTGTGCTTGAGAAATCCTTGCCTAATTATAGTTCCACATTTAAGTTCCATCATATTCATCAATTAGACATAATTAAAACTTTTTGATCTATTAAGTTAAAGAATACTGGCGATTTGTGGGATATGTCTGTTAAAGTTATTAAGACTATCTTGGATTCTGTTGCTCCTTATCTAGCAGAATTATTTAACAAGTGCGTCGATGAAGGGACTTTCCCCGATCTTATGAAACTTAGTAAAGTCATACCTCTGTTTAAGACTGGCTCAAAGGAGGATAAAAGTAACTATAGACCAATTTCAATTTTACCAACTTTAAGTAAAGTTTTTGAAAAAATTATCTTAGATCAGTTATCTGCATACTTTTATGTAAATGAACTTTTGCACAGTGAACAATATGGTTTCATGAAGGGTCGTTCTACAGCTGATGCTGGTGCTGCGTTACTACAGCATATTTATGATGCCTGGGAGAGGTCGCAAAACGCCATAGGAGTGTTTTGTGACTTATCGAAGGCTTTTGACTGCGTTGACCACGGTACCCTTATTCTTAAGCTTAATTTCTATGGCGTGTGTGATTTGGCTCAGAAGTTGATAGTTTCATATCTTACATCTAGATTTCAAAAAGTAGATATTAATGGCGCTAAATCATCTGGTTCGTGTATACAGATGGGCGTTCCTCAAGGCTCAATCTTAGGCCCATTTTTGTTTTTGGTGTATATAAATGATCTTCCTTTCTTTATTAGTAGAAAGTGTGAAATGGTGTTATTTGCAGACGACACATCAATAATATTTAAAACTAACAGAAATAAAAATAATTATGACGATGTAAATAGTGCACTTTCAGAGTTGCTTCACTGGTTTACTGTTAATAATCTTCAGTTGAATGCTAAAAAAACTAAATGTGTTAATTTTTCACTACCCAATGTAAGAGATGTTGAAACCAATATAGAATTGAATGGTCAGAGGTTGGAAATGGTCGATTCAACCTTATTTCTAGGTGTAACACTAGATAAACACCTTCAATGGGGCCCACATATCGAAAGACTTTCTGGTAAACTGAGTTCTGCCGCATATGCGATTCGAAAAATTCGTGAGATAGCGGATGTCGAAACTGCTAGAATTGTTTATTTTAGCAATTTTCACAGTTTGATGTCCTACGGTATTTTATTGTGGGGATCTGCCGCTGAAATTGAGACTATTTTCATTTTACAGAAACGAGCTATACGTTTTATTTATAAATAAAGATTTAGCTAACTGAGAAAAGTTAATATTATTTTTAATCTGATAGCTGTACACACAATTTTTGTTGTCCTATCATTCTCCTAAATGATGTTTTTGATTAGGAACGCATAGTATTGTTCAAATGATTATATAGATATTAAGACTGAATTGCTGTAAATGATATCTTTCATAAGACCAAAAATATTTGTGGTTTGCAGCACATTTAATTAATATAATGTTATTTTTGTTAAAATTTGTTTATCCTGTAGCTTGAGTATGTCATGCTCACTCAAATGTCTTTGTGGTGGTGGCGTCATGCGTCGGGTCGTTGCGTTCCCTAAAAAATGGTTGAGCGAAACGATGGCTGGTTCATGCGTCATACTCGTGAACGGGTGCCGCCAGTAGGGACTGGTCTGCTCATGTCTACTATGTTTATTCGTACTCATACTCGTATAACTTAAAATAAAAAGTTATTTTCTTCTTTT
This sequence comes from Musotima nitidalis, assembly GCA_949126915.1. Taxonomy (NCBI): domain Eukaryota; kingdom Metazoa; phylum Arthropoda; class Insecta; order Lepidoptera; family Crambidae; genus Musotima; species Musotima nitidalis. Next base: position 4,721,733 of record OX421441.1, read on the forward strand.
ATTTTAAATCATGTGACTGCAGAACACATGTTTTTGTAGATTTGTCAAATTGTTTTACTATTAAGTACATATTCTTGTAACTGGCGGGAGAAAAAACTAACCTTGACGATTTTCTTGCCCGTTCTTTTACGATCAAGCTCCCGCCCGCAGTGAATGGGCGCGCTAGTTTTTAAGTTTTGACGTTCATAAGAGCTCTTTTGAGCCAAACTTGAATAAATGAATATGAATTTTGAATTTTTTTTTTTTTTGAATGCTCTGAATTTTTTGCCTAGCTGGGAAATACATGTTTCCGTATAGAATCTCTTACTTACCATATTTTTTGCTGCTGGTATTAAACCTGTTTGTTTTGTTTTCCAGCGAGCCACCACGCATCAGATGCGTTATCAAGGCTGACGTCACTCAGCAGTTCGCTGAACGCTGGAAACGACAGGATATGTGAGTATTTCTCTTTAATTTTATTGGAGTCTAGTAATGACACAGAATGAAATAAATCGACCTGTATGTTTTTCAATAAAACATTTTTATTATTTGCCCTGAGACACGCTATAATTTTGTTTACTTTTAAATGGAATATTTATAAAGTAAAAAATAAATAAGTTAGATTTTTTTTTACTTTGCCAAAAAGAATTGCTATTTTTTTAGTAAAATTTTTTTATTTTAATAGTATCGGTAATACAAAAATGGTCTTGTTATTTGATACTTAAAATTGAAAGAATAAAATTATATAATAGAATATTCATTGTTATTTTCACACTAAATTTAAAAGTACTAAATCCAAAAACAAGCCAATAACTACCAAGCTTATCATTCTATACACTGTTAAAATAAGATTTGACAATGTTATTAACGTTTATAACAATAATGCGCTTTTGCCAGCGCGCCGAAAACCAGGCGCCAAACCCAGGAGAGTGGCGCCAGAACTGAACTCTCACGTGGCAGATTGTCCCCGACCCAAGTCGAGCGGCAGTGAGGATAGCGAGTGTAAGTAGCTAAGTAGTATAATACTATAAGTGCATAGGAAACTTTTTTTTTAAATTTACGTCGGTAACAAAATGCATTTACGCACTATCTCCCGGCCAAAGGTGGACCGAGAGAGGTGTGTGGGACTCACCACCGGCAGACACGACCGCCAGCAGTAATACCCACTAAAAATCTTCCGACGAAGCCCGCCGCTTGTTGAAAAAGAGGCGGGGGCCAGTACCTGGGGTTTCAGCTCTGACACCCCGCCCGCGGCCAACGTCCCTGAGGAGCCCAAGCCAACCTCATCTGCAAGTGGTGCACCTGCCGATCAACGGATGAGGCTCTGGCGAACATTATAGTTTCCGATCAGCGGCAAAAGTTCGCCACCTATAACGTGGGACCGTCTATATGGTTGGCGAAGTGTGGGCGTATAATGTGCCTTTGTCTACCGAATGATGAAGGATGTGTCTTTCGAAGGATGAAATCTCAAGATTCTCATACAAACGATCTTTTATCCAAGGTCTGACTTGTACGGACTTTTCTCTAAACTTTTTTTTAATTTTTTTTTATACTACTCTGTCAAGAAAGTGCCGTAAAAAAATCAATAATACACAAAATTTTTGTTATTTATCCAAATTTTTTTTTGTATGCTCCTTCAAAAATGTCTTCGAACACGAAATTCCATTGGCGATGCAAAATTTAAGACCAACTCGTTGTTCGATGTTTCTCTCCATTGTGAAATTCGCAATACACACAGTTATAAAACTTAAAACAGCACTGTTTTTAATATAACTGACAGATGTAACTCAAACTCCGCGCCAAAATGGAAAACAATTGTGCCAATCTAAGAACAACAAAAAAAAAACTCATATGGAACCATAAACAAAACATTCATTCCCGATACTTTGTTGACTGAATGTATAATCATTAATACATATATTGCGGTACTCTAGCTGTGTTCATGTTTTAGTACAGGAAAATAAAATTTGTAACCTGTATTTTTATGAATGCAATAAATATCTTTGACATTGCCATAATTTTCTACCACCTAGTATTGCAGAGGCACAATCACTAACTGACCCTGACTACTGAACCCAATTAAAATTCAAAAGTGTCAACTGAGCGCAAAAAAAAATTCATTTAAATTGAAATAAAACTAATAGATGTTGTTGATTTAAAACTTATATACTTATGTTGTTAACAGCAATCCCAGCCTGGCCCAACAGAGAAGGCAGACCGAGAAACCTAGGCCGCGGCGTCAGCAAGCCAAAGAAGAATACGGTTGCCTCTCTTCTCGCCCAAAGTCGAGCTTTGGGTCTCAGGCCAGCGTTGGCACAGCAGTTGTTGGCCGAGACTGACTTGGTAAGTTAAATTGAATATATTTTGAATAGATGCGTGTGGCAGCAGACCCTGAAGAATAGAGAAGCAGGGAGAGAGAGATACATACTTAGTATACATAAGACACCCAGCCCAGAATAAATATTTATGTTTATGCTCGCAAAGATTGGTGCTGTGTGGGAATCGAACACACGACCTCAGGAGCGGTGTGCAGGTGTAATGACCTCCACGCTATATCGGTCGTCATGATGATATATTAACAACTGCCTATTAAGGAAACTGTCAAAGTTATAGTCACTTAACGTGTAAAATAAAATGATTGTTGATTTTTTAAATTTCTTTTAAATTATATTGTAAACATAGCAAATGATACTGAGTGGTGATAAAGATGATAAATGACATGCCCTCCCCTAAACCGCTTGAGTTCTCAGTTAAGATGTGGGACTATACTCAGATCTCACATGAACTTCTTGAGAAAATATGAAAAGTGATGTTGCACTGCTTTGGTTGATTTACCAACACTCATGTACGTTCACAAATACTTAACGGTTAATAATCCGCCGTTATTACACATTAATGTTCGAGTCGAGTAATTAGATACAAATCAACAATCGGACTTCTTGGCGGGAAAGAGAAGCGTCATGTCTGCAGTTTTGTTTTATTTTCTATACTTTGTGATATTTCTAACATAAATGTGTAATAACGGTGGATTAATAACCGTGTTTGTAAAGATACAAGAGTGTTGGTAAATGAAAAAAAAATCACAAAACAAATTCTCTCAAGAAGGACTTCTTGAGATAATGGACATGTGAGATCTCAGTATAGTCCCACATCTTTACTGAGGGCTTAAGGTGTTTAGGGGAGGGCATCTCATTAATCATCTTTATCACTATTCATTCTCATTTACTATAATTTATATATTATTAATATATCACTTACTGACCCTGGCTAAATGTGCTGCACTGATATTATTTAAAAAATAAAAACTAATTTTGCTTATTTTTTTTTATATAACAGGAAAAACTAAAGGCATTGCTGGGCGAGACAGCCAGCACGGACTCGGAGTGTCCGTCCGACAGCTGCCCGTCAGACTCCGACAATAGCGACACGAGCCGACGCTCCTGCGACAAACAGCTGCGACACCCTTTGGCCTTAGGTACGATTATTAGATAGATAGATATACGTTGACGACCGATCTGGCGTGGAGGTCAGTATACCTGCACTTCACTTCAGAGGTTGTGGGTTCGATTCCCACACAGGACAAATATTTGTGTACATAAACATGAATATTTGTTCTGGTCTGGGTGTTTTTCTATGTATATTAAGTATGTATTTACAAAACAAAAGGTATTTAAGTATGTTTATCCGTTCTTTAGTATCCATAAAACAAGTTCTTAGTGATACTTGGAACTAAATAATTGGTGTGATTGTAAGAGAATATTTATTTATTTATACTCTTTATTGACCAAAAAACTTAAAAACTACAGATTACAATATTAAAATAAATAAATTAAAAAGCCACTCTAGGCGGTCTTATCGCTAAAATTTCTTTCATACAACCCAACGCAAAGACAACAGGAAAGCAGGATTATTATACACTACTATTGGTTCGAAAACTTCATTGAAGCCTCTAGTAAAGTCTAGTCTAGTTTTCTGGCCTTAGGTACGTACATTGTACACTTCTGTTGATACCAAAAATTTGATAATTCACATGTTTAGATGATTACTACCGAACCCAAATAGTCATCTGCCAAACAAAGTCAAAAAAAATCAGAGATAATAATAGCTTTGGGTTGATACTTTGTGTACCGGCCTAGAATAAACACCCCCTCTCATCTCACGGGGAGTCGTAAGACTCGACGAAGAGAAATTCTTCCCGATGATGGGCAACAGCGTCATCCTGCGTACTGGCTTGAACTGCAATCACCAACCCGCCTGCCAAGCGTGGTGATTATCAGCAAATACCCCCAATAGAATGTAATCTGTTGGGGAGGCTTATGTTCAGCATATATATGTGTGTGTGTATGGATGTATAGGGATCCTACAAAGACCTAAGGAGCCCAAGCCAACCTCACCTGCAAGTGGTGCACCTGCCGATCAACGGACGAGGCTCTGGCGTACGTAACAGTGCCTAGTATGCGGCAATAGGCTCGCCACCTATTACGTGGAACTAACAATATAGATGGCGAAGTGTGGGCGTATAGTATGTATGTATGTTATATATATTATGTTCAGCAGTGTACTTTGGTTTGGAGGCTAATATAATGAGATACTTTGGGTTATGTCGATTTTGCCTCCAGGTCTAATATGCTTTAACCATGTTACAACTTATATTCAAAAATAAAAAAATACTTACTATAAATTTATACTGCAGGTTGGAAACGCGTCACTGTGATCAAGGGCCTATCGCGAAATTGCAGCATCAAGGGCGACGTCAGCTATTCCCCTCCAGAACCGCACTCATCGATTACCATTAAATCTGCGCTGGAGTTACACGCTGTGAGTATGAGAAGATGTTATACCCATGTTGTTGTGGGACATAGCAGGCTCAAGAAGGAACATGGATGGTTTTTAGTCAGTAAAAGTCTGGCACACCCTCCCGCTCCACCCACAGCGGGAGAAGGTCATTTGATGATTTTCTATCCGAAAAAAATAAACATAATTTATGTGGTACTTGTTTATGTAAAAAAAAACAATTTGTAATTGTAGCCAGGGTTTTGCTCACCACGAATGAGATGTATGAGCATGATATATGTACATATATACATATTGTCACGCCTCTTTCCCGTAGGGGTAGGCAGAGATCACATCCTTCCACTTGGTACGATCTTGGCACACACTTTCAGCTTCATTCACACTCATTAACCTCCTCATACTCCCGTCGGTTTAGGGTACTTTTGGCCTGCCCTTTCTCCAAAATTTCCAGAATTTGGTCATGGAAGGTCTTATTTGGTCTTCCCCTCCCAACACTTCTGTTGCCCAACAATCACTTGCTATCATAAATCACTTTAGTTAGTCTACTTTCATCCATCCTCTCAACATGACCAAACCATCTAAGTATACCTTTCTCAATTCTTGTCACTATAGCTTCTTTTACACCAGCTTCAACCCTTATTACTTCATTCCTAATCCTATCACTCAATTTCACTCCTAGAATACTTCTAAGTGCTCACATCAGGATATTTGTATCTATATGTATTTTATATATCTGTTTATTTGTCACCAGTACTTGGAATCTACGCCGACACCCTCACTATCGACAGACAACTTCAGCTTCAATCCTCGTGTGGTTTTGGGTGATTACGTCCAGCCAGCTGAATTGGGAGATCCTCTAGTCTTCAATGAACAGGAAATCACTAAAAGGTAAGGTACTTAAGGCTTTTAATAGATTGGCCTTGCGCAGACCAAGAGAAAGGCTTATTAGGATAATTTATTGATTCAGGCGTTACTCGTTAGATAGGAGCCTCAGAACAACGATGTCTTCACGACCAACGCTGAAACGAGACGTTTCCTATCCTATCTTACCTGAAGATGCCCTGTGTAAGGGCGAAACACGTGTCGTGTTGAATAGTTTCTCGATTTTTCGGGAAATTATAGTAGCGCGGGAATTGTTACAAAGATATTTTTAATCCATCACTTGCTTATTAGGATTCTGAAGTCGAATCTATAGTCATCTCATAGAAGACTATAGAGTTCTGGGACTTTTAAACGGGGCATGCATTTATGCAGGCCGCACCACTTGCAGGTAAGGTTTGCTTGGGCTCCCCAGATGTTCGTAGTATCCCTATACAGATCACACGTCCCTATTGTCTAGACTCAGCGTTAGAATGTGTTCCGATATACATATATGGCTTTGGTGCTACTAACTTTTGGACACAGCCTATAGCTCATGGCTGTAAATTAAGGTCTTTAGGGACAAACAAAAAAATGCATAATGAATATAGTCTTCATCGAACAGGAGAAGGTAACAGGGTAATATTCTTTCTATTAAGGGCTATTTTCATGTTCCATTTAATTTAATTCCGATTAATTATATCTCTTGTTCTCGATTTTTCTTTTTGATTTGAGTGTGATTGTATGTATGTATGATTTTATTTCTTTTTTTTGTCTGTATTTTTAATTTTTAGGTTATTAATAATATGTAAATTTTTGTTTATGTTTACATGCAGTGAATGTTGCGTACTTACATCTGTTAGAGATATACATAGAAATTCTATGTCTCGGCCATAAACTAAAAAAAAAAAAAAAAATTTATATTGTTGATGTATCTTATTAAATAAATAACTCAAAAAATTAAGGATTATTTTGTAGCTATATATAATAATACCATGAATAACATGCGGCCATCATGAATGCCGTTTCACGTCCCGCTTAAAAGCCTTAGTATTGTAGGAACTCCGAAAAACATGCATGAAAAGAGAATTCCAACATAATCATGTTTATGTTTAACTATAAATCTAGGCTAGAAGAAGCTCGCGCCTTAGCAGCGTTGACCGGCAGACCTACTCCCCCACCAGTGGATAGGAGAATAGAACTTGCTAGAAGACAACAAGCGGCGAGAGAAGCCAGGCGGGACTCCACTGGCAAAAACAGGGACCAGGTTAGTTCAGTCTGCCGCACATAAGTTGAACAATGACATTGAATGCAAAACAACACATTATCCCTTTGTAAGGCAGTCGTACATATATTCCTACCACAAATTTGAACCCTATGGAGTTGATTTAAGGTAGAAAACCAGTGAGTAACTCCAACATTTCTCATTAAAGGGTTATCGGGTCTCAATCTTGTAAAGAATCGCTTGCTCCGTGCGTCGGATAGCACGTTAAGCCGTTGATTCCGGCTATGATGAACATCTATTGCAGTTGTTATTAGGCAGTCAGGGCCTTCTAATATGCTTACTGGTTTAACCATGGAATGATATTCTCCTGTTGCGGAGGCCAGACAGCAGCCGTTCTAGGTAATAACTGAAATTCACCCAAAATCTGGTTAGACCAGCGATCAGACGCTGGGCCCTACGCTTAAGTCTAGGGCAACCAGGATAATGCTAGGACATGATGATGATAATTATTGTCAAATGTCTTAGCTGGAGGCAGAACCTTGACCACTTCTTATCAGGCTCCGGCTCTAGTGAAGTGGCGCTTCTTGATTTAAGAGACGTTCACAAGTGCTTCGGAATGAAGCTAAGCTTTAATAAATAAATTTGAATCGAAGTGCGGCATAGGATGTGACGCGTAACTATAGCCACGACGCGACTGTCCCTTCTTCCTTTTGTCTACGACTGTACCTGCGAAAACAACATTTTTGTTCAATTTACGTGTCTAGTCGACTGTAGTTCTTTGAAAAATATTCGTTTGCTTATTACTTCTGTTAAAGGTGACCAGTTTCCATTAGGTGGCCGCATGCTTAAACTCACAATAAACCAACCTTGTTATAGAAAAAAATATGATATTATTATTGCTGTGACACAATGAAAAAAATATTGACTAGCTTCTGACCACAGTTTCGCCTGTATGCCTACATTTTTCCATTTAATCGATTGATACAACACCACTATGCTGTTCGAAAAGAATTTTTTTATTACTCAAGGTATTCAATGTAAAGAATCAAATAAATAAATATTTCTGACACTTATACCAATTATTTAGTTCCATGATAAGTATCATTGAGAACTTTTGTTATGGATACTAAATAACGGACAAACATACATAAATACTTTTCTTTTTTTTTGTAAATACATACTTAGTATACATAGGAAAACCCAGACCACAACAAATAATTATGTTTGCACCCAAAGATTTGTCCTGTCATGGGATCGAACCCACGCCCTTTGGAGTGGAGTGCGGTTATACTCGCCACTGCGCCATATCGGTCTTTAAAACTTTTATGGATAAAATCCTTAGCTCAGTGGATGCTATTTAACTTATCAGCTATCCTTAACTTAAGTTACACAACTTTCATTCACATTGGTAGGTCTCATAGGGTATAGTTTTGTAAGTAAGAACAATGTTTACGAAGTAAACTTAATAATCCTTTATTGCACAAAAATAATTTTATTTATTACATTTGGTATATAAAATAACGTGTACAAAGGTGGACTTATCTCTAGAAGAGATCTCTACCAGCCAACCCTAGCCGTTGTAAAGTAAATAGTTGTACGGTACCTACCTACTTATTAATACCTACTACTTATTATTAGTACCTACTTATTAATAAATCTTTCCTCTGTATACTCTTACCTGTTAATCGAATTTCTTTGATCAACACGATACAGGCCTTTTTTTTTTTTTGTTTTACGTCGGTAACAAAATGCATTTACGCACTGCCTTCCGGCTTAAGGGGGACCGAAAGGGGAGTGTGGGACTCACCACCGGCAGACACGACCGCCAAGTAATACCCACTAAAAATCTTCCGACGACGCCCGCCGCTTGTTGAGAAAGAGGCGGGGGCCAGTACCTGGGTTGCAGCTTCTGACACCCCGCCTGCGGCCAACGTCCCCCAGACTAAAACCGGGAGGACCTCCTCAGAGAGGCGCAGTGGACGCGCCCCTCCTACCTCCCCGTGCGACCATAGCGTGTGTGGCCGACTTCTCGGAGGGTCCATGGTTAGACAGCAGGGGCCCCCTGTCCCCACTGCCTTTGATCCTCCTGGCGCTGCTTGACGGGCCCTCCTGGCTCGCCCGCTGCGCCCTCCACAGGTCCCTCCTAGTTTCCCCCCCGGTAGTCAGTACTAAGGGCACCCAGAGTCGCCAATCTCTGGGTGTTACCTCTTCCCTAGCGCCTCCTGCGCCCTACCGGAAGGTACTCAGCCCCCCCACTACGACAAGGTCCACGACAAAGACCAGTCGGGGGGGACACGATACAGGCCTAGCCCAGCGTGGGGTCATGTCCAAACAGTTACTTACTGAGGCAAATTGTAATGTTGGAATGAAATATTAGTACATATTATATATTTATATGGAATATAATACACAGATCTTTTAGACTAGACTTCATTGTGCATCAAAAATACTATTAAGATTAAAATACTATTACGATTAAGATTTTAGGAAGCATTAAGGTAGGGATATCCTCCAGGGGGCCGCCGAATTCGATGGATTACCGGTAATCCATCTAGATCAAACTTTGTTTACGTTCATTAATCCGTACCGGGGAATCTGCCGACAGCCACCTCTCATTCATGACCTTCAGTCCGTGACAGACCAATAGATAAATGGAGAACGCCATTTTGTTTCGATTTCCATGAGTTCGGCGGCACGACAGAATCAATTCGAAATCCATTTTGCCTTATAATCGATTGCCATCGAACTCGGCGGTAGGCCCCCAGGTAGGGGTATTCGATATCGCTAAAATTGTGCATTTTTAATTTGATTGTTCCTAGTCATCTTGTACGGAATAAATATGAAAAAAATAGACATAAATTTACATTACATAACACATGAGATGGTGTGGTTAAAAATGAAATGACCCATTTAGTTTTTCAATATTACATATTTAACGTTGCGTCTGGCCTTTTTTTCCGCCATTATATTTCTAAGCTATTAATCGAAAGTATTTTAATGACTCTACGTTATTAGTAGATTAAATACCGATGAGACCGTTTGTTTGTACATGCCAATTTCTTTATTCATTATTTTTGATGAATTTTTATATGCAATCAATGCACAAAATCCATCTGGAATCCCTCTGCCGCCCTGTTCGACAGTGGGCGCGGACACGCCTTGTTGGGCTTCCGGAAGTCACCGACATCCATCGTCCCCTTAATAAGAAGCTTTACTCCTAAATCCCTTACCACTTTAGAATATTTTCTCACTAAAAATTCTAACAAAAATATAACTATAGTAAATTTTGTATGTCATACTTGAGAATGGTTTGACAAAAAACTTCTTACTCCAATTAAAATCAATAAAGCAGTTTAATCATAAAAAGGTAATTAACGGAGATAATTTTCCAATTTCAATAGGCACGCCTAGTCAGAGAGCTAGAGAGGAATGAAAAAGCGGAAATGGTCAAACGTGAGAAAGAAGCTAGAAGCCAACAGCTTTTAGAGGTAAGTTATTATTTGACACAATAATAGAAGTCAGTCCCTTAGACTAAAATGTATTCTTTATGTAGATTGGGGATTATTATTAGCTGTGTTACATTTTTTATTTAATATTGCCGTCACATAATATTTTGTAAAATATATTAAATACATATTATGATTCTAATTCGATAAGACTTTGCTTATTAAATGTTGCTCAGTTAACGTCGATTTGGACGAGTAATCAAATTACATACATTACAGTAATCTTTAGTAGATGAGGCTCAGAATTTTTAAGCCGTCCCCTCTAGCTAGGGTCAGTAAGAATTAATTATAAAGTTGGGGCAAATTTCACTGTAGAGTCAAAGTCAATTTTTTTATACTTTTCTTTTTAGAATTTCTTGGTAGGTTAAGATTATTTTGCATTTTGCTTTGATAGGTGATGTCTAGACTGGTAATTATGTTACAAAATAAAAAGGTCATTAATGCTGAAGAAACTTAGGTATTATTTTAAAAATATACATAACGACGTGTTTTCAGGAATATTCTATGATAACTCGATTCTTGGTTATATTTTTGATTAAATATAATAAGATAACATATATATGTGCTTAGTAATAAACAATTGTGTCACGGCAATATTAATAATGTTATATTTAATTCAAAAACCATCCATTATATTTGTATTTAAATGTGCTTGTGTTTGTTTTTTACTACTATTTTTATTATCAATTTGACGCTTGGCAACATTGTGCTCACATAAGTGTATTAGTACAGTAGATTATTACTATTTTATTATCATTTAAAAGCAAAAAGATCCTATATTTTTTATTTTTAATAAATATTATAGAGGTAGGATACTTTCTGCTTTTTGTAGCATTCTTTTAGCTTCTTAGTGGTAGCTGTGTGTATTAGTAAAAAATAGTATGTTTTTTATATTTTTTATTATATATGTATCTAAATTCTCTCTCCTGGGTTCTGTGATCTAACACGAAAAGAGGCAAGACATTGACAATGTTGTCAAAAATCCAATTGATAATAAATACAGAAAATGATACCAAAAAAATAAAATATACCGACAAGACTAACGAAAATCGTAAATTCGAAACAGCATATCAACAAGAACCGAACTCAGCTCACCATCGAGCCTCTGCCGACGATACCGAAATCTGGTACCGACGGCGAATGGAAGATACCAGATATTGTAATGGGCCCCGCGACTAAAACTAGCAAGGAGCGTATCATGCCCCCTATTAGCTTATCACTGATACCAGTCTCTGGAAAAGATACCCAAAACTCACCCATAAAGGCTATGAATTTCGATACCAATTGGAAAGAGGACGAATATAACGCCCTTGATAAAATGAAACATTTCGCTGAAAAGGCTGCATTTGATTTGCCTAAAAAGTCTAAAAGTAGCTATTATGACTTTAGCCTTTTGAAAGCGAACCAGAAACGAGTTCCGGACAAAGAGAATAACTTGGAAAAACTCATAGAATCATATTCTAGAATATCGGAGTTCATAAACGGCTGTGATTGGTCGAAATTGCAGACTAACAAAAAGACAGAAGATGCGCAAGCGTTAGAAAAGAAATATTTAGATGCTAAAAATGAGTTTATGTCTGAAAATCTCTGCTTGATGGCAAAAGACAGTCAAAAATCTGTTCTAAGAGAAGTAATCGACTTAAGTGAGGATGATGATAAGATATTATCTGATATAATAAGCAAAAAGATACAAAAAGGGACCTTTAACGTCGGCAAAGACGGAGCTTTGTCTATATCAGTCGAATCGCTGCCCAATAAGGAATCGTACGGGCCGGTACGTTCAAAATTATGACTAATACTAACATGAGTAAGGTTTATTTATAACATGTCAAAACTAACATCGGTGGTAATATTAAAGCTATATTACTTTCTTTAACTCCTTTACTACACTCTCTGGGTTGGCAGCACTAAAAATTGTATCTTTTTAATTAAATTCTTACAGAAGTTACAGATATTGTTCTGGATTTTCACAAATATTATAAAAATAGGATTGTTGTACCAAATTATTCATGATTTTTACAAAGACAAAGTATATAAACTATGGTGATTTATAGTTGACAAACAAAATTATTCATCAAGTGCTAAAGCATAGAATGACACAAAACATTGATTGCTTTAATTAAAGGTATATTTCATGAAAATGTTGAAAACGAGAAATTAATTATATTGTTTTTAGGTGAAATAGTTTAAACAGTTTTGTAGGACATTTGTTTTACACATAAGTAATTACAATATACATAAATAATAGCATAATATAGTTATGAAAAAGTAGTATTAGTAGGGATCATAGAAGGTGTGGAGTAGACTCTAAAATAATATTTTCTAACATAGCTCGTCTAAAGTTACTGTATGAATAATTGCATGGAATGAACAATTTCTGTTTACATACTTATATCTTATTTATATTCTAGTTCGTTGAATTGCTTATGCTTAAAAACGATTTGTTTAATATATTATGATTTTAAACTCTCATTTTAATTTAATAAAGGAAGATAAACTTAGAATTCCGTATAATTTTGTTTCATGTGTGCTGTATTTAAATATAATTTGCTGTACCGCTTTCGTTGTTGTTCGCAATGTAATGAAGGCTAAGAGAAGGAAACACGAAGAGTTGGAGAAACAGAAGATGGAGGACCATGCGAAAAGACAACAGGTTTGTCTCACAAGATGACAATGATGATTTAATTCAATAAAAAGGCTTATATAGACTTTGTTAAAAGAATGTAAAAACACAAGCAGAAGTTTTTGTAACTACGATTCTTTCGATATGGAATTAATTTATTTGCATGACAATTATGATACATAAAAAAAGGTTCAATAATTTTGTGTTAAAAATATCAAATAAAATTAACATACAAATGTTTTATGATTATATCAAAATAAAATTAATTCATACGCATTAGACCACTGTACGAAGATGTAACTTAAATAATTTTGTGTGGTATAAGCGTAAACTGCCAAATATAATTTAAATACATAAATAAATTTGTCATGCAATTTTTTCATACCGAATTAGATCAAAATAGTAACAAGATTCAATATTGGATTAAACAATATGGTTAATATTGTTATAGGAAAGAGAATTTAAGAGACATCAGGCTCTGCTCCTTAAGGAACAGGTGAGGCTCTTTGGTTTTTAATATATTGTGTCGTGTGGATAAGGGTGGTTTTTGTGAAGCTAGTTTGTTATTTTTGTATGTAACAATTTATTTTTACGACATTTAGTAACTTACTAAAAAAATAATATTATTCGAAATCGACTCTTATGGTTTTTCCGAATCTGTCTATCCTTTTAAATTAGCAATTAATTTTGTATCATTATCATATCCGCCTTATAAACTTCACTGCTGAACACTAGCCTCCCCAATAGATTACATTCTATTCAGGAAATTTGCCTATAATCAACACGCTGGGCAGGCAGGTTGGTTATGGCAGTTAAATAGATTTCTTTTCGTCGACTCCCGTGAGATGAGAGGGGTGGCACTATTCCACTCGGACTAATTTTATATTACGTACAAACATACTGTCACGTATTCCCGCAGGGATAGACAGAGATCACATTCTTCCACTTGCTACGATCCTGGCATACACTCTTAGCTTTATTCAGACTCATTAACCTTCTCCTACACTCCCATCGGTTCAGGGTACTTTTGATCTGCACCTCTCCAAAACTTTCGAGATTAGGTCATGGAAGGTCTTCCATCTTAACATTCATTCATCCATTATAAATAGCTAATTTCGTTAGCGTTTTCGTTAATTACTACTTGCATTCATCCTCTTAACATGACCAAACCGTTCCTTATATATGTATATGAATATAATATAAATATTTTCTGACAATTACACTAATTATTTAGTTCAAAGATAAGTATCATTAGGAACTTGTGTCATGGATACTAAATAACGGATAAACATACATAAATACAATTTTTTTGGTAATTACATACTTAATATACATAGGAAAACACCCAGACCAGAACAAATATTCATATATTGATAAAATTTCATATAAAAATCAATGCAGTTTTTATATTTGTACTTTCTGTTTCTTTTAACTTAACGGAATGGCCCTGGGCGTTGCAGCAAAAATATATTACTGAGGTAATATTAATAAAAATTGCTTACTAAACAAATTTTAGTGGAATTGAATTTTTTAGCATGTCTTTTATATTATTGAATTGTGTGTAGAAGGGATTTTGATAATTATTTATATAGTTTGCGTGGCATAAGTTGAACAATGACCGTGGATGCGTGTATAAGGTCTCAATCGAAGTGCGGCATGGGGGATGGCGCGTAACTATAGCAACGCATCGCCTGCGCGCAAGCGAGTCACTTTCTTTCGCGTTTTTTCTTTTGTTTACGATTGTACCTGCACTGATAACCGCTATTTTTGTTCAACTTATGTGCCACCGACTATACGTTTATGCTTTTAAATAGAGAGTACAATGATTTGGCTGAATGATGGCTTTGTGATAGAAATTGCTTTTTATATTTTTTTTAAAAATTTGATTGTAAATACTTTTTATTTGCTTAAATCATTCTAATAATTTATAACGTTTTGTAAAATCAATTATTACGAACATCTCTGACAATTATACAGTATAACCAAACAAACAATCAAATACAAAATTTAAATTAAAAAAGACTACTAAACAGAAATAATATCCTCGTAAGGTACAACGAACTAATTTAATGACAAAAAAATGTTGAATCTCGGGCCCAAGACACTTTTTAAAATCATTTAATTACGGCCCAGCGACCTAAAATTATGACATGATATTTAAAATTATGTATTGGTTTAAATGATCCCGCCAATTTAAATCTGCCAACAAATTATTAACCTTGAATGCATCTCTAATTTTGACCAAGATTAATAAGAAATACCCCTTAAAAGAGTTTAGCCAAAAGCATTACATTTAAACACTTTTTTACTGAATCAAAGTTCTGGGCCACAACTATTTGCACCAATTTTTAGTACATTGGGCTGTAATATATATCGACCTATTTAGGTACGGTCATATAATTTCAATAAACACACATAAAGTAACATATTTCAATATTTTTTTATGCACTCAGCCACAAATATCCTAATTCATGTACTAAGATTTTTACGGGGATCGAACCAACTACTTCAGCAATCAAGATTTGAAAAATCTTCTTATAAATACCGTAATTCTCTGCCAATCCGTGAACTAGGCAGGTAAATCCGTCTTAGAACAATAACACATAAGATTTTTAACATGCAATAACAATAGTTATACTCTTTACAGGAGCGAGATAGAAGACGACAACACACAACGTTTATAAGACAACTGGACTCTAGAAAGAGATGGGAAGAGAGGGAGAGAAGAAAACACCAGAACCTTCTAGACAGACTGTTAGTGAAAGAGAAGAAGCTACAACAGAGAAGGAAAGAGATGGAGTTACTTGCTGAGTTAAGGTGGGGTAGTAAATATTATTCCATATTACTATCGTTTAATTATAAAAAGTTTTAAAAAAACCGGTTGTAATCACTACATAGTAAACAACGATGTCGCTTTCCTCTGTCTGGTACGCATAGATCTTAAAAACTACACAACAGATATTTTTAATAGATAAAGTGATTCAAAATTTAGGTTTATATGTGGGTAACGCGGACGAAGTCACAGGACCTAACTAAGAAGAGCTTAGTTTTTAGTAACCATAAAATATGGTTGAGCGAAACGATGGCTGGTTCATGCGTCATACTCGTGAACGGGTGCCGCCAGTGGGGACTGGTCTGCTCATGTCTACTATGTTTATTCGTAATCATGCTCGTATTACTTAAAAAAAGTTATTTTCTTCTTTTATTTTAAATCTTGTGACTGAGTACTTAGTATATTTTCTTGTAACTGGCGAGAGAAAAAACTAACCTTGACGATTTTCTTGCCCTTTCTTTTACGATCAAGCTCCCGCCCGCAGTGATTGGGCGCGCTAGTTTTTAAGTTTTGACGTTCATAAGAGCTCTATTGAGCCAAACATGAATAAATGATTTTGACTATAATGTGTAAATACACACATTTAGATTGAGTTTATTAACGTGCAGTTGAAGAGGCCTATATCCAGTACGAAACATTTATAATATAGATAGAATCTACTATTTACTTTCAACAAGTGTCTATGGATCCTACCAACATCTTAGGAGCCCAAGCCAACCTCACCTGCAAGTGGTGCACCTGCCGATCAACGGACGAGGCTCTGGCAAACATAACAGTTCCCGTAAGCGGCAATAGGCTCGCCACCTATTACGTGGGACCAACATTATAATTGGCGAAATGTGGGCTTGTAAAATGTCTCTGGGAAATAGGCGTGATTGATTGTATATACTTTCAACAAGCTATAATACAATTTAACTTATAATGCCAAATATCTGCCTTCACCAAGTGGAATATGATATACCCTCTCATATTGGCTCGTAAGGGGAGGGGCCTGTGCTCAGAAGTGGGAGGTTAATCTGTTTTTCAGAGGAGTTCCTTGCAACGTCACATATAAACAGCGCGTGGAATGGTAAAAAAACGACCTAGTCTCACGTCTTTAATTGTTATTGTTATTTTGACCAAATCAAGAAAGTTTAAACGTCAGGTCCAAGGTATTCTAAACAGACTAGAGTGTATGAGAAGGTTGATGAACGTGAATGGAGCTATGAGCCAGTATCTAAGCAAGTTCAAGGATGTGACCTCTGCCTACCTCTTTATGTCAATCGTATATCATTTTGATTATCATATATTATTTATTTCCCACCAGACGACCACAAGAAGACTCCTCGCTGTCCGACCAGAAACCCTTGCCAGAACTGTCGAGGATCCCCGGCTTGCAGCTGCCAGGGAAGGCCTTCGCCGATATCCTGCAGGCGTACGAGTTTATACATAACTTCGGGCAGACATTAGGATTCGGTATGTGCTATTATTTTCTAAGGGTGGCTAAAACTGGGGAGTTTTAGTTCAGTTGTGTACTGACCAGTCGTAACGGTTTAAAGAATTTTGTGGTTCTGGCGATACTTTGCGGAAATCCATTGCCAGAAATGTAGCGTTATAACTTTTAGACAACTAAATTAAATAAATTGCTTACAATCACACCAATTAATTAGGTCTACGATAAGTATCATTCAAAACTTGGGTTATGTAGATATACTAAATAACGGATAAACATACATAAATACTCAATTATTGTAAATACATATATGACTGTTTCCCCTAAAGAGTAGGCAGAGGCATATTATACGCCCACACTTCGCCAATAATATAGTTAATAATATTGTTGTAAATATATACTTATTATACATAGGAAATACACCGACCAGATTAAATATGCACACAAAGATTTGTCCTGTGTGGGAATTGAACTAACACCTTAGAAACAGAGTGCAGGTATACAATTCCCGCGCTACTGGAATTGCCCGCCTCTACATAAGGCATCTTTTGATTATTTTAAACTTTATAATGAGACATATGAAGGTTTTGTAAATATAATCCAGTTTATAAAAAGAAAAATTAAGTGTAAATACTAAATAATAGCACCTTTCTCCACAGAAATAGAGAACATTCCATCCCTTAACACTTTACAAATGGGCATCATCCCCGGCTGCTGCTTGGAATCCGAGGAAGAGTTAATTCAAGTATTGACGCAGTTGCTGGTCTGTGCTATTGGTAAGTAATTAATAGCTTATTAAAACTTTAACATCAGTAGAACATCGAGAGTGAAAGTCTCACTCCAAAGCTCCTCGCATAGATTGTTTCATACAGTGGGTAACTTTCGTAAATGGTTATATTATAAGATTTATGTTTATTACATTTAAATGCTTAAATTACTAATATTTCTACGCCTATCTGGTAAAATGCGATGAACTGAACTAAGAATGGCATTATTTAATGTACCTTATTTGAGAAATAAATTATGTACATTAATTCAATCATTAATTCATTCAATAAATCTTTTATTCATTCAATCAATCTTTCATTCATTCAATCATTCATTCATTCATACATTCAATCAATCATTCATTCAAATACTGTTTGAAAGCCAAAGAACCACTGGTACAACTTTTAACGCAGTTGCTTACCGGTGGTTGGTGAGTATTTCATTTCTTAGTTCATTAATGTTCCACACAGTTAAATATTTTATCCACAACTAAAAATTATTCCTAAATGCTGTCTTGAAAGTCGATGAAAGGCTGATTATACTAGCTACTACCGAAAAGTCAGCGTCGCGGAGGCGGAGTACAATGACATCATACTTGAATGCTTCTTTGAAACCGAGGAAAAATGTTATAAGAATCGCGTATTGCATTTGTCGAGGACTTCACATCCATCACTAGTTAAGGTTCCACTTCTAGGATTATATTATCAGCCTTAAAAACACCACTGCTGAACAGAAGCCTCCCCAATATATTACTAATTCTATTGGGGGTATTTGCCCATAATCAGCACGCTGGGCTGGCGGGTTGGTGATTGCAGTTCAATGTACGCAGGATGACGCTGCTGCCCATCATCCGGTAGGATTTCTCTTCGTCGACTCTTACGACTCCCCGTGAGATAAGAGGAGTGAGGCTATTCTAGGCCGGCGCTACACTCCTAGGATTAGTGAATTTAAATGCTGACGTAATATTTTTGTTTGCAGAGGATCCAGGTATACCGCACCCCGGCCGCCATACCACTTTGCTTGGTCACGCAATTCGAGTGGCCATTACACCAGCGAACATTAGCGAAGTTCTTAGGATATACCTGTATGCCAACGCTACAGGAGAAGTCAAGGCGTTAACAGGTAAGGTTTTATATGTTTACTTTAGTTATTTTTGGCATTTTATACAGGGTAGGAAAACTAATTTTTAAAGTTTAGCCTATGGAATAGGTTATTATTGCCGCACTGGCCTCCTTCTAACCTCGAAGAGGCCTGTTTTTAGCGGTAAGACGTTAATTAGCTTAACTATTAATATACAGACATACTTACTCATATGTCCTATTTGGGCTGGGCAAAAACTTAGCTACACGTGTTCAAGCCCAGTAGCTTTATATAGCATCTACGTGATCTTGCGACATTTCTCAAATCGTCCATCCATCTTGCAGTTTGGCTTCTTACGTCATGCTTTCTGAATGGTTTTCATTCTACAACTTCTTTTTTTGATGTACGTTTGTAACAAAATGCCTTTACGCACTGCCAAAGGAGGACCGAGAGGGGAGTGGGGGGCTCACTGCGGCAGACGCGACCGCCAGCAGTCCTACCTATAAAATAAAATCTCGCTTACCGCTCTTGAAAAGGGGCGAGGGATCAGTGCCCAGGTTTTGTGCTTCTGACACCCCGTCTGCGGCCAATTGCGATTCCAGAACTTCTGCCCCAACGGCCGTCAGTTCTACGTGCTATGTCACTGCCTCTTCTTGCTTTCTCTCAGGGTTCTACTCTATTAGACGACCGATATGGCGTGGAGGTCAGTATACCTACACTTCACTCCAGAGGTCGTGGGTTCGATTCCCACACAGGACAAATCTTTGTGTGCATGAACATCAATATTTGTTCTGGTCTGGGTGTTATCCTATGTATATTAAGTATGTATTTCCAAAAAAAGTATTTAAGTATGTTTATCCGTTGTTTAGTATCCATAACACAAGTTCTTAATGATACTTATCTTGGAATTAAATAATTGGTGTAATTGTCAGAATATACTTATTTCTATACTTTTTTATTATTACGATGCATTCCAGGACTGTTCAAAAGGGTTACGGCGGCCCAGAAATATAACGGTCTCAAGAATTAATATATATTGCTTTTAGCTAGTAAAAGTCTGGCTCACCCTTCTGCTCCGCCCATAGCGGGAGTCTTGTCAATTAGATTATTGTCCACCCAAAAAGAAAATTAGCCCATTTTTCTAGTCGATGACTTTAGTTCTCCTCTGGATCTCTTGTTACTAATTCGATCTCAATTTGGTACCTTAATATGTCTTTCTCGTTGCTCATAGGTCTTACGGCAGAGAGAGAACGCGAGAGAAGAGTAGCCGACCACCATCAGACGGACGCAGAAATGGCCCACACAGCTGCTCACACCAAAAACGCCGCCTATTATGAGCATTTACACAGCAATAGCACATATAAACTTTCAGGTTTGAATTGAACTTATTACTTCTTACTAGACTAAATATGACTGTGCCTGACAGGGTCCGAAAAGATACTGTTTTTTAAATAAAACAAAATAAAATAACTTTATTGTCTTTAAGATCAACATCTAAATTATCGGCATGATAATTTAGATACGTCAAACATTAAGACACAAAATTGAAATTCGATATATTTTTTTAACAACAATGAAAGAGATATGAGCGGTATAATAATAAATAAATAAAAGCAAATGGGTTCTTTGTCAGAATTTGTCAAGGTTTGTCAAAGTCATATTTTAACACCTAATATAAACTTATGGAGTGTAATTAAGAATTGAGACTAGACTAGGCGGCCGCGCAGAGAACTTAGTACGCGTGACTAACATATACTTTATTGTTGTTTATATTAACAAGTATTCTAAGTTACTTAATATAATATCAACTATATGCTAGTAAAAGTCACGTCCAAATCGGTTCAGCTGTTTCAGAGATTAGCCGGAACTAAGGGCAAAATCTAGGACACAACCGGGATAATGGTAATGCCATATAATGCATAATGCTAATGCCATATAATGCATAATGCTAATGCCAGATAACGTATAATACTAGTGCCATATAATGTATGCTGAAAATTGCAAACGGAACAAATATGGAAACCTAGGGCCTAACTTTTTATTTGTTCCGTTTGCGGTGGAGACAGTCCATCGGGGCGGGAGCAAAGCTACTCGTGAAAGAGTTAAATACTCGCCTCATTGATGCTACCGGTGACAAGAAGCCTGGCAGCTATTTCTGTCAGCGTATTGGCCTGGCAATCCAAAGAGGAAATGTTGCCAGCATTCTTGGCACCATACCCATAAGCCCATAGTTGGAAGACACCTTTATTTATAGTTTTAATTTTTTTTAATATGTCATTAAGTTGGTAATTAAGATACAAATAATTGTTGTAATTCTAGGCTGAAACAGTTCTCCAAGGTTTAACATATTTACAATTAGCTTAATTTTTTTTTAGAATAATATTTTTTTGCATACAGTTAACAAAACTCTGTAAGAGCAAGTTATTATCATATATTTTATAAAAAAAAAATTTTTCACAGAAACCCTCCGAGACAAGCCATTCCTTTCACTAAACCCGACGACAAAAGCCAAGATTCTGGCGTTCCTATGTAACGAGCTGCTGCAGAACAAATCCGTCTTGCGTCAGATCGACGGCTCGTTGGAACATCTTAACCAGCTCCGGAAGGAGCGCTATCTGATGGATATGAAGATTAGGAAGTAAGGCTTACTTATCATAATTTGTTCTTATTCTAAATGCGGTTTTGTCTTCATAAGAGAGACAGGAAGTAGTTAATGCAAAGTCATTTTTGGGACTGTGTAGTTGAGGAATATAATCGAATAGAACAGAGGCGGCTCATGACGTTTATTAATGGGTGTTCACAACAAAAAAAAAAAGAGATTACCATTAATTTTATTGTTACAGGAAATCCATTCACGGGTCTAAAGAGATTCACCATATTGTTGCATTTTTACCACAAATGTCGCGCATAAACTATTTTATGATATTATTTAAAAGAAAATCCGCGAAGCATAAAGTTACCGGCGACGACGTATCTTTGTTTTATACAAGAGCGACAACAACGCATAGAAATTCCCCGCGCCCGCGCACGCCTTGTTCGATCCCGATTGGCAACGTCGCGCAGCAGGAGCGCTCCAGAGTTAATTTTTCAGAAAATCTTTTGTTTCACGGGCCGTACTGTGACGAGGTTTCTCTTTCGCACTCATTGAATGCAGGGCTAGGCATTGTACTAAACTTTGTTGCATAGGAGCGCAATCACTGGCGCTCCACTCGCTACACTAAATATTATCTTAGAGAACGAACATTTAACGCGTAGTGTATTATATAGGCATAGTAATATTGAATGCAGGTATGCATTGATAGGGTTCATAAAGAAATAAATTAAGTATGTATGTAATTTTTGTGGGAGTGCACTGCACCAGCGCTCAGAAAGAGCCGCCTCTACAATAGAATAAGTTTATTGGGCACAAAATACAATAATGAAATATACCAAATGTAATGTAACTATTTGTACAAAATAGGCTGGCGCTCAATTTAAGCCGGGACAACCTGTGTCACGGCACTGATTTTCAGCAGATGCCTTCAACAGTGATGCATAGATAGACACTAAACTGGCACATTAAAAGCTTGCTTGCGTGCTTCATATTTATTTATTCCATTATAAAATAAAATATAACGAAAGTAGAGAAAATTATCGTATGTTGAGGGTGTATAGAAATTATAGGTCGGACCCTAAGCCAATCTCACCTGCACGAGTGCACCTGCCGATTAACGTTAAAGATTTGAAATTAATAAAGTTTCCATTAAGCGGCAATAGGGTGCAAACCCTATTACGTGGCGTGTATAATTTGCGAAATGTGGGCGTATGCTTCTGCCTACCCCTTCAGGGATACACAGGCTTGTATGTATCTATGTAAAAAAATATCATATCGTCGTTGTTCTGGAAAAACCCTGTAAATAGATGGTTACCTAATTTGAGTTAAAGGCAAATGATAGTTCAGATAAAAATATTTTTTATCAAAAAACATATGAACTTAAGTTATTGTGTTTCGATATCATGCTATTGTATTTCGCAGACAAAGAGCATGAAAAACTGAGTTGATTATTTGTGTTAACTCATTTTATGAAAAAAAGTTATTTACTGGGTTTTCCCAGAGCAACGACGATATGTGGACTGACTTTGACTATTTTTTCCCCAGAATACGAGTGCTGCACCAAAGAAAAGTACGTTCAGAACAGACGGAGAAGCAACAAGCGCTAGCCTTGGAGCGAATGCAGCGGCTAGTCGAGGAGAGCGCTGCCAACCTTACCAGGCAGCCTGATGATGGTAAATATGACACACATACAATCATAATTTATTGATTCAGGTCTTACTTTGCGGAAATCCATTGTAAACAAGTGATGGAATAAAAATGTCTTTGTATCAATTCCCGCGCAGCTATAATTTACTGAAAAATCTAGAAACTATTCAACACGACACGTGTTTCGCCCTTACACAGGGCATCTTCAGGTAAGATAGGAGCCTCAGAACAACGACCAACGCTGAAACGAGAGTTTCTCTATAAGATATTTTTATAATTATAATAATATTTTTATAATAATTACAATAATATTTTTATAACTTCAAATTATACTTTTTATAAATTTCTAATATATTTATAGTTTTTATAAAATATATTTTTAGTCCATCACTTGTTTACACTTACAAACATACAGACATCATCCTAGCATTATTCCAGTTGCCCTTGACTTAAGCATAAGGGCCAGGGTCTGTTCATGGGTCCTACCAGATTTGTCTGAATTATAATTCTTTTCATGGAGTGACTGCAGTCTGACCGCGGCAACCCAGAGGGGAACATCATTCTATGGTTGAACCAGCTGTCAGAAATAAAAGGCACTGTCTTCCTAATAACGACTGCCATAGATGTTCATGACAGCCGGGACCAACAGCTTAACTTGCTTTCTGAGCCACGGAGCAAACGATAAATACGCACGTAACTTCGAAAAGCCATAAAAGTAAAAGTAAAAAAGTAAAAAGTTTTTTATTTTATAAACTATTACATAGCACTTGAAAACGTCAAAACAAAATATAAATAAAAAATACTAAATATTACTACACTGAAATCACGAAGCTTAGATTCACTTACAAATATATAAAAATTAAGTGTAAGTGAATCTAAGTGCCAGTTCAGAGCCCCCGCTTTGTGAGAAGAACTAACAAGACACTCACAGGCTATGCTCTTTTAAATTATCAGTCAAATATATACGGAACACATATAGTGAATATTTGAAGATATTGAAAGGGTCCCAAGATGCCGTAACCAATAAAGTAGCACTAAGGGAACCTTTCATAGGTAACTAGGGTTTATTTTTTTTGTTAATGAAGTCTAATAATCCATATTGTTTCCAGAACAAATAATACAAGATAAGGATACGCCCAAAAAAGATCCACCAAGTCCGAACCCCGATGAAAAACCACCGTCCCCATACAAAGACCATCCGGAAGAGAGCGACAAGGAACTGTCGCCCTTAAAGGATCTCTCCAACAGTATGAAAAGCAAGGAGATTCACAATAACAATAAGGAAGATTGTTCCCTGCAAGATACGTCGAAGTTGGATAAGGACAGCGTTATAGGGGATTGCGACGCTATTTTGAGTGATTTGGAAAGTGAAGGAACTCAACCAGAAGAGGTAATTAACAATTATACTCGTTTTTATCAGGGTTGCGGGATTGTTTGAAACGCAGCCCCCGTACCTTATTGATTAAAAACAGTCCATTTTCCTTCTTAAGCCCTTAACGTTAGTAAAAGTCTGACATACCCTTCAGGGTCCGTACCGCCTTATTTGCTGGTAATCAATTACTAGGCAAAATGGATTTCGAATTGATTTTGTCGTACCGCCGAACACATAGAATTCAATACAAGATGGCGTTCTCCATTAAGAAACAAATACTGAAGGATTGACGTGATATTTGATAGTCTACCTGTGTTTCTATTTTTATTATATTACAAATTATGAGTCAAAAATGAGTCGTCGAAACGCAAAACATAATCATTTATTCAATTAGTCGCTTCACTAGTCAGACAATTGGTGTCACGGATTGAAGGTCTATATGTGGCTTTCGGCAGATTCCCCGGTACGGATTGATGAACCTCAGAAAATTTAGATCTAAATGAAACTGCTGAAATACATCGAATAAGGCGATAAGGCTCCTGCTCCGCCCCGATAATATTTCATCCGTAAGAAAATAAAAATCCGCATTTATTTGGGAGTAAATCATGCTAAAATATATTCCTTTAACCTTTTACGCAATACATGCTACGGAAGAATATTTTTTCCAGTCTATTCAACCTTGTTATTTGCTCCGTTTCTATTGGTCGTACCGTGACGTTACATAGTCTGAGCTTTCCTTAATTTTTCTTTTGCTTAAATATGGACTCTTGTAGATTTTTGCCAACTCAACTCATTAAATAAATCGTTATTACTATAGTCCGGCAATCTTGTGCGCGACCGTCCCGCGGGGTGACAGACAGTGGCGGGGACGAGGTAGCGTGTCATTCTAGCTCACGGCTACACACGAAGAGAAGTTCCCCCTTCCCACCCGCTACCCGCTGACATCTTGTTTACCTCGTCCCTGCCACCGTCTGTCTCTCCGCGGGAAGGTTGCGCACGACATTGCCGGACTTTAGCAAATACTGCTAAAGCCAGAAATTATGACATACTTCAATAATAACTCATGTTACAGGACGAAGACAAGAACCTTTCATCCGAAGAGCTGGCTCGTAAGTTAGAAAAGTTGCTGCGACAGTCAGAACAGCAGCATCAGCAATTGACCGCAGGCTCGCACGCTCTCAGGGCTACTTGTTATGGACAGGATAGGTGAGTTTTACCTACATTAATATAGGGCGTTTTCAGAAAGGAATTTGTAATTTCTTTATTTTTTATAAATATGATACAAATTGGTTAATATACCTAGTATCTCAATAAGTATAATTTAATCTATAATTATATATAATAAAAACACTTAAAAATCAACTATAACTATATTAATATATTTTTTATACGAAATGTTTCTTTAAATATTTTTTTAAGTTAGATTCGGTTATTTTATTTTTGGAATGGAGAGAGCTATGCTCGGAGCGTCCCTACGTGATTTATCGTGAAATAAAATTCTAATTTGTTTACAGATACTGGCGTCGCTACTGGTCTCTTAGCAAGTGCGGCGGAATATTCGTAGAAGCACTGGAGTCAGCACAACCAGAGATATTACAGTACCATTGCACTTTGCAGTCTCAAGCCGAAGGGGAGGTAGACGCGCTCGAGAATAGTAAAAAAGGTAATCCATTCATTCTGGCATTGGTATTGGCTGGTGGACAGATACATATATACATAATGTCACTCTTAGCTTCATTCACACTACTAATCTTATTATTATTAACCTTCTCATACACGCCGGTACTTCCGCCACCACTTTTGACCTGCCCTTTCTTCAAAATCTTCTGGATTTGGTCATGGAAGGTTTTAAGCGATCAGAGTGCAAGACTAATTGGATATCCGCTATACTGCTTTATCCGCGTAACCTTTCTCTTGATTCTATCTATTTATATATCTAATTAATAAAATGTATCAAAATCCGTTGCGTAGTTTTAAAGATCTAAGCAAACATAGGGATATACAGACGAAAGCGCCTTTTATTAATTCTATAAATAAATATCCTACTAACATCTAAGAAGCCCAAGCCAACCTCACCTACAAGTGGTGCAACTGTCGATCAACGGACGAGGCTATGGCGAACATAACAGTGCCCGGTAAGCGGCAATAGGCTCGCCACCTATTACATGGGACTATATAATTGGCGAAGTGTGGGCGTATAATATGCCTCTGCCTACCCCTTCGGGGAAACAGGCGTGAATGTATGTATGTATGTAAATAAATATGTTTTGTGGCAACTACACCAATTATGTTCGCCAGAGCCTCGTCCGTTGATCGGCAGTTGCACCACTTGCAGGTGAGGTTGGCTTGGGCTCCTTAGGTCTTGTTAGGATCCGTATACACCCAATATTAAATAGTCTTGTTGTTTCGTATAATTAAAAGTCAGAATAACCTAATGACAGTAAAATGCTTATTCACAGATGCCAAAGAACCAGAAGAAAATGCCAAGTCAGACACTGAAAAGGTGGACAAAGAGGAAGCATTGAAGGAAGAGGCTCTCAAGACTGAAATGGAACTCAAAAGCATCAAATCTGAGCTGAACTTGAGCGATCATACGCAAATCATCAAATACGAGCCCAACGTTAAGCATGGTGCTTGTAAAGTTGAAGGTAGGTGTTAAGTTTAATTGCATATTTTCTAATAGAATAGAATTTACCACCCCATGTCTGCCCGAGAGTGCGTAGAAGATGACTAAGGGAATTGGATCTTATGTGGTGTCAATGAGGGCGAAAGTTATTCACCATTCACCATTTACGTCTAATCTAGACATCTCTGTGTTAAAAGTGAACTTTATTACAATATCAATACAGTTTAACCCTTTGTAAGTCAGTGGTGAACATATTCCCACCATAAATTGAACCTTATGGAATTGAGTTAAGGTAGAAAAGCAATGAAAATCTTCAACATATTCTGCCTGTTAAAGGGTTAAAAACAGTTTAACCCTTTACCAGGCACTGGTCACTTTATGACTACCATAAATTGAACCTTATGCGGTTAACTTAAGGTGGAAAACCAATAAATATATTTTCAACATGCCTGTTAAAGGGTTAAAATAAAGACACCTTTGTGGCATAGTTTCTGCGCACCTCAAGACTAAGTATGTCCTATCCAAATAGCCCATAATAGATGGAAGGGAAATAATGGTCTGTTCTATTGAGGGTAGATGCACTGCCTGCATTTTATTGGAAATAAGTTCGCAACAAAACACGACTTAGTGTATTTTTTTGATAATACTATTTCAAGTATCACTTAATATTAGTGACCAAATCAACACAGCATAATAAATATACAACAGTTTCGACCCCAACAGGTTCATCAATAAAAATGGAGGAGAAATACATACAGCAGAAGCAGACTAATGAGGAAGAGGACATGCTGGACATTGAAGACTCCATTCCTACCGCTTTCTTAGTACAAAAACCTTCGCATAAACCCATGTTCGCTACCCAAGCTGAACCGGTCGACAAACCCCAAGAGATTGTCAAGCTAGAAAACGTAGTTAAGTCAGAAGAGAAAGATGACATAGACGAAAAAGATCAGCTTGTCAACAATCTAGAGGAACTACGCAAAATGGCCGAGGCTGTATCATCACAGTTAGACGCCGCTAAGAAAGCGGAAGCGGAAATCAAAGAGGAGAAAGACGTCAAAGAATTCAAAAAAGAAATTATGAAACCGGATTCAGCCCACGCGCATTTGCAAGCGAAAATTTACGAAGGCAAATGGTTCTCTATTCTAAGGCATGAGAATTCATTTTTGAATAACATCAACGATGCCGCGGATAAATTAGACTTGCCCATTTATTGTGATAATGAACATACTTGTTCAGAAGTGGTGTTATGTCAAGGTCATAAGTGGGACGTGTCGAATAATCTTCACTTGTTGAATGATCCTAGTCTTTTTACGCTGAATAGTATGGTGACTAGCGTTCAAGTACCAGCTAATAACGTCTATGCCGACTCTAGTTTGACTATGTCAGGGCTGGACCAAGATATGATGGACGCGAGTATGAACAAAGATGATACGGTGCAAGATATGGAAGTTGAAGAGAGTAAGGAACAGGTATGTATTATTTTAGTTTTATTCACACTCATTAACCTCCTCATACACGCCCGTCGGTTTAGGGTACTTTAGAACTGCCCTTTCTCTAATTTTTTTTGAATTTGGTCATGGAATTACATGCCATTACATGGTCTTTTCTTCCCAACACTTCCAATCACTTGTCCATCATAAATCACTTTCGTTAGTCTACTTTTATTCATCCTCTCAACATGACCAAACCATCTAAGCATACCTTTCTCAATTCTTGTCACCATATCTTCTTATACACCAGCTTTAACCCTTATCACTTCATTCCTAATGTATAAGAATATATCTATAAATTGTTTTAGGAAGAGTGGCTTCTTTTGGCTTCTGTTTTATCACTCAAAGAAGGAGTCAACCTTGGTTCTTTTATATTTTTATCATGCTAAAGAAATAAAATTATTGATATTATTTTTGTTTAACAAATTCACAGGATAACGACCTAGAAAAAGAACTTCAAGCAGACGCCTTGAAACAAGACCTAGCAGTACAGAAGGCCAAAGCGAACAGTCTCGTCAGCTTGGGTTTGCTCAACTTCAACGCCCTGTCTACATATGTGACTTGCGACAGTCCACCGCCTATACAGATGGCCCCGGAAGAGCTGCGGCAGTTGGAAAAGTGTAAGAAGCATGGGGTACCGAGGCCTTTGTCTGGGAACTTCGTGCCGCAAGAGTTGAGGTATGAGGTTCTTTAAATGTTTATTTGTTAATTTCTGTATTCTTTATTTGGTGTTATTCAAGTGTTGTTGGTCTAGTTAAAAACCAGTGTCAGCTTATAACACTGACACTTGTTGAATTAGATCCTTTTGGTGGTGCCGCAGTGATGAAAATAGGGAAAAAGTAAAGAATTTTTTTTTCTTATTTTATTTGAATCTTGTGACTACAGAAGACAGTTTTTTGTAGACTTGTCAATTTTTTTTACTATTAAGTACATTTTTTTTGGAACTGGCGGGAGAAAAACTAATAATCTCTAAATAACTAAACTAAAAACTAATCTTGACGATTTTCTTTGCCTTTCTTTTACGATCAAGGTCCCGCCAGTAGCGAATGGGCGCGCTAGTTTATTAGTTTTGTAATTTCGACTTTTATAAAAGCTCTATTGAGCCAAACTTGAATAAATTATTTAGACTTTTATACTTAATATTTTTTATTTATTGTTTTAAGGTTATTTTTCGTAATATTGTATCTTGACTGCAAATCAATACTATTATATTAAAAATGCAAAATATTGAATGGATGTTTATTTCTGTTTCACCTTCAAACTACTTCAAGTGATGTAACTTATACATCCCAATAACACATAATCATCACTACATAGTATAAAACAAATACAAAATATTTATTGCAAAACTATAATGTGTATAAAGATGTACCTATAGATGTTATACAATTTCAAGACCTATGTTACATTTAATTGTATTTGTAAACAATGGCATGCCCCTGGTATTGAAAGAAAGAAAAAAATAAAGCCAGAACCACGTCTAATAAGAATAACAATTAAGTAATAATATATTCGCTTTGTTTATTAGACATGGATGGTGGAGAATAACAGAGCCAGACCAACTCAAACAACTAATGGAAGCTCTTCATCCGCGAGGAGTTAGAGAAAAGGAGCTGTTCGCTTCCATGGCACAGCATATCTCTGCCGTCAATAATAAGGTAAGATTAACTGATCAAATAGGAATTCTTGGCTGGAAAGTGAAGCATCATGTCTGCAAATTTGTGTTATTTTCTAATATTTGAGATATTTCGAACATTTATAAGTAAATAATGGTGAATTAGTAACCGTTAAGTGTTTGTAAGCGTACATGAGTTGGTAAAAGAAACAAAACTATGCAAAATCACATTTCAAATTCTCTCAAGAAGTCTATGTGGGATTTCAGTATAGTCCCTCCCCGTAGTCTACTGTTAGTCCTTCTGTTAGAATATTTCCAGCCGCCAAATAAGGTCTCTAAACCAAGACTATATAGTATCGCGCCTTCCGAAGCACACAAGCGGTCACCCATTCAAGGACTATCCTCTGAACTCTGCTTTGCCTTAGTGATCGTTTCCGTTCACCTAGTACCTTAAAGCGAATCGAGTTCAAGGGCGTGCTATTGATGAGGTCTATGATGGTATTTTTTATAACTCTTGTTTGCTTGCAAGATAAGTATTATTAAGAACTTGTGTTATGCAAATAATATACATAGGTAACACCCAGACCAGAACATATATTTATGTTCATGCACACGAAGATTTGTCCTGAGTAGAAATCGAACCCACGACCTCAGGAGCGGAGCGCAAGTACTGACCTCGACGCCAAATCAGTCTTCAGTCGAGTACTTTTAACTTTAAAATACATTGTTATAAATTATGGTTATTGTTTCAGATGTGTATAGAAAAAGGCGATACTTCAGTGACCACCCTCGCCTGCCCCACGACCGATGTTCTACTGGAAGACGACCCGAAATCGTACTGCCCCAACACTGCTAGGAGGGTGGATAGACAAGTACTTAGTGCGGTAAGTGTACGATGGTCCTTATTAATAATGGCGAAAATACAATTTTACTACCACCCACACAGGACAAATATTTGTGTGCATAAACATGAATATTTGTTATGGTTTGAGGGGTTTCCTATCTATAATAAGTAGTGTATGTATTTATAAAAAAAATATACATTGGTTCATAATTGAGCCTGTCTATCAAGGATAAATAATTTATTCCTTTGTGTTATTGTTTTATACCTACTAACATGGTCTATAAGTTTTATTGTTACTAACAATCTATTTTATCTTTTTTAGTTTTTATAATCAGGGAACGGAGTATGTAGAGATAATTTACGTGCTTGCGATACGTTGTATTTATTATCATTGGGAAGCGCTCGTAGCTCTGCGGTGCTAGGTGGTCGGAAACGATCACTGAAGTACAGCAGAGCTTACAGAGGTCAGTCCTTGGATGGGTGACCGTTTGTGTGGCATTTGATATCGAGCGCTTCCGTGCTTCGGAAGGCACGTTAAGCCGTTGGTCCCGGTTATCACTAAAATGTGGTAGTCGTTAAGCCATGTTAGAGGCCTAATGGGCGGCTTGACAAATTCTAACAGCAGGACGCCATACACCTGCCTCCGCCAATCCGCACTGGGTCAGCGTGGTGGAGTATGACCCAATACCCTCACACCATGATATGTGAGAGGAGGCTCGTGATCAATAGTGAGACGTTAATGGGCTGAGATGATGATGATGATACGTTGTATTAGTATGGACATTCCGGAATTTTGTTTGAACATTTGCTGATGTCAATTTGGCAGCATCGTGCGATCACTAACAATAAATCGGAGAAGTCTGGGGAATATTCATATTGACATCAACGTTCGCTATGACCTTTACCTCGCGGAATAGCGGAGTCAGGATTGTGGCGTCTTACTGCTGCAGTTTTTCAAGTTGAACAATTCGGCGTCCAACAGGCTACATTTATTTATTTTGTGGTGATAAAAACGACATACGCCAATTACATCTATCATATGAAATTAAGTCAATAACAGATTAATTACAATATAATTGTTTTATAAAACTAAATAAGTAGGTACCTATCATTCACTACCTACATCGTCTGAGTTACATATTACTCCATTAATCCCAATTTCTTTTTACAATAAGTAAATAATGCCCGTTTATTAGTTAATCAATGTTAAATGTAGAGATAACCGAGACCTTCCTTTTTTCGAATTTTTTCGAGGCTATTGCGAAGCTAAGCGCTCAATATTTAATTCCACACAAATTGGTCACCCATCCCAGGGCCGACCCTTGTAAACTCTGCTTAACATAAGCGATCGTTACCGACCACCTCGCACCGCGGAGCTATGAGTGCTTCAGGGTCACAAGTTGAATAATTTTATATCAATGCTCGTGAGATTATTCTAGAGGTATGGCGCCAACCAGGAAAATGATAAATCGAGGCAGTATTTTATTTTCCAAAACTAGCGTAATATCGAGTGGCTTTCTTCGACAATATACAGTGTAGGAAAGTGCTATATTGCAGTGAATTGATTTTCCTGAAAAATCAAAAGTCATTTACTCAAGTTTGGCTCAATAGAGCTCTTATGAATGTCATACTTATAAACTAACGCGCCCATTCACTGCGGGCGGGAGATTGATCGTAAAAGAACGGGCAAAGGTTGGTTTTTCTCCCGCCAGTCACAATGAAAATGCATAATATTAAAACAATTGTGTTCTGCAGTCACAAGATTTAAAAGAAAAGAAGACCATTTTTTTTTTAAATTCCTTTTAATTCCAAAACTCTATAGAATCTCTAGAAAAGTCTCTACGCTACTTTACTGGGTTGACTGTGACTTGACTGTGCCACATTCAGACTGTGACGAACTTTACTAGACTTGACTATAGCTGTAAGTAAATAAGCGAAAACGCTGCACATTGTTGCAAATTACTTCTATTATCAAATCACTTAACACTGGCAATTACTCTAATCAAGTAAATCCGTATAAAAAGAAAAAAAAGTTATATTGTGTTTAATTCTCCCAGGTGGAACAACTCGAAGAACGCGTAGCAGCAGCATCAATGCAAGTCAAGGGCTGGAGACCATCTCGTCTCCATCCACCAGAGGATGCCACAGGGGCGGAATTAGTTGCCCGGGCGAGGCATAGACTAGCGGCTGTAGAGGCGCACATAGAGAGGAGATACCTTAAGCCACCATTGGTACAAAGGTACGCTAGGTAAAGTGAACTGTTGACTCTACGAATGATTTTGGTGGGTAGTTTGTGTTTTTGGTGTTGGCAATGCGGGTAAACGGAGAAATTTTATTTTTGTGTGTGTGTGTATGTTTAGTGCAGAAGCAAAAGTAGTTTCTGCTAGGTAACTATTTTATTATGATTTCATCAAAACACAGGGATACATTCCTACATCGGTATTCAGAACTATATAGAGAGGAGCTTAAGGGGGTTACATTAAAGCGACCAATGGTACAAAGGTTAGATATAATCCTTTCACCAAGGGCATAGATTAGTGGCTAAAGAGAGGCACGTATAGAGGACCTAAAGCCGCCATTGTCCATTGGTACAAAGGATCGCTAGGTAAAGTGAACTGTTGACTCTACAAATGATTGCGTAACTACCCGTTAGTGTTTTGGTGTTGGGAATGCGGGTAAGCAGAAAAAAAAAATAGTATTTTGTGTCTGTGTGTGTCAGTTATATTTAAATAAATCACAAATATATAATAATAGATATAAATTTTGTGTAGCCAGGGAGACATATTTCCTACCCGTTTGTTAAAGTCAAGATTATTATTATTTTTTTTTTGGTTGATATTTTAGGGAGAAAAATGTTCAGCAGTGGACTTCACAAGGCTAATAATCATATTATTTATTTTTAACAAGCTTAAGTTGCGCAGACGCGAAATGCGACGTTGTTTACTCGTCTGATATCAATATTAGTTAGTATGTTTAATATACTGGAGCAAGAGATTTAAATCAATATTTAAGAAATAGTATTATTTTTTGAATATATAATCTTTAGATTTTAATAAGAGGAACTAATGGATTAGACATAATTTGGTGGTAGCTTGTGTGTTTTTGGTGTTGGCATTATGTTGAGATGTGTGTTAAAACATAAATGGCTAGATACAAAATAGAATAACTTTATTCTAGTTAATCAGCATTGTTATTCAGCGTTTATAGAGGTTATAAAGAAGATGGGTGACCGGAAAAGAGTTCTTCAGTTCTTCTGATAGCTCGCTTTAGCCTGGTCCCTGGCTTTCCTGTAAGATGTCTTTAGTATCAGTTCGAAGCACTCGTCAATTAGCCAATCAACAATGGATGATTTTAGAGACTTTTGACAAATTATGTGTTCAGGAGGTTAAATATATGTTAGATTCGTTGTTTTTGTGTGCTTTTTGTTAATTGTTGTGTTTTATTGAGTTGTAAGCTGGCTGTAAAATGGTTGTTTTTTGTTAGAAACATAATAATCAAAACGAAAAGATCGTGGGTTCGATTCCCATACAGGACAAATCTTTATGTGCATAAACATGATTATTTTTTCAGTTCTGGGTGTTTATTTTATGTATATTATGTATGTAAAAAATTATATATCTTTTTGTTTATCCGTTAGTATCCATAACACAAGTTATTAATGATACTTATCTTGGAACTAAATAATTGGTTATTTTGCAGAAAATATTTTATTGAAAGAGTTAAATAAAATACAATATACTTTATTGTCTTTAAGATCAACATGATCATTTAGATTCGTCATATTTAAGCAAACAAAATGTAGTGAAAAGGCGGTACCAGACTGTTTTTGAATGTACATGAGTGTTGGTAAATAAAACAAAACAGTGCAACATACTTTTTCAAATTCTTTTAAGAAGTCCATATGGGATCTCCGTATAGTCCTGCATCTTTACTGAGGACTCAAGGGGCTTAGGGTGAGGGCATTTCATTTACCATTTATTATCTTTATCACCACTTATTCTCATTTACTATGATTTATATATTATTAATTGACATTGATTTAGATTGAGATTAAACTTGACACTGGCTAAATGTGCTAAACGCACAAAGATATTATTCATAAGAAAAGAGGGCGGTACCATAATCAAGAAAGAGAGGGTAATAAAAGCAACACGTAAAAGAATGTCAGTTAATGTTTGTTGGGAAAAACCCACTCAAGATTTGTCAATCTGTCGGTGACTTTAACGGGGGGATTAATCCGTCAGCCTGTCGTAATTTTGAAGGTGGGAGGGGATTGTTAGTAAGTCTTTCGGTGACTCTAAACGTGGGGATTTGTCAGTCAGTCTGTCGTGATTTTAAAGGGGGGGGGGGGGATTATCAGTCAGTATGTCGGTGACTCTTAAAGACTCAAGTGATGCAAATAGTAGTCAAATCACATTATTTCTTATCTGACAGATATTTTCTTTTCCAAGGGAAAAATACAGACACAATATACATTGTATTCTTGCTGTCCGCCGGCGGTTACCCGCTACCTCACAGAATTTTCAAGAAGATTCATTAATTATGTTTGTCCGCAGTACGACGGAAGCTACTCTTGGAGCAGTATTGCAAGCAGAACATGGAAACTCTTCGGCACCTTCACCTCAGAATTCCGAATCGCCGAGTGAAGGGAAAGGTAACAGGGATAACTTATACAATATTATATTACTTATGCACTGCATACTGATGCACTTTTTTGTAAATATATATATGTATTTTTTTTTTATATTTCTTACTTATTAATTTTAATTTTTTTAAAATAAATTAATTCAATATTTTATGTACGTATATATTTATACCCACAGTTCTTTTTATTTCATCTTTTTTAATTTATGTTGTAACTGTTATTACTACTGGCACCCGCTAAACATTTCTTGACGTACACTAGACCGCCACAGGACAGGCAGTGTGGGGTTAATAGTAATCGCTGCCTCATTCCACATACAGCTTATTTTGAGCTTGATTAAAAATTTGTATACCTAAATTGTAAGCAATTTTTGAATAAGTATATTTGAATTTTGTATTATTTTTTTGTATTATACTACAGTTTTTACTGCTAAGGGCTGTAATACCCCGAGTACTATCGGGCTATAATATTCTTATTGGAATGTATAAAAAAGTCAATAAACTCAACTCAATCAGTAAATTTAATAAAAGATCAGCATGTTACGGTTCTAATAGAAGTGCTGGCCGATCAAAGCGAGGGGAGCGAGGCTCACGATGACGCAGGGGCTGTAGCGGGCTGCTACCATACCATAATACCATACAGTGCAAAAAGCTACAAATTCTGCCCAGCATTAGAATAATTTTTGTTATGAGATATGCCTAGGAAATCTTGCATCGTCGATTTTGAAATCAACAGCTTGAAAGATGAAGAAGAAGATCAATTTTTTCTGTCAAATTAAAAAAAAAAAGCGACATTTAAGTTTAGGTAGTTTGTTTCAGTTGCTTAGGTACTAATTATATTTTATTTAAGTAGTTAAGTTGTGTTGATTTAATTGATCTATTTTGAAAATAAAAATTTTTATTTTTATTTTCAAAATAGATCAATTAAAAATAACGATAATAATTTGAAAATAACGATTTATTAAATACAACTTAATCTTTCAGACAACAAAGGCATTGCCCGAGGCCTAGCGACCTGGAGAGAGGCGGTGGCCCGATGTCATACATCGGCACAACTAGCTATGCTCCTACAGGCGTTAGAAGCAGCCGTGGCTTGGGACAAGAGCATCATGAAAGCGGTATGTGTAAATAATTTAAATAATAACATGAAAGTCGAAATTTATTTAGGTAAAGTAATAATTTATTAACTCTGGAAAAAAAATATTTATTAGGTACATAATTTCAATGGAGACCATAAATCTAATAATAGTATATTAATATTTAAAACCTAAACATTACGATTTTTAAAGACTTTAAATATAAGAAATAAAATTTGTGTTACAAATTAAATAATGATGAAAGCTGAAATACTAAATTAGTATCGTATCCCATTTGAAGGAATGGGTTTCTCATGGCAGGCATAATCATATTCCCGCCATAAATTGAACCATATGTCGTTAAATTAAGGTCGAAAACCAAAGATAAAATTAAACCTATTCTACCAGTTAAACTTTTAAAGGGATAAAAATAACATCAAAATATTACAAGAGTTATGAATGGTCTTATAATTTAAAAAAAACATTCTGATTGCGACCGATGCTTCTTGGAAGTCAGTTTAGCTGAAAGCTGAAACGTCGTGTTGATTCGAATCCTGCACAGGGCATTGTCTTGGCTTGGGTGTTTGCTATACATACATTAGTATTTACTTTCCATCTAGAATACAAAAGGACAGGCTAGTTGGCGCTGTATGATATGTCAGGATATATGTTTTATTATCATTGATACATTTGTAAAAATTGTAAATAATGATCCTTTAACAGAACACAAAGAGTATTTAAAACTAAAAGTACAAAGTCGACTTATCCCGACGAAAGAGATCACCATTTTTTTATTTTGATTTCAAAAATTATACCCACTTCTTGTACATATTTAACGTCCATTGTAAAAAAACGCATCAATTTCAATCATTTATTCTGAACAATATAGGTACATTGTGTGGAACAATTTTTTTATACAAATTACATGCAAATAAAAATGTCAAATTATTTAAGTGGCCCAAAAAAATGAAAGAAATGGGTCTACTCAGAAAATAATGCTTTAGGAAAACAACTGCTAATAATAAATTTCTGACACACAGAACTGCCAGTTCTGCTTAAGCGGTGACAACGAAGACCAGCTGTTGCTATGTGATGGCTGCGACAAAGGATACCACACATACTGCTTCAAGCCGCGCATGGACAAAATACCTGAGGGAGATTGGTAAGTCCTTTAATTTACTTTGTCTAGAAAATTTCGGCAGTGGCGTTCTCATCATAAAGGCAAGTAAGCACTTCATATCCTAAACCGCTGCTCAAGCCACGAAAGATATCTGAAGGGAATTAGTAAGCGTTTTGCAACTTCATTGTCTAGATTATGTGGGCAGTGGTGTGCTTACCATACAGGATACATCAATACTACTAATAGGGGGCTCGGAACTGGCACTTAGATTCACTTACACCTAATTTTCATTTATTTGCATGTAAAAAAAAACGAAAAAAAAAACGTTGAAAAAACGTGTGCCATATTTATTAAATAGTCTGCCAGAGGACACCTTTATAGATAGTAAGTCTAAATTTAAGAGAAAAATAAAACAATACTATTTAGATTTAATATATTTTTCTACTTTAGCTACGTAATTTTGATAATCTATTGGCTGTCTCACAACTAAAAATTAATTAATATATAAACGAAAAATGTACGGAGAATCAGACCTCGCAGTTAAACCGTACTCACGGTTTTGTGGGACTATGTTATACATATGTTATAACCTGTACTTACTGAATAAATAAATAAATAATAATAAATAAGTGAATCTAAGCTTCGTAATTTCAGTGTAGTAATATTTAGTTGCTTTTTATGTATAATATTTTGTTTTAACGTTTTTAAGTGCTATGTAATAGTTTATGAAATAACGAACTTTTTACTTACTTTACTTATACATACCTTAGGCCTTGTTTGTACTAAAATATGTTGCTATGTGATGGCTGTCACAAAGGATACCACACATACTGTTTCAAGCCTCGCGTGAACAAAATATGTGAAGGAGAATTGTAAGTCCCTTATACCACTTTGTCTAGAAGATTTGGACAGTGGCGTGTCAATTAGTAGTGCGTGTAATAGTATCCTAACTTTTAAGTCAAATCTAAAACAGTACCTTATGAAAGAACAATTATATAACGCACAGCACCTTTGAGGTGGCGTATTGTGAATTTTGTGTATGTTCTGTTTTTATTTAATTTTTTTTATTTTTTTATAATAGTTTTTCTGTTCAGTGTTATGTGCTTTTCTGTTCAATGATTTTTATTTAATTTTTTTTTGTTTTTTTGTGTTGTCATTTGGTTTTACTGTCGAATTTAATTTACCTGTTGTTTGCCTAATAATTTTGTTTTTGTGGTCTGATTGGAGCCACTGAAAATCAGCGTCTTGACATTTCTTTGTCAGGGCATGAGCTGAGTGGCATT
Source organism: Musotima nitidalis (assembly GCA_949126915.1). Lineage (NCBI taxonomy): Eukaryota > Metazoa > Arthropoda > Insecta > Lepidoptera > Crambidae > Musotima > Musotima nitidalis. Next base: position 4,761,144 of record OX421441.1, read on the forward strand.
CATTTCGGTAGCAATGTGCTCTTTTAGTTTTAGTTTCTTTTTTTTGTAATATTCATGGTGTAAAATTGCTCCGAATAAACATTTACTTTACTTTACTTTACTTTACTTTACTAATTAGCTTATGTTTAATTAGTATAGAAGCTTTAAGCTATTCCAAAAATAAATAATGATTGTGTCTTAACAGGTACTGCTGGGAATGCGTAAACAAAGCCAGGGGCGAGCGTGTGTGTATAGTATGCGGAGGAACTTCGGGCGGAAGGACCATACCATGCGCGCTCTGTTCCCGGGCTTACCATCAACACTGCCACTACCCACCCTTACAGAAGGTATGGTTACTTATTTATTTAATACCTTATTTAACCTTATTACACTGGTAGTATTTGCCCATAATCAGCACACTGGGCAGGCGGGTTGGTGATCCAGTTCCAGCCAGTAATTAGGATGACGCTGCAGACCATTATCCGGTAGAATTTTTCTTCGTCGACTTTTACGGCTCCCAATGAGATGAGAGGGGTTGAAGCTACGGCATTCGGCTCTTAAAATAAGTTTGACGACCGATATGGTGTGAAGGTCAGTATACCTACACTTCACTCCAGAGATCGTGGGTTCGATTCCCACACAGGACAAATCTTTGTGTACATGAACATGATTATTTGTTCTGGTCTGGGTGTTTTTCTATGTATATTAAGTATGTATTTACAAAAAAAAAAGTATTTAAGTATGTTTATCCGTTATTTAGGATCCAAAACACAAGTTCTTAATGATACTTATCTCGGAACTAAATAATTGGTGTAATTGTCAGAAAAATATTTATTTATTTATTTAATTAATATGAATGTGTAATAGCTTAGTTAGTTGGTCACACCCAAAGCGTCCTATATATCGGAATGAGCCATAACGCTCTTGACAATGGAAGTGTGTGTCGATCCTTCTGGCGCCTTCTTCTCTAATTCTTAGTCACCGAGTGCTGAGTGTAGGTATCTTCCATTGTGCGCCAATTCGATCGGTCTAATGCCTTTCTCATCCTGTCTTTACCTGCCGCTCTCACCAGATCGTCCATCTGTCAGTGGTCGACTGAAGTTTCTATGGACAATGCGTGTTTATGGCGCTTTGGATATTACAAACTATATGACGGTGACTTTATATCGATACCTCCTACGTATAATATGTTAACTAAGAAAATGGCATTTTTGCATTAAAGTACCTCTTTTTAATAATATTATCGGATTATTAAAAAGAGGTATTTTTATGGAAAAAAGCAAAAATCACATTTTCTTAGTTAACATATTATACGTAGGAGGTAGTGAGGTCTTTTGTAACCTCTAATCTTAATTATGTCATGTACAACATGTACTTAAACGTACAAAAATTGAACATGACTCTTATGGATTTCCTGCCGTTGGCAAAAAAAATAAGTTTCTCCTATACCCCAGTGTAGTAACGACATTTAGCATATTTCATACATGAAAGTCCATAAAACTATGACACAGTATCTGTGTTCCTCACACATATGACTTAGAACACATAACGGACATCCAGTTCTTAAAATACCATAAATCCTAAGTTTACTTAACTATAACACAAATTTTATGTAGATTGATGCATTGAGTGCTTGAAGATCTTTTTATAATTCGACAACTGTCCGAAAGAGAGCGCTGAACACCAAATCGAGTATAATATCGTCGGTCGGCAAATCCACGAAACTACCGTACGTGTAAAGTCCGCGTATCTGCAATAGTTTGAAAAAATTTAATAAGTTCCTTATTTCAACTAATTTTGGGTTAATTTAGTTAGTTATATGTTCTAACTTTTGTTGTACATTTTTTTTTCTGAAAGTATATAATTTAGGCTCTGCGACAATTAAGCGCATTAATTTAAATTAGCAAAATTTTTCAGATACGAGATATTGTCTAATGCTAGTTACGCGAATTTGCACTATCCTGTATATTTGCGATATTGTAGTTATAACAACACAAATCTTTAAACCGTTCTACTGTAAAACTGACAAAATGACATTTACGTCTTTTACGAAATAGATGTGTATTCTATAATTACAAAGGAACTTTTTATGTGACTGAACTGAACTAAATTAACTGTCCCCTCGGAATACATGTATATTCCGAGAAGACAGCTCATTCGCGACTTGCAATTAGATTGCATTGTCGCTTGTAAATTTTTTGAGTATCGTTTCACAATTGCGGTCGTCTATAATTGTTTTTTTATAATTATCTATACAATAAAATAAGTATCTATATAATAAAATAAGATAATTTTTCAGAATCCCCGCGGCAAATGGTACTGCTCGCAATGCATGTCGCGAGCTCCCCCGAAGAAACCGCGAAGTGTCAAGAAGCGAGACAGCAAGCATAAAGACAATAACTCGTCCATGGATCTCGACCAGAGCATGGTGCCCAGGTGAGTGAGAGAGTTGTATGTTTAACGAGACTGGGTTTTGTCAGCGGTGTTCTGGCGTGGCGCGTAATTCTTGAGCTAGTATCTCCGCCCTGGTGCGGTGGTATCGAGAATACCAGAGGCAAAATACATTTAATGCGTCCGGAAACAGACAATAAAAAAGTTCGGTGCTTATCTCGAAGAATGTATAATAAGTTATGGTTTTACTACTAACGTGTCGCTGATATTTAAAAAAACAGACGACCGATATGGCGTGTAGGTCAGTATACCTGCACTTCTCTTCTGCACTCCAGAGATCGTGGGTTCGATTCCCACACAGGACAAATCTTTGTGTGCATGAACATGAATATTTGTTCTGTCCTGGGTGTTTTTCTATGTATATTAAGTACGTACTTACTAAAAAAAAGGTATTTAAATATAATATAACGGATAAACAATCCGTTCTTTAGTATCCATAACACAAATTCTTAGTGATACTTATCTTGAAACTAAATAACTGGTGTGATTGAAAGAGAATATTATTTATTTATTTATATTTATTATAAATACGCCGTGTTTACATTTTATTTATATTACCAGGTGGCACTTATGTATGCGACCAAACTGATGGAAAGTGGCAACTGCCTATAGACGTTTGCAATGGCATCACTAGAGCGTTCCCATACATAATACATTAAAACCGTTCTACTGTAAAATTGACAAAATGACATTTACGTCTTGTATGAAGTAGATGTGTGATATGTACATTCTATAATTACAAAGGAACTGTCTATGGGAATGAACTAAACTGAATCAACATGGAATAAAAATGCATATCGAGGGGATTCTAGGGGGGATAGTTCATTTGCGGGACTGTTCGAAAGGGTTACCGCGGCCTCGGTGTTACAGGCTCAAGAAGGAACATGGATGGTTTTTAGTCAGTAAAAGTCTGACACACCTTCCCGGTCCACCCACAGCGGGAGAAGGTCTAGAGTCGTGTAATGAATACGTATATTGTACCTCAAATGCGAACTAACCTCGGTAGACATATCCATTGCTGAGAATGCTTAGCCATTACAAAGAGAGTAGCGAAAGCGATTTAGATATTTATCACGACTCTCTTGGGAAATTTAAATCTAAAAGTCAGTCACCCTGTCACTGAAACAGTTTTTGGGATTTCGTTGTGTGCGTCTTTGTTTGTTATTTGTCTTTAATATTGTATGTCAAACTTTTTTGTTATCTTTTGTTTTAATGTTGTGTTCAGCTGTAATTGGGTTGCATGCTAGGTAAACTCTTAAATGTATTATAATGTATAATTTTAAATGTAATCATGTAATCTGTTAGTGTACCAAATAAATAAAAAGGTCATTAGATGATTTTCCATCCGATAAAAAAAAACATAGCTTTCAGCTTTTATCAGGTTTATTTTACATCCTGTATAATCTTACGAATGATTAATTTTATCATGTCTAGCCCTGCCGCATCTCACGCGTCCACCTCCACCACGGCCGAGGACTGTGCTTCTAACGTCCTACACACGCCGGAGAAGACGGAACCGGAGAAGGATGAACCGGATCCGGGCAACGGACTGATACATCCCAGTAAATACTTACATACTTATTTATATTAATTATTAAAGATTTTATTTATAGTCAAGAATATAAACATGGGATTCTACCACGATCTTAAGGTCCCAAGCTAAGCTCACTTGCGAGTGGTGCACCTGCCGATCAACGGACGAGGCTCTGGCAATCACAAATGTTCCCGGTAAAAGGCAATAGGCTCGCCACCTATTACGTGGGACTCACAATATAACTGGCGAAAAGTGAGCGTTTTCATATGCCTCTGCCTTCCCTTTCGGGAAATAGGCGTGGTTGTATGTATTGATGAGTAATATAAATATCAGCATGATTATTAAAAGTATGTAATTATGTATTTAGTATCCATAACATAAATTCTTAATGAAACTTATTTTGAAACCTAATAATTTATGTGATTGCATATTATACGCCCACAATCCGCCAACTGTATTGTTTTCCCACGTAATAGGTGGCAAGCATATTGCCGCTTACCGGGAACTTTCATGTCCACCAGAGCCTCGTCCGTTGATCAGCAGGTGCACCCATTCAGATGAGGCTGGCTTGGGCTCCTATGATGTTGGTAGGATGCACCCATCTTGCAAATGGACGTCTCACGCCAATTATGTGATTATAAAGAACTATTCTTATATATGAAACAAATTTGTCAGCATAATTTTTTTTAAAGACAAAAGTTTTTGATTTACTATTTCCTACATTGACATAATATTATCTTTTTTACATTGACATACATATATATTATTTCTTTTTAATTGACATTTTACTCATTAACTGATGCAATCTATTCAAAATTCATATTGTATTTAAAATCACAAAAATAATTTGTTATGTAATGTCTTTCGCTAATTGTTACAATAATTGCCAATTCCAAAAGGATAAAAATGTGAACTTTTATAACATTTTGACTGTACCATCTGATATTGTACCCACATTTGGCAATAAAACTGATTCTGCTTCATATTGAGATTAAAAAACTTGTTATTTGTTTGTTTGTACATTTTTGCAAATTAAAAATTGTTATTTGTACACAGTTGTTTTATTTGTATGTTTGTCCACAGCCCCTCCTGAGTTCCCAGACGAAGGCCCCCCCGAGAAACGCCGCGCGCTGCAATATGTGGGCGGGAACGGGGCCTTGCAACACGACGAAGAAAATACTCCCATTGACGGTAACACTTATTTATGACATACATCCAAAAAAACATGAGCGGAGATAGCCCAGTGGCGAAACCCATGATAGACTTCAGATGGTACATACATACATTCACGCCTTTTTCCCCGAAGGGGTAGGCAGAGGCATATTATACGTCCACACTTCGCCAATTATATAGTTGGTCCCACGTAATAGGTGGCGAGCCTATTGCCGCATACCGGGCACTGTTATGTTCGCCAGAGCCTCGTCCGTTGATCGGCAGGTGCACCACTTGCAGGTGAGGTTGGCTTGGGCTCTTAGACTCATTGGTAGGAGCCCTAAACACCCTATGTATATCCTACTAATATTACAAACGTGAAAGTTTGTATGTGTGGATTGATGTTTGTTACTCTTTCACGCAAAAACTACTGGAGCGATTGTGATGAAACTATGTACGTGTATAGCTGCAGTCCTGGACTAACATATAAGACACTCTTTATCCCGATATTTCCACGGGAACGGGGACCACGCGGGTAAAACCGCAGGGCGCTGCTAGTTAAGCATACATTTACAAAAAAATAAAGTATTTTTATATGTTTCTCCGTTATTTAGTATTCAAAATCTACTATTAACTCCGTTAATAGTATATTTTGGAACTAAATAATTGGTGTAATTGTTAGAAATTTTATATTATTATTATATTATTAATTGTAGTTACATATTTCAGCCGTACCCGAAGACCAGGACACAGAAAACGTGCCACTGGTGTCGCGGGCGAAGAAAGAGAAAAACAACGCTAAGAAAACTCTTAAAGAACTGCAGTTTTGCAAGTAAGTAATTTTGATATATGTCTGCAAGTTATGAGTTGAAACGTTTACCTATAGTCCGGCAATCTCGTGCGCGACCGTCCCGCGGGGTGACAGACGGTGGAGGGGACGAGAAGTTCCCCCTTCCCTGCTACCCGCTGACATCTTGTTTACCTCGTCCCCGTCACCGTCTGTCACACCGCGGGAAGGTCGCGCATGAAATTGCCGGACTATAGTAGTAAGTAGGGTTAAGTCTCAGAATGTCTCATTCTCAAAATGTCTCAAAAAATCTAGCGTATAAAAATTTAAAATCACAAGATATAAGGTTTTTTTATAACCAGGAAAAATCAATGCAGTTGATTTTTTTTTTATATACGACACGTCATTATGTCTACATCTTGCCTGAGGGTAAGCAGTTGATGCAGTCCAAAAAAAATTAAGACGCTTCATACCATGAAATAAGCACGGTACAAAGCGCACCCACTCATGACGGCCTGATAGAATAGCGTTTCACGCCCCGCTTAAAAAGACCCGGGAGTATAATGTGTTGTCTTTTTGCTCTCGTAAATTTTGTAAATAGACATTTAAAATTCATTTAAAATAATGGCTTGTTGACGATTGTTTCTATTTACTGAGTGAATATTTTTAAGAATAAATTTATGATTATGATAGTACAATCCTCTGATTATATTTTTGCGTACCAGTTACTGGTGAAATATGCGGACTGTACTAAATTTTAAGACCACTTATGTATCATATTTCATGTGAAATAAAAAGTCCTTGTCATTGTCTTACATTGGACATTCTGAGACCAAACCGTATGTAGGGGTAAGCAGTCGGAGCAAAATGAGAGCTTCTATTAATATTCTAAGTTCTATTTTAGCTCATACATTTCAATGAAACGCGTCAAATAGTGAATCACCACATATCAATGTGGATGAGGAGCTAGCCACCTAGCTCCTCAGCCACATTGGTTCAAGACAAGATCCCCACTCCCTTAGTCGTTGTTTAAAACACCCTCAAGCAAGAACTGGACTGAAAGAATTTTTCGGAGGTGCCGTTTTTACACGGCCAAGTCACAATACTATAAAATTAATCATAGCAAAACTCCTAATCCTTATGACTTGACTCACGAAAAATATATTCAACCGAAATACGTTTACAAATTTTCACCCATTCGCACCTGGCCCGCGTCCGCTCATCCCTACTGTAATAACCATGGAGATGAGTATGTAGAGCTATTTGGGGTTATTGGTTACAAACGTTGATATTAATATTGACATTCTCGGGTTTCCAACTGACTTCTTCTAAGTGTTAATAAGATTATTTCTAGAGTTGGTCTTATGTATGGATAGCGATCGCAGAATTTTGCCAAATTTACATCAGCGAATCCGGGAATGTCCATACTACTAAATAAAATAGTTTTACCTACTCCAAACCCTGGCAATAACGGCTGGTATACCAATAAATAAAATAAAAAAGTAACTTTTAACACTTCCCCCAGAAACCTGTTATGCGAGATGGAATGCCACGAGCACGCGTGGCCTTTCTTAGTACCGGTGAATACTAAGCAGTTCCCTCAGTACAAGAAAGTAATTAAGAACCCTATGGACCTAAATACCATTAGGAAGAAACTTCAAGAGAATAGGTATGTATATCTTTCTTTAGTATGTACCACTCGAGGCAGTATACGATTTATAGATGATATAGGTGCGGACAGAGACGCCATGATTAATACGAGAGCGGCACTGAAAATTTCGGGAATTACGGAAGTGACACAACATTACTATTTAAAAATGTATTTATTGCTATTCGAAGTATTCTCCGAGAAATTAGACACATTTTTCCATACGATTGAACCAATCGTTGAAGCAACCATTCCATTCGGAAGTAGGGGGCTCCAAAATGGCCGTTTTGTGGTCCACAGCTTCTTGAGGTGATGAAAATCTCTGACCACGCAATTTATTCTTTATTTAAGGGAATATATAGAAATCATTACGGCTTAGTTCGGGGCTGCACGGCGGATTTGTTTTGAAGACACACGTGGTCACCATTTTTTTGCCACACTTCGTGAACGAACAATTTTTGTTGGCTTTAACTCATTTTCGAACACCCAAACTCGTGGCTGATTTTTTGTTTCGGATTCGTCACCTGAAACGATGTTGTATACAGCATTTGAGGATCCTGCGTGGAATCTTTCGAGAGTTCTGACGCACCAAGTAACGCGAGCCGCTTTTTGCTCTTACCGCGAATGCGGTATCCATCGGGAAAACAACTTTTTTACACCTAATTGTTCATGAAAGATTATTTGTATTTGACTCATCCCAATGTCTAAAGTTGTCTGAATTTCGCAGTATGTCACATTTCGATCTTCCTCAATCAGCTTACGCACAGCATCAATGTTTTCTTGGGTGACTGCAGTTTTTGGACGACCTTGACGGGGATCATCACTGAGCTTGACACGTCCACGTTGAAATTCAACAAACCAGCGATAAATTGTGGTTTTGGATGGGGCTTCATCACCAAATTCAGATATCATCCGGTCAATACACTGTTTTTGTGTTAAACCACTTCGAAAGTCATAATAAATCATCGCTCTTGAAATATCTCGAGTCAATTGCATTTTCTGAACGACAAATTTAGACAAGAACGATATTCTTTTTTTAAATAATTAAATCGTATTCGAAATTTAAAACCAAGTAGTTTTCAAATAAACAGATTTTAATATGACAGGAACAGTGGAAATATTCCATTCCTGATACTTTTAGTGCAGCCCTCGTATCAATAACTTGTTATAGATACCAAATCACGGATAAACATAAATATTTTTGTAAATACATACTTTATATACAAAGGATGGATGTACTTGGTGTATAGGGATCCTACCAAGACATAAGGAGCCCAAGCCAACCTCACCTGCAAATGATGCACCTGCCGATAAACGGACGAGGCTCTGGCGAACATAACAGTGCCCGGTAAGCGGCAATAGGCTCGCCACTTCACCACACCACACAAAGATTTGTCCTGTGTGAGAATAGAACCCACGACCTTGGAGCAAATTGCGGATATACTCGCCACCACGCCATATCGGTCGTCAAAAATATAATACTACTGCGACCTGCCTTGTTCCATGTTAGCGCCAAAACCCCCGATATTTATCTTGAAATTACATAATTGCTTATAAATGTTCCCTTCATTCCAGTTACAAATGCAAAGAAGAATTCGCATCTGACGTACGTCTTATATTCAGCAACTGCGAAGTTTTCAACGAAGACGAAAGTCCAGTTGGGCGGGCAGGTCATCACATGAGGCAGTTTTTCCAAGATAAGTGGCAGGTTTGATTCCCGGACCGGGACTATGGGTATTCAGGACTAGACAATCATATTTAGGACTCGTTGGTAACAAACACTGTTTAAATAGGACCAGAATGCGGACTAGACAATTGTATTTACGACTTGTTGGTTATAAAAACCTCTCAGAATGCGTAAAACGAGATTTTCTTATATAATTGAAAAATCTGTTTACTTATCTGACATCTTAAGGCGAGTACAGACTAACACCATAAGTAACCTCTGAACAGGAATAGACCAGTGGTATCTAACCTTCTCAGTTCTGTAAACCATATGACATAATATGTCACTATTTACCGAAACCTCCGTTCATGTGTTAAGGTGGGTATAGACTACAATATTTTCTCGAGCATTTCTGTGTAATGTAACGTTCTTACGAATGGTACAATACAAGCAAAAGCTCAGTTTCCAGAGCATTTCCATGTAATGTAACGTTCCTGCGAACGCTTATGTTACGGGTAAATGCGGTAATAGAGGCGAGCGTGCTCGACGTTTAGTTCTTAAATGGATGATACACTAGAACATATCATAGAGCGGCTCGTTGTTCTGTTACAACTAAATGTTGTAGTCTATACTCACCTTTACGTTACAGTCTGTACCCATCATTATTAAGAAAAATATCTCACATTATACAAGAAGCGGAGAATCGAACCTAGCAACAATTTTTCATAAATTTTCGTTTGATTGTAATTAGGTATGAAATATTTATTTTGATATAATTTTCAAGTCCAAAAAAGGAAATGCTACTATAAAAATTTGTTGCCACTTTCGATTTTCTGCGGTAGTTTTTAGTAGAACATAATATTTTATTTCAATTAAAATAAACTAATTTTGTGATAACTAATTATTTGTCAATTTTCTTTTATAAAATAAAGAAATTTATTCATATTATATTTTATTCAAATTATTACTAGTCTAATGTTTAGAAAGAATGCGCAGGACGCAACTTAATTATGGGACAAAAATACTTATTTTTATTTTAGAAATGCATTTTATATAAATCTTTTCTTCATCAGCAGAGCGTCAAAGCGCAATTTTATGTCATGTTTTTTATTTTATCATATATAGCGTTTAAATTATGTTATCCTATCCGTGTCTATAAACCCTAATAAAAAATGTCTAAAAACGATACAAATATTTGTTTTCACATGGAAAGGGTAAGAAGTATGGTAAAATGGTTTCGCGCAGATATTTACTTTTAACATTAACGACTTTCTTTTTGTAATAAATCTGTGTAGTGATATGTGAAAATTGATGAAATTTGACATAATGTGCTAGACGCTATGACGATGTTGATGCCCTCAAATAAGCATAAATAGTTATACTTCAATTATTAGAGACACTTAATACTGATTTTTATACCTATTCTATTCTACTTAAGGGGCCAGCTTTACCCAAGCTAAATTCGATTCAATATGTAGTTTTTTTATTGGTCACAATTATAACCTAAAATATCAATTGTTATAGTTTTTTCGTTAATTTAACACAAATGAGAGAGTGGTTATTTTATATTTAAACTCTTGCCTTGAGACAATTTTGATTTGGGTTGATCTACCCCCTAATCTGTTTATTTCAATTAGTTTATAAAATGCATATTATATTTATTGATTGTTTTATGTTCCACCAATTATAATAAAATTGAAAACTTATAGTAGGACTATGATTTTAGCGTCAAATCAGTCGATTAAAACTTTTCAGTAAATAAGCTTCAGAGAGTGTATGTAACTGCTGATCAATGATACCAGACAAACAGCTTTAAATGTCAAATGTATAAAATTGACAGTAACATTTTCAATGTTATTTTCATACATTTTTAATAATTTTTATTAACACTTAATTTGGCAATAAGAACTTAAATTTTGCCATATATTGAACCTTATGGACATTATCTTAATTTAAACAAGTTATAATAGAAAATCAATAAAAAATACAACTTTCTATGCTTTATAAAGGGTAAATATAAAGAATAATATAATAAATCTATATTGCATGTCATGTTAAATGTAATACATAATATTGCAAGTATATAATATAATAATAGGTCTGCATGTGACGCCCTAGACCTAATACAAAAACTAAAATTCCCTAAGAGCGGAAGTCATGACAGATAACAAAATAATATCATAAAATTTACTAAAATAAAATTTTCAACTAAAACTTTTGTAAATATTATATATTTACACTTTAAACGCTTATAATATTAATGATTCTTGATGATTAACCAATCTATGATTGAAATTAATGATTAAAATATAATTGTGACAGTAAGGGAAGAAAAATTCATTCCATGACATTTTCTTTAACGGGAAAAGATAAAAGCCAAGATTGAAAACTTATTTTAGTTTAATTGTCATCACTGTAAGTTCAGGAAAATGCGTCATAAAAATTTGATGTGCGTGGGTAATTTAAACGATCAATTTATTATATGTCAACATTGACAGTAGTTTTTAACTGTTTATTTAAAAAGTTCGAATCACATGTGTTTCGAGTGGGTTCACGCCTGTAGTACCTTTGTCGGAGAGGTTTGAATTCGAAGCAAACTGATTTTTTGATACATAATGTCACGCCTCTTTCCCGTAGGGTAGGCAGAGATCACATCCTTTCATTTATCTTGGATAGCTAAATCTATTTAAAATACAATTTATAAAGACATTCAGAAAAAAAATATGATATTAATCACCAATTGGTCTGATGAATATTTTTATTAATAACAAAACAATAATGAAATTAAATCAAAATAAGTTGAAACCATGGCTTAAACTTGATATAAACATTCCATACAAAAAGTGGTACTAAAATGATGGTTCAACTTGAATTTTCATATTGTGTAATTAGAATCTCATTATGATGATTTTTTAATCATTCTGACTTGGACGTATGCGAAATAAAGTAACAAAAAACTGTGTCGAATGTTATTATTATAATGTAATATTTAGGTGACTGTACATAATTAGTATTACACTAACTTAGATATAAAAATAAAAGTATTAGAAATATTTTTAAGCATAGATTTATCAAATGTATCTTTTCCTCTGAATTGATTTATTTTTGTATTAATTTGCTCGCAACGAATGAGTGATTTTTTTAACAAATTATCTATCTTATAATATTGTAACGAAATAAATAATAATAATAATAAAAAAATATTGTTTAAAATTTTTTTTATCGGATTTTATTTGGCCAGTTTGGTAGGAGTTTCAATAATGTGTTTTTATTGTATTTGTAACATTGGTGTGTATAATAGTAATTGTTTATTAAAATGGCCGTAGAAAAAAAAAGAGTTGTCTATAGAATAGTGGGCTGTAAAAGTAGTAGGCCTAATTTCGCGAGTAAAAAAACTTGTCTACGGTTAGTACGGCCTTAGTCTATATTTATGGCACGGTTACAGTTCTCTATAAACTGTCTGTATTCGTGGTTTTGACGGGAGAAGTATTTGTATCTATGGTTTAAGAGTAATATTAATAATAATAATAATTCATAATGAAAAAAATCTTAAATCTAATATGTATATTTGTTGGAAATTACTCCCAGTCTCTTTGTAATTTTAGAAGACTTTAATTAAAGTGTTTTAATCCAAATCTTAAGATTTGTGATTAATAAATAATAATCACTTTAAATTGACGTCGTCAATCGTTCTATAATAATTTTACGTTAATATTTATTTGGAAAACACACTTTTATTATTTTTTGTTAAAACCATATTGTAATTTTTTTTATTAATTAAAAATACCTAAATTGTAATAATTTAACTTTCAATAATATTTAGTTGTTTGTAAACTAAAATTTACAATTTGTTCACATAGTCCTTTAAAGGGGGTCGCACAATAATTTTATCCGTTACTTTTTCTTTCAAATTAAATACTGATTAAATTTAAGTAACTGTTTTTAATTGTAACTGTTTGACTGTTTTTTATAATCGCACAAAATTTCATCTCTCCCGTACGATAAGAGTTTCAAAATCTGTGTAAGTATAATTTTCATTTAATATGGTTTTAGTGCGATTATCAACCTTTTTTGACATTACACACAAAAACCCAATAATTGTGTTTTAAGACATCAGACACAGTGACATATTTTTTTTAAAAGCCATAGTTATTAATATAAAAGCTTTGTAAAAAAATTCGATGTCAATTAAAAATAATATATGAGAAAAAGAAAAAAGTTTTTAGCTCATAATGACACCGTTTCCGAGTATTTAAGTTTAAAAAAGTATTATTTAAAAAAAAATAACACTCGCTTATATTAGTTTATAGTGTTCTAATATGGTTTTTAAGCGATGAGCAGTTTTATTTTATAATAAATTATTGTGTAACTAGGATACTTAATGTTTGCCAAGATATGTTGGAATATCAACCCTACTGCCAGTACATAAGGTCGTTAGCGATTGGTCGAGACTAGATAGTCCCAAGGTGTGTCAGGACTGATATGTTTATGTTGTGTGAATCGGTTGATTTTAATTGTAAAATGGATATATAAATTATATATTACGAATAAATAATTTTTTGATGCAACTGACTTATTTCATTTAATTAAGTAATATCTTTTACTAATCATCAAAGATGTCATGTGGTACCGGCCAAGAATGGTGTCAGCCCTCTCATCTCACGGGGAGTCTTCAAGAGTCAACGAAGAGAAAATATTGCCGGATGATGGGCAGCAGCGTCATCCTGCTTACTGGCTTGAACTGCGATCACCAAACCGCCTGCCCAGCGTGCTGATTATGGGCAAATGCCCCTATAGAATGTAATTTATTGGCTAATTTCAGCAGTGGACTTTATAAGGCTGATATGATGAATCATCATGGAAAGTCATTAGTCCTTCTCTGAAAAATAAATTTCTATGGAAATATTTAAACCCTTTAACGAGCATAACATGTGGATTTTTCAATGGTTATCTACCTTAACCCACCAGGCAGTGGTCATTATATGACCACCATAAATTGAACCTTATGCGGTTAACATAAGATGGAAAACCAATGAATATTTTCAACGTGCTCTGCCTGTTAAAGGGTTAACTCAACCCCATAAGGTTTAATTTATGGTGGCAATATATGGACCACAGCCTGGTAAAGGATTAATGTAACTTGTGAGAGAAGATTTTTCCTAACTGATTATCTCAGCCCATAAACGTCACACTACTGAGCATTGGGGATTGGCTGAGGCAGGTGTAGCATCCTGTTTAAGAATTCTACAAGGCGCCCAAATAAGGCCTTTACCTTACTCTATGGTCGTTTTCGTCGGTCTTCCAAGGTATTTTTTTACTCTAAGGTAAGTAAAAGCTGCTATATTATAGTGATAACTGCGACAAACGTCTTATCGCGCCTTCCGAAGCTTGGAAATGCTCGATATCAAATGCCACACTAACAGTCACCCATCCAGACCTCTGCTTAACTTCGGTGATCGTTTCCGGTCATTTCCAAGCACCGCGTCGCTTCAAACGCTTATTACAAGGACGAAAAATAACATATTTCATTTCCCTACCCACAAAACAGCAAAAATAAAAACAAACTATTTGTTATAAAATATAATTTACTTTTAGTAACAAACTGTAATAATTTAACTAGTTCTCATTTTCCTGCTTCGCTCTTGCCAGCTTGCCCTTGAGGCGTCTCTGGCTGCGTTTCCTGGTGAGGGGAGTGCTGCCAATCAGCTTCCCTGACTTCTGGAGGGCTTGCAGCTTAGCTGATTTGCTCTGAAAGGATTGGATAAATAGATTGATATACTTTCATAACATCTCAGACAATTTTTCTAGCCCAAAACTAAACTAAATTTAACATTTTTTATAAATGCATAGAAAATGCGCAGTTCCAAGACAATTATTCATTGTAAAGCATACACATATATTTTGTCAAGTGTGGTACTCAAACATGGGACCCTGATAGAGGTAGGATGTAGTCATTATGAAGTGTCACATAAAAAAAGAGTGCAGATATACCTCAGCAGCGCCATAAGTCGTCATAAAAATTGAAAAAAAAAAAATTTGTTGCCTGTAAAGTCGGTATACGGGCGAAAGTTTTCCTGACAACGACTTTGAGTGGTAAAATAATTTTAATGTGAATATTCATTCGTATAGTAGGAAGAAGGATGAAATAATAGTAACAATTTAAAACATTTATTTATACAAAGAATTATATTTATGTCTGTCTCTCTCGCTCTTAGGCGGGCTAACCATGCCCGAGTGGAAGGGACGCGTGCCTCTCACTCGCTCTCATTGTGACCGCATAACCTAAGCGGAGCGTAACGCAGTTTCTTGAAGTGTCACCCGGCAAACCAATTTATAAAACGTTGTCACGTCAAAAAGCAAAGTAACACCCATAGAAATCTAAATAATCGACACTAGAAATGGTATGTGTAAAACTATCGGAACACATGCAGCCAATTTAAAAAGGAATGCATGTCGACAATTTGAAAATTTATGTTCCGACTTCTTGGCGGGAAAGTGAAGAAAATTGTGTGCAGTTTTGTTTCATTTTCAAAAATTTGTGTTAATTCAAACATTATTCTGTAATAACGGTGGATTATTAGCCGTTAAGTGTTTTTGAATGAGTGTCTGTAAATGAAACCTAACATAGTGCAACATAACTTTTCAAATTCTGTTAATAAGTCCATGTGAGATCTCAGTATAGTCCCACATCTTTACTGAGATCTCAACGGGTTTAGGGTAAAGGCATCTCATTTACAATTTATCATCTTTATCATCACTAATTCTCATATACTATAATTTATATGTTATTAATATATCTCTTACTTGACACTGGCTAAAAGTGATAAATGCACAAAGCCATTATATTTAAAAGAAAAAAAACGTTGCTGTCATTCACTACGAATTACAAGTCATTCTTGAACACAGTACATTGATTGTTTTGTAGTAAGGTACGATTCAGATATAACAAACGCACTTGGCAATATTTTGAATAGTTCTGGATGCACTGGTGCCATACTATATACCAGTACACCAGCGATTTAACGGGGCAGAGAACTTCTTTTGTCATATCATTAAGATTTATATGGTAACTGTTACAAAGCACGGCACGTAGAGAAAAGAAAGACAGGTATGGAAAACCACTTATACGCATTGGCGCAAGCGACGCGTCGCTTCGTTGCTATGGTTACCTCCCCCCCCCCCTCTCCCACGCCGCACTTCGATTGAGACCCGATAACGCTTTACTTCGCATCCAAGGCAATTTTATAACTTTAGCGCGGACTATACCTAAGTATTTAGCTTATGTACTTTTAATTAAAATCTATCTCTAGGTGTGCTGATTCATAACGAAGAAAAAGTTTAAATATCATATTTTATAAATAGATAATATTTCAAGGTCTTATTCCACCGGATTCAATTATTCTTGTCTGGCCCAATTACAATAACTAACTCGGTGAGTAATTTTACAAGCATATAAAATTAAAAGTATAAACATTTATATTCACAAAAAGACGACATGCTTCCACTTGCATGATCCTGGCACACACAGTTTCATTCACGCTCATTAATACCTTGACGACCGATTTGGCGTGGAGGTCAGTATACCTGCACTTCACTCCAGAGGTCGTGGGTTCGATTCCCACACAGGACAAATCTTTGTGTGCATGAACATGAATATTTGTTCTGGTCTGGGTGTTTTCCTAAGTATATTAAGTATGTATTTACAAAAAAAAAGTATTTAACACGTTGCACGCCACGTTAAAATATACTATATCTAACGCGGCCCACCGGTGAGCCGCGTGGCGTCCAATGTGTTAAGTATGTTTATCCGTTCTTTAGTATCCATAACACAAGTTCTCAGTGATACGTATCTTGGAACTAAAGAATTGGTGTGATTGTAAAGGAATATTTATTTATTATAAATATTGTTAAGGTTATGTTATATTGCATTGTATAGCTTCACTGACAAATGAAGATTGTAATTCTAGTACCAAACTAATGGACATATTTAAAAGAGCATAGCCTGTGAGTTTCTTGCCAGTTCTTCTTACAGAACGGTGGCTCGGAACTGGCACTTAGATTCACTTACACTTAAATATTTTTTGTTTTTAAATTGTTTTGTTGCATGTAAGTGAATCTAAGCTTCGTGATTTAGTGTAATATTATTTCGATTGTTTTTTTTCATTTGTAATCATGACGTTTTCAAGTACTATGTATAATAGTTTATGAAATAAATAATTTTTTTTACTTTTACTTTACTATTGTACCGTCGGTTTAGAGTACTTTTGTCCTTTCTCCAGAACAATATGGATTTGGTTATGGACGGTCTTACGTGTTTGTTATATAAAAAGGAAGTATAATGATACGAACCTTTGCTTGTGCTTCTGTAATCTTGCCGTTCTTTTGTGCCGTGTACAGCACATTGATCCTCTTGCTGCCCATCATGGAGTGATGTTTCGACAGGGCGAGCTGTTGAAAGTAACAATATACTCTTCATAACAGTGAAATCTTTAAGAACTACATTTTTATTTTGTTTAATATGAAAAAACTTAAAAACTACTGGAACTTAAACTAAAATTATTTCACTATTAGAAATTTATTATTTATTTATTCAGTAAGTACAGGTTATAACAACTTATTTATAACATAGTCCCACAAAACCGTGAGTACGGTTTAACTGCGGGGTCTGATTCTCTGTACATTTTATCGTCTATATATATTTAATTTTAACTATATAATTAATTTTTAGTTCTGAGAAAGCCAATACATTAACAAAAAAATATATTAAATCTAAATAGTATTGTTTTAGTTTTCTCTTAAATTTAGACTTACTATCTATAAAGGTAATGTCCTCTGGCAGACTATTTTATTATGATTTTATTACTAGAAAAAAAAAAAAATCCCTACAAAAACTCAAATAATACATAAAGGTGTAAAATATTTAATAAATGGCTACTGAAGCGAAACAAGGGAGTGCCCGCTACTTATTAATAAATTAAAAAAGTTCTTTCCTCATAAGTGGGTGGCGCTTGGCGGACTTATAGATAGATATAACGTTAATTGCTCACAAAACAAAACACACATACAACACACATACAAAATATTAAAATTAAATTAAGAAACTAAAACAATTTGTATAGCTTCACAGACAAATGAAGATTGTAATTCTAGTACCAAACTAATGACATATTTGAAAGAGCATAGCCTGTGAGTTTCTTGCCAGTTCTTCTTACAGAGCGGTGGCTCGGAACTGGCACTTAGATTAACTTACACTTAATTATTTTTTGTTTTTAAATTGTTTTGTTGCATGTAAGTGAATCTAAGCTTCGTGATTTCATCATCATCATCATCATCATTTCAGCCATTCGAAGTCCACTGCTGAACATAGGCCTCCCCAATTGCTTTCCACGTAGATCGATTCTTTGCCGCCTGCATCCACCGGCTCCCCGCCGCCCTGACCAGATCATCGGTCCATCGCGTTGGGGGCCGCCCTCTACTACGTTTGCTGATTCGTGGTCGCCATTCAAGAACCTTAACGCCCCATCGGTCGTCGGTTCTTCGAGCTATGTGCCCCGCCCATTGCCACTTCAGCCTGCAAACGCGCTTCGCTATGTCGGTCACTCTGGTTCTCCTACGGATTTCCTCATTTCTGATTCTATCACGTAGGGACACTCCGAGCATAGCTCTATCCATTGCACGCTGAGCGACTTTGAGCTTCCTTATGAGGCCCATAGTCAGGCACCACGTCTCAGTCCCATACGTCATCGCTGGCAACACACACTGGTCGAAGACTTTCGTCTTGAGACACTGAGGTACTTTGGACGAGAAGATTTTGCGTAGTTTCCCGAACGCAGCCCAACCGAGCTGGATTCGACGATTGACCTCTTTCTCGAAGTTGGACTTACCTAATTGGACTTTTTGTCCCAGGTATACGTACTCGTCGACAACTTCGAGGGCCGAGCTTCCCACTATTACTGGGGTAGGCACAACATGGGTATTTGACATGATTTTGGTCTTATCCATGTTCATTTTAAGACCTACCCTTCGGGAAGCTCTGTCGAGGTCTCCGAGCATTGTGCCCAGATCCACAAGCGACTCCGCTATGACCACTATGTCGTCGGCAAATCGAAGTGATTTGGTGTAATATTATTTCGATTGTTTTTTTTCATTTTTAATCATGACTTATTCAAGTACTATGCATAATAGTTTATGAAATAAATATGTTTTTTACTTTTTACTTTAATATAAAAAAAAGAAATAAAACTTACAGTTATTATATAATTGTACATGTGCTGCAGTAGTGCGAAAAGGTCATATATTACACCCAATTTATAACTAAATTTACAACTTAAAATACAAACATGAAGTATTACACAATGTGCAGACATAAAGGGTACATATACATTTAATCGCAACACACGTATGGAGGTATACGGTACCACTTTTCCATTGTTGGAGCGTTTTAGGTTTTTTGAACTGCAGCGGTAACTTACCATCATCAGACAGGATGTTTAGTCAATATAAAGTGTCCAATCCAAAGAAAACTTTCAAATTTTTTTAAGATGTTCTTACCTCATAAGTGGGCTCGTTTCTGAGCTCAACGTATGCTATAGCGCTCTTCTTCTCCTCGCCTTGCTTCGGGATCCGAATGTCCAGGATGTGCTCGTTCATCTCCGAGAAGTGGCCCATTATCTGTTAGAAAACGTTACATTTTATATTACCGCCTATTCCATAAAGAATACGCTAGGGCCGTCTGTACAGCCAGCCTCTCATTGTTGGTGAATCAAATTAAAAGTTATTCTTTCAAGTTTGGCTCAATAGAGCTCTTATGAATGTCATACTTATAACTAACGCGCGGTAGAAATCAAAGCGCTATATATCTGAACACGCCAAAGCTTATGCCAATAGACGTTTGTTTGTTGCCAACTATATGGATGCTGACTTTACTATGAATATTGGCAAGATATATTTTAACGCCAATTACTATAAATAGAAAGCGCTGGTCCCTTTTGAACAGATTTTTATATGTTAAAAAACACAAAACGATAGAATTGAAGACCAATAAAATACAATGACCAAAATTGGCGCCAACATAGCTTTTGCCAACCATTAGAAAACGGTTCAGTCGCAGATTGTCCCTTTGAAAATGCCCTGTAACAAAACCTGTTTATTTCCGAAATTTTACTACAAATATATGAATATTATAACAACTAAATTGCTTTTAATTTATTGGTTATATAAAAAATAAGTTAACCTATTGCGCTCATTTCAGATTTTTAGAACAGGCGACATTTTGCAAAAGCGACTGACCTCTACCACCAATGGTATGACGCTAATCTTCAATGGAAATCAAAGGTAGAGTACGTCGCAATAGGGTCGAGTACATGTGCAAATATATTTGACGCAAGATTATTTTTTATAGGAAGGTTATACAAGGATCTACAATGGACCTACATATTCAAAAAGAACCTTCCAGCAATCCGAAATGAAGACAAAACATTCTAAACTAAACGACATGTGCAATAAGTATATTGTAGATTAAGACATGAAGAGATCTGAGAAGTGCTGGGGAATAGTGTAAAAACACGGGATCACTCCCCCGCCTCTGAAGCCATCTGTCCAACATCGAGACACATGATGTACGAGGGGGCATAGGAGGGGCGAGGAGACGGTGCGACGACGAGCGACCGCGGCGCCGGCGGGACCGATCGGCCCCGCCACTAGACACTCGACCACAGGATCTCAAGGCGACCATACGTCACTCTTTGCTATTTTAATTAACTTCTATAATATATCATTTAAACATACAGTCCACTTTCATTTATATATCGAGGCGTAAACATTATGGTTCTTCTACCACTGAAGAACTAAGTTGCCTGCTAAAAAAGCAAGACTACGTGCGTTAGACTTTGACCTTAAGCGGCCGATACAGCGCGCCGTTCATTTTCGTCGAGTCATTCTTCCGTCGCTGCAACATTGAAGATCCTGGAGGGCTTGGAAGTCACCTGCGGTTTGTAAGGACACGGAAAAAGACATTAGTGAGTTCGTTCCAATTTTTCCTTAATTTTTTTATCCTTTACAAACTTTTCGCAGCTATTATTTTGCTATTTTAAGTCAAATTTAATTTCTATCTTCCCTTTATTTGAGTTGGCATCAGTTACCATTATTGCTTATCATTAACGTAGCAACAATAGCAACAGGCGCCGTCTGCGCTGCTGCGTTAGCTTTTTTATAGGTAATAACTGATTACGTAACCATATTCACAAACGTTAGTGACGTGTTACGGGAATTGTTTCATTTAATTTACCCAATCCCGTTAATAACGTTATCCGTAATCAGCTGTGCGTTTGTTCATAATTATTAAATAATTTAAGTTTCTTTAGATTGCCTTTTATGCTATTATCGCATATATTTTTTTTCACTACCTTCTATTGCATTTATTTTTTCTAGTAACTTCCATTTCTTCGCCTTGCACAATGGCTGATAAATTTATTAAAAAACGCAGTTCCGTTAAGGCAAAGCTTACAAATTTTTCAAATTATCTTAGTGTAGTCAAGTCTTGTAAACTATTGTCCGACCTTCAAGTTGGTGAGCTGGAAAGCCGGTTTAGTAAATTTGAAGGGTTATACGCGGAATTCGATGATTTACAGACGGAGATCGAGCTGTTATCGGACAACCCTGAAGACGCCTACCCCGAGCGGACGAAATTCGAAGAGGTCTACCACCCTCTAGTTGCCACGGCGCGAACCTTGCTGTCAGCTGCTCATCAGCGACGCCAGTCTTGTGCAGGTTCCGTAGCGGGCTCTGAGGAATCAGGTGGGACAAGGAACAATTTTATTCGTTTGCCTAAAATTGATTTACCCCGCTTTGATGGTGGTTATCAGTGTTGGTTGGAATTTAGAGACACTTTCCTCTCCCTCATCCATAATAATGGCAGTATTGATCACATCAACAAGTTCCATTATTTGCGTGCCTCACTAAATGGGAATGCCGCCGAAATTATAAAAAATATCGATTTTAAAGGTGATAATTATGACATTGCGTGGGATTTGTTGTGTGATCGATACAATAACAATAGATTGCTCATTAACAACCATATCCAGGCGTTATTCAACGCTGCACCTGTATTGGCAGAATCTAGCTTGTCTTTGCGTCGGTTAATTGATTTAATTAATAAAAATATAAGAGCCCTGAAAGCGTTGAATGAGCCTACTCAGAACTGGGATACACTCATCATTTATATGATGGCATTAAAATTAGATAGTGTGACCTGTAGAGATTGGGAAGCGCACCGTAATACAATGGCACAATCTCCCACTTTATCACAATTTTGTACATTTGTCAGTAACAAATCTGATTTAATGGAAACTTTGGAAGAAAATAATAAAATAATTAATAAATCAGAGTTACATAAAAATAAAAGCTTTATTACGACATCAGAAAATTTAACTCAAAATAACAATAATTACAATAAAAACAACTACAATAAAAACAATAAATCTGAAAATGTACAAAATAAAATTAAATCAATAAAATGTCAGTTGTGTTCGCAAAATCATTATCTGTTTTCTTGTGAAGCTTTTAGAAACTTAGCAGTGGATGATAGAATTAAAAAGGCAAAAGAATTTAAAGTCTGCATGAACTGCTTACGGATAGGTCATGTAGAAAAGCGCTGTAGATTTTCATGTTGTAAATACTGTAAAGGTAGACACAATACCCTACTGCACTTACATGTATCTGGGCCTCAATTAGAGAATCCCATGCCGTCTTCTTCTTATGACAGTGTTGCGCTTTCTACCAATTCACAGCCTATTACTCCTTGCCATGTCTTATTATCTACAGCACTGGTGAAGGTGGTTGACGCCAAGGGTGTGACGCACACTGCCCGGGCGCTGCTGGACAATGGTAGTACAGCCAACTTCACTACCGACAGCTTATCTACCAAGCTGGGACTGTCCCGTGTTGACACATACTCCAAAGTAGTAGGTATAAATAATTTGTCGAGTAATAGTACGGAGTCTTGCAACCTAACTATAAAATCTACATATAGCGACTATACAGTAAATATTAATTGCTTTATATTGCCCGAGATTACAAAAAAATGCCGTCGTCGTATATTGACACCAAGCACATCCACGTACCTGTTGGGGTACAATTAGCGGATCCCTCATTCAATGTACCGTCCGACATTGATATTTTATTGGGAGCCGAAATATTTTGGAATGTCGTTCAAGGGGGTCACATAAATTTAGGCAAAAATAAACCAAAATTATGTAAAAGTAGATTTGGTTGGTTGGTCTCTGGTACAGTATTTAATATTTCTCCTTTATCTAATTCACAATATTGTAATCTTTCAAATATAGAATTAAATTCTAACATAAATAGGTTTTGGCAACTTGACTCTGTGTCACCAAAACATTCATTTTCTTTAAACGAGCGTGCATGTGAAAAACATTTTATTAATAGTACCTTTCGCGATAGTGAAGGTCGTTTTATAGTTAAAATGCCGCTCAAAATGAACCCTGATGTTCTTGGGGATTCATATACATTAGCGAAACTTAGATTTTCGTCATTAGAAAAACGTTTCGAACGTGACCATACCTTCAAAGAAATGTATATAAATTTCATGAATGAGTATGAGAAATTAGGCCACATGACTGAGGACACTAACTTCAACTTAAAAAATAAAGTTAGTTATTTTTTGCCTCATCATGGGGTAATAAGAACGTCGAGTACCACAACCAAGTTGAGAACAGTTTTCGATGCTTCTGCAAAAACGACCTCCAGATTGTCATTAAATGACATACAGGTAGTAGGTCCTGTGGTACAGGATGACTTGGTGTCAATATTGTTGCGTTTTAGGCAGCATAAGTATGTGGTCTCGGGTGATATAGAGAAAATGTACCGTGCAATTTCTATTAGCCCTGACCAGAGATCTCTACAGCGAATTGTTTTTAGAAAGGATACGTCGGAGCCTTTAAAAACCTACACGTTAAACACGGTCACTTATGGGACCGCATCTGCTCCTTATTTGGCTACAAAATGCCTAGTGAGTTTAGCTGATGAGACTGACAAGCCAGAGGTTAGGAGAAGCATCCAACATGATTTCTATGTGGATGATTATTTGAGTGGTTCAGATATTATAGATGGTGCTATAGAGCTCAGCCAAGATGTTAAAACAATTTTATCCTCCGCACAGTTTAACCTCAGAAAATGGCAGTCGAATTCTCTCACTATTTTAAAACAAATTATTGATGTAGACGACCAGACTAGTCGATCTTTAGATTTATCTGAAAATTTATCAAATACAAAAACGCTAGGCCTGCTCTGGATGTGCTCATCAGATACCTTATCATTTTCTATTAATATTAAGCAAAACGAAAAAATTACAAAAAGGCACATTCTTTCAATAATAAGCCAAATTTTCGACCCTTTAGGTCTAGTCGGGGCATGTGTAGTTGAGGCAAAAATTATTTTACAAAAATTATGGCTGTTGAAATGTCAATGGGATGATGAGGTTCCGGTTGAGATCGCTGATCAGTGGTTATTATTCATAGATAAATTAAAACATTTGAATTACTTAAAGATCCCTAGATGGGTTCTGTGTGATAATTACGTCACAAAAGAAATGCATGTTTTCACCGACAGCAGTGAAAAGGCATACGGCGCTTGTGTATACATGCGAACTGTAGATGCTTCAAGGTCAGTGAATGTCCAACTTTTAGCATCTAAAAATCGCATAGCTCCGATCAAGCCCACCACTACTCCGCGATTAGAGCTCTGTGGTGCATTATTGGGTGCAAGGCTTTGTGCTAAGGCTAGAGACTCATTAACAATAAAAATGGATAGATGCATTTTTTGGTCTGATTCAACTATAGTACTGAGTTGGTTACGTACACCATCAGTTCAATTAAAACCTTTCGTTCGGCATCGGGTAAATGAAATTGAGGAAATTACCTCTGGATGTACTTGGAGGTATGTGCCAACGAGGGACAATCCCGCCGACCTTGTTTCTCGAGGGGTGAACGCTGATCTTATCAGCGGTTCCACAATGTGGTGGTCTGGCCCGTCATTTTTAATTAAGGATGAAAGTAGTTGGCCTCCATCTTTCATCGAGAAGCAAGAGATACCGGAAGTTATTTGTAATGTCGCAAGTTCTAAAGATATAAATAACCAAAATATAATACAAAAATTAATTACTAAATATTCAAACATCAATTATTTACAAAAAATCGTAGCCTATATACTACGTTATATACACAATTTACAAAGTAAAAATAAAAAAATAAAGGGTAATTTAAGTTGTCATGAATTTCATAATTCACTATCTTGCATTGTGCGAGCCGCTCAATTGGAAATGTTTCCTGAAGAGTATACCGCACTCAAGTTAGGCAAACCTTTGCCACATAAAAATAGGCTTATATCCCTGACCCCATTTCTGGACACTGATAATATAATTCGTGTCGGGGGCAGGCTTGACAATTCGCCGTATGAATATGATGTTAAACATCCAATATTGATTTGCAGTAAACATAATTTCACAAAACTATTATTTCAGCGGGAGCACTTAGACCTTTTACATGCGGGACCTCAATTGCTTCTGGCAAATATCCGCCAACGTTATTGGCCTTTAGGAGCTCGTAATTTAGCCAGGATTACTGTCAGTAAGTGCATTAAATGTTTCCGACACAAGGCTCAGGCTGTTCAGCCAATCATGGGGCAATTACCTAATTCCAGAAGTAACCTGGAGTATCCTTTCTACAACTCCAGTGTCGATTATGCGGGGCCAATACTCATAGCCGACCGTAAAGGTAGAGGGTGCAAACTTATAAAATCGTATTTATGCATCTTTGTCTGCCTGGCTGTAAAAGCAGTACATTTAGAGCTCGTTACGGACCTCTCAAAGGAGGCATACATTGCCGCTTTAAAGAGATTCATTTCGCGGCGTGGCAAGCCGCGCAGCTTGTTGTCCGATAACGGCACTAACTTTGTAGGCACCGCTAATGAACTGGGCAATTTTTTACAGACTTCCAATCTCCCGTCTGACATAGCTCAGGAAGGTATAGATTTCAAGTTCGCACCCGCTTATTCTCCACATTTCAACGGCGTAGCTGAAGCCGCAGTTCGTTCCACGAAGTATCACCTGAAGCGCTTGCTTCAGTACACGCACTTTACCTATGAAGAGATGGTAACATGTTTGGCTCAAATAGAGGCTATCTTAAATTCCCGTCCCCTCACTCCTCTGTCTCCTGATCCTCACGACTTCTCAGCCATCACCCCTTCGCATTTTCTTATTGGACGACCGTTAATGTCTATTCCACATCCGCAGGTGCATGACCGCGGCAACATCACACGGCTGGAGCGTTTCCAAAGAACGGAGTACATACGCCAGCACTTCTGGAAACGTTTTCATTTAGAATATGTTTATATGCTCCAGCAAAAACGAAGTGGTCTTCGACTTCGGGTGACATTGCCCTTGGGAGCCTGGTCCTGGTAAAGGATAAGGCGCTTCCTCCGCTCTGCTGGATGATGGGGCGCGTAGTGCAGGTCTACCCTGGCTGCGACGGCGTCTCGAGGGTGGCGGAACTGAAGACTAAAAAGGGAACCATCAGGCGCGGGTTCAACAACATCTGCCCGCTGCCACTGTCTTGAAGTGTTTCTTCAACCTGGGGAGTATGTCCAACATCGAGACACATGATGTACGAGGGGGCATAGGAGGGGCGAGGAGACGGTGCGACGACGAGCGACCGCGGCGCCGGCGGGACCGATCGGCCCCGCCACTAGACACTCGACCACAGGATCTCAAGGCGACCATACGTCACTCTTTGCTATTTTAATTAACTTCTATAATATATCATTTAAACATACAGTCCACTTTCATTTATATATCGAGGCGTAAACACCATCTGCACTACTTTGGAGAACAGTTGGCTTGAGAGGAAGAGAAGTATAGCGAGATAAGAGCACTGTCTTCCGTATCTTCTACAACCGTGCATTTTGATGGCAGCTCCCCCGCCTCTAAATCCATCTGCTCTCCTCTAAGCCAGAGAAGAACAGATGGCTTGAGAGGAAGAGGAATAAAACCTGCTGTAACGCCTCCATATCTTCTGCAATCTTCCATGATGATAGCAAATCCCTGCCTTTGCAATCATCTGTGATGCATAAAGATCACAAATGGCTGAAGAGGAAGATGCTTTGTTTCATTTGCTTTTCTGCGTCTTCTATATTCCTCTGCATCAGTGTATGTTGATGGCAGCTTCTCCGCCTCTGAAACCATCTGCTCTCCTATATGCCAGAGAAGAACAGATGGCTTGAGAGATAGAAAAGTATATAATGTTGTCTCTGGTCTTCTGTATCTACTGCAAACGTGTATGCTGATGGCAGCTCCCCTGCCTCTAAAACCATTTGCTCTTCTCTACGCCAGAGAAGAACAGATGGCTTGAGAGGAAGCAGATTTTGCATGGTCTCATTTGTATAGCTGCGTGTTCTATATTCCTCTTGAACCTTGTATGTTGACGGCAGCTCCTCCGCCTCTGAAACCATCTGCTCTCCTATACGCCAGAGAAGAACAGATGGCTTTAGAGGAAGAGGAGTATAAACTGGTGTGGCTTGCGATGAACTACTTAGTATTTTCTGCAACCGTGTATGTTGATGGTAACTCCTCCGCCTCTGAAACCATTTGCTCTTCTCTACGCCAGAGAAGAACAGATGGCTTGAGAGGAAGAGGAGTATATCCTGATATATCGCCTTCGTTTTCTTTGAATCTTTTCTCTTTACTACCATAGTAGTATCGGCAGTTGGGTTTTCGATCTTCGTAGTGTGAGATACTGAAACTAGCATCCAGCGGAGCTTTAATTGGAAATAAACGATTTCGTAGCGGGCTTCGTTCTTCCGCTCTTTGCAATTTGCCTCTTCCCCAGTGTTTTTTGTCGGAGAATACATTCAGCAGAGTTACACTTTTTGGCGGGGGTAACGGGGTGGTATCTGGTCTGCAGTTCTCTATTCCCCAAGGTGTTCAACATCCAGAAGTATATGCAAATGTAAGTAGGGCTTGCATTCTGACCAGAAGCAGTGGCTTTATGTCTTTCGCGTGCTGCTTTGCATCCAGCAGTGGATCACAAGTGGGCTAGGCAGAGACGTGGGACATACTGTAGTTTTCCGTCTTTCATGCACTGCTATTCATCATCACCAAGCACTTTTCAAATTTGTTAAATAAATATTTTAAAATTACAATAATAATATGCAACACAGACTGACATTTCTATGAAAAAAAATTATTGGCTATATAATATAATATAGAAATAAACGTATTATTTTTATTGGATTCTTATCTATGAAAGTAAGATTAATGTAGTAGACATAAGAGCACTCAGAATTATTCTATGTGTGAAATTGAGTAATAGGATTAGGAATGAAGTAATAAGGGCCGAAGCTGTGTAAAATAAGATATAGTAACAAGAATTGAGAAAGGTATTCTTACATGGTTTGGTCATTTTGAATGGATGTATGAAAATAGACTAACGAAAGTGATTTATGATGGCCAAGTGATTGAAAGTGTTGGGCGGGGAAGACCACGTAAGACCTTCCATGGCCAAATTCAGAAAATTATGGAGAAAGGGCAGGTCAAAAGTACCCTAAAACGACGAGCGAGTATGAGAAGGTTAATTTACTTATTTATTTGTATTAGTTACACGGGTCTGGCCCAATTACAATAAATTACTTACTTAATAATTATTTTACATGCATATAAAGTTAAAAATTATATTAGTAATGAGTGTGAATGAAGCTAAGAGTGTACGCCAAGATCGTAGCAAGTGGAAGGATGTGATCTCTGCCTACCCCTACGGGAAACAGGCGTGACATTACGTATGTATAAATGTATTATCAAAGTAACTTACCATATCCTTATTCACTTGAAGCGGCAAATTCCCAAGAAACACAACATATCTCTTCTTCCCCTTCACTTTCTTTACCAATTGCTCTTTCTCCTTCTTACCGTCTTTGCTCTCTTTCATGACATCACTCTCAACTTTTTTCTTAACAGGTTTATCCCCACTGTCCTTATTCGCTATATCCTTAGGCGACTTAACCTTTTTAGCCTTTTCTTCGCTAGTTTTCTCCTGTAGTTTTTTACCCGAAGCTTCTGTTACAAGGGCAGTCTTTAACATATTGTACAATATTCTAATTTTCCTTAGATCTGTGTCTGTCAAGTTTTGTGTGGACTTCAATATGGCTTGAATACGGTTGTGTATCACATCGGGTAGGAGGAAATCAGCTGTGCCTTTTAAGTTGTCTCTTAAAACTTGTCGTATTCTTCCTGAAAATTTGAAGTTCAAGTAAATTAAAACAGGTTGAGGGCTTCCAATGCCATGCTAAGATGGTTGATAAAATAAAATAAAATAAATAAAATATACCTTATTGTCTTTAAGATCAACATGATAATTTAGATTCGTCAAAAATTCACACACAAAATGGAAATTCGATATATTTTTTTAACAACAATGAAAGAGATATGAGCGGTACCATAAAAAAGAAATAAAAGCAAATGGGTTCTTAGTCAGAATTTGTCAAGTTTTGTCAGTTTATCTGATGAGAGGGTAAAATACTCTCTCATTTTGGTTCAAGAGAGAAGGCTCGCGCTATGTAGTGGGCATTAATGGGCTGAGATGATAATGATGACTTCTGTGTATGGCAGATCAGGCTATGACAATTACAGAAGTAAAGCAGAATTAATAATTTCCAGTTCCTAGATCTGGGTGGCTGTTTATACTGTAAGAATATGATGATACCTTTTTGATTGTTAGTCAATGAAACAGCTAAAAATTTGGTGACCAGCTCCTCGTTCTTGAGCACCGGGAACCGCGCACCGATTTCTTCCAGACATAGACCATCGAATGTCACTTTTGGTGAATCAGCTTTTGGGATTGCTGTAAAAGTTTAATGATATAACTTAATTATTATCATACCTTTATATATATAATTCTACTGTACGTGCGTACGTCACAAAACTTCTCCTAAACGGCTGGACTGTTTTAAATGATTTATTATGCGTTTAGGTGGCGCCCTGGATTACGGCGGATTGCAGCACATTTAATTTAATTCAGTCTTCTAATATTAATGTTATTTTTACTAAAATCCTTTTATCCAGCTTGAGTATATCACGCTCACTTATATGTTTCCGCGGTGGTAGCGTCATGCGTCGGGTCGTTGCGCTCCCTAAAATATGGTTGAGCGTAACGCGTCTGCTCATGTCTACTATGTTTATCCGTAGGTAATTATGTTAATATTGCTTAAAAGAGTTTTGTCTCCCTTTTTTTTTTCAAATCTTGTGACTGCAGAACACAATTGTTTTAATATTATGTATTTTAATTGTAACTGGCGGGAGAAAAAACCAACCTTGACGATTTTCTTGCCCGTTCTTTTACGATCAAGCTCCCGCCCGCAGTGAATGGGCGCGTTAGTTTATAAGTATGACATTCATAAGAGCTCTATTGAGCCAAACTTGAATAAATGAATTTTTAATTTAATTTAATTTACGAATGAGGCATATTAAAATTATGAATGAGGAAACAAATCAAAAATGTATTAAAACTTAACCACTTACAATACAAACTTATCATTGTTACCATTGCGTTTGAAATTGCTGCTATTCGTTTGACAATTAGCGCAGTGGACAGGAAGATTTAATAAGACAGGACGATAGTGTGATCCTACTAACATCTAGGGACCCCAAGCCGACCTCACCTGATAGTGTTACACCTGCTGATCAACGGACGAGGATCTGGCGAACTTAGCGGATCCCGGCGGGCGGAAATAGGTTCGCCACCGTGGGATTATAACGTGGGACCGACAATGTAATAGGCGAAGTGTGGGCGTATAGTGTGCCTCTGCCTGCCCTTTCGGGGAAGCGGGCGTAAGTGTGTGCGTGTAGGACAATGGTCTGTCGGGTCAACTAGTAAACACCTGTTTTCTTCTTGTTCATTGAGCTAAGCAAGGGTTCGGAGTGGAACAACGGTCAATTTTTAACTAACATGATTGAGCATTAACATGAATGAGCAATATACAGCAAATTAAGCCTAAATAAATTTAAATTAACAATAAAACGCAAGCTGTCTTTAAAGGGATACTATTCTATCAAAGACTATATGGCTGATAAAAATGCTTGGGATTAAACTGCCGTTTCATGCAGGCTATTATTCTACTATGAATGACTTAAAACATGAATATTGTTAATGTTATATTATATTGCAGTGTATAGCGTCACAGACAAATGAAGATTGTAACTAACCAATCGATAATTTAAAAGAGCATAGCTCGGAACTGGCTCTTAGATTCACTTACACTTAAATATTTTTTGTTTTTTTAAATTGTTTGGGTGCAAGTGAATCTAAGCTTCGTGATTTTAGTATAATTATATTTTATTTGTTTTTGTTATTTTTTTATAATTTTGACGTTTTCAAGTACTATGTAATAGTTTATGAAATAAAAAGTATTTGATTTGATTGCATAATGTCGCAATTGATTGCATAATTGCGTAATGTCGTCAAGTATCTGGGTGTCTTAATTGACAAGAACTTGTCGTGGGCCTCTCAACTACAGGAAGTTAGTCGTAAGATATATGCATCAGCAAGATCTTTAAAACGACTCCAAAATTTCTTACCCATTGCAACCAAAACGGCTCTAGCGCAGTCATTGCTTCTCCCCATTCTTGATTATGCAGACGTTAGCTATCTGGATATCACACAGGACCAGTTGAGTATGCTTGAGCGGCTTCAGAATTTCTGTATCAGATTCGTGTTTGGCATAAAAAAGTATGACCACGTCTCTGAATTTCGTTCCAGGCTTGAGTGGCTGCCTATTCGACTTCGCCGTAATGCTCACATTCTTTCTCTTTTATACTTTACTCTATTTCACCCTTCGGCACCTAACTATCTCAAAGATAAATTCAGTTTTTTGCATATTAATCATTGTAAGCACCTAAGGTCAGCGGATAACTTAATACTGAATATGCCGATGCACGTCACTCACTTTTATGATGCTTCTTTCACTGTACAAGCTGTGCGACTTTGGAATGAACTCCCAGTGTATATTCGAAAGGCTAAGTCCTTAGATGTTTTTAAAAGTCGGATTTGGACGCATTATTTGTCCAGTAGCTAAGGTCTTTCCATATAATTTGTAATTTCTCTTTGTAATTTCGTGATATACTAGTACCTAAATGCAAATTTGTGTATAATATATATATACTTATGTATGTAAATATGTATTTATTTATGTGAATATTTATTGCTGTTCCGGTTTGATTAATTTGAATTCGTGGTTCTCTTTAAGTGTTATTTATAAGGCTATATATACCATCATAATTATTGTTAATTAGAGCACTCTATTGCGCTACCCTACGTGTATACTTCTTATCATGTCCTGTCCATCCCAAGGTTGCCTGGAAGAAATTGCTGTGAGCAATAAGGCCGCCCATTGTACAATTAATTTTAATGTAATTTTTCAATTGCTGTATTTCTCTTTATTTTGGTGTACAATAAAGTGTTCATTCATTCATTCATTCATTCATTCATAACATTTTTGCTCCTTTTGCCGTCCGCGAATACCGTTGGTGAATATTTCTCCTTTGCTGGCTTACTTACTTACTGTGCTGACTTACTCCGCTTTATTGAACAGGCCTTAGAGGGGCCTAAAGATAAACTTATTATACGCCTACATTTCGCCACACAGATTATGTTGGTCCCACGTAACAGGTGATTTAGATTGTTGTATTCAGTTTATTATACAGTAATATTTATATGGAAAATTAAATTAATTCTATATCTATTAAATTAAATGTATATGATATTGTAAATAGTACATATATCATATTACATATTTGTAATATTTAAAATAACCTGGTGACCATGATAGCAGTATGTATAATACTAACCGGAGTTTTCTGTCTCCGGACTGGTGGGGTCCAACTTTGCCGTCTTGGCGTTGACAGCTGATACTGCTTTCTTCTTCCGCTTTTTGATACCAGACTTGGGTGCAGGTTTTTCCAAACTGTGGATGATTCAAAAATTTGTAATAAGTTGGAGAGCTTAAGACTTATACTATATGGCTCAGTTTTGAAGTGTGGGAAGCCTTATACATATGACTTTATAAAAACAAATCAAAGATAAAAGTTGCAAATTGTAGAGTATAAGTTGCCGCTCACAAAATTTGAAATCTAAAGGAGATCGCAAATCTTTTTTGATAGAGGGATAGCAAGAAGCAGCCGTCGATAAAAGAATAAGAGATACATTTTACTTAATTTTTCTCAAATCTCATTCAACCTGTTATAAAATCTGACATAAAATATCCATCAACATAATATCCTAGCATTATCGCAGTTGCCAGATAAGATAAGTTTAGGGCCCAGGGTCTGCTCACTGGTTTAACAAGATTTGGCTGACTTTTAGTTATTACATGGAGCAGCAGCCATCGGACCTTCGCAACACAGAGGGAAACGTTATTCTATGGTTAAACTAGCTGACAGGATGTTAGAAGGCACTGACTTCCTCATAACCGGTCCCCGGCTGTCATGAACATCTATGGCAATGGCTTAACGTGCTTTCCGAGGCACGGAGAAAGCGATAATTACGCACATCACTTCGAAAAGTCATAGGTGTGATTACGACTGCCATAGATGTTCATGACAGCTGGGGACCAACAGCTTAACGTGCTTTCCGAGGCACTGAGGAAGCGATAATTACGCACATCACTTCGAATAGTCATAGGTGTGATTACGGCTGCCATAGATGTTTATGACAGCTGGGGACCAACGGCTTAATGTGCTTTCCGAGGCACTGAGCATGCGACAATTACGTCCATTACTTCGAAAAGTCATAGGTGCACCTGGGCTTAACCCGAGACCCACTGAATTTAAAGGCAATAGGTTTCGCCACTCTCATGACATAAAATATCTAAATAACTACAAAGACTAAGTTTTTTGATAAACTCATTAAATTGTTTGGCCTATTGCATAGGTAGATGTAAAAAAAATAAAAATAATTTGTTAGGCTAATAACAGTTTTAAGTCAATGCAGTTGTTGTATTTGAAATATTATGTAATTTAAAAGTACTAAAATAGGTATACATATTTATAATTTATTTACCTCTTACACTCCATCATGCCACTGTAACAAAAAAATATTAAGGTAAGCAGATAATTTTTTCACTGATTCTTCCAACACATAACGGTAGAGGACTCCAGGATAGCATCACCTTCACCAAGATGGTAAATGAATAAGAATAATTTTATATAAAAAAAAATTACGGATGTACAGGCATCCTACCAAGATCTGAGGAGCCCAAGCCAACCTCACCTACAAGTGGTGCACTTGACAAGCAACGGACTAGGCTGTAGCGATCACAAAATTTTCCAATAAGCAGCAATAAGCTTGCCACCTATTGTGGGCTCAGCAATATAATTGGTGAAATGTGGGCATACAATATGCCTCTGCCTACCCCTTCGGGTGACAGGTGTGATATTATGTATGTATGTTGACTAAAGAAACTCAGTTCATCATTTCAGCCATTTGAGAAGTGGACTTGCTGAAAATAGGCCTCTCAAATTGTTATCCACATAGATCAATCCTGAGTGGCCTGTATCCACTGGCTTCACACCTAGACCCTCTACTATACCTGCTGGCTCATGGTCGCTATTTGAAGAACCATAAGAAAAATTTAAAGCCACATTAGTTTTTAGGTTTACAAGCGATGTGCCCTGCCCAATGCCACTTTAACATTAAAATCGTACTTGCTTTGTCAGTCACTCCAGTCCTACAGATACCCTTCATTTCTGATTATTCTTATTATTACTACTATTACTAGGTCTATAACTAGTCTATTACTTATGAGGCCCGTAATCAAATTAAGTAAAGAAATTTAGTTCATAATGAGAACCTTAGGTTAAAAAATTTTAATTTTGTCACAACTCTGGTAAGCACTAGTAAATTACACTGGGAGAAAAAAATATGATTAAGCCCAGCCCATATATCTATTATGTCAAAACCTAAACTAGGGTCATAGAACAAAGACTTTCACGCAATAGTTATTACAGATAGTTCCCTGTGCAGACCAGTTGGGGCCAGTCTAGTGATTGTTGGGCATATAGCAACATACTAAATTGGGATACATGAAGGTGGTAGATGATTTGACATAACATATATGAATAAACATCATCATCATCATGTCAGCCTTATAAAGACCACTGCTGAACATTTGTGTCCAAAATAGATTACATAGGAGTATTTGCTCATAATCACCATGCTAGGCAGGCTGGTTAGTAATTGCAACAATAAACATACATACATCATTGTTATCTTCTGTTAGGATAGGCAAAGATCACATTTTTCCTCTCCCTATGGTCCTTGTGCACACATTTACACTCATTACCCTTCTAATACACAGCTGTCGGCTTAGGATACTTTTGGTCTGGCTTTTCTCGAAAACCAATAAAACCTTTTTTCTAATATGAATAGGGAAACATTTCAAAATCAATAGTGATGCAATTATCACAGTAAGGATCATAGCAAAAATATCAACTCAGATAAGGATGGTCACCACCTTTTGCCTGGACGATAACTAGGCGTCTACCTTACGCAAGCACTAGACTCGGCTGCGTTTGGAAGCTGACGCGCTTGCGGCCCGCCACTGGTTCACGGCAAGGAAGGTGAATTGTGAATAAAAGCGCGGCCCGGGACGAAGAGACGTGAAGAGCTAGGATACAGAGAGCCGTAGGAACTGCAAGCTAACCACCCAACGGCAGCGCGGTTCGTGAGCTTGTGCTGAGGCCAGGCGATTACTTTACGATTCCGATTATTGAAGCGTTGCACTAGGGACTTTCATTCAAGGAATACTGAACGTGTCAAGTTAATACAAGGACGACTGTCCAGAAGCCGAGACCGTCCTAGTTTTGAAGCAAACCGCGCAAGGCAATATGGACAGTATGGACACTGCTATTGATGACATACCTAGTGACAGTAAATCGATAATTTACGAAAAATTTTAGGAACACAGACTAGATGAGATCTATGCCTGTTTATGGTTTTCAGACTGTTATTACTCTTAGATTAATGAATGTTGTATTTAGTAAATTAACAATAAAAGTACACTTACAAATTTCGTTTCATACTTTTAGACATTTTTCACTCTTGTGATTAGCATAGAATGCTTTGAAAAATATACGATTTAGCGACACAATTGTTTACTTCAGCCGATATTTTTTAACTTTCTATGGATTTTTTTAATACATTTTTAGGTTATTTTCGATCATGCTGTTTTTGTTTTGAAGCCACACTGACATTGACAGACATTTAATGACAGCTTCGTTTGACATATTTTGGCGTTTCGGTCTATTGGTCGTAATTGTTCAAAAAGTTCTTTGTA
The DNA here is from genome assembly GCA_949126915.1 of Musotima nitidalis. NCBI lineage: Eukaryota > Metazoa > Arthropoda > Insecta > Lepidoptera > Crambidae > Musotima > Musotima nitidalis. The sequence goes on from OX421441.1 coordinate 4,797,754, forward strand.
AAAGATTGGTAATTTTCAGGCAACACGGAATATATACCAACAACATTATTCAGCACTTAAATTATTAAAAAATGTATAAACGACTACATAACAAAATAAGTAACAAAATAAATAATAAAATAAAATTTTGGTACCGTGATTGAATGTGTTCGGCTGTCACTAGATTTACATGAAGGTACTCTTTTTAAGCTAGGTGAACATAATTACGTATAAACATAGTAGACAATATCCTCTCTTATGTTGAATGACATTAGCCCACTTTCCGTTATCTGTTGTGCCGGGAGCCGGTATGGTCAACAGACGGCCCATTTTTGAGATAGACTCTTACTGTAACTGGATTTTCTAAAGTTGGCCGAGACTTTGGCTTTACTAGTCAGCCTGTTTCTTCTTTATGCATTTGTAACGTGTTAGAAAGGATAGGGTATACCCTATCCTTTCTAACACAAAACATTGTATATATACAATGACGTTTTTTAGAGCGAATATGAGAACACAGTTTGCCATACCGGCTCCCGGTACGTCAACCGATTAGGCGAAGATATGTTTATACCGGGAGCCGGTGTTTCACATATGAGGGGTTATGAGTTATAGAGCATTTTAAAAAAAAACTGTAGAAATGTCAACAGTAAGAGAGAAATAAATAAATATTTTCAAGCAATTACACCAATTATTTATTTTCAAGATATCATCATCATTACAGCCCATTAACGTCCCACTACTGAGCACGAGCCTCCTCTCACATATCATTGTGTGAAGGTATTGGGTCATACTCCACCACGCTGACCCAGTGCGGATTGGCGGAGGCAGGTGTGTGGCGTCCTGCTATTAGAATTTTTCAAGCCGCCCATTAGGCCTCTAACATGGCTTAACGACTACCACATTTAGTGATAACCGGGACCAACGGCTTAACGTGCCTTCCGAAGCACGGAAGCGCTCGATAACAATGCCACACAAACGGTCACCAATCCACGGACTGACCTCTGTAAACTCTGCTGTACTTCGGTGATCGTTTCCGACCACGTCGTCTCTGTGTATTGGAACTTAAAACCACTTCGCCCCAAACCTCCATTGATTGAAGAGTGGTACAGCAAAACTTCGAACGTGAACAATTAACAAAGCTATCAAGCTTTCATAGAACTTCTTAATTTCAGGTAGGAATTTTTGAATGCAGCTGATATAGTCGCTACTTTAAGCAGGGCGTGCAACGGCCTATAGTCAGACCGTCATGAGTGGGTGCGCTCATCATCGTGTTTGTTTCATAATACTCTCATTTGTCTGGACCACATCGACTGCTTATAATCAGGCAGGAAGTGGTCATTAGGACGTGTCAAAAAAAAGGAATCCTTTAAGCATCTGTGTCTGTTTGAAGCTTGGGTTGTCTTGGACGGAATTCCGTACGAACGTCTCGGTACTCCAAGAACTCGGCATTGAGCAGTTTATGCAGTGTAGTACAACCTCGGAGACTTTCTTTATTTGGACACGTTTCCAGGCGGGGCAACCAGTTCTTCTTCTTCTTCTTCTTCGTCGTGCAGGCTTTTTCCGCAATCAGACGTCAATGCGTCCATTTTGCGTAGGAGGGTGAGAGCTGGATTACTCCAGCCATCCCAGTTCCTCCAGGAATCCTATCAGCGCCTTAACGTCGCTGAAGGCTTCCGGAAGGCTGCCTGGTGTCTTCAGGAAACTCGCCCGGCAATCGGCCACCACCCTGCATTCCAGCAAGACGTGTGCGGCTGTCTCCTCAGTCTCCATGCATGCTCTGCACAGAGGACTGTTTGTTATACCTATGTTAAAAAGATGTCTGTTAAAACTTCCATGACCCGTAAGTGCGCTTGTGACCAGGCGCATATGAGGTTTTTTAAGCTGCATCAAAATTTTGGAGAACCGTGGTTCGATCCGCGGTAGTGCGTGTCTAGCTTGCCTGCATTCCTCCAGGCCTGTCCAGAGAATATTGTGAAGGTACGAAGTATGTTCATTTATTCTGCTTTTAAGCCAATTTATGGGTAGTGGCAAGATTGGTTCCGGGCCATATGGCTTGATGTTCGACCCTCTTTTTGCCAAAATATCCGCAATGTCGTTACCTCTATTGCCACTATGTCCTTTAATCCACCTGAGGATTAGTTGATTGACATGCCCTACTTCGTTTAGAATTGTATGGCATTCTTTGACGAGGCAAGAATTTGTAATACTACGATTTAAAGCCTGTAAAACAGATTTGCTATCTGAGAGAATAAGAATACGTTTATCTGTTACCTTCCTGTCTGCTATTGCCTTAGCCGCGATGAGCACTCCCACGTTTTCCGCTTGGAAAACAGTATGGAGCTCACCGAGTGGCATCACAATGTTAATGTTTAGGTCGTCAGAGAAGACTCCCGAACCTGTACCTTTACTTGTCTTCGAACCGTCCGTGTAGATGATCAGAGACCTATGAAATTCTGCTGGGTCATCTATTTCCGAGAGTTGTATGTCGTATTTTTTATCATAGATGAAGGCGGGCTCAATTCTGTCGCACGGGGCTTCCACCATTTGTGTGTTGGCCCAGTCGTGTATTAGGTTCAGAAAATGTTGAGCTGCCGGATATCTTACTAGTTTGAGCTGTTGTAGTCTTAAAGCTGATTGAGCCGCTTCTTGTTGAACAAACAAGTGAAGAGGCGGAATGTTGAGCATGGCTTCCATGGCAGTGGTTGGCGTAGTTCTCATGCAGCCTGTAATTGCACAACATACCTGGCGTTGGAAACTTTGTAGTTTGTTGATACCAGTCGTTAGTTTCGTTCTGGGCCACCATACCAGTGATCCGTAACTTACCATAGGTCGGATTACAGTAGTGTAAAGCCATCTAATGATTTTTGGGGACAGTCCCCATTTTTTACCTATCATTCTTCGGCATTGCCATAGAACGATGCCTGCTGTTTTTAGTTTTTCCTCAATGTGGCTGTTCCAACTTAGTTTGCTGTCTATTCTGATCCCAAGGTACTTGACATCAGTTGAGATTGTTAGGGTAGTACCAAACAGAGTGGGGAGACGGAAATCCCCTAAGTTACGTTTGTTCGTGAACATGACCAGTTCCGTCTTACCTGGGTTTACGCTCAGGTCATGTTCTCTGCACCATCTTTCCACTAACCTGAGTGCAGTTTGCATTAGGTCACATGTGGTGCTTGTGAGTTGGCCATTTATTAAAATAGCTAAATCATCTGCATAGCCTATCGTGTAGAAGTACCTGGAGTTAAGTTGGGTGAGTAAGTCGTCAACGACCAGCTTCCACAGTAGGGGTGACAGTACTCCACCTTGAGGGCATCCTCTCGCGACTATTGCACGCTTGTTTCCTGCCCCACTCACTTCCACTATTCTACACCTCAGCATGTTGAGTATCCAGTCGCTGAGAGCTTTGGGGACATGATGTCTGGCCAGTGCTATCTCAATGCTGGAGTAATTGGTCCTGTCAAAGGCTCCTTCTATGTCAATGAAGACCCCCAAGCAAACCAGTTTATTTTGTAGGGCAAAGTCGATCTTACCTATGACTTGGTGTAGAGCTGATTCTGTTGACTTACCAGCGCAGTACGCATGCTGGTTAGGGTGAATTGGGTGTCTGCGTAGTATACCATCACGCAGATGTCTATCGCACAGTCTCTCCAGGCATTTAAGCACGAAGGATGTAAGACTGATTGGCCTGTATGATTTTGGGTTTGTATAATCTGTTTTACCTGGTTTTGGAATGAAAACTACTTTGACCTCTCGCCAGGCGAGCGGGGTGTAGTGGAGTGTCAAGCAGGCTTGGAAAATGCTCGTAAGTTGTTCGATGATGCATTCTATGCCCCACTGTAATAGTGCAGGGAAAATGTTATCTGTGCCTGCTGCTTTGAAAGGTGAAAAACTGTTTATAGCCCACCTGACCTTTTGAGGTGTCACGACCTCCCGAGCGATCGACTTACTATCCGCAGTCGGTGCTATTGTGATTTCATCGTATAATTTCTGGTCATGTGGGTTTGTTACCTGACAGTCCGGAAAATGTGTACGTAGTAGGATGTCATAGGTTTCGTCAAAATTATCCGACATGGTACCATCAGTTCGTCTGAGATACCCTAGTTCAAGATAACCTTGCTTCGCTAAGATTTTCCTTACCCTGTTGGCTTGCAAATTTGTAACAATTTCGTCACTGAATTTCCTCCAGGACGATGTTTTCCAGAATCTAATCCGTTTTTTGTATAAGGACTTCGTTTCTTTATATAAGTCCCAGTCCCTGTCGTCTCTCGTGTTCATTGCTCTGTTGAAACGTTTCCTCAGTTTGGACCTGAGTCTATCAAGTTCTGGTCCCCACCAGCTACCTTTATCAGAAAAGTATGCTTTGGGACAGATTAGAGGGCACGCTTCTTCGTAGCAATTGATTATGGATTTGTTAAGAGAATCTACCTGTTTGTTCAGCTGTTCGGGGTCTGCAATGTTCTCACAGGCATAAGCAGGTATGACCCGTTGTTTAAGTAATAGTGTGTATTGCTGCTGGTTTGTTTTCCTAGGGTATCTCCTAGGCGTTGGAATAGTTGTTGTTACCTTTAAATTGAAGCGAATCCATCTATGATCCGAGCACGATGCCTCGTCAGACACGTGCCAATCGGACACCTTATTCGCTGCGTGTATCGTTGCTAGTGTTAGGTCGATAATGGTCCTGCTTCGTCTTCCGACAAAGGTAGGTTCATTACCTCTGTTTAGTATTTCTAAATTAGTGGTATGTAAAAAGTCAACTAGTTGTATACCTCTGTTGTTGTTTTGTTCCATACCCCACAGATGGTGGTGGGCGTTTGAATCTGTAGCTATGATCAACTCGAGTGCATTCTTCTCACAGTGTCGGACCAAGCGTGTAACCTCCTCCGAAGGGGCAGGTTCGCCGTCCGGCATGTAGGCTGATGCGATAATGATACTTGTGCTTATGCTATCTTGTAAAAGCAGTTGTATGGCTGTTAGATCTCTGGAACAGAAATCCATTAGTGGTTGTGCATTGATATTTTTAGAGTAATATATACAGGATCTTAAGTCACCCAAATTAGCATTGACGAGCTTACCTCCTAGATTGGAGAGTCCTCGAATTGTGCCTTGTCTAATCCACGGCTCCTGAATTAGGGCGACTGCTGTGTTATTTGTTTCCAGCCATCTTCGCAATTGAGCCGTGGCGGAGATGCTGTGGTGTAGGTTGGCTTGGATGAAGGAGGCTTCAGAGAGGGCTGCCATCAGGGCATTCCTCCTGCTCCTCCAGCACCAGGCTGTTTAAACCCAGGAGTTCTTCTTCCTCTTCTACATCCTCCCTGGGTTTGTCTAAGTCCATGTCATGGATTGGTTGGTCGGGTAACTCCGGGTCAGTAGACTTTCCCTCTGGGGTAGAGGTAGCCTCCGGCTCGCTTACCTCCTCCTGATTGCCCGAAAGTCCCGGGTAATGCCTCACATAGGAGCCAGTGGTGGCATTCCTGAAGACTACATATACCGCCCCCAGACGGTAGCTTAGCTTACGCTGCCTTGCCAAAATCTCGGGGACGATCTCTTCTGGAATGCTGAGTGTCAGGAATGTACGCCCCGTATTTTCCTGTTGATGCAGACCATGCATCAACCACTTCGGAATTTGGGCCCATCTGTTGCAAATGTTGAGCCTCTGTCCAATGAGTGTCCGGTCTGTTTCCACAGTGGGCAGGACTATCCCTACCCGCACTCTTTCCGGAATGTCTTCCGGTCTGAGCACAGTCAGGGCCTCCTCCCCACTGAAAGAGGCCAGACAGGTTTTTACCCATTGAACAGCCTTCTCATTTCTGCACAAAAGGCGAAGACTGCCTGCTTCGAATCTTGGTGGCCCATCAAATTCCGGTCCATCAATGTTTTTGACTGCGACCTCGTCGATGTGTTGGTCGATGTGCATTTCCACCTTTGCCGCCATCTCCCGTGACATAAACCGCCGATCGAGTGTTGTTATAGCAATTTCGATAATTGCGTATTGCTTAGAGGCCGCTGCGGCCGCGTAGGAGGTAGGCTTTGGTCCGCGTGATTGGCTGAGCTTCAGCTTTTTGGGTTCGACCTTGGGAGACGAAGTCTCGTCCGGTCTCGCCCTCTTAGCTTCCGCATTGCCTCTCATACGTGCCTCACCCTTGCCCTTCCAAGGTGTCACCCCCGTCTCTTTGCTGGGTGCCGTTTCAGCTGTACGCCTCGCTGGCTCCTTGCTCGTAGACGGAAGTGACTCCACCTGCGGTGTTGCCTCCAGCGCTGCAGACTCCTTCTCCATCTTCCGTCTGAGCTTCTTTCGGCTGAGTCTTTCCAGCTTCTTGATCCTGCGATCCTCCCCCAGTTTTACCGCCGACTTACTTGCCCCCTTAAAAGGGAGCTTGTTTGCCTGGCTGGTAATCCTGGCTTCGGAAAAGCCTGACCAGTCCACCAGTGTCGTGCCCTCAGGGTCTCCTTCGACCATTGGTGTTAGCGGAATTTCCTTAGCTCTCCCGGATTCCGCTGCCCCCTTGGGTTTCCCCTCAGGTACAGCGGCCGCCGGAATTGCACAGGTTCTCCCGCCTGCATCCATGTTTTTAGGTTTCCCTTCGAGCTGTGGTGTTGCCGTAGCTCTCCCGGAAACTGAAGTCGCCGGAATTGCGCAGGCTCTCCCACTGTGCGGTTTGCCCTCCAGTTTCCCTTCTGCCACAGCTGTGCACGGCATTGCCGTAGCTCTCCCGGAAACCGCCCCTTCTTTGGGTTTCCCCGTAGTTGAGGCCGCCGCCGGAATTGCATAGGCTCTCCCGCTAGCAGGTGTGTCAAAAGGTTCCCCTTCCGGCAGTGTTCTTGCTCGCTGAATTGCCTTCGCTCTCCCGGAAGGGTTGGTCCCTAAAGGTTTCCCCTTAGATTCCCCCCCCGCCGGAATTGCTGTAGCTCTCCCGCTTGCTGTTATGCCTCCAGGTTTCCCCTTCGGCAGAGGTTTGTCGTCGTGTGTGTTCTTTGTATCCATGTTAAAATATAATTTGTATCTTCACTTACCAGGCTACCCACCCTCCTTGGAGCCCGCACATTTGGGGACGTCCGCACCGCGGTACGTCAGGTATACCCGGTAAGTATAGGAACAGGAAGAGGGTGAGAGGGTGCGACATCCGAGACTCGCATTAAGCAGGCACATACGAAACCCGCCCATACTTGCCTCTTCAGCATGACCATCACCTTTTCTCCCCGCACCTCGCCACGACCCTCTGACGGGCCGTAGACCATTTCCCCCCACGCGGCTACTGTGGAGAGCAACCGTTTAGGAAGAATTCAGGACCAAAGGGGCGTGTTGCCTTGCGAAGAGAACAACTAACCGCTCTTGCTTGGCTCAACCTCCCAGGATTCCCTCCTCCTTCCGTACGGCGATCACTGCGCAGGTCATAGCGCAGGAAGGGCAGGATAGTTCAGACGGGTCGCCCTTCTAGACACTGCCTGAATCCGAAGAACTGAGTCTTAGTGGTATCGGGAATAGGATAGGGAAAGGGTAGCGGGTGGGATTTGGTGCATAAATAAATATGAATACATAAATACAATATAACCAAAAATATTTTGCCAGGACTGTTTCAGTTACGTCAGTTTCTTAAGGAATCTGACCAATAACAGGCAGCAACCACGTGAAGGATATCAGTCCGACTTGCCTTGGGGATCTAGGCGACCTGCGCTACTCCCAAGACCAATGCCAAAGTGCCATACATAAGATGTATGGCACAATAGGCGAGTGTTTGTGTTACAGCGTCTATTTTGCGTTATCATAACACAAACCCCCGCCCGCCCGGCAACCAGTTCATAAATCACCTTGTGGTTGAGTGGAAGGCACATAATCGCGTGATCGGCACCTTCGCGATGGACCGACCAAAAGTAAGGCCTGCAGTTCGATGCCTTAAAGAATGTACTAGTAGGACAGCAAGCAGGAACAGATGGCGAGACATCGTGAAGCGCGAGGCGACCAGGACCGCTCTGCCAAGAGCAACACGACTAAAGATATATTTATTTATTCTAAACATGTGCAAATTACAGGAAATGCTTTAATCCTATAACAGTTCTTAGTAGTTCCTCTTTTAGTGTCAACATGCTTTGCCATAAGTGACGTACACATGATTAAGATATGAATGAATTACAGTGAATTTAATGCAATAAAATGTCATAATGTCTGTTAGTTTTTTAAAGTGTCCCTTAAGTACTCATTAATGTCATTGCAACTTAACTATGTATTTAGGAAGAGTAGCTAGATTGTTTCCGGGCCCAGGTGGGATATTAATTGTGGCAGTTATCAACACAGCTACAGGCTGCATTAGGCGATCCTTAGTTGGGATATGCCCTTTACCGATGGCTGAACAGTAATGCAGATGAAAAGGCAGCTTTCAATAGGCGGCTTTTCACCATCGATGCCAGAAGTGTTGGCGTATCTGTTCAAGGCGGGCATAATGATGCACTAAGCTCTGCTTGTGATCGTCTTTATTTGGCATTATGCTTCTTGAATAAAACACAGATCTTTAGACAATTTATGTAATACTAGATGATTTTCAACATAAAGCGACTACACGCTTTTGATAATATAATGCACAAGAACAGTTCCGTTAAGATAAAAGACTATCTTTCTTTCTTTATTTTAAATAATGGCTTCGTGCGTCTAGCACATTTAGCCACTGTCAAGTAAGTGATATATTAATAATATATAATTTATAGTAAATGAGAATGCGTGGTGATAAAGATGATAAATGGTAAATGAGGAATGAGTGGTGATAAAGATGATAAATGGTAAATGAGATACCCTCCCCTAAGCCCCTTGAGTCCTCAGTAAAGATGTGGGACTATACTGAGATCTCACATGGACTCCTTGAGAGAAAATTTGAAAAGTGATGTTGCACTGTTTTGTTTGATTTACCAACACTCGTGTATGTTCACAAACACTTAATGGTTAATAATCCACCGTTATTACACATTAATGTTAGAAATATCACAAATTTTAGAAAATAAAACAAAACTGCAGACATGACGCTTCACTTTCCCGCCAAGAAGTCTCCAAAAGACTATCGTCAATCTAGTTGACCGCGACGCGACTGCTTAAGGTGAGGAATGTGAGATTGCTAAATTGGGCTTTTTTAATTTGATTGTTTCATTGAATCTTTTACGGAAAAAACATGAAAAAATAGACATAAATCAACATTATATAACACATGAGAACGTGTAGTTCAACATAAAATAACCTGTTTAGTTTCTTAATACTATTGAAATACTTCTTTTCTTTTAAATATTGGCTTCGTGCGTCTAGCACATTTAGCCAGTGTCAAGTAAGTGATATATTAATTATATATAATTTATAGCAAATGAGAATGAGTGGTGATCAAGATGATAAATCGAAGATGAAATACCCTCCCCTAAACCCCTTGAGTCCTCAGTAAAGATGTGGGACTATACTGAGATCTCACATGGACTCCTTGAGAGAAAATTTGAAAAGTGATGTTGCACTGTTTTGTTTGATTTACCAACACTCATGTATATTTACAAACACTTGACGATTAATAATCCACCGTTATTACACATTAATGTTAGAAATATCACAAATTTTAGAAAATAAAACAAAACTGCAGACATGACGCTTCACTTTCCCGCCAAGAAGCTCATTGAAATACTTATTACATGAAAGTTGCGTCTCTTTTTTTTTTTATTCGGCCATTTTACTTCTAAGCTATTACTAAGTATTTTTTTATAAGTCCAGGTTATTTAGTAGATTAAATACCGAAGAGACCGTTTGTTTATGCCAATTTTTCACATATTATTTTTGATGAAATTTTATATGCAATCGATGCACGACATCCATCTGAAATTCCCACTGCCGCCCTGTTCGACAGTGGGCGTGGGAACGCCTTGCTAGGTTTCTGAAAATCAGCGACAACCACCGTCCCCTTAACACCAAACAAATTGAGACGGACTTAATGCGGATTGGCGGAGGCAGCAGGTATGTGGCATACTGGTGTAATTTTTCCACTATAACCACATACATCGGAATATCGACTTAACATATTATGTTAGGGTGTGTTTATTGTTTAGTGCATTACGTGTTTACAAAATACAAAGTATTTTTACGTATGTTTATTTGTTACTTAGTATCCATAACACAAGTTCTTGATAAATATTGGAACAAAATAATTAGTGTAATTGTGAGAAAATATTTATTTATTTATATAAGGTCAATCGGTCATGTCGTTACGATACGAGTCGTTGTCTGTTTTTTTGTAATTAAAATTATTTTTTTGTGTGTGTCTTCTTATTTTTGTGTCCATGCATATTGGAACAAAATAATTGGTGTAATTATAAGAAAATATATATTTATTTATATAAGGTCAATCGGTCATGTCGTTACGATACGAGTCGTTGTCTGTTTTTTTGTAATTTAAATTATTTGTTTGTGTGTGTCTTCTTATTTTTGTGTCAATGCATACTGTGGTGAACTGTAAGTAAAACAGCAATTAGCTTTTAAGTACCAACTGTGTTTGTTAAATTTCATTTTGGTCTATGTTTCGTTATTCGCCCTAAATATAATAAATAAATAAACACATAAGCTTTTTGCGCCTATGGCGTTAACCTAACAGTCCCCCGTAGGTGCCCTCGGAAACCTCTCACAAAAACATTTACTGTGCCGGCACATAGAACCAATCTCGGTCTTCATTATCCCATAGCTAGAATTTGTAATACATATAATAGCAAAAACACGAACTCACCCGACCTGGACGTCTTTAGTGTCTCACAGACAATACTAAGCAACACTCTCCTGAAGCTGCTTGAGCCCACGTTACGACGTTAATATTAGAATTAAGAATCAACCTCTTTGCTTATTATGTTATAAATAACATTTTACTTTATATTAGATTAGTTTAAATTTAGGAGAATGCTGTGTACGTTTCTAAAGGCCAACATAATTGGTTGGGGAAAAAGTCTTTTCGTATTTTTGTATGAAAAGTCAAGACATTTTTTTCAAAGTTTATTTACATTTATTTACAATATATATGTACCGTTTTGTTGAATAACTTTCTGCCATTTTGTGGGCAGAGACATTATCCCGTTACTGTAGAAACTTTGGGACTTCTGATCAAAAAAACGGGACAAATAGTTTTGGCAGTCCTCTCTTGAGGTCAACCTTACAGAACCTAAAGAATTCTGCAGAGACCGAAACAGGTGAAAATCTGAAGGCGCAAGGTCAGGGCTATATGGTGGATGCACTAGGACCTCCCAGTCGAACTCTCTTAATTTTTGCTGAGTGGCTAAAGATGTGTGTGGTCTAGCGTTATCGTGATGAAAGACCACACCCTTCCTGTTGATCAATTCCGGCCGTTTTCTCTCGACTGCTTCCTTTAATCTCATCAGTTGCTGGCAGTAAAGATCAGAATCGATGGTTTTGCCGGGCGGTAAAAGCTCATAACAAACAATGCCCTTCCAATCCCACCATACACACAGCATCACCTTATTTCGTGTTAGGCCAGGTTTGGCCACAGTCTGTGAAGCCTGGCCAACTTTCGACCACGACCTTTTTCGCACGTTCTTGTCGTACGTGATCCACTTTTCATCGCCAGTTATCAATCTCTTCAAAAACGGCTCGGTTTCATTACGTCTCAATAATGAATCGCAAATGAGTACACGGTTCATTAAGTTTCTTTGAGTGAGCTCGTGTGGCACCCAAATATCGAGCTTTTTTGTATAACCAGCTTTCTTCAAATGGGTCAAAACTGTTTTGTGGTCAATTCCCAGTTCTTCAGCTACATCGTAACTACTAATATGCCGATCTTGCTCCACTCTTTCAAAAATGGCGTCCATTTTATTCGTAACAGGGCGACCAGAGCGAGGTGCATCTTTAACATCAAAATTTCCGGACTGAAAACGTTTGAACCAAATTTGTGCTACTCTTACTGACACTGCATCAGGTCCATAAACATCACAAATTTTTTTCACTGCTTGAGTTGCATTTTTGCCTTTTTTATAATAAAATTTTAAAATGTATCGAATTTCTTCATTAGATTCACTCATTTTAACGGAGAGAAAAACAAATGAAAAATAGCGGGAAACAACTTTTTTTTATTTTTTTCTTTTCCTTATAATGGAACCTTTTTAATGTTACCAAAAACCAGCCAGACACAAATAGTACAGTCAAAAAAAATTTATAATAAGTTTATACCTACGTTATGCGAAAAGACTTTTTCCCCGACCTAATATATGTAATTTTTGTTGTTGTGTTATGATTTTGTATATGTTTGTATGTTTAGCTGTTAGCGTACCTATATATAAATAAATAAATATGGCGTTGCCAATTGATAATTTTATCTGTACAAATAACGTTAAATCAACGTGCTCTAGAAATATAGTTCATTTTTTTTAAACTAGTAATAAAATTATTACTTTACATGCTCTGCATAGCTTAGGGCTATAACGCTTTGTGATTTATACAGAATAATTATTTAATCGTGCCGTGTGGTACCGGCCTAGAACAGCGTCACCCCCTCTCATTTTACGGGGAGTCGTAAGAGTTGACTAAGAGAAATCCTACCGGATGATGGCAGCAGCGTCATCCTGCGTACTGGCTTGAGCTGCGATTACCAACCCGCCTGCTCAGCGTGGTGATTATGGGTAAATCCATCCAACAGAATGTAATCTATTGGGGAGGCCAATGTTCAGCAGTGGACTTTATAAAATAAATAAATAATAAATATTCTCTTACAATCACACCAATTATTTAGTTCCAAGATAAGTATCACTAAGAACTTGTGTTATGGATACTAAATAACGGATAAACATACTTAGGTACATACTTTTTTTTTGTAAATAAATACTTAATATACATAGGAAAACACCCAGACCAGAACAAATATTCATGTTCATGCACACAAATATTTGTCCTGTGTGAGAATCGAACCCACGACCTCTGGAGTGGAGTGCAGGTATACTGACCTCCACGCCATATCGTCAATAAAACTGATATGATAATAATTATTTTTATTTATTTTACTAACCTGTCACACTGCCGTCATCCGTATCGACTAAAAGCTTCTTGGAGTCGTTAATAACTTTAGTTATCGCCTCTTTCGTCAGTGACTCACTGGGATTCCCCGGAGAGAAAGCTCGGAGGCATGCGTCACTATGGGTGCAGCTGGAGAAATGTTTATTTTCCTTTTATTTAAACTAGTAGTGGCAAGCCCTTGATTTGATTTACACCTTCGGTTACCAAAGATGTAAATAATTGTAAAATATTTAATACTTTATTAATAGGTGACGGATGTAAAAGCGGCAATAGGCTCGCCACCTATTACGTCCAACTATATAGTTGGCGAAGTGTGAGCGTGTAATATGCCTCTGCCTACCGCTTCGGGGAAACAGGCGTGAATGTATGTATGTACGTATGTCGTTACTGAGAAACTAATCGATCATGGGAATATTGAATATAGCCATACAAGACCATGTTACTGACTGCTTTTTATTCAGAAAGAAAGAAAGAAAAGAAATGTCGTTTAAATTAATCTTACCTGTAAATGCCAAGGGATCTGGTGTCACCATATTCGCCGCCTTTAAAGTTTTCTACTAATCCTAAGGTTAACTTGCAGAGAATTCCTTATGGTATTAGTTTGCCTTTTGTAATACTTTTAAGTGTGCAAGAAATATTAAATAAATAAATATCCTAGCATATATCTGGTGGCAATAGACTTACACAAGACTAGCTGAATTTCAGTTATTACAAGGAGCGACTGTGTATTTTTTTGTATTTTTTTTTTTAAATACTTGATTGAATATGTATGTGTGTACTTAGAATAAGTGAATGCCGTGTTCGGCTGTAATCGGAGTGCAGGTTTAATTATACAGTGTTTAGTTTATTTAAGAATAATGACTCCTGATTTGTACTCTGTTGCTGTACCATAAATAAATAAATAAATAAACTCAGAGGGAAACATTAGTCTATGGTTAAACCTAGCTGTCAGGGCATCAGAAGGCACTGACTTCCTAATAACGTCTATAATAATTCCGTAGATGTTCATGACAGCCGAAAGTAACTGCTTCACGTGCTTTCCGAGGCACTGAGCAAATACTGATCCCCATGGCTTCAATAGCCATAAGGATCAGGATTTGAACCCCAGATATTATACATAAATTTTTTTATATCTTGTCTTAAATTATGAGTAATCTTATGTAGGTCAAGAATATGAAAGCTCTTCTAGATAAACAGGAAATACTTATACAAGTATTTATAGCTTTCAAACTTGAAATATGTTTATTTCATAAACTATAGGTATACATATATTATAGGTATACATATATGAAAACGTCAAGAAATTTACGTAAATAGAAAAAGACAATCGAAATATAATTACACTAAAATCACGAAGCTTAGATTCACTTACATGCAAAATAACGATAAAAAAAAATTTTGTGTAAGGAAATCTAAGTGCCAGCTTCGAGCCACTGGTCTGTAAGAAGAACTGGCAAAATCCTCACATGCCCTTTTAAATTATCAATTTGTCAGGTACTTTGCAAAGAAAAGGAACGTTTTATGTGGGTAGCCATAGCTGCTTACTGGAAACTGTTACATTCGCCAGAGCCTCGTCCGTTGATCGGCAGGTCAGGCACCACCTGGTGGTAAGGTTGGCTAGGACTCCTTAGATATTTTTTCACCTTTCATAACACATGTCATTGATATAACAAAAAGTGTTTATAGTGATAACATGACTTTTTTTATTAGGCTGACAGAACTGTCTAGATTCATACAAAAGACATCAACGAAACGCATAAAGCATACAGTTGTGAGTAAATTGCGTTTAGATCTTTATGACACTATTATGGCAGAAACATTACCCAAAGTTTAGCAGTGTTCATAGAGGAGAGTTTAGAGTATCATCATCATCATCATTTCAGCCATTTGAAGTCCACTGCTGAACATAGGCCTCCCCAATTGCTTTCCACGTAGATCGATTCTTTGCCGCCTGCATCCACCGGCTCCCCGCCGCCCTGACCAGATCATCGGTCCATCGCGTTGGGGGCCGCCCTCTACTACGTTTGCTGATTCGTGGTCGCCATTCAAGAACCTTAACGCCCCATCGGTCGTCGGTTTTTCGAGCTATGTGCCCCGCCTACTGCCACTTCAGCTTGCAAACGCGCTTCGCTATGTCGGCCACTCTAGTTCTCCTACGGATTTCCTCATTTCTGATTATATCACGTAGGGACACTCCGAGCATAGCTCTCTCCATTGCACGCTGAGCGACTTTGAGCTTCCTTATGAGGCCCATAGCCAGGCACCACGTCTCAGAGTAGCAGTTTAGAGAATAGCTACATGTAAATGAAAACCGGCCAAGTGCGAGTCGGGCTCGCGTAGGAAGGGTTCCGTACCAATATTTATAACAATGGTAGGTACTGAATTTTTTTGTTGTTAAATCTAATGCTCAATTTTAAATTGTATCCATAAAGGATTATGGTAACTAAAGAGGACGTATTACTAAATATTCAGCGAATATTTCACGAGTCTAGCAAAACTAAACCGTCGAGCCAAAACAAGCAAAAATCACGTTTGTTGTACTCGTATGGAAGCCCTCTTTAAAATTTATTTTATTCTGTTTTTTAGTATTTGTTTTGATAGCGGCAACAGAAATATCTCCATCAGCTGTAAAAAAATTAAATATCTGAATATCACGGGCCATTGGATACAGCCTGGGGGCCTACCGCCGAATTCGATGGATTACCGGTAATCCATCTAGATCAAACTTTGGTTTATGTTCATTAATCCGTACCGGGGAATCTGCCGACAGCCACCTCTCATTCATGACCTTCAGTCCGTGACAGACCAATAGGCAAATGGAGAACGCCATTTTGTTTCGATTTCCATGAGTTCGGCGGTACGACAGAATCAATTCGAAATCCATTTTGCCTTATAATCGATTGCCATCGAACTCGGCGGTAGGGGGCCTAGTAAGTCTGTCACTCACCCCCCGAGTGACAGACGAACGGACGGACAGCGTCTCAGTAATAGGGTCCCGATTTTTACCTTTTGAGTTCGGATCCCTAACAATTATTGATATTGTACACCGAAGCACTTATGAACGTGGAGATAACTCATATTTATTTTGTAATCTCATAGATAGATCGTAAGTTCGCTCCTCGCCTAGACCACCGCAGACGGGTTATTTTTTCTAGTAAAATCGACGGTCGATATGGCGTAGTGGCGAGTATACCCGCACTTATTTAGTTCCAAGATAAGTATCACTTAGAACTTGTGTTATGGATTCTAAAGAACGGATAAACATACTTAAATACTTTTTTTTTTGTTAATGCATACTTAATAAACATAGGAAAACACCCAGACCAGAACTAATATTTATGTTCATGCACACAAAAAATTTGTCCTGTGTGGGAATCGAACCCACGACCTCTGGAGTGGAGTGCAGGTATACTGACCTCCACGCCATATCGGTCGTCAAAGAATAGACTGAACTGATGACAGTAATACCATACTGACTATCATTATCATGCTAGCATTTATCCTGGTTCTGCCCCAGGCTTACGCTAAGAAGTCAGGAATTGCTTACTGGTCTAACCAGAATTGACTGAGCTTCAGTTAGTACACGAAGAAACCCAAAGGGAAATATCATTCTATGGTAATTTATAGATTCAGGCGTTCCTTTGCGGAAATCCATTGTAAGCAAGTGATGGATTAAAAATATCTTTGTAACAATTCCCGCGCTACTTTATTCAACACGACACGTGTTTCGCCCTTACACAGGGCATCTTCAGGTAAGATAGGAGCCTCAGAACAACGATGTCTTCACGACCAACGTATCTTGTTTCAGCGTTACAAAGATATTTTTAATCCATCACTTGCATTCTATGGTAATACCAGCTGTCAGTATATCAGAAGGCACCACCTTATAAGGACTGCCATGACTAAGATGTTCATGATAGCCGTGACCAACGGCTTAATGTGCTTTCCGAGACACTGGCATGCGGCAATTACTTAAAATGCCTTAAGTGAGCGCCTATGATTTTAACCCGATTCGGCATTGTAGTCTTTTGCTCTTGCCACTGGGCTATCACTGCCTTAATGATATATACATATATTCACGCCTGTTTCCCCGAAGGGCTAGGTGGAGGCATATTCCCTCCCGACTGGTCTCCACCTTGTCGTGGTGGGGGGGCTGAGTACCTCCCGGTAGGGCGCAGGAGGCGCTAGGGAAAAGGTAACACCCAGAGATTGGCGACTCTGGGTGCCCTTAGTACTGTCTACCGGGGGGAAAACTAAGAGGGACATGTGGAGGGCGCAGCGGGTGCGCCAGGAGGGCCAGTCAAGCATCGCCAGTAGGGTCTTAGGCAGCGGGGGCAGGGTGCCTCTGCTGTCTAACCATAGATCCTCCGAGAAGTCGGACACACACGCTATGGTCGCACAAGTAGGTAGGAGGGGCGAGTCCACTGCGCCTCTCTGAGGAGGTCCTCCTGGTTTTGGCTCGGGGGACGTTGGCCGCAGGCGGGGTGTCACACTGCAACCCAGGTACTGGTCCCCGCCTTTTTCGCAACAATCGGCGGGCGTCGTCGGAATATATTTAGTGGATTATACTGTTGGCAGTCGCGTCTGCCGGTTTTGAGTCCCACACCCCCTTTCGGTCCCCCTTTGGCCGAAAGATAGTGCGTACATGGATTTTGTTACCGACGTAAAAAAAAAGGATAGGCGTATTATACTCCCACACTTCGCCAATTACATAGTTGATCCCACGTAATAGGTGGCGAGCCTATTGCCGCTTATCGGGCACTATTATGTTCGCCAGAGCCACGTCCGTTGATCGGCAGGTGCACCTCTTGCAGGTGAGGTTGGCAACCATTTAGGTATATTAGGATCGATCATTATATCCTAGCATTATCCCGGTTGCCCTAGACTTAAGCTTAGGGCCCAGGGTCTGCTTACTGTTTAACTAGATTTGGCTGAATTTTAGTTATTACATGGAGCGTCTGACCTTCGTCTGCCTGACCTCCGCAACCCAGAGGGAAACATAAATATCTTAGGAGCGATTATTGAGTATACGACCTTCTCTTCATTTTAGTCTTCATTAATCATTAGTTACTAAATGAAAAAATCTTTTTTTAAATATTTTATACTTCTATTTGAATTCTTAAGGAAGTATAGTATTGTTAATTATTTATTAAGTTTGTCCAAAATATTTAACGTCATTATGACAACCCATAAACGTCCCACTATTAAACGGACCTCCTTTGAAAAATCAAGATGAAAAAGATACAGGTCAAAATAAGTATTCATATTTATACACATAAATATTTGTCCGGTATTGGAATCGAACCCACGATCTAAGTGCTGGTTACTGACCTCCGAGACATACCATTATCATTATGACGAAACTATAAAAAACACATGAAACGGTTTTTAAAATGTCGAATTAAAAGGAATTTCAAACAAGGAAAATTTTTATTTCAAATAAATTAATAACGTATTCAACAATAACGAATAAACTTTTGTCCTACCTCTTACAAAAAATGTAAGCTTTGAAGCAAAAAAGTGACTTAAAACTTATTTCTTTTTTACAAAATCATTTAAAATCTTAATCTCTTTCAAAGATATCCTTGCTTATCTCTTTATCTGTACCGCGCGAGCTTTCCTTTGCATACCGCAACTTTAAAAAAAAACGGACTGGAATCAGTGCAGCGAAGCGAAAAAAGTAACTGTTGAAATGTAATTTACATTGGCTTACGAGTCGAGCCGTGGAGTGCGCTGGCAGTACGTCCGTGGACGCCTTACGGTCAAGCCCGCGACGCGAAGTTCCAAAAAAAAAACCAATTGAAAAAAAAATAAAAGCGCGCGCTTTTGAACGTCAAAAGAGGGTTCTTTTCTTGTCATCTTTTTTTTAAAAAGATTTTTATTCAAGGGAAAAGTTCGTTCGCGCAAAGAGGTTCGATCTCGATAGAGTAGTTAGTAACGTCTTTTAGTACGAATAACTGTTAAACCCCTAGTGCCGGTGGATAATGAGTCCACAGTGATTGTGAGAGTATCGTCTTGTGCCAGCTAAACAGGTGAATGAGAAAATTGATTCCTTTATATTTTTTTCTATTAAAATATGTATTCTTAAAACTTGTATTATTCAGTAAAATAAAATATTTTTATGTACCGTTTATTTGAACCGTCCAATTTGTGGTAGAGACAGTTTTCGCACTACCGATTGGCATACCGTTATAAATATTAATTGCGGTTGTCCACAGTTCGATAATAACTGCTTGGAATTAAATTTAAATAATTTTATTCTTGAGGTTTGAACGAAAGAGACTGTACTCTTTTTATTTTATTTAAAATTGGAACAAAAATTTCTATTATACTTTTAAATTTAAATACAAAGAGGTTAATTAAAAAAAAGTACTTATTATCTATTAAAATCTTAGTTCTTACTTACGAGTAAAGATGGAATATCGGTACTATTAATAGGTAATAGATAAAAAAGTAGCACTTTTTTCCGCATTTATCAGTAGTACAGTGTCGAGGCAATCGGGAATAACGGCCCTGCAATCATAGGTTGTTGATCTTCCTACTGCGCGGGCGCATAGAAATAAAACCAACTTGTTTGTTAAGGAGAGCTTAGACCAGGTTTGAGTACTAAATATTGACGCTACTGGTTCGTAACTAAGCTATTTTAATGTATTTTGATGGTTTATGTGATTTCTAATTCTTTCAAATTGTTTTTAAAAAAACAGGGTATTTAATTCGAAAAATCTTTTTTTTAACTGTTTCTTTTACATATTATTTTGTCAAAAAATAGCCATTCTGTTAAGGGAAACTAAAATATGTTCTTTTGAAGATTTATATAGCACAAAAAGGGAAAATTAAAATCAAATTCAGTTTTGATTTAACATTTGTAAGTTCAAATTTAGAATTAGGTCTAATGTTAATCTAAATGTCAAATTAAACACCATTGAATTACACCGTCAGATCAAATGCGGCATGCATTAATTGAATTCATTAAATGACAGTCAATCTAGAACTTTTATTTTTTGTTAAATTTGAAGCCAAAGGATAACGATCAATTAACATTTAGTAAATTTACTAAAATTGTTCGCTTCAAAACTTTAAAGAGCGCAAATAAAGAATTGTCTCATGAAATATAATTGAATTTTATTCAATCTACGATTAACATTTAGTAAATTTAGTCGGCTTTCAACTACAAAGAGCGACAATAAAAAAAAACCAGCTGCGATGTTTACATATCGGTTCCGTAGAGCCGTGGGCCGACGTCGTCAGACGGGCGTGTACCAAATCTGTGTCAGTGAAATGATCTGTCCCGTACCATGCTCGGAATTTGACCCAACCGAGCGCTTGACCGATTTAAGCCGTCGCTGTTCAAGAAATACTGTCTTTATTCTTAGTGTTCTTTATTGCTGCTGATGTTTAAACATGATTTTAATGCCCTTAGCGTCTAGGGTTATATAGTAAAGAGACATTTTCATATGTAAAATTATTTATTTATACATTTAATTAGTCTAACTATATAATCTTGACCGATTTAAGCCATCGCTGTTCAAGAAATACTGTTTTTATTCTTAGTATTCTCCATTGCTGTTGAAGTTTAAACATGTTTTTAATGCCCTTAGCCTCTAGGGTTATATAGTAAAGAGGCATTTTAATATGTGAAATTATTTATACATTTTTACATCTAACTAATATACTCTTGACCGATTTAAGCCGTCGCTGTTCAAGAAATACTGTCTTTATTCTTAGTTTTCTATTTTGATGTTCATGTTTAAACATTGTTTTTAATTTTCTTAGCGCTATGGTTTTACAGTAAGATGGCATTTTAAAACCTAAGATGAAAATATGAATATAATTTATACATTTAATTAGTCAACCTATATTCGCCTGACCTATTGAAGCCGTTGCTGTTCAAGAACCACTGTATTTACTCGTAGTATTCTCCATTGCATCGACTGTTTCCTATTGCTGTTGTGTTTAAACATTTACTGTCTCTTAGCGTTTAGACTTTAACTTGTAAAATAGCAAAAGGACGATACGTTATTTATTTTATTGACCTAATAGAGTGCTTGACAAATTAAAGCCATCGCTGTTCAAGAAACACTTTTTATTCTGAGTATTCTCCATTGAAGCCAATGTTGATGTTTTAACAATTATTTATGACATTCCGCGTGTATTTAAACGCGAAGGGATATTTTACTTCGTTGTTGAGGTTGCAGTTTCGTCAATCAATCACAATTAATTACCCGAGCATTTACAAAAAAGTATGTATAAAAATCACCATTTAAATGAAATTAAATAATTTATTGTGAACATAAATATTGGTACATTAATTAATTACAGTAGGTATTAATTAATTACTCAAATAAAGATAAAGTATATAATACAAAAATGGGTCAAATAACGGCCAAAAAATACAACATATTTGACCAGGTTCAGTGAAAAGTGGATGCCACTCAATTAACAGAATAAACTGGTTTGTGACAAGTGCCAAGAGGAAGTATTAAGTCATTAAAGTAATAAGCGGCGTCTTGTACAGTAATTTCGTGTTTTGCAGCCGCTTGTGAATATTTCGTTTGTGTTGCTGACAGAAATAATATATTATTACTTGTTTTTATTTATTTTATTTCTTACTGTCAATAAAGTATGTCGATGGGCTATTATTTAAATTATCGGCAGATCTCTTCTCAGACGAAAGTGTCCTTTCATGATAAAATTGAAGTTGGGATGACTGCAATCTTTTAAAACAGATTACCGTAATTCTAAATCGCGCAAACAGAATTTCTGGCTCGTTGTTACAACACTCAACAATCATCGATTGTTTGGGTAACATGGCTTAACGACTTCTCCTTTTATTGATAACCGGGACCAACGGCTTAACGTGCCTTTCAAAGCACGGAAGCGCTCGGGGTACACCTATTATGGTAGAACTTTTTAAGTAATAATTTTATATTGCATAACAACTAATAGCATAAACCTCTTTTCGCAGAATATCGTTTGGCATAAACTCATTTAGCATACATTGAAACCCATAATTTTGTAAGTCAGAATCATCTGTACGCATAATTTTGGTATCCATAATAATCACAATGTATAATCATCACATCGCAGAAAGTTCAAAACCAGATTCATTTTTTGGCATATATTTCTTATCCATAACTATTTAAAAGTAGAACCATCATTTCACATAATGCTTACAGCAAGAATCATCTTTTATGATTATTGCAACACTTTTCTAATCTAATGTTTTTTTTTAGTAATTGTAATAAATAAAAGTTGATTTAATGATAATTATTTGGTTTTTATATCCTTGCCCATGAGAGCATGTTCGTTTCTGGCACTCGCCGGCCACTGCCGCGGCACGCTCGCTTCGCTCGCTCGGCTCGTGCATAAGAGGTCACAGTTCTAACCTAACCTAACCTACGCATTAAGTAACCCAATCTATATTATTCTAATTGAAATTCTATGATCTTCATAGTATGCCTAGTCAAATTATGCCAAATAATCTGTACTCTAAATGAACGTTATGCTAAATGAAATTATACAAAATTTTAACTATGCCAAAGGTAATTATGTCAATAAAAATTCTACTATCTTAAATGTATGCCATTCTAAATTCGGTCATAAGCACATTATGCCTAAAAATAGTTAATAGGAAAGTCTTCCCTTTGGTAGGGGGCACGCCTTGCTGCCTACAACCTAAATCCCCCTCACCTTGGTTTCTGAGAGGAAGTCCTTCTTATCTTATCACGGGGGCCACATACTGTTCGTGGCGCACTTCGACCTTTGTGTCGGATCTTTTGTGCAGCCCCTTGCCTTTCACTCCAAATCTCTTAATATTGTTGCCATAATACTCAATACTTTATTGCGTTCCAACAATGTGTTTTACAAGATGGTCGTTTTACAAAAGTATCAATTGTGGACCCTGTCGGGCACAGCATAGTGTAGGAGAGAGGAGGAAGGGCGCTGTTCAATTACTAGTAAGTCTAGGTAATCTAGTTGTTTATTAAATAATTCATAAATATTTGCTCATTTTTCACTACGAGTAGTTATTAGTTGTTATTCTCATTAAATTTCTTGGTAATAAAATGTTAGGTATACTTAGTTACATTTGTTTTTATTGTTGTACTTTATTGTTGTTTTCGTTTTATTTTTTCGGAGTTAATCTTAATGACAGTCGGAGGAAGTCCTTACTCAGTACTAAAAAAAAATTTAAAAAAATATTTATTTTCTTTTACATAGTTTAACTTAAGTACTAGGATGTTAAATGGCTTAGATGATAAATTAACAATCATCCCCCTCCAAGCCTATCATGTTGTTTGGTCTCAAAGTCCGGGACATCGGTCACGGCGCCCCTCTGCCCTCCATAAGGTTCTGTAAGCCTCAATAAATAAATAAATAATAAAATAAATATTTTCTAACAATTACACCAATTATTTAGTTCCAAGATAAGTATCATTAAGCACTTGTGTTATGGATACTAAATAACGGATAAACATACATAAATATTTTTTTTTTTTTGTAAATACATACTTATTATACATAGGGAAACGCCCAGACCAGGACAAATATTCATATAGGTGCACACAAATATTTGTCCTGTGTGGGAATCGAACTCACGACCTTGGAGCGGAGAGCGGGTATACTCGCCACCACGCCATATCGGTCGTCAATAAGGCTGTATCAGCCTCAATGAGGCTTTTATAACCACGCTCATCGATCTAAACTTAAGTAGGTGACCAAACCAGCAATTTCATCGAATCAACTTGTTTTGAGTCGTTGATCTACTTATTAAATAACAGCTTCCGCCATCTACGGTGTCATTTAGGTGATAAATATTACGGTACTAATAACACTTAATTTATTATAATTAGTAATTAATACATATGTACATTTATTAGTGTTGTTGGTGGGAGTGACCAGTAGACATAAGATATAAGATTAGGAATAAATTAGTTAGAACTACTCTACGTATCGTAAAACTAAATAAATAAATAATAAAATAAATATTTTCTGACAATTACACCAATTATTTAGTTCCAAGATAAGTATCATTAAGAACTTGTGTTATGGATACTAAACAACGGATAAACATACTTAAATACTTTTTTTTTTGTAAATACATACTTAATATACATAGGAAAACATCCAGACCAAAATAAATATTCATGTTCATGCACACAAAGATTTGTCCTTTGTGGGAATCGAAACTAGTATCTGTGACTTTCATAAGATCAAAAATATTTGTGGTTTGTAACACATTTAATTGTTTTTATATATAAAGTTAATTTGTGTCTTGTAGCTAGAGTATGCCATGCTCTCTTAAATGTCTCTGTGGTGGTGGCGTGGTCATGTGGTCATGCGACGTCGTCCATCCCTAAAATATGGTTGAGCGAAACGCTGGTTGGTTCATGCGTCAAACTCGTGAACGGATGCCGCCTGTGAGGACTAGTCTGCTTATGTCTACTATGTTTATCTGTAATTATGTTCATTTTGCTTAAGAGAGATATTTTCTTCTTTTCTTTAAAATATTGTGACTGCAGAACACAAGTTTTTGTAGACTGTTTAATTAAGTTGTTTTCATTTAAAGTACATTTTCTTGCAACTGGCGGAAGAAAAACTTTTTTATTTTCGCCAGTTGCAAGAACACAAGAACCACTTGTTATTTTTACATAATCAAGTAAAATAAATGCAGTTAACATAGTTTACCAATTTTTCGTAATTCTGCGTTTGAATGAACGTTTTAAGGGCGGTTGACATTTTGAGAAGTCAATTCAATTTAATGTCTATTGCACGCCAAAATGTTTTACATAAGGTCTTACATCTACACAAGTTACAATTATGGACCCTGTTGGGCACGGCAAACTTAGGAGAGAGGAAGCATACTAGGTCCTTTTTTTACAATTTTACATAAAGATTAAATAGTTCACCACATCAATGTCCTAAATCTATATATAACTATTATTGGTAACTTAATTCATTAACTTAACTTCACAGTAACTTAAGTCATTATGAGCTGAAACGGATTTTGACTTTTACTCATAATAAAAGTGCCGTGTCACCACATGGCTTAGGATATTGCCATCCCTCACATCACGGGGAGATGTTTGAGCCACAGAATTAACAGAAGAAAATTATGCAAACAAAAAGGTTTAGAAAACGACAATTAACCGTGGCGTTACGTAACCCAGTAATATAATTATCATGCGGGCGAGAGGTACAACACTATATACTTATGCAAATACGAGTATATACGTATGTTGTTTCATATAGATAAGTTAGCTTTCACTTAACCATAAATACCGACTGTTAACATTTTCCTCATCATAAACTCAAAATCAAATAAAAATTTATGATTAACAAGCTTTCCGAAGAACGAAAGCATGAAAGCGATCGATATCAAATGCTACACAAACGGTCACCCATCCAAGGACTGACTTCTTTAAACTCTACTTGAAACCACACACTCCAAGTAAATACTTTAATATCTATCGAATCAAATGACAATCAAGCTAAAAAGTTTAAAGTAAGTAACCGTAAACTCCTTGCATTTTGTAATGAAACCTCACACACTAAGTATGGCCATTTAAAGGCTAAAAAATCAAGTAAAAATCAAGCTAAAAAGTTTAAAAGTACCCGTGAGCGGAGTGCCTAGGCGACTGACATTTTGTACTGAAACCTGTTACCAGTGGAAGACACGGCCTTCAAGTGGATACTGTCAATAATCCTCAATAACTTGGGATGAGCTCAGAATGATTTACTCATATGATAGTGTAGTAAAATGCTAGACTTTTTAATATACTTAATTTACATTATTTTTGACGACTGATATGGTGTGGAGGTCAGTATGCAGTGCAGATGCACTTCACTCCAGAGGTCGTGGGTTCGATTCCCTCACAGGACAAATCTTTGTTTCTGTGGGAACAATGTGGTTTGCATGAACATTATTTATTCTGGTCTAGGTGTTTTTCTATGTATATTAAGTAAGCATTTACAATAAAAAAGGTATTTAGTATTCATAACACATCTTAATGATACTTATCTTGGAACTAAATGATTGGTGTGATTATAAAAGAATATTTATTGTTATATTAACTATTGAAACAAACGAAACGAATTTTGAAGTTAACAACTTTAAACTTCTTATTAAAGTAGAAATAAACATCTGTCAATTCAGTACATTAGCTATTTCTTCTCGTATTCTAATCCATGTGCAATTTTTCAATTAAAATTATTATTGAAAAAAAAAAGAAAATTGAAAAAAGTAACAAGTGTCTCCTTTTAAGCTTATTAAAGCCTGACAGAAGACACTACTCTTCCGATAATACAATATTAGTCATTATAGTGTAGTGATAGTACTAATGATGAATGATGAGTATGTGTGTGTGTGTGTTTGGGGTACGGTCTTTCATAGTCAAATCAGCCTCAATTAGTGCAAAATACATTCTCTTAAGGGACTCAAATTAACGACAAATTAACCTTTATGACTATGTATAGTGGCGTAAATAAAAGACTAAGATAAACCTGTTGTCTAGTTTCCACTGAAAACTCAGCTAAAACATAGATGGCGCTGTATGCATGACATTATCATTATTAACTTTATTAAAATCGTATAGAACAAAGGATTGAAAAATCTCTTGCAAATGTAATAAGTGGCGTAACGACTTTAATAATGGATGAGTCTTAAGATGAATATGTCCGCATCAAAACCACAATATTAAAGGTTGTATCACGATCTCATATAGACGGAATTATTGACCTAATAGGCAACGGGTTTAGAGATATAATTGATATTATATTGTTTTCTGTCTCCTGGTATTCGTATGCTTAAGATTACTTTTATTTATTTAACAATTTATACAAACATATATACATTCACGCCTGTTATCCCAAAGGGGTAGGCAGAGGCGTATTATACGCCCACACTTCGCCAATTGCCGTTTGCCGGACCAATTATGTTCACCAGAGCCTCGACCGTCGATCGGCAGGGGCACCACTTGCAGGTGAGGTTGGCTTGGTCTCCATAGGTCTTGATAGGATCCCTATACACCCAATATAAGTACACACAAAACAATGTAAAGCTTATTCCAAAAGGAATCCCTTGCAGCAGGCCGAAATAAGGAAAATTCATTAAAAAGTAGACGACTACGTGTAACAAAACAATCGAAATAAATAAGATAAAAAAAACATGCAAACACTTGAAATAAACGCACAGAGTGACAATTAATTACAACGTATGAGTATTATAGCTTATGTCATAAATTATTTTAATTTTTGACGACCAATATAGCGTGGAGGTCCCTGCACTCCGCTCCTGAGGTCGTGGGTTCGATTCCCACACAGGACAAATCTTTGTGTGCGTGAATATCTGCGAAAACCATATAGTGTGGTTGCACCGCTCCATATTAATCTGACTGTCTTGTTATAATTAATGTCATTAAACGTTCACAGATAAAAAAAAACTAAAGCTTATCAGAAAACGTATATTTATTTATTGAACAATTAAAGGACATAGAAACATACTCAAAGACAAAAGTTATGAAAGACATGTACAACGGCACTGCTTATCCCTAAAAAGAATTTCTTCCAACAGATACAGTGGTCATTCGTTTAGGCAAAAAAAAAATGGTTTACAAAAAAAAAATCTGATCAAAATTACATCAATTTCTAGCCAAAGTTCAGAATGTGAAAATATGATATTGCATTGTTTTGCAATGTATTGGTCGAGGCGGCGGGAAGCCGGTGAATGCAGGCGACTCAGGATTGCTCAATTAGGAAATCTATTGGGGAAGGAATGATGATTATGGTTGTTTCACGCCCTCTCACCTCATGGAATGACAATGCTGCACTGCATGCAAACAAGCTGTGTACATAACCTAAACACAAGGAATAAGCATAAATTAGTTGTACCTGCCACTAGGCTCCAAAAGATAAACAAATCTTTTAAAGGTCAATGTGTGCGATTCTACAATAAAATCCCAAGCAACATACAGCAATTGAGCCTAAATAAATTTAAATTAACAATAAAACACAAGCTGTCTTCAAAGGGATACTATTCTATTAAAGACTATATGGCAGACAACAATGCTTGGGATTAAGCTGCTAAGAGCGTTTCATACAGGCTATTCTAATATGAATGACTTGAAAACATAAATATTGTTAAGGTTATGTTATATTGCATTGTATAGCTTCACAGACAAATGAAGATTGTAATTCTAAGTACCAAACTAATGGACATATTTAAAAGAGCATAGCCTGTGAGTTTCTTGCCAGTTCTTCTTACAGAGCGGTGGCTCGGAACTGGCACTTAGATTCACTTACACTTAATTATTTTTTGTTTTTAAATTGTTTTGTTGCATGTAAGTGAATCTAAGCTTCGTGATTTAGTGTAATATTATTTCGATTGTTTTTTTTTTCATTTGTAATCATGATGTTTTCAAGTACTATGTATAATAGTTTATGAAATAAATAATTTTTTACTTTACTTTACTTTAATGAATGTCAATGTCAAGAAGCCGGTGGATGAAATCGATTGACATGGAAATCAATTGGGGCGGCCTATGTTCGGCAGTAGACTTCTAATAACTGAAATGATAGCTTTCTCTTAGTTCAAGCTTAAAATAACTCTATAAACTAAGCTCAAAATTTCAAATTAGTATTGTTTTTACATATCTGATCACAATTACATAAAGTTGTAGCAAAAGATTAAAATACCGTCCGTTAAACTCCTTTGTGTGTTAATGAAAATAATTTAGATTCACGGCGATTTGGTGTTTCGAATATTATCCATTGTTACAATCGGAAGCCATCTTTGTTTTTTGTTTTGGTGTAGTAGAACGTTAGACTTTTTTTAGTGTATAATGTGAGACAGATATTTTAAGATAAAAAATATGAATCTGTATACAGCAATTAAGCCTAAATAAATTTAAATTAACAATAAAACGCAAGCTGTCTTTAAAGGGATACTATTCTATCAAAGACTATATATGGCTGATAAAAATGCTTGGGATTAAACTGCCGTTTCATACAGGCTATTCTAATATGAATGACTTAAAACATGAATATTGTTAATGTTATATTATGTTGAATTGTATAGCGTCACAGACAAATGAAGATTGTAACTAACCAATCGATAATTTAAAAGAGCATAGCCTGTCTTCTTACAGAGCGGTGGCTCGGAACTGGCACTTAGATTCATTTACACTTAATTTTTTTTTGTTTTTTTAAATTGTTTGGTTGCAAGTGAATCTAAGCTTCGTGATTTTAGTATAATTATATTTTATTTGTTTTTGTTATTTTTTTATAATTTTTGACGTTTTTAGTACTATGTAATAGTTTATGAAATAAAAAGTATTTGATTGATTGATTGATTGATCAGTAAAGCTATTTAATATCTAAACAATTTATTGATTCAGGCGTTACTTTGCGGAAATCCATTGAAAGCAAGTAGTGATGTATTGAAATATCTTTGTTATAAATCCCGCGCAAATATAATTTCCCGAAAAAATCGAGAAACAATTCAACTCTACCCGTGTTTCGCCTTCACACAGGGCATGCAAAGGTCGTGAAAACATCGTTGTTCTGAGACTCCTATTTCAAGACTTGTCCTGGTGATTGTTACAAAGATATTTATAATCCAACACTTTTTTAATATTTTATCATCCCAGACCATGAACGGTGCACTAATGAGCAGGACCAAGAAGGCTTAAGAACCAAGGTGAGAGGAATAAGAGGGTTTTAGATTGCCGGAGGCAAGTGAAGTACTGTTGGTAGATTTTTTTAAGCCGCCCCAAACCTCTATCATGTCCTAACGACTACCATATACATAAAATAAAACCATGTAATAAAATTAAGTACTTTAAACATGATTACAATATGAATTATGATAGTCTATAAAAAATTTTTTGTGTAAACAGGTTAGCCAAGCTTGCATTTTGCATAAAAACTGTTTTGTGTCAAACATTAAAATTTTAAAATAAGAACTTTACTGTCATTAATATGAAAAACGTTCAACAAAAAACAAAGGAGATCCATTACAATTTCACTTCTAATAGCTGTCACAGGTTAAAAACCGTGACATTCTATTGTTTTGCCTAGGTGCCACCTTGTGTTATAGATAAAAAAGAGACCAGTATCTCTGTTCATTATAGCTCTTACACGCCTAAGGTCACGGTCGAATTTGTATGGCGAGGGTGATGACACAAAACCTGAATAGAAATGTGTGTCACAAGACCGTTATGGACTGTGTGTGAAAGTAGTCAGCCGCGGGCAGTCAGTTCGGTTCCGTGCCTACAGAATTTTTATGTCTCAAGGATTTTATTTGGACGAACGGAGTTAATTAGAAAGTTTTGAGGTGTCGTTAAATTGTGGTCCCGATATGTAAAATGACGAAGATGCTTTTGGATATTTTTTGTCAGTTTTTGTTGTACTCAATGTTTAATCTATACACAAGTAACAAAGGAGTTTAATTTAAATACCAGTTTATTTTTATGAGATGTATTTCATTTGTAGTATAATTCTATTTTGAATTTCTGAAGTTTGAGGTTTTTGTAAAAAAGTTATCAATTACAATGTGACATGACGTTAAAAATTCATAATTAACTAATTGGTTCTTTATTCATACTTTTGAAATAGGGATGAAAACAAAAACTGTAAATAATAATATTGACTGTCATTTTCTATTAGGTAAGAAGACAGGACTTCAAACCTCCCCGATGTAGTACTGACGTTATCCGAATATAAAAGAGTTAAGCTTTACCACCAGTAAAAAACAGAAACAGCGTTAATTTGATACAATTCAATTTAAATTCATTCACTCATGTCTGTCTTCATTTCCGAAGCACTTGAGTACGTCATGGGGCGCAGTGCAGGAACACCAGCGCTGCTTTATTATTAGATGCAGCATTACGCTTATCGCCCTTTTGACAGGTAACATTACTTAAAATATTCAAACGCACAAAAGTAAAAAAAATAACTTTAAAATTATAAACAAAAGACAAATAAAACTAAAAAATAAGGCCCAATCACGTAGAGAAAATTTAAAAAGAATTTTCAAACGCAAAGAACGAAAATAAGAAACTAAGAAATTACCTCTCTTGACTCTAGTATCTAAGAGCTGCTCTAAATAACGCTTTAGTCATTACTTTTAGTGCAATTTCATGTTTTCACTGAGACAATGACAACGGTAATTCAATTTTGACACAGATGCGAGATAACCTCAAAATCAGTATCTGTAAAAACATTTAGGGGGCGTTTTTAAGAGCATTCTTTTGGAATGACTTACCCATAAATATCATTTTAAATTGACAGTTTTAGGACGACACAGTTACTTATTTTAAACCTAATTTAGTCACATACATAATTAAAATTCATTTATTCAAGTCTGGCTTCATTTCTAAACACTTAAAGGCGAAAAGCTTACGAAGGTTCTGTTCTCCTTGCGGACATAGAAATAATTCTATAGGAAACTGATCAATCATATCGCAAGAAATCTCGAGTTTCATAGAAATTTTTTTACATACATTCAATCACGCCTGTTGCCTCGAAGGGGGACATATTATTAGCCCACATTTCGCCAATTATATTGTGGGTCCGACGTAATAGGCGGCGAGTTTATTTCCCTATACCGGGATCTGTTATGTTCGCCAGAGCCTCGTCCGTTGACCGGAAGGTGCACCACTTACATGTGAGGTTGGTTTAGACTCTTAAGATGTTGATAGGATCCTTACGAACCCTGCAATTTTATTTTTGGGTAATTTTATATATTGTATGTTAGACACAGGTTTTCAGCTTTTGCCAAAACGATATCACGATACGCGCGTGTGCTCTCTTAGATACCGTAACCATTAAAGTAGCACTAAGGAAATTTTACATTACAGTCAATTGAGCTCAATGTTTTTGAAGTTTAACCACAACAGGAGGCGGTAAATTTACGTTAAATGTTTCTAGTCGAACCTTAGCCTTAGAAGGCTCCCGTTGCATTGTAACTGTACTCTCAGTACGGCTTGGTTAATAAGGCTGCGGGCGGAGGCTGCGCGTATCGTGTTTTTGCCGAGATCGCCGATAATTGCATTCCTAGGATGAACGCGGCGTGCCTTCGCTACGAGAGTTTGAAGATTAAAAAACATAATGTCAACCGCTTTGTGTTCTTTTTTTGTTTGAAATTGTCGAAGAAAAGACTACCTCTTTTGTAAGCTTGGTCATTTATTTTTATTTCAGTTGCTTGACAATAAATAAAGATTATATATTTAATTATGACACAACAATAAAGATTTATTATTCTTATTTATAATATTAATTATAGGCACGCTCTCTATTTTTTTTTCTAGTGATACAAATTCAAAATATTTTATGCAAGTTTGGCTTAATAAAGCCTTTATGAATTAACCCCGAGCAAGGTTTTTTTTTCTTTTAAATATTGGCTTCGTGCGGTTTGCACATTTAGCCAGTGTCAAGTAAGAGATATATTGATATAATATAAATTATAGTTAATGAGAAAGAGTGGTGATAAAGATGAAAAATGGTAAATGAGATGCCTTCCCCCTAAGCCCCTTGAGTCCTCAGTAAAGATGTGGGACTATACTTAGATCTCACATGGACTTCTTGAGAGAATTTAAAAAGTTATGATGCACTGTTTTATTTCATTTACCAACACTCATGTACGTTCACAAACACTTAACGGCTAATAATCCACCGTTATTACACATTAATGATCAAATTATCACAAATTTTAGAAAATAAAACAAAAACTGCAGACATGTCGCTTCACTTTCCCATCAAGAAGCCCGGAGCGAGGTTGTTTGTAAAATAATCAGGCAAAAACCTCGTCAAAGTTGGATTTATCTTCAGCCAGTTACATAAAGGTTTACATATCGTCAGTATAATTTTTAAACTGCTTAACTTCATAAAAATACAAAATTTTCTTTTAAATGCCATATAGTGTAAAAGTTCGAGATCCATCGATTGGATATCTCTCAAGTCCCATAAATCAATATTAAATTAGTTAGGAACGCATTGGAATAACACCTATATTTAATTAGTGCCTTAACTATAAAAAAATAAAAGAAACCACTTTCCCCTAATAAAGCATTTTGAAAATTAGGTTGTAAATATAAAATATTTACAACATATTTAATATATATTTATATCCTACGTTACTCAGGGATATATTCATATCTGATTCATATCTGTCTAATAGTTTCGTTGCTTATTCAACGCGAAAAATCAATCAAAGCTTTCCCCTTCGCAATATTAGTATGATAAAATATCTTTAGGTATATATTTGCCAAAGATATTCTTATAAGTTACGTTGAATCTAGCTATCTAGCAGCAGGTCACAGCGCTTTCCAAGCTGTGCTCAAATAGAGTACTGTTAGAGGAAATGAGTAGCGGCTTATAAGCTAACCTGTTTCAAACATCCTGTAGTTTGTCTCACGGTAATTATTTAGAGAGATATATTCGGAGTTAGGATGTCGGCAGTTAAGTTTTTATGTTGGTAAATCTGTTCTGATTAAATAAGGAATGTAATTTGTTTATTTATTTGTTTTACTATAGTTGATAATGTCCACTGCTGAACATTGGCCTCCACAAAACATTATACTGGGGTTGTTTGCCCACAATCACCACGCTGGGCTGGGTTGCTAGTCGCAGTTTAAGCCAGTACGCTGGATGACGTTGCTGCCCACCATCCGGTAGGATTTCTCCTTGTCGACTCTTACAGCTTCCCGTGATGCCCCATCCAAACTCTCGGGAGGCGCCTCCAAGAGGCCCTCGACCCAAGTCTTGGCGAGTGGAGGCTACAGGAGTGCCAGCCATCCACACTCTCGATTTATTCAGTTGCCTGATACGTTTACTACAAGATGGACGTGATTGAAGTGACTGCGTTAGCTACTTTATGTGCCTACCAATATTATACTGTCTTGCGTTTATGAGCGAGCGCAAGAGTGTGGTTGATTCCCTCGCCTCGTCCTTTGACTTGCGTTCTAAAAACCGACACAAAACGGAGCGATAGCGAGGTGAGGCGAGGGAAGACGAGGGGACACGAGCACGAGTTGTGACTTATATTACGTATTGGCGCCAAAAAATCTAAAAATGATGTTTTTTCTTCTAATAAGGCCTCACTGGATTAGTGTATATATGTCAGTGTCAAGTAATTTGATAATTCGTATCTTTACAACAGTGTGCAGCAATTTCGTTTTTTTTGTTAAAGTCAAGTCAAAGATAGCCCGTTACAGTACAGTCCCGAGAGGAGTCTTTACTAGAGGTTTTTATGGAGTTTTCGAATCAACACGGATATACACTACAACATAGGCACTACTTTCCAACACCTGTGTACTTTGGCGAAGAACTTATGTCTAAAACCACTATATTTACTTATAATAAGTAAAATTTACACTAATTTAGGAAAATACCGCAATGTCTTTTTCTGCTTGGCGGCATAATTCCTCAACAAATCTTATAAACTTACAAGCTGACCCGGCAAACATTGTATTACCTTATAACTTTTCTAAAATGGCTATAAAAAATAGGATTTGGTGATAAAAAAGTATAAATTTAGGGCTGACTGTATTTTTTAATGCCACATTATAAAAAAATAACAAAAAATTCTTCTAAATCTTTGAAAAAAAATTAAGGGTGAACAACCCCTAACACTTAGGGGTATGAAAAAAGATAGTAGCCGATTCTCACACCTACTGAATAGGCATATAAAATTTGGTAAAAATCGGTAAAGCCGATTCGGAGGAGCACGGTAACTTCCATGGATATTGTATATATTGTATAATTAAACAACTATTTCTTTTATTGTTACAGGCACTGAAAACATGCAACGCTGATTTCACCTACAGCCTGAAAATCCACCTAAAATGGGACCACCAATCAGCACATGGCCCCAAGGCGGGGGCACGTATTCGGACAGTGTAACACAGAGCGGACATAGTGAGAAAGTGTTACAAAGTGAACCCAAGTGTATGTTGTTACAATTTGCGGAGAATTTCCGATTTTTGTGTTACAATTTCACATTCGCTTTTGTTATTGTTCAAGTGTTGTTGAATATGAACTTTGTTGTCGCCGGGCCCGTGTTACTTAATATGGATTATTTACAAGGTAATTATTAATTATTTTATTAAATTAAATTTAAACACACATTTAAAAAAAACCTTCCGCAGCCCAGGATTGAGAGGAATGAATACCTTTACCCAGCAGTACGACAATATAGAAGATAAATTAGGTCTAAAGACATGTTCTCTCATAGTTTTTGGTACCTGGTGTGCTGTAAGAGTAAGAGTCAACAAAGAGAAATCCTACTGGATGATGGGCAGCAGCGTCATCCTGCGTACTGGCTTAAACTGCGATCACCAACCCAGCCCAGCATAATGGGTATCATCATATCCTAGCATTATCCTGGTTGCCCTAGACTTAAGCTTAGGCCCATTTGACTGAATTTCAGTTATAACGTGAAGCGTCTGCCGTCTGACCTCCTCAACCCAGAAGTAAACATCATTCTATGGTTAAATCAACTGTCAGTCTGTTAGAAGGCACTGACTTACGGATAAGATGATAATCGTTACGTTCCCTAAAATATGGTTGAGTGAAACGATGGCTGGTTCATTCGTCATACTCGTGAACGAGTGCCGTCAGTGGGGACTGGTCTGCTCATGTCTACTATGTTTATTCGTAATCATGCTCGTATAACTTAAAAAAAAGAAGTTATTTTCTTCTTTTATTTTAAATCTTGTGACTGCAGAACACAGGTTTTTGTAGATTTGTCAAATTGTTTTACTACTAAGTACATTTTCTTGTAACTGGCGGGAGAAAAAACTAACCTTGACGATTTTCTTGCCCGTTCTTTTACGATCAAGCTCCCGCCCGCAGTGAATGGGCGCGCTAGTTTTTAAGTTTTGACGTTCATAAGAGCTCTTTTGAGCCAAACTTGAATAAATGAATTTGAATTTATTGAATACATACATATGTATTATCACGGCTGTTTCCCGAAGGGATAGGCAATGGCATAATATACCCCCAACTTTGCCAATTATATTTATGCCACGATTAAGGTGGCGTGCTGTTGCCGTTTACCGGGGACTGTTATGTTCGTCAGAGCCTCGTCCGTTGATCGGCAGGTGCACCACTTGCAGGTGAGTTTGGCAAGGGCTCTTCAGATCTTGGTAGGATCCCTATACACCATACATGAGATGACAATGTTGACGACGAACTAATGTTATCATATTCTAGTGTCATATTAATGCCCGCTAACTATCTCTCCCACTTCAGTTAAGGTTGACTGGAAGAGATTTCTTTTAGAAATAAGTCCACCTTTGTACCTTTTGACGTAAGGCTTTTTTGTTATTGTTCTTTTATGCAATGAAGAATATATAAAAAGTAATCACAAAGTGCAGGAAAAACTCAGCGTGAGCATTGAAGACTCTGTAGCTCAGTGGACCGTTTATACAAAGGTCGTAAGTTCGATTCTCACCTGGGAAACCCCGTCTAGGTTGTTTTCTTCCAAGTAATAATTTCATTAAGTAAAAATTTCATCTTATATTTATATTCATTTGATCATTGTTAAAAGAACAAAAGCAGTACAATGTTAACATGATGTTTAAGTTTATGGATGTTCCAATTAAAGGCATTATGATGTTTTCTGACAAAATAAATTTACGCAAAACAAATAAAAAAACTAGTTATATAACAGTAATATCAAAAATTTACTTGAAAAATTCGTTTAACGTTATAGTTTATCTTCTAAATATTCTTTAATATTATAAAACGATTTACTAACATACTTTTAAGTGCTGTTTAAAATTTTCTGTCTCTGAAGGATTTTAATTCAGTTTATAAATAAAGTAACGTTACACTCTCCGCGATTAAAATGATTAGCATTTTTGGATGCTGTCTGTACAAAACAGGGTATGTCTAAAACTAGAATTCTTAACAAATAACCAGTTCGAAAGTGAAAGTGAAAACAATATTACCTTTTGTTACAAAAATTCCTCAGTTTAAGACGAAAGTGCTCATTAGAAACGCATTCGGCGTGTTTGAAACAAAATTCCGGAACCGATCGCTTTTGTCTATTTACGTGTCGTTTTCAGATATTAGAATTGATCACAAACATAAATAAATACCATACATAAATAAATAAATACATTCATACACTTCTCCAATTAAATTGTTTGTCTATTACATATATATCCTATTGCCGCTTACCGGGAACCGTTCGCCAGAGTATCGTCGGTTGATCGGCAGGTGCACTTGCAGGTTGGCTTGGGCTCCTTAGGTCTTGGTAGGATCCCTATACACCCTAAATCTTGGTAGTTTATATTTTTGTTTAGGTATGTATTAAACACACAGCGAGCTGGGCATTGAAAATACAGTACTCTCACAAAACCATTTGCATAGATTGCACAAGTTTAACTTACATATTAAAATCTTAAATGTTCTAGGTGGGTCATCATTTGTGTGACATTTGATTTCAATCGATTCAGTGTTTTTTAAATATTTTAGTTTCGGTTAGTTCTCAGAAGAGGGACATTAAAATAGCTGAATTAATAACACATGTACAATTCATTCACATCATAAGGTATTAAACTAATTTATGATTAATAGTCACATTTAATAAATAAATGGTTATTTAAAAATACATAGCAACTTTCTGTATAAATAACTTTTGTAAGTTACCCCAAAAATTTTCGTTTTATACTTTTGAATATACATACTTACAAAAAGTTTAGTTAGTATTTAACTCTTTTGTATTCCAAACCTAAATGATTTTTTCTCTCTCTCTCTCTCTTTTGAAGTCACTTCAAAAACCACTTTCACTTTCAGAATACCTACCTATAATACTATAATAGGCTAAAGATACTGTAAGAAACAATACAGAGTTAAACTAAAAAATGTGTCTATTGAAATGTGACGCCTTCACAGCGATCCACTTTCACTTCACTTAAGGAGGTCAAAGAACAACGTGCTTAGACTGTTTAACTTGTACCTACATAACTTAGCTAAGCGACAATTTACTGTAGGTATAACTTCTTTAACTTTTTTTAAAATTTTATTTTGGACGTCTTTTTTTATTAAGAGGCCACAGGCGACATATAGTGTGGTAGCGTGGCAACCCATTTCATCTAACGGGGAGTAAGAGTCGACGAAGCGAAATCCGACCGGTTAATGGGCAGCAGCGTCACCCTGAGTATTGATCGGAATTGCTATCACTAACCCACCTGCCCAGCGTGGCTATTATGGGCAAATATCCCCAATAGAATGTAATCTATTGGGGAGGCAAATGTTCAGCAGTAGACTTTATATAGCTGATATGAGGCGACATACCTAAGTTAACTTAGAGACAAATCTCTAAAAAGATTTGTGTACTTTAGTTTTTGTTTTGGAAATTAATTTCGATTCCAAATTGGCTATCTGCGACAAACAAATCAACCCTTTTTCAAGTTGAACGTCTAATCATCATTATATCCAAGCATTATCCCGGTTGCCCTATACTTAGGGCCCAGGGTCCAACCAACCAACGCTGGTCGACCCTTTTTTTAGTCAACTTTCGCTTGGGGTAAGGTTTGGCCAGTTCACCTGGGTTCAACCACTGTGATGAGCGTTTCCGATTATCAAAATGCCCTCGTTATTGTGACGGATGAGTAACGTGACGCAGCAGTCGATGCGTGTTTGTTGGTTTGCTTCACTTAATTCATGTGGAACCGATCTTTGAAGATTGTTTTATTACTTACACCGAAGCTTGCTACAAACTCTGACGTGGTTTGAGATGAATCCTCTTCCACGATCGCTTGCAATTCCTCATCAACAACCAGGGTCTCCAGCCGTCCACGAGGTTTGTTCTGGAGGTCAAAATGTCTAGAACGAAAGCGTTGGAACCAAAAACGTACCACGTTTTCTTTTACAGAGGCTTCTGAGTACACATTATTAATCCTTCCTTCCAATCCAATCCTTCAAGCTTCGGCATTAAAAAATAATGCGTTATTTTAAGAATTTGTTTGTTTGTTCGGTTAAACCAAATCTCAAGAATTACTGGATCGGATTACAGTTTTTTGGGTTATATTGCCGATTTATTGAGAGTTAAGACATACTGTAGGCTTAATTGTGTAACTTAACTTACGACCGATAGAAGCTTTGCATAAATAAAAAACAAACTTAAATACATAATGTCACGCCGCTTTCCCGTAGGAGTAGGCAGAGATCACATCCTTCCACTTGCTACGATCTTAGTACACTCTTAGCTTCATTCACACTCCATTAACTTTCTCATACACGGTTTAGGGTACTTTTGACCTGCTCATGGTATAAAACCTTTTGAATTTGGGCACGGAAGGCCTACGTGGTCTTCCCCTCCCATTCACTTGTCCGTCATAAATGAAAAACGTTTCGAAAACAGAAAATATTTTTCTGCCTTTGCGTGCAATTCGTTTAGAACGTTTAGTGACATATATATTACTAACGAAGCGCTCGTTGCTCTGCGGTGTTCGGTGGTCGGAAGCGATCACCAAAGTACAGCAGAGTGTACAGAGGTCAGTCCTTGGATGGGTGACCGTTTGTGTGGCATTTGATATCGAGCGCTTCCGTGCTTCGGAAGGCACGTTAAGCCGTTGGTTTCGGTTATCACTAAATGTCGTTAAGTCATGTTAGAGGCCTAATGGGCGGCTTGAAAAATTCTAACAATAGGACGCCATACACCTGCCTCCGCCACTCCGCACTGGGTCAGCGTGGTGGAGTATGACCCAATACCCTCGCACCTTGATATGTGTGAGGAGGCTCGTGCTCAGTAGTGGGACGTTAATGGGCTGTGATGATGATGATGATATTACTAACATTTCTTCTTACAATAAAAATATATAGCTTAAGTTTAAAAGCACGTGTGGACACAATGGGGTGTATAGGTATCCTAACAAGACCTGAGGAGCCCAAGCTAACCTTACCTGTAAGTTGTGCACCTGCCGATCAACGGACGAGGCTCTGGCGAACATCACAGTGCCCGGTATGCGGCAATAGGCTCGCCACCTATTTATGTGGGACCAACTATTTTTATCTTACTCTACCCCTTCATGGAAACAGGCGTGAATGTATGTATGTTTAAAAGCACACATCTCACTTTACACATAATAAAAAAGACCTAGTTACATGAAAATCGACTCAAATAAAAGTAGACTCTCTTAAAACAGAAAGTGTAAGTAGACGTAATAAAAAAATCAGGTCATTGTAACCATAGGCAAGTTAGCTGATTACCGTTTGTTCCAAAATGGATGTCGTTAACACCGGCAAGCCGACGACCTAAGTGTCAATATCTATGGTTCGTTAAATCTGTATAAATAAACTTATGTCAAGTGCGAGTCTGTGTCGCTTAAAGGGTTCCGTAGATTTCGTGTTGCCAACCAGAGCTTTATTGAGTCCAATTTGAATAAAATGTTTTGACTTTGACTCGTCGTCGTAAAAGACGAAAAAGAGTTGCATAAATAAATAATCCTCTAAAAATCACTCCGATTATTAAGTTACTTAATATATACCGAAAACACCCAGAGCGTCACAAACATTCATCTTCATGTACACAAATATGTGTCCTGTGTAAGAATCTAACCCACGATCTCAGAAAAGCGCAGTGTCACAAATAATAACTGAAATTCACCCAAAACTTGGTAACACCAGTGAGCAGACCCTTTTTTTCGGATGGAAAATTATCAAATGACTGTCTCCCGCTGTGGGTGAAGCGGAAGGTTGTGTCAGACTTTTACTGACTAAAAACCATCCATGTTCCTTCTTGAGCCTGTAACACCAACCTGGTAACCCTTTTGAACAGTCCCGCAACAGTGAGCAGACCCTGGGCTCTAAGCTTAAGTCTACGGCAACGGGGATAATGCTTAGGATAAGCATACATAAATAAATAAAATAATTTCTTACAATCACACCAATTATTCAGTTCCAAGATAAGTATTATTAAGAACTTGTGTTATGGATACTAAAGAACGGATAAACATTTTTTTTTGTAAATACATACTTAATATACATAGGAAACACCCAGACCAGAACAAATATTCATTTTCATGCACACAAATATTTGTCCTGTGTGGGAATCGACTACGACCTCTGGAGTGATGTGCAGGTATACTGACCTCCACGCCATATCGGTCGTCAAAGTCAAAACATACATACTTACACACATACATGCATATAAACATACAATCACGCCTGTTTCCCGGAGGGGTAGGAAGAGGCATATTATATGCCCACACTTCGCCAATTGTATTGTTGGTGGTGCACCCACGTAATAAGTGGCGAGCCTATAGCCGCTTACCGGGATTCCTTTACTCCCTGATAGTGGATTTTTGTACACCCTTGCTAGGATATAATGTTGTATTTTGCTTGGTTTAGGGCTTATAGCGTAGTGTTACGTGTGATGTCTAGGAATATCTATAAAAAAGTATAAAGTCTTCATATTTAATTTTTAATTATGTAATCCTAAAATCGATTTGTTTTTTTAATTCCTTTTCATTCTTATTTTTGTGTATACGATACGATTTGATTTGATTTTTGATGGTTTAATTTTTATATCATTTTTTAAATTTTCTTAGATTATATTAACTGCCGTTAATTTATGACTGTTAGGGTGGTTAGTCTATTTTGTATACATGCTATGGAAGAGCGGTGCTTAAATTGTTTGTTTGTTTGTCTGTTTGTTCGGAATTGTTTGCTGCAGCACAGCAGTAGGATATAAAACCAGGTTTAAAAATACCATATTGATGTTTTTGATTCTGGCTGTTCCTAACCTCTTATGAAGGATTAATTATTATGCTTGTGATCTTATTAGTAACATAATATGTATTTAAAAAGGTGTTATATTCGCCATTAAACTATTATATTGTTTGGCGATAGAATAAGTTTAAAAAAATGTTGTGTTATTTTGAATAGTCAAATAAAAAAAATAAAAATGTAATACTACTAATTTGTTGTAATACTATATAACACTGTGCCAATATAAGATACCATTTTAGTATGTAATCTTTTGCTTATTACCTAAATAGTTTGCACTGTTCAAATTGTAGTCTCGTTTCTTATTAGACAGGTAGATTATTTTATTTTAAGGATAAATTGTAAAGCTAACTTGAGGACATGCATTTATTTACATATGGTAAATCGTGGAATAAAACTGGGATGTTTAATTTTCTTCTCAAAGTAAAAGTTTCTTCGAAAAGGTCGCTAAAAATACTTTTTATGCGGTACCCCAAAAATGACGCTATGAGATTAGAATTTAAGAGCATCACTTGAGAACTGTTATACTGATTTGGTTTTTTTTACTTTCAAAATATTCGTCATAGTGTGAATCATGTTTTTTTATTTATATAACGTGTTAATGTTTTACTTCCATAGTTCCGAAGTATTGTCACGGCCACATATATTTTTTAACACTTGAATAGATTAAAATAAAAATTTAATTAAGAGATAATAATTATTTGTTAGTATTACGATTAAATTCAATCAAAATCATATTCAGTGTATTATTACGATTGAATTTAATCATATTCATTCATCAAGACAGAGAAATTTTAGAAATATTTGACTATTTTAATTTAAATTCTGTCTAGGGTAATAAAATGTAATAAAATAAGGTAATAAAAACGGCGCGGCGTTAGTTGTAAGTATGACATTCATAAGAGCTTTATTGAGCCAAACTTGAATAATTTTTTTTTAAAATAATATTGGGAATAGTTTGATATGAAACAATTTGACCCACTAACCTATTTTAACTTCGGATTGTCTTCAGGGCAGACATTGTGAAAAAGGCTGCAATATTATTTTTTTATTTATTTATCTATTTAAACTTTATCGCACAAATAAAAACAATTGTTCAAAAGGCGAACTTAATGCTACAAGGCATTCTCTACCAGTTAACCTCTGGCTTAGCAGAAAAGTATGAGGCAGTGCGAACAAGAAAACATATAAACTTACATAGAATTAAATATGTGTTATTAATAAACTACATATAATAAAAATAACAGTAATCAGAAGATGACTCCTTAAGAAAGTATCTTTTAAGCAACCCTTTAAAAGTAGGTTTGCTTTCTGCCAACCTAATATCAATAGGGAGGGAGTTCCAAAGTTGAATAGCTTTCTTATAACATATAGGAATATCCTAGACGTCTGAATCAAATAATCAGCTAGCTGAAGTGGCATTGGCAGGGCATATAGCACGAAGAACTATAAAAATAATAATAATAATTCTTTATTTGACAAAAGTACACTGGAGAAATTAAAAATAAAACTCCCATACTAAGCTAGGCCTGTATAGGTCGCGTCATGTAAAAAGAACACTGGCGGTCAAGCTGCGCATTAGGCGATTTATCGGTCTATTTGGTGGTATGAGGTGCGGCGCGGGGCGGGCGGGTCACGCGCCGCATGCTAGACGGCGCGCGATTGGTTCGTCAGTCGACCCATACGGCGCGCGATTGGTTCGTAAGTCGACCCATGCGCAAACACACCCCCTCCACTTTCTTCCAGCGTTCTTTTTACATGACGCGACCTGTATCATGGGAGTTTTTAAAGAGGTAACTATAAGTAAATTTCACCTAAAACGACAGCCTTACGTCTATATAAAGATTGTTAAGTGAGTTATTAGCGTTCAAGAACACTAGTTCTCTTTGTTACCAAAAAATGTAATAAAAACTAAGAAATAGTAGGGTAGTCATAAAAATAATAAGTCACCTCAGACTGCTCAGACGGAATGACGCGATAAGTAACACTAATCATTGGGTGTAGTACAATTTATGATACATAGCGGCTTGAGAATTTTTGTAAAAACTTACAAAATGCAGAGCCAAACCCATGTTAGGTGGAATATACTTCTTTGTGATGTATTGAAAATTAAATCTGTCGGCTGTTAGGCAG
Organism: Musotima nitidalis; assembly: GCA_949126915.1. Classification (NCBI taxonomy): domain Eukaryota; kingdom Metazoa; phylum Arthropoda; class Insecta; order Lepidoptera; family Crambidae; genus Musotima; species Musotima nitidalis. The sequence continues at coordinate 4,841,621 of OX421441.1, forward strand.
AAAAGATCTAGAATGGAGACCGTTTGATAGGAACGTAGCGTGGAACGTCACCCTGCAAGATGTACTGTACTGTAGATGATTAATTGGAATAACAAACAATTACAGTATGTGGCTGAAATCTAAGTCATAACATTTACTTATAGGGTAACCAACAGCGTTATTCATACAATAATGATACACATACATTCTCACGCCTGTTTTCCCGAAGGGGTAGGCAGAGGCACATTATACGCCCACACTTCGTCAATTATATAGTTGGTCCCACATAATTGTTGGCGAGCCTATTGCCGGGCACTGTTATGTTCACCAGAGCCTCGTCCGTTGATCGGCAGGTGCACCACTTGCAGGTGAGGTTGGCTAGAGCTCCTTAGGTCTTGGTAGGATCCCTATAATCCACAATAATGATGAGGACAATAATATGAACGAAATGTAAAAAATATACCATAATGTTTCCTACATATAAACATAGTTTGTAGGTCACTGACCTTGATGACGTCATGCATGATCAGCTGTTTGTGACTCACACTGATCTGTTCACAACTAAGGAATGATGTTTTCACAGTTTTCTAAAAAATTTCGTTTATCCGGCTAACATTTGTAATGCTGTCTTATAATTTATGCCATAATTCAGCGTTCTTAAATAAATAAAAATGCGGGTGCACCACTTGCAAGAGAGGTTGGCTTGGGCTCTTTAGGTCTTGGTAGGATCCCTATATATATATTTTATAGACATAATATAATAGTTTTTAATAGTAAGATAAAAGAAATTACCTTAACGTAACCTAAAAAGAGTAGTAAGAAATATTGGGCTTCGGGATATCACTGTTCGGAATTTTGGGTTTCGGGATTTCGTGTTTTCGGGAATTCGAACTTTCGGTCTAATAAACATTCGACATTTTGATATTCGTCATTCCGTTTATAGGTGTTATGAATTTTGATCTTTTGTCATCATCACATCCTAGCATTATCCCGGTTGCTCCAGACGCCCAGGGTCTGCTCACTGGTCTGACCAGATTTGGCTGAACTTCAGTTATTACATGGAGCGACTGCCATCTGACTTCCAAAACCCAAAGGGAAACATAATTCTATGGTTAAAACAGTTGTCAGAATATTAGAAGGCACTGACTTTCTAATAACGACTGCCATAGATATTCATGACAGCCGGGACCAACGGCTTAACGTGCTTTCCGAGGCACAGAGCAAGCGATAATTACCGCACATAACTACGAAAAGTCATAGATAAATATTCGAGGGACAAGGGAAGTACCGTCAAACGCACTGGTTAATTGCACACTGGTGTATTCAACTAATAGGAAGGCGTCGTCGCATACAACTGTGACCTTGAGTGAATCTCACAATACACACAACGTAAGCTATATATAACATATACAACAGTGCGCCGACAGGGTTTGAACCCTAGACCATATTGTTATGAATTAGATGTAAAGGGTCTCTCCACTGATCTATAGTCGCTGTCTATAGCCCTGAATTTCGATCTTTTGTATTTCGGAATTAAGCAGGTGTGTGACATCCTACTGTTCGTTTCCAAGTCACCCAAAAGGGTCTCTGACTTGGCCAAAACGTCCACAGCATAATTTTATGATGACCAGAGGGCCTACTCTAATTCAACGAAAACGAAACTTCGTTATACCCATCCCTTACACTCGATACTGATATACCCAGAGAGTGAAAGAGACAGGTACAACGAAGTTTCGTTTTCGTTGAATTAGAGTAGGCCCTCAGGACGATAACGAATTAACGCGTATCTGAAGTATGAAAGCGCTCACGCGAACGACGTCGCGGGCGGCGGCTAGTCTTAAATAAATAGTAATAATTATTAAAATAAAAAATGGCCCATAAACCATGGACCAAATATATAATTGGCGAAGTGTGGGTGTATAATATGCTTCTGCCTAACCCCTTCGGGAAAACAGGCGTGATTGTATGTTTGTGCGTATGTTTAACAGCCCATAAAACACGAAAAGTTAAAATTGTTTGAAATCAACGGCGGATCTAAGCTACAAATATTTCAGAGTAGACCATTTTATTTTATTGAGAACAACTTCATTATTCATTACGGAGTTCATATAACCCGGTTTTTTTGTGGTTCAACTCAGAATATAGCTACGCGGAAATGAGTTATAAAAATAATTGCGGTCAAATTTGTATATTTGCAGTATAATTTGTTATATTTTTTTTTAAGGAAAATTTGTCTATGTTATTGTTTAAAAACACAATGGAATTTAGATTGTACGTTCTTTTTTTACTTTAATATAAGCGAAGATAGGAAGATATTATGACTCTGCCTACCCCTTCGATAAAACAGGCGTGATATCTATGCATGTGAGGCAGATGATTTAGTCAAGGCGGCGGGAAGCCGTTGGATGCAGGTGGCTCGGTAAGAATTGGACGCCAATGTTCATTAGTGACCTTTAATACTGATAAAGATGGTACATGAATAAATAGTTTAATGAATGGATCCTATAAGACTATAGAACTTTTGTACGATCTATATTTCTATAAATAAATAAATATTCTCTACCAATCACACCAATTATTTAGTTCCAAGATAAGTATCACTAAGAACTTGTGTTATGGATACTAAATAACGGATAAACATACTTAAATACTTTTTTTTTGTAAATATGTACATAATATACATAGGAAAACACCCAGACCACAACAACTATACATGTTCATGCACAAAAAGATTTGTCCTGTGTGGGAATCGAACCCACGACCTCTTGAGTGAAGTGCAGGTATACTGACCTCCACGCCATATCGATCGTCAATGTCGTCTCGGTCGTCTATGAATTAAGTTTAAAACGTCAGCATATATTAACTGCTTTGTTCTGCTTAAAATGCAGACATAAAATGTATAGGGCTCCTACCAATATCTGAGAAGCCCAAGCCAACCTCACCTGCAAGTCAACGGACGAGGCTCTGGTGAACATAACAGTTCCCGGTAAGCGGCAATAGGCTCGCTTCACATTAATTCGACCAAAAATAATTGGGACCGAAATGGCGTGATCGTATGTATGTATGATTTAGAAAATTTTTCTTACGATGACGGTACAGAAAACCTCACCTGGAGGCTCCAAGTATTAGAACACTTGGCCAACATTATTCTCTTCAACTGTTTTCTCTATAACTTCATAACTGCTCAAGCTACGTTTCGACCTGTAAAGGAAATCTTTTTAAAAATAACAAATTATTGCTCATCAATCTTCTCAAATCTGTTTCAACACTGTTCTGAGCTTTACAACCATTTCTTAAAGTCCATTTGGTAAAATGTAGCAAGCATAATTTAGAATCTGTCAATTTACAAAAAAGCCAGACGGATTCCTATCGTTGATGAGTGTTTTTAAACTTAAACCATCTTATGTCTAACCAACCAACTCCTTGCGATCAAACCATCTAGCTGGCTTGAGGGACATGTTGTTATGTCTACATATAAAAAACTTTATTGATAAAGTTATGACCATAACTATTTGTGTGCCGTGTGGTACCGGCCTGGAATAGCGCCACCCCCTCTCATCTCACGGGGAGTAGTTAGAGTCGACGAAGAGAAATCCTACCGGAAGATGGGCAGCAGCGCCATCCTGCGTACTGGCTTGAACTGCGATCACCAAACCGCCTGTCTAGCGTTGTGACAATTGGAAAATACTCCTAATAGAATGTAAACAATTGTAGATGATATTGTTTAGCAGTGGACTACAAACGGCTGAAATGATGATTCATTTTGTAAATTTGCACAGTATACTCTTGTCATTGTACGGTATTCAGCTTCAGAAGAATCTGAATCATGTAGATCATTTTTATTTGAAAATATTCATATCTTTCATGTTCCTAAATAACAAAAATCTACGAGATTCTGTAATAACAAAGATCTATGAATAATTTTGGACATCTTACACAGAGCTTCAAGCTTTGCGTAGTAGACTACATAGAGTACTAGGAATTATATATATATATATTATATGACCAAGCCTCGTGTATACAAGATATACACATTAATATATGTAATTTTATCACGACCCCAAATATTTAACTTACCATTTTTTACAATCCTTTAACCGTTTTATAAAACGACGTATCCTGCAACTTTCCTACGACCATAAATATGCATAGCATAAATATTATGATAAATAAGTCCAAATTAGTCATAACGCCGAACAATAAGTCCACGTCGTTCATCAATTCTCTTTACCTTTCTCTTCCTTTAAGTATCTATGCTAATTGTGTTCTTTTCTTTATTTTCAGGTCCGGTCCCATTAGCCAGAAATATAAGGCACCTGCCGTGTATATCAAGAAAGACGGCACAAGAGGGTCTCTGCATGTTCGCCATAGATTGCCTGAAAGCCAACGGTTCCCACCTAGGGACATGCATCGACAGATTTTACTTCGGGTCATGTTGCCAAATTCCGGACAAGACAGTCCTCCCGCAGATTATAGGCAACAATATCGACGATAACTCGATAGACAGCTCAAGTTTCGTTCATCCACAGACTGAGGACAAGGTTCAAAGTACTGTTAGTAAGATTCCAGATATATTCCCCACTAGAAAGACGACTACAGATAAAATTGAAGTTACTACACTTAAAGCTATACAAGACAGAACGGAAGCAACAATGGAAACTAAATACAATGAAGTAACATTGAGTGATAAACCGAATGACAAATTAACAACCTCTGAAGCTACCACTAAAAGTCAAGTAAAAGTAGATACTTCAACAGAAATACCAATAAGATTGTCAACGTTCCAAACAGTATCTGGTGATATTAGTAATTTAGTAACTGAGGGACCAAAAACGACTGAAGGTGTTAGGGAAACTATTGTTGTCTCATCGACTACTCCACAGTATAAACCATTACCAACTAGAAAGCCTATTGTTAAGCCTACCTACAAACCCAGACCTTCGTACAGACCTACTAACTTTACTAGACCGCAATATGTAGTATCGACAAGCAAACCCAAACCAACAAAGCCTGCTTTAATATTCAATGCTACAAGGAAACCACCATACAGGTTGCCTCCAAAAAGGACTACTACTACGAAAAAGCCGTTACCATCGCCACCTCGATTGAATATTACTATTATACCTCAATCTACAAGCACGAGGCCAATTTTCACTAGACCAATAACAACTTCAATTACTTATATAAATACGACGACAGCAGCAGCTAAAGAGAAAACTACAACAACCACAACGACTACGACTACAACAACTCTTCCACCATCAACTTTATCAACAACAACTCTTCCACCGTCTACTTTATCAACAACAACTCTTCCACCGTCTACTTTATCAACAACAACCCTTCCACCAACTACGACATCAACAACAACTGTTCCACCACCCACTACAATCACTACAGAAGAAACTACTCCGTTAATCACTGAAAGAGCATCAGAAACAGCAGAATCTGTTACTGAGGCATCATCTTATCTTACCGAAGCCATGACAGATAAATTAGAAGAAAAGTTAACAACAATTCCTTTAACAGAATCTCCGTTATCTGAAACTCCTTTACAAGAATCAGCATCTACATCTGATACTTTACCAGAAACAGATTTAACATCATCAGAAATATCAACATTAGATTCTTCTCCTTCAGAATCGCCAGAGTCAGGAGAATCTGAGCCTTCAGAAGAGCCACTTCAAGAGACCTCTTCTGAAGTACCACCTACTGAGCTAGATAATGAAACAACAGTGGTTGTAACGGAGAAAGAAACTTTAAGGCCAGTGACTGAGGCTGATAATCCTGTATTGTCTACTGTAGTGGTTTCCACAGATTTTCTACCGCTGGTGACCTGGTCTACGGTAGACGCTGTAACCAAAGCACCAGAGAACGATACAACAGTATCTGATGGTAAGTCAACTTTTTGTTTTTTATGATAACTTTGACTTTTAATTGTTATACATATAAACTTTTAAAGCTTATGATTTAACAGAGGTTAATCCTTGGATAGGTGACGTTTGTGTGGCATTTGATATCGAACGCTTCCGTCAAAAGGCACGTTAAGCCCTTTGTCCCAGCTTTTACTTTATGTATTGGATATGTTAACTTAACACTGTTATGTCAAGTAAGAAGCCACACATTTGTGTCCTTGAACCCCTCGTGAGAGAAGGACTAATAGGAAGTTAATGAGAATATTATAAATGACGAAACTTTTTGGACAGATTATTGTGTATGTCGGTTATATGTTTTGAAGATGCCATTTAAAGCTCTAATTTACCAAGAGGATTAACTTAGATTGATAATTTAAGATTGTTCGTTTGTAACCAGATTTTTATTATTGGACAATATAGATGCAAATGTAGTATATTATAAATATCTGAAACAAAACAAACTTAGAAATGATCTATTTCATAAGTTTTAAAGTACTCAGTTAAAGCATGATGATTGTATAGTTATTGAAAAACTACGATGTGTTGCGCCTTTAATTTTACAGCAGCAAAGTCGCAGCTTTACTACAGCAGACGTGAAATTGCAAAACCCGATTAATATATCGTAGGCGTACTTATAAAATAGTCTTAGCCGATAATGTTTTATGATACATAATTCGAGGAAGTAAGATATTGTCTAAGCGCCCGTAGCTCCGCGGTGTTCGGTGGTCGGAAACGATCAGAAGTAAAGCAGAGTTTACAGAGGACAGTCCTTGAATGGGTGACCATTTGTGTGGCGTTTGATATCGAGCGCTTCCGTGCTTTGGAAGGCACGCTAAGCCGTTGGTCCCGGTTAGCAATAAATGTGGTAGTCGTTAAGCCTTGTTAGAGGCCTAATTGGGCGGCTTGAAAAATTCTACCTGCAGGACGCCATGCACCTGCCTCCGCCAATCCGCACTGGGTCCGCGTGGTGGAGTATGACCCAATACCCTCGCACCTTGGTATGTGAGAGGAGGTTCGTGCTCAGTAGTGGAACGTTAGTGGGCTGTGATGATGATGATGAAGATATTGTCTTTAAAATTTTAGAAAACTTTAAAGCCGCTGGTTAAAGCCACGGCAAAGATTTTTTAAATTAATCTCTGCACTTATTGCAAAATAGGTGGGAATTTTTAATTAAGCTTTTCACTAAGCTTAAGGGTATGATTCTAATTTGCACTGCCTAAGATATTATTCTTCATTATAAGCTAGCATTATCCCGGTTGCTCTAGACTTACTAGGGCCTTACTTACTGCTTACTGGTTTAAGTTAATTTATTTTAACTTAATATTAATTATTACAATGTCCAATTAAAAATTTCACGGCTTAAAGCTGTTCATAATTTTCTAATACTAAGTTCAATGAACTATTTCAAGAACGTAATTAATTAATTAAGTTAGGAACAAAAAGTATTAAATGAGATTAGATCATAATGTTTGCCGTTTTCAATTATCTATTTTTTTTCGTCCAATTTTAATAACAATGTAGGAGAGTTGTTAAATTGTAATTAGATACTTTTATGGAGTGTTAATTGGATAAGGATTTACTACTAATGTAATTGTTAAAAAGTTTCTATGTCCGAGCAATTTTTTTTTCTTTTTAACAGTCTCCCTCGATAATAGTATTTGCCAGTGCCAAATGAAATAGTTTTATTTGCTTTGATTTTGCGTGCTTACATAACATAAAGGTCTTATACAGGTTAATTGTATCGTCAAAATCTACTTATATTTAAGTGTGCAAAAATTAAAAATTATTTTGATTGAATTTAAAGAAACAATTATGCGATATATTAAAAAGTCACTGTCAGATTATTATTACATAAAATTATCATTTCTACATTCCAAAAACTAAATATTGACATGGTTAGCCTAAAGTACTCCTTAATTTTTCCGTTTAAAGTAGTTTCATAACTCAATTTGTTCACAATTTAACATTATGCAGCGTTAACGTTATATCACACAGTCACAGTCAAGTCAAGGTCCTACTCCAGTAAAGTAGTGGAGACTATACTAGAGGCTTTTATCTCTATATTGTAGAGCTTTGGAAAATAACAGTTCTCGTTTATAATAATATGCAACTTTCAAACACTGGAGTACGTTTTCGAAGAAGTTTTGTCTAAATCTCTTTTTAGGCATAACTTACAAAATGAATCAATGTCTAAAGTTTCTTTTGCCGTGTTGGCGCCAAAACACTTTCTTGACAGGTCGACGGTTTTGACATAAGAACATGTGACTCATACTGGTTGAGCCTTTTTTGTTTGTTTGTCTATGATTCGTCGTCAAATAACTGTGACTCATTTAGAAACCCTGTTAATTTACATTAACAACAATCCTTACTAACATTATATATGAGAAAGTAAGGAGGTTTGTCTGTTACGATTTCTCACATGAACAAACCATCATTATCATAGCAGCCTTATATAGTCCACTGCTGAACATTTGCTGCCCCAATAGATTACATTATCATCAACATATCCTAGCATTATCCCGGTTGCCCTAGACTTAAGCTTAGGGCCCAGGGTCTGCTCACTCGTTCAACCAGATCTGACTGAATTTCAGCTATTACGTAGAGCGACTGCCGTCTGACCTCCGCAACTCAGAGGGAAACATGATTAAACCAGCTGTCAGTCTATTAGAAGGCACTGACTTCCTAAAAACGACTGCCAAATATGTTCATGACAGCCGGGACCAACGGCTTAACGTGCTTTCCGAGGCACGGAGCAAGCGATAATTACGCACATAACTTCGAAAAGTCATAGGTGCGTCACCAGGGTTTTAACTCGAGACTATCGCCGCTCTAAAATAGTATATAAAATCGCTCTAAGATAATAAATTAGACTAAATTATATTGGGGAATATGTGCCCATAATCATCACGCTGGATAGGCGGGTTGGTTTGGCCATAGTTTGGCTTTGATCAAGGGTTTAAACCCTGTTCTATGTTAGTGGTGGTGGTTTCCGCACTTAGTCCCTGTTATGGACCATTGTGCGTGAGCCTTTGCGGCCATAGTTGCTCACTCCAGCCAGCCCACCTCTCTCCAGAAGCAGATCAGGTTTCCAAGTCCGTGCAAAGCTTCTCCAATGGAACTCGGCGAACCTAGGGTTACCTTTCGTGTGTCAGCCACGCCTGTGCATTCCAGGAGCACGTGTGCGACCGTTTCCTCGGCCACCATACACGCTCTGCACAAGGGGCTGTCTGTGACTCCTATAGTGTGTAAATGTTTGTTCAGTAAGCAGTGCCCAGTGATGGTCCCCGTCACCAGGCGCAGGCTATTTCTGTCCAGTCGCAAAAGTCGCCTAGTCAGCCTTGCGTCCAATGACGGCATGGCCTCCTTGGACTGCCTGCAACCTGGAGTGGAGGACCACCACCCTTGGGGTTGTGTGTGTGTTATGCTATGTAGCCAAGTTCGTATTTGTTTAAAGGGAATGGGAACAATGGGTTCAGGTCCGTAGACCGTCGCGATGGAGCCTATCCTTGCCAGTTCGTCAGCTGCATCGTTACCCATTGATCCACTGTGTCCTTTGATCCACTGTAGTGTAATTTTGTTACGATATCGTATCGATGCCTGTTCTAGTGCATTGTGACATTCTAGTATCAATCTGGAAGTCGTGTAATTTTTGTTTAAGGATTGAAGGACAGACGCGCTGTCGGATATTATACGGATGTGAGTATCTTTAACCTGTCTAGCTATTACAGCATGCGCGGCTTGGGTTATGCCCACACATTCTGCCTGGTAGACTGTGTTGTGTTTTCCTAGTGATTTGGATATGGTAATGTTGAGATCATTTGAGAATACGCCGGCACCGGTGCCCGTGCCTATTTTTGATCCATCTGTGTATATTCTCAGCTCATTTAGGCCAGAGTAGTCGTGCGCCTCTTCAGTGAGTTGCACGGTATAGTGTTTTTTAAAAGTGTGCGTTTTCTGGGTTCTGTCATTTGGTGCCATCAACATTGGTTGTTCTTTAACAGCATCATCTAATATTCGTATGTGTCTGACCCGGGAATCTTTCTTTAGTGTACCAGCTGTATGTAGTCTGAAAGCTGCTGTGGCTGCCTCCTCTCGCACGGTGAGGTGTAGGGGTGGCAGCCCCAGCATTGCCTGCAGGGCCGCAGTGGGGGCGGTTTTCATACTGCTGGTGATTGACACGCAGGCCAGGCGTTGTAGTTTTTCTAGTTCTTTTTGGGTTATACTAAGGTTGGTTCTAGGCCACCAGACCAGCGAGCCATATGTGACTATTGGTCGGATTACTATTGTGTATAGCCAGTGCATAATTTTCGGGCTTATGCCCCAGTTCTTGCCAAGTAGACGTTTGCACTGCCATAGGGATATACTGGCTTTCTTAGTGGTATAGTTGGTGTGTTTTGCCCAATTCATCTGTTTGTCTAGGTATACACCTAGGTACTTGGTTTCTGATGATAGGCTTAAGGTTGTGTTGAAGAATTTTGGTAGATGTAATTCAACTAGCTTCCTCTTTTTTGTGAATAGTATGAGTTCCGTTTTTGTTGGGTTTACTGTTAGTTGGTACTCTCGGCACCAGTCCTCAACTATTTTCAGGGCTTGGCGCATAAGGTTGCATAGTGTGTTTTCAAGTGTGCCATTTATTATAATGGTTATGTCGTCAGCGTAGCCCACTGTATAGTAGCCTTTGTCATTTAGGCGCTTGATAAGGCTGTCTACGACAAGGTTCCATAGTAGTGGCGAGAGCACGCCTCCCTGGGGGCAGCCCTTCGCCACTATGGCTCTTGTTGTGGTGTTGATTGAAGCTTGTACGGCTCTTAATCTGAGCATATTGGCAATCCAGCCTTTCAGGGTGGGATCTACTCCGAAATGTTCTAAAGCCTTGCTGATGCTATAGAACATGGTTTTATCGAAGGCTCCTTCTATGTCAATGAAAGCAGCCAGAGCCGAACCCTTGTGGTCTACAGCACATTCGATTTTTGAAACCACATTGTGCAGGGCAGATTCTGTTGACTTTCCGATTGAGTAGGCGTGCTGTTGTTTGTGAAGCGATATTCCTCGAAGGGGTCCGTCTCGGATGTGACGGTCACAAAGCCTTTCTAGGGTTTTCAGTAGGAAGGATGTTAGGCTTATAGGTCTGTATGCTTTTGGTTGTGTGTAGTCTGGTTTTCCGGGTTTCGGGATAAATATAACTTTCACTTCTCGCCACGCGAGTGGTACGTACATGTTTGCTATGCAGGCTCGATAGATCATTACCAACCACGGGGTTATGGAGTCGATTCCCCACTGTAGTAGGGCTGGAAAGATACCATCCAGGCCTGCTGACTTGTACGGTTGAAAAGTTATAATTGCCCATTTAATCTTTTCCTCCGTTACAATGTTGCGGGCTATCAGCCAGTCATCATCAGATATAGTCCGTTTTGGTTCATCTGCCCATATTCTGTCCTCAACGAGGGTGCATTCTGGGAAGTGAGTTTCAAGTAGGACTTTACTGGTTTCCTGGTCTGATTGTGTGTATGTGTTGTCTGACTTTTTCAGCGCTCCGAGGGTACGATCCTGATCTGTCGATAGGATTTTCCTCACTCGTGCTGCTTCGTTGTTAGATTCTATTGATTCGCAAAACCTTCGCCAGGATGTTCTTCTGGCGCTTCTGGTTTGTTTCTTAAATGTATACTGTGTTTGTTTATAGGTTTCCCAGTCTTCTGGTAGTCTGGAATTCTTGGCTTTATTGAATTGTTTCCTTAGTGCGTCTCTGAGCTTACCAAGTTCCGCATTCCACCATTGGTTACCCTTACCTCCGGCAGGTGGGACCCTAAGCTTACAGCACGCATGATAGGCATTTGTGATGTGTTCGGAAAGTTCCGTTACAGTGTGTTCTAGTTGTGTTGGATCTGTCGGGGTTTTGTGTATATCGTGCTTTGATAGTAGTGTGGCTAGGAGATGTTTGTAACCCGGGACATCCGTCCGGCGCGGGTTACGTCTCGGTATGGGTTCTTGTGTGTTGACTGAGAGCGTAAAGCGAATTCTCCTATGGTCGGAGCAAGAAGGTTCGCTGGATACGTGCCAGTTTGATATAAAATTTGTTGCGTTTTCTGTGGCTAGTGTTAGATCAATAATTGTCTGTCCTCTGGCCGTGACCCAGGTTGGTTCCGAGCCTCGGTTAACAATGTTGAGGTTAGTAGTAAATAGATATGTGCATAGTACCTCTCCTCTGTGATTTGGTGTGTCGCTCCCCCAGAGCGGGTGGTGAGCATTTGAGTCGGTGCAGATGATCAGGTCCAGGTTTGCGCACTCGCAGTGTCGCACCAGGTCCGACATCTCTTTTGGTGGGCAGTTCTCGTCGTCACTCGGCATGTAGGCCGAGGCTAATACTATATCTGGGGACTCACCATCGGTTTGGAGTCTGAAAGCTGTCAGATCTCTGGAACAGAATTGGGTGAGTAGTGTAATCGGGATATCTTTTGGTATGTATGCACAAGTTCGTGGTTTGTCTGTGTTATGTGTGTTATAGATTACTTTACCTCCGATGTTATTGAGGCCACATATCTTGTTTTGTCTAATCCATGGTTCTTGGATCAGTGCTATAGTTCTGGGTTTCGTCTCCAGCGCCCTGCGCAGGCTGGCCGTTGCAGCCTGGCTGTGCTGTATGTTTGCTTGCACAATACTCAAAGCTGGTCTGGAGATGGGCGTTGGCGGCGGCGGCGGTTGGTTGGAGTTAGGAGGAAACAGATCCATCGGACAGTTCACCTCCTAAATCCATTTCGCGCCGGTCGCAATTCGGGGATGAGGCTAGTAGCCGTTGCTCGCTCCACCCAGATGGCTCAGGTGGTGGGACATCGGTCTCGGCGTCGGCCATAGCGGCTTTGGACATCTCTTCCTCCAACTTAGCGATGTCGTCAGTCTGTGTCAGTGTCGGGGCAGTTATGGTAGTCTGGCTTCCGGTAGGGGCGTCCGAGGGTTCAGCCTTGGGGTAGAAGCGCACGTATATCGACCCAAGTAGGTACGATAGACGCCGCTCCCGCCCCAAGACCTTTTCGGCCTCAATCGGCGGCAAGCCCAGGGTGAGATAAGTCCCAGGGTTATTACCACCGACCGAGGTCGCCCTATATAGGGCCCACCCATCTAAGTCATACCAGGGGTTCTGTCGTTTCAGAACACCTTGGAGCCGCGCTATGTCCCCATTGTATCTGGGGACGAAGAGCGCAGCTCGGACTCGGGTGGGTATGTCGGACTGCCTCATGACCGTCAGCGTCAGGTCAGAGTCAGGGAGTCGAATGTTAGGTACGTTGAGTGTAAGCCAGGTCAGGGAGTCGTCATCCTCGCACCACATCTGCACGGTGCCCTCCGCTATCCGTGGGAAACCGCGGAAGGACGGGAGTGGTGTTGCAGGGTCGGAGTCCATGAGCCTGTTCTCAAGGTCAGTCTTAATAAATTCTCCTTCGTCAGTTGTCAGATCCCTAGAAGGAGGGGAGAAGCAGATAGCTACGGCGAGCCGCGCTGGGATATCCAGCGTAGCCCGTGCGTAGGTTTTCCGTCCCCCTTGGGCGGTGTGGACTTTCGCACGTTTCGAGTCTCCCTGTAGTGTTCTCGGCGAGGCCGTGTCGTCAGGGCGCTCCCTCTTCGTCGTCCTACAGCCGTTAGGCTCAGTCCGAGACGAAGAGGTGCTTGGCAAGGTGTTTTGTGCCGAGATCGTCTTGTGCGAAGCCCCAGGTCGCCTTCCCCTCTTCCTAGGTTTCGGTTTGTGCTGTTTTGGTTGGTCAGTCAAGTCAGCAGTTCCACCAGTAGCTGACACAATCAAAGACTTTGCGCGCTGGGTTTCCCCCTCGCGTACTCGTCCTTGGTCGTGCGTTTCCGCGTCCGGCTGCTTTTCGCGTTGGGTTGACCCCTCGCGTACCGGCAGCTGGTCGCGTACTCCCTCACTCGCGTCCGTCTGCGCTCTGTCCTCGCGGATTTTGCGCATTCGGCCCTTGAGTTCCCTCTCTCTGGCCATAACTTTTCCGCGCTTTCTTTTCAGCAAGCGTACTTCATCGGCAGAGAGAGAGGCAGCACTTGTAGATCCGCTGTCCTTTGCTATGTCTTTCAGCCTGTCCTCGAACCTCGCGCGCTGGGTAACCAGCGTTTGAAGTTCATGTCCAAGGCTAGAAAGACGAGCTTCGTCAGTGTCGTTGTCGGGATTTCGGGTAAAGCTCTTCCGAACGAGTTTTTGTTGCCAGCCGCTCGTGGAAGGTTCACTAGTCTGTGTAGTAGGCGCGTGAGTCGCAGCCGTTTGGGTGTTTATGTTAGGCGCAGAAGCAGCCTGTCGAGCAGAAGGCTCGACCTCTAAATGCAGTTGGGTGCTCCCCCCCAGATTACGATGGGAGCTGACCGACGAATCGGTGTGGGATTCCCCGGCTTGGCCGGAACCCACCTGGGGACAATAATCTTTTTGTCCTTTCTGCATTATAAAAGATGAGGTGGGCTTTTTTGGAAGCGAGGTTACCCTTCCTCTCGGAAAGAAGGGATGGGAGTAGGATGTGTGCATGATGAAGTGGAGGGAGTGCTGTTTGGAGATTGGAACATGGGAGTGGGGTTTTGGGTTACCCTAGGCCTGGAATGTAACCTTCGGGAACTTCTCTTGTCCGGAGCCAATCACACTGGCACCCCGGCCCCGCGATCGACCCTTAACAGAAAAAGGTGAGTCGGTCCCGCGGCCGGAGATGGGCTATCCGCAACCTGCCCACCCGCTCGGTTGCAGGAGAAGAAGTGCCTGGCAGTCTGGGCCACCCCCATACAGGAGCATACGCTTCTGCATGGGTGCAGTCGAGACCAGCCCCGAGGTTTAAACCCTGTTTACGTATATTATTATATAACTTTAAAAAATCACCTAGGTTACCTTTATCTCTGCCGGGGTTGCGGGAGTGTTCGGGGTTACCTTACCGCGGCCCCGGAACACAACGGGTTCAAGAAGAAACATGGATGGTTTTTAGTCAGTAAAAGTCTGATACACTCTGCCGCTCCACCTACAGCGGGATGATGCACCTCATTTGATGATTTTCCGTAATAAAAAAGGGTACAATTATACAGATTTTTTTCTATGAATCATGCATACAAAGACACAGGTGTCCGTTTGCTTTTATTAATCTGTGGCAAAGTGCGATGGCCACTGAGCCGACGAACTCTGTGTAGGTGTTAGTTGACAGATAAAATACCAACACTTCACTTATTAATTCACTGCCGAATAATAAAAAACTGCCCATTTAAACTTACGTTCGATTTTGTAGTAGAAAACGATTATCCAAGTTAAGTAGCGTTTATTTGGGATGGGTGACCGTTTTTTGTCAATTTCAACATATTAATAAGTCAAGTCATTAATGACATGTAAAGCCAAGAAATATTACTAAGCGTACATTGAAAAATTCGTTCGGATGGGAAACGATTAATACAAACAGACATACAAATTCATTCTTTTGCCATAAATAAAGTTATTTATCACAAAGCTGTGGATCTTATTATAACTATTTGAGCTCTGCTTATTTAGCTACATTATTATATGATTATAGCATGCAAACTTAAATCCTAAAAAGAAAGGTGACATTTATCGATCATACTTCATAAAATTATTTATTCAATTCATTTTACTATTATAATTTTTACATTACTTATAATTATTGTTAGGACTAGGTTAGGTACTTTCATTTCATATCTAAAAAAATTATTAATGTAGTAATTAATGTACCTCTTTTCCATTAACCACTGCCTCAAAACTATCCTAAATCTGTTATATGGCAGGAGTATCAGCAGATAATATCTTGTTTGCACAGTTTTTATTCGGCTTTAGGCTAGATTTTGTCGTAAAGACTTTTTCTCTAGCGTCCATAGTTTGTCCGGTACAGGTGGGCCCTCAATTCTCTATGTAAGAACTGAGGGCCCAACTTTTTACTTCATAACTTGCTTGTCTGACTTTCACAAAATCTGATGTCAACTTGCACAATTCTTTTGAAGTGAGCACTAAATCCTAAACATATTTTCAAAAAGTTTCAAGAAACGGGCCCTCTCACCCACACGCACATGCGCCTTCTAATATCCTGACTTATTTAACCATAAAATAATGTTTACCTATGTTCAGACCTATGGCAGTCGCTCTATGTAATAACTGAAATTCAGCCAAATCTGGTTACACCAGTGAGCAGGGGGCCTACCGCCGAATTCGATGGATTACCGGTAATCTATCTAGATCAAACTTTGTTTTGCGTTCATTAATCCGTACCGGGGAATCTGTCGACAGCCACCTCTCATTCATGACCTTCAGTCCGTGACAGACCAATAGGTAAATGGAGAACGCCATTTTGTTTCGATTTCCATGAGTTCGGCGGTACGACAGAATCAATTTGAAATCCATTTTGCTCTTTAATCGATTGCCATCGAACTCGGCGGTAGGCCCCCAGACTGGGATAATGTTAGGATATGCTGATGGATATCAAACGCGGTAATAATACTTATGAATCTGTCTGGAGCTACGAGTGCTTCCTCAGCTCAGTTGCAGACAAATATAAAAAATATAAATCTCCTACTTACCATATTAACCTTAAATTTCTTATAAAATCTTGGCATGCTGAGAAATTTTACCGCCATAATACCCGCCATTAACAAGCAAATTGATTTGTGAGTAAATATTTAAATTTCGTATCATTACTCATTGGTCTATCGCTTGGCGCCACGGACCACAGAGAATCTCCTCACGTATACCGGTCAAGCACGACCTTAGCTGTCAATAAATTATGTTGTAGGCTAGTGTCTAAAAAGGTTTATCATACAGTTTCTTCTAATCGCGATATCTTTCGCTTAGGTTTCAGAATGATTAGTTGATTGATAATAAATTGTGCAATTATTAGAAACCACAATAGCTTGGTGGGTAGTTTGGTGGGGTTTGAATGTGTAGGGATCCTACAAAGGCCTAAGGAGCGTAAGCCAACCTCACCTGCATGTGGTGCACCTGCCGATCAACGGACGAGGCTCTGATAAACATAATAGTGCCCGGTAAGTGGCAATAGGCTCGCCACCTATTACGTGGGAACAACTATATAATTGGCGAAATATGGGCGTATAATATGCCTCTGCAAACCCTTTCGGAGAAACAGGCGTGAATATATGTGTGAATGTACGATAATTTGGACATACAAAGTTTATAAGGTAAGACGTTAAGGGCTTGCATGGACAGTAAAAAATACTTGAAATCATTTGTGAGCTAAATAAAAAAGGTTTTAATAAATTTATACAGTTCAAAAATGGAATGTAAATCTCCATACCGTGGAATGAGCACGGTAACGAGATAACCTTCAAAACCGCAGCGTTTTAGGGTTCCCGCACACGGGCCACCGGCCACAAACAAAAAACGACGGCACCGGCATGTTTCTTGCAGTTTTTGATTTGTTGCGGCCAACGGCGTCACCGTGTGCGGCGAGTCCATATAAAATGTATGAAAACTACAGAAAATATGCCGGTGGCGTTCGTTTTGTGGTTGTGGCCGGTGGCCTAAGTGCGGGAACTCTTATGCCCCTCTAAGACGATCCGGGACTAGAGCTTCGAAAAATTTGCTAATTGCGCTAGTTTTAAAGTTTTGACCTTCATAAGTGTGGTAGTCTTGATGTAAAAGGCGTTTGTGTCATCATCATCACAGCCCAATAACGTCCCACTACTTAGCACGAGCCTCCTCTCACATATCAAGGTGTGAGGGTATTGGGTCATACTCCACCACGCTGACCCAGTGCAGATTGGCGGAGGCAGGTGTATGGCGTCATGCTGTTAGAATTTTTCAAGCCGCCCATTTGGCCTCTTAACATGGCCTCCACACCACACCTCTAACGACTATTACATTTAGCGATAACCGGGACTAACGGCTTAACGTGCCTTCCGAAGCACGGAAGCGCTCGATATCAAATGCCACACAAACGGTCGCACCGCAGAGCTACGAGCGCTTCGCTGGCGTTTGTGTAATATAAACAATATTTAATGCGAAGAGATGTATTATATTTTCACGTTTTCTTTTCATTTATATTTTATATAATATATCAGAGTACTGTTATTTTGTAACCTAGCAACATACGTCACAATAAGAGCTCTTTTAAGCCACACTTGAATAAATGATTTTGAATTTGAATTTCTGTGTTGGCAGAGAATGCCACAGACGACTAGTCCTACACAGGAAACCAAATTGTTAGTTACGAGTGCTAATAGACTGCACAAAAAAGAAAGCGCATCTATTCTGTTCTACAATACAAAGCGACAGTGATATCTGTGTCAGAGTAAGTCACGAGGTATTTTACTGTCGCGATCGAATCGTGATTGTCTTGTCGAAAAAAAATCGATATGTCGGTATCGAAATGTCCAAATTATTTGTGCGATGAATCAATTTTTAAAAATTGATTTTTGATTTCTTTATATAAAATTACGATTATCTAAAAAGCTACACAAATCGCTTTTTTCTTGCAGACCGACATCAACATCCAATGATTTTTAGCAAGGAGGTTTCATATTTATAGCGTCAATTTTGAGTGACTTTGGAAACATGTTTTATCTATGAATGACACGCAAACGATACGTTTAAAATAAAATTTATTTTTGATCTGGACTCACTCGTAGGACTTGCCAGAGTCAAGTAATTCTTATGATAAATTTGATTATTTGCATTTAGTCACAGTCTAAGTTAGATAAAGTCTGTTAAAGTCGAGTCAAGTCAAAATCCCACCCAAGTGGAGTAGTAAAAACATTACTTGAGGTTCTTCGGAGTTTTACAATCATCGAAATTCACAATTCACTGCTATAATATTATATTTACTATGTACGCTGCTAAAGAGGTTATGTCTAAAATCGACCACATTTAGAAAAAAACCTCGAAATTACACCTCTTTATAGCATTGGCGCCAAAACCCCCTTCAAAGAAATTTGGTTTGCGGAATTTCCGTGTCACAGAGTAAGTCACGCGTTCTTTCACTGTCGCGGCTGGATCGTGATTGAATTAAACTTGAGTCGTGACTTAGTTGGCTGCATGCCCTGAATTCGTTCGCCTTCGCCTTGTCCTTGTTTCATTTTGGACTGATGCCAAAAGTGAGGATATTTTTGCAAAAAGGTTTCACTTTTATAACGGAAATTTTGTTCGTCTTTGGAATTACGTTTAAGCTATTTGTATCGTTGAAAAGACAGGAGCGCGTACGTTTAAAAAACTTTCTGAGAAGGCTTTTCTATGATATTATAGCATCACAAAGGGCGTGAAACGGTTTTCCAAGACGTTATACTGTTACCATAGGAACGGCAAGACGCTTTTAAAATATTTGTATGTGTATTTTACTAAGTAATTACAGAGCGCGTACGTGTCAAAAGATACTTTCTGCTGCGTACACTTGATTTATAGAATAAGCTCTCTAGCAAGGTTTTCCCAACAGATTACAGCCATGACATGCAGCTTTTTGAAACGAGCGTGAAAAGGGATTGGCAATACGCTAGTTATACCCCTAATATTGCAAGCGTTTATAGGTTTTGGTGATCACTTTTCATCAGTCTTCATTAAGTACCATTTAGTGATGTAAATAAAAAATAGAGGCACTTTGGTTCGGTTGCAATGTTGAAATGAGAATGAAAAAAAAACTATTATTAAAAAAGTTTGACAACATTACAACAACATTATTTGAATTTCGTATCAATACTCATTGGTCTATCGCTTGGCGCCACGGACCACAGAGAATCTCCTCACGTATAACGGTCAAGCACGACCTCGGCTTTCAATAAATTATATTGTAGGCTAGCGTCTAAAAAGGTTTAACATACAGTTGCTTCTGGTCGCAAAATCTTTCGCTTAGGTTTCAGAATGATGCTAAATTGTGCAATTGTTAGGAAACACAATACTTAGTAAACACAAAGTTTATAAAGTTAGACTGTAGGGGCTTGGATGGACAGTAAAAAAGTACACATTACTTAAACGCGTCCTTATCTTTGATTCTTTCTTATTCTTCTTTAATGAATTTTTTATTTGATTCCTTTTTTTTGTTGAAATTTGAAGAGACATTTATTTTGTTACAATGTTGCTTTAAAAGGTTGAACTTTAAAACATATAAGTAACAAAAATACATAAGCAAAGTATTTTTGTACATTGTGAAGTCGATTTTTATAACATAGAGTTTAAAGCATGCAAATTATATCAACTGTCAATATCATCTCTATAAATTTCGATTCTATTTTATTCAAATAGCAGGTATCCAACGCCACGTATAAAGTGGTTGGAACAAGCACAGAAATACATAATAAAAACTTATACTTTATTAAAAATATAATTTAAAGGAGGCATTACATAACATTTGATTTCCACAGATAAATGGTCACCAATCACACCGCCTGAGGGTTGGGTTTTATTGTCGAGCATACCACCAACAACAGACTCAACAACAACGTCTACAACAACCACCACCACCACCACCACCACCACCACAACAACAACAGAACAACCTTCAACAGCAGCAGCAACAACCACACAAGTCACAACAGAACGCGCTGAAACTACAACACAGACTGAAGCTACGGAACTACTAACATCTTCTGAAGCAACAACTTCCCCTACTGCTTCTTCTACAACAACAGAAGCAACAACACAAGAGTCCATAGAGTTTACAGTAAACGTAACTCTATCGCCTGCTATGCCAAGTGTTACTACAACTACAGTAGCTTTGTCCGAGTCTACTTCAGCAGTGACTTCGGAAAACTCTACAGAAGTTGCTGGAACTAATGTCAATGAACTTACTACTGCAGAAGATGTGATAGTTACTACAACAGGTGAATTTTTCCATAGCTAATAGTAACTTGCTAAAGCTAAACGCTTTTAATTTAGCCTTAATCGATATTTCATTGGACAGATTTTTATAAAGCCTAAAACAAGATTGTAATTTCAGTACCCAACCAATTCATAATTTGAAAGAGCATAGCCTGTGAGTTTCTTTCCAGTTCTTCTTACAGAGCGCTGGCTCGGAACTGGCACTTAGACTTACTCACACTTAAATATTTATTGTTTTTTAATTGTTTTTTTTGTAAGTGAATTTAAGCTTCGTGATTCTAGCGTAATAATATTTTGATTGTTTTTAAATACAATTTTAACATTTTCAAGTGCTGTAATAGTTTATTTATTTGAGTTTGAGTTTGACATAGTTAGCCAAACGCTTGTAGCGGTTGGATGCGATCTGCAGAGGACTGTGATCGTTGGCGCTCTTTGAGGCAGGCCTACGTTCAGAAGTGGACGGCGATTGGGTGATTTGTAAATTTATTTATAGCCATTTTTATGAAAGTTTATTTTTTATTCCACAGGTGCTCCAATAACGACAACCGAACCTAATTTCAACATGACCAACTACAAAGAAGGTAACATTCCCGTATTTTTTTATTCAGCTAAATTGCAATACAGCGGTAGAAAGCTGATATAATAGGGTAAACCTGTTCAAGAGCTCTCGCGTGCCATTAAAGAGTCACATGTCCAGCAGTGAATGAAGATGGGCTGATGATGATAATAATGATGTTCAACAGTGGACTTCTTGTGTCTGATACAATGATGATGAAATACTTATATTAAAAACTTTCTTTAACATCTATCTAAGATCAATATAAATAAAACTAGATAATAATATAATCGCGATAAATAAAAGTTACATACAATTATTTAAATAATTAACCAAACGTTACTGAGCTGAGATTAAAAACTTTTTGCAAAATCTTACACTTCAATCAATATTGAGTATGGTCTAAAACCTCCTTACCGTTGTTGGTTTTTGTTGAAGGAGGCCTAGCCAAATAAAAGGACATAGGTCGAGATTAAAAACTCTTTACAAAATCAACGAATATTTTTTAAAACAATGCATAAAAAAAGATTGAGTCTTGGCATTATTATCTTGCATCGTGAAAGGAGAAGCTTAATATTAAAACGTTACTAGCTAAGCTTAAAAATAAAAACTCTTTACAAATTTATACAATAGTTTTTAAGGACACTGGCTGCATACAAAAAAAGATTTACCTTAAACAAAGACTAAAATAAACACATCGTGAACTAGGAAGTCGGTGTATGAATTAAATTACTTCACACAGATTACTATTAACTAGCTTTTAATTACCATACCGCAGTAATAAAGATTTTTTTTCATGTAGTACTTTGAATACCGTATCCATTTATCAAGAAATAACTAACCTAGCGAATAGCTTTTGACTCACTGAAATATAAATAATATTTTTGGTATGATAACGAATACCGTCATGGTGTTGAATATTTTGGAAAATTAATCGAATAGCGATATGACATATCGATCGTAGGGTCATGGGGTTGAATACCTTTTTTGACAATTTGTTTTTTGATAGTAGGTACTTAATTGGGCTCTATATACTTAGACTTAAACTAATCTGAACATAGAACCTTCGCACTGGATCCTTCATTAAACTTATATCTACTAAACTAACTAACAATTAAAAATTGTGAAGTAACAAAGTTTTAATTATTCGGGGTTATATGTAAGCATTATTACCGGGATAAATAAGTACTATTTTTACAATACTTACTTATTTCTAATAAATTGAACATCGATACTTCTTTATACATCAAAATACCGCAATATGACTCACCTTTATTAATACAAGCCAAAAAACATGTTTAATAGTTGCACCAAAAACATTATCGCTTAGTATTTGTGACGCGCACCTAGGTCAATCAACTCCAAACATTGTTTTGTACATTCAACAAAGAGCCTAAATTTATTAATAAAACGCCCTCGCGTCGCTTCGGTAGCAATTCACTAAACATTTTACACCTTTGATTACATGATTGGAGTTTTCATAGGGATCCCTATCGTTATCTAGTTATAAACATAGCCTATGTTATTAAGAAATAATGTAGCATTTTAACGGTGAAAGAATTATCGAAATCGATAAAGCAGTTTTGAGTTTATTCTTTACAAACATACACAAATACAAATTTTTCCTCTTTATAATATTAGTATGATTAAAAAAACGTGCACTCGTGTTCGGAATTCAAGTTTTCAACAATGGCTTGACAGCGCTCGGGCGACACGAACGTCACAAGGACATGCAGGCCAACTGTTCGAAATTCAAAAAAACAATACCCGCCACTTGAATTAACTTCTTTGTAAATTAAAGAAAGAAGTTCGCATCAACCAGTAAAGTAATAGCTGTCAAAACAAAAAATATCTAAAATCAGTGTTTTTATAATAATTTTGTTTATGCGAAAAATGGAAGGCGGTTTTAAAAGTGCAACGAAAGGAAATCTAGACGCTTCAAAATGTCCTGGGAATACGAAGAAAGGATGCAGTGACCAGTTCTCGAACTAGTTTTGTAGTTTATGAGTAAAAAGAGGAGTGTAAATACTTCGACGAAACCATAGACGAGTGCTGTGTTCAATAAAGTGCGAATATTGCTCTTAATATTTTACAATTTGGTCTAAATTTTTGCTCTAGTTGTCAAAGAGCTCACTCCGTGAAATTCCAATTCGAATTTCTGTGCAGTAAAAGTTAATTTTTGTTGAGTTAAAAATAAATTAAATAGGTAACGATTTAGTTTTCAATGGTAATATAAAATAATAATAATATTTTCGCACAGTAACTAGATTTTACAATAATGCCATAAATGGATGCAGAAGCGTTAATTTAACTTCAAAAGGATTAAGTAAATAAAAAATAGTGAAAATTACGGTTAAGAAATCAAGCGAATAAATTATTCGCTAAATTCAAAAGTGGTGAAGAAGTAGATGTGTAACAATTTTCAAAGTTCTTTTAGTGAAACTTGTATTCAATTTTTAAAAGCATATGAACAGTCTTTAAGTGAAACTTATATTTAAAAATTTTAAAAAACCGGCAAAATCCACCAATACTTATAAATCATGAAAAACGAAGACTGGGGACAAGTCTTAAAAGCATTATAGAAGTACTTTTATTAAAATTTTGTTTAAAATAAGATAAATTAAAACCGACATAATACAAAAATCCACCAAAGCCATAACTTTTTGATTGTCATTAAACTTTGAAAAAATGATACTGAACTCAACGATGTTACTCCTGACAGTCTGCGGGCGACGCCTGTGGCCCCAGGCCCGTATAGTCGGTGGCCAGAAGTCCGCCTTCGGACAATGGCCCTGGCAGATATCCCTGCGCCAGTACAGAACCTCGACCTATTTGCACAAGTGTGGAGCGGCTTTGCTGAACGAGAATTGGGCCATCACAGCGGCTCATTGCGTCGAGCAGTGAGTATACCACCTTTTTTATTGCTTGGGAGCTTAGACGCGAAATGAGGTTGGGTGTTTTTGACCTCTTTTGTTTATCTGTGTCTTATTTTATACTGTAGAACGCGTTAGATTTTAAGTTGACGTTCATATCTTAAGCCTAATTTTCAAACTGCATGTGGGGACTTCTTGGCGGGACAGTGAAGCGACATGTCTGCAGTTTTGTTTTATTTTCTAAAATTTGTGATATTTCTAACATTAATGTGTAATAACGGTATTGACCGTTAAGTGTTTGTGAATATACATGAGTGTTGGTAAATCAAACAAAGAGATCTCAGTATAGTCCCACATCTTTACTGAGGACTCAAGGGGCTTAGGGGAGGGTATCTCATTTACCATTTATCATCTTTATCATCACTCATTTCCATTTACTATGAATTATATATTATTAATATATCACTTACCTACTTGACACTGGCTAGATGTGCAAAACGCACGAAGCCATTATTTAAAAGAAAAAAAAAACTGCATGTGACCTTTTGAGCAAACTTTATAGAAGGGAGTAAAAGCTGTTTATTTTTCATAATTAAGGCATAATTGAATAAAGGTGTTTTTTCAATTCGTTCTTAACTAATTAAATAGTAATTAATGGGACTTGAGCGATATTCCTATCGATAGAATTTTACATAAGATAGAATTACAAGTTAAATTTTGTATTTTTTGGTGTTACGCAGTTTAAAAATTAGACAAATGTATAAGTTGTTTTATCTTTTGTTATTGCCAGTGTTAAGTATTTTGCAACAATTTGCAGCGTTTTCGTTATTTAGTCACAGTTAAAGTCTTGTCAAGTAATATCCGTTTCAGTCAAGTCAAAGTCATACCGCGAAACCAACGCGGAAATTTATCTACATACAAACTCATACATAAATTTATCTACAAAAAAACTCATACATAAATATATACACGCCTGTTTCCCCGAATGGGTAGGCAGAGCATAATATACGCCCACACTTCGCCAATTGTGTTTTTATTCCCACGTAATAGGTGGCAAGCCTATTGCCGCTTACCCGGCACTGTTATGTTCGCCAGAGCCTCGTCCGTCGATCGGCAGGTGCATCACTTGCAGGTCAGGTTGGCTTGGGCTCCTTAAGTCTTGGTAGGATCCCTATACACACGGAAATTTACAGTTCGCTGTATTTTGCTACTTTACATAATTAAGTACATTGCCGAAAAAATTAAGACTAAAAATCCACATTATTTACACATAAAAACTCAAATTTACGCTAATATGAAAATAACTAAGAAAATATATATACTGTTTTACAGTGAATTTTAGTGCGACTGCGCCAAAACTCCATAAGAGCTATATTGAACGAAACTGCGATAAAAACAATAACTTTGAGTTTGTACTAGCTGTGCCTGCGGTGTTACCCGCATTCATTTGAGGGAGACGTGACATCCATGATGCCTGTATAGAAAGGAATATAAGCTACTTGATACTAATTCTACGCAGACGAAGTTGTGGGCACAAGCTAATATCTTCATATATTATAGCGTATTGTATTATATTATTCAGATTCATTAAAACCCATTCCATTGGCGGGAGAAAATACCAACCTTGACGATTTTCTTGCCCGTTCTTTTGCGATCAAGCTCCCGCCCGCTGTGAATGGGCGCGTTAGTTTATAAGTATAACAGTCAAAATCATAAGAGCTCGATTGAGCCAAACTTGAATAAATAAATTTGATTTAGATTTTTTGATTTTGATTCAGCAGTTATTTCGTTAAAGACTTTTAAACATTCATGTACAAACTTTCGCGTCTATTTATTATATTATGTAAGGATTTCTTACCCACAACTCAATAAGAGGAATAAGTTTTTTTATAAAAATCAATCTCTGGGTGTTACCTTTTCCCTAGCGCCCTCTGCGCTCTACCGGGAGGTACTCAGCCCACCCACCAAGACAAGGTGGAGACCACCCGGGGGGGGGAGTAAGCAAACACTGGATCCTAAGCTTCAGTCTAGGGCAACCGGGATAATACCAAGATATTGATGACCTTATCCTACGGCGCCAAGAATAATTTTTAGCATTATTCAGGTAAATGGCAGCCATAATAATACTTACTCGGCACAGGGTCGCCATACTCGTAATACGGTCATTAAAATATTAATTATGTTTTACCTGCATCCGACCTTCAAACGTCAAAGACCATCAAAGATGAATTGTGATTGGCAGCTTGTCGCCGTGTTATGATAACAAAAGATCAGCGTCGTTAGTCTCTGTCAGCATGAGAATGGGTTGCGATTTTGTTGTTGAATAATAATAATTATTAGTAAAACTAAATATTTTTATCTTTTTCATATAAATGTTTCAAAATTAATTATAATAAAACACTAAAGAATATCTATTGCGTGTAGTTCCGGTCTAGAATAGTGCCCCCCCCTCTCATCTCACGGGGAGTCGCAAGAGTCGGCGAAAAGAAGTCCTACCGGATGATGGGCAGCAGCGTCATACTGTGTACTGGCTTGAACTGCGATCACCAACCCGCCTGCCCAGCTTGGTGATTATAAGCAATACCCCCAATATAAAAAAAGCTATTAGGGAGGCCAATGTTCAGGGGGCCTACCGCCGAGTTCGATGGCAATCGATTAAAAGGCAAAATGGATTTCAAATTGATTCTGTCGTACCGCCGAACTCATGGAAATCGAAACAAAATGGCGTTCTCCATTTACCTATTGGTCTGTCACGGACTGAAGGTCATGAATGACAGGTGGCTGTCGGCAGATTCCCCGGTACGGATTAATGAACGTAAACAAAGTTTGATCTAGATGGATTACCGGTAATCCATCAAATTCGGCGGTAGGCCCCCAACAGTGGACTTCACATGACTGAAACGATGATGATGATAACAGAATACATACTTAAGAAACATAGGAACACACCTAGACCAATACTAAATTCATGTTCATGTACACAAAGATTTGTCCTGCGTGGGAATCGAACCCACGACCTTTGGAGCGGAAAGCGGTAATTACCACCACCACGCCACATCGGTATGAAGTCATACCCCAGTAACATAGTGGAGACTTTACTAGAGGCTTCTGGGGAATTTTGGAATCGATACGAAACATCACAATTCCTCGCAATATCCTCGGGGATAGTGCAAATACGCGAAACTACCATACGTAAAGTCCGCGTATCTGCAATAGATCTAGTTTTACAGGGAAATGTAAAAAAACTTAATATGTTTCTTATTTCAACTAATTTTGGGCCCATTTTTACACATTATATAATTAATTATGTTTTCTATCTCTTGTTGTAAAAAGATTCTGAAAGTACATAATTTAGGCCCTGCGACAATTACATTACATGCATGTAACTTAAATTGGCAAAATTTTTCAGTTACGCGGAATTATCCAATGGCAGTTACGCTAATTTGCACTATCCCCGACGATAATTGTCCTTTACAGACATTTGAGTACATTTTCAAAGAAGTTACTTCTAAAAATCTACTATCTATGGCCGCGATGCGTCTTTTCCTACGTTGGCGCTAAATCTCTATTAATTATTTAAATGTCAAATGATTATAATTAATACATACAATAATTTATCAATGAGGAACTCGTGAGGAAAAATTATCTTCAAACAATGCATAACAAAAAAGAATGTCGTGTCAATTCTAAACGGCAGAAGACCTTCATATATTTTCCTCTTTGCTCTATTTTAGCTTTTAATTTATAGTTTCACTTAAGGCTGCTCATGTCGGTGATTTTTCATAACAAAATTAAAGACTAGGTTAACCAAGTTTACATTGATATTCTTAGACCGATAAGAGACTTTAGCCTTCGGCGTATGAGTCCACGAAGAGAAATCTTAACGGATAACGGGCAGCAGCGTGATTCTGCGTACAGGCTTGAATTGTGATCAATAGAATGTAATCTATTGGGGAGTCCAATGTTCAGCAGTGGACTTGAATTGAAAAAGAATTTAAATACTCGGTCTTAGGTTAGCTTATATTCTTGAACATTACACACATTTTCAATTTTCCAATTCTTTGTACACTCTATAAATTAACACGAGTTGTTAAAATATGTCAGACAGTATCTTGATAGACCCTGTGGGCCACGGTAATATTTAAGGAAAAGAAAAAAAAAAAGGAAAGGACGGATTATTTACACGGATGGCTTTACATTAAATTTATGACTATATTCGATACATTGTCATCTTGCCCCAAAACTAAACAGTACTCGTTCTACGAGCAGCAGTGAAATATTTTTTTCATATTTTTCTTTTTCTTTTTTTAAATTATTAAATGACCGTTTCCCGCTGTGGGTGAAGCCGAAGATTGTGTCAGACTTTTACTGGCTATAAACCATCAATGTCCTTTCCTAAGCCTGTTATGTCTCGGGGTCCCGGTAACTCTTTCTAACAGTACCATACATACTCTACGGGCGAGATTTTCTTAGCGACATGCGCGGTCTTAATGATTCAAATCGCATTGAATTATGGCTTAACATAAATTTCCTTAAAGCAACAGATGTCAATGCCACTAGATCTATTTAATTTAATGTCGTCATATTACTCATAGAAACAAAAAACATTCTTTAAATCTGTTGAAAAACTACGGAAGTTTTTGTTTTTTTTCTTAGAAATTTTTGTTAAGTCTGTTAATTCACTAAAATGAATTTGCCAATGTCAAGTAATTTCATAAATTCATAGTTCATTTATTCATTGTTTCATGTGGTTATTAAAATACGATTATTATTATGATAATATTGTTATTAAGATGTTTACATAAAATTATCCGGCACATAAACCAGGAAGGAAGGGCACTACAATAATAGCAAAAACACATTATAGCATAAATTTATATAATCGTCAACATACAAAATTTTATAAGTCGGCCCGAATACAAAAGATGTCAATTAAATTAAATCAAGCTTATTTGGGTTTTAGTCGTATTAGTCATAGTTAAAGTTAAGTCATAAGTCAAATTAAGACTTAGTCCTAGTAAAGTAGTGTAGACTTTACTAGAGTTTAAGAATCTACACGGAAAATCACAATTCACAATAGTATGACACTTTCCTAGTCTTTTATTCGTTATCGAAGAAGTTATGTCTAAAAATTCACTACATTTCTTTCTTTCTTTCTTTTAAATAATGGCTTCGTGCGTCTAGCACATTTAACCAGTGTCAAGTAATTGATATATTAATAATATATAATTCATAGTAAATGAGAATGAGTGATAAAGATGACAAATGGTAAATGAGATACCCTCCCATAAGCCCCTTGAGTCCTCAGTAAAGATGTGGGACTATACTGAGATCTCACATGGACTCCTTGAGAGAATTTGAAAAGTGAACAAAAAACAAAACTGCAGACATGACGCTTCACTTTCCCGCCAAGAAGTCGACGTAATATTTTATTTCTTTTCTTTCTTTATTTTAAATAATGGCTTCGTGCGTCTAGCACATTTAGCCAGTGTCAAGTAAGTGATATATTAATAATATATAATTCATAGTAGATGAGAATGAGTGATAAAGATGATAAATGGTAAATTAGATACCATCCCCTAAGCCCCTTGAGTCCTCAGTAAAGATGTGGGACTATACTGAGATCTCACATGGACTCCTTGAGAGAAAATTTGAAAAGTGATGTTGCACTGTTTTGTTTGATTTACCAACACTTATGTATATTCACAAACACTTAACGGTTAATAATTCACCGTTATTACACATTAATGTTAGAAATATCACAAATTTTAGAAAATAAAACAAAACTGCAGACATGACGCTTTACTTTCCCGCCAAGAAGTCGACGTAATATTTGACAGTCTCTATCTGTGTTTTTTTAAATATAGGTATTACAAATTATTAATATTTAGGTAAAATGTGTAATCGCAACGCAAATAATAATCATTTTATTAATTAGTCGCTTCAGTAGTCGGCCAAGGCATTAATAATCTATGGCTTTCGGCAGATTCCCCGGTACGGATTGATGAACCTCCGGAAATTTAGATTTACATGAAATAGCTAACATTCATCGAATTCGGCGGTAGGGCCCCAGATCCAGTTAAATCAGTATCTATTGCCCATAAAAGGCTGAACTACACACCCATATGATAAAGGCGTGGGATGGGACATTTAAATATTGTTATCTAATTATTGGAACTAGATACTTACTAGGGTGTATAACTGTATAGGGTTCCTACCAAGATCTAAGTAGCCTAAACCAACCTCACCTGCAAGTAGTGCACCTGCCGATCAACGGACGAGGCTCTGGCGAACATAAAAGTTCCCGTTAAACGGTAATAGGCTCGCCACCTTTAACGTGGCACCAACAATATAACTGGCGAAATGTGGTAGTATAATATGCCTCTGCCTACCCCTTTGAATAAACAGACGTGATTTTATGTATGTTTGTATGTACTTATGCTTGTTTTTGTATTATATACCTGTTAAATGTAATGTCAAATGTATTGGATCAAAAAAAATGTACTTGTATCTTGATTGATGAGACATTGATCTTGATTGATTGATCTCTCCTCAGTGTGGCACCGTCAGAGCTGCTCGTTCGATTGGGTGAGCACGACTTGGCTACCGACAACGAGCCGTATGGCTTCGCGGAGCGGCGCGTCCAGATCATCGCCAGCCACCCCCACTTCGATCCTGCCACCTTCGAGTACGACTTGGCTTTGTTAAGGTAAGATTCTGACTTTGTTTAGGGTATTAAGGCGTTAATGAAAGATCGCTGCCCTTGTGGGAATTCAGGACGACTTTCATAAATAAATAAATATTTCTGACACTTACACCAATTATTTAGTTCCAAGATAAGTATCATTAAGTACTTGTGTTATGGATATTAAATAAAGGATAAACATACATAAATACTTTTTTTTTGTAAATACATTCTTAATATACATAGGAAGCGCTCGTAGCTCTGCGGTTCTCGGTGGTCGGAAACGATCACCGAAGTACAGCAGAGTTTACAGAGGTCAGTCCTTGGATGGGTGACCGTTTGTGTGGCATTTGATATCGAGCGCTTCCGTGCTTCGGAAGGCACGTTAAGCCGTTGGTCCCGGTTATCACTAAACGCGGTAGTCGTTAAGCCATGTTAGAGGCCTAATAGGCGGCTTGATAAATTCTAACAGCAGGACGCCATACACCTGCCTCCGCCAATCCGCACTGGGTCCGCGTGGTGGAGTATGACCCAATACCCTCACACCTTGATATGTGAGAGGAGGCTCGTGCTCAGTAGTGGGACGTTTATGGGCTGAGATGAAAACACCCAGACCAGAATAAATACACACAAATATTTGTCCTGTGTGGGAATCGAACCCACGACCTCAGGGATGGAGTGCGGGTATACTCGCCACCACGCCATATCGGTAGTCTAATTTCATGCATCGATATAGTGAATAAATGCATTGAAAAACTTGAATAAAATCTTTGGAAAAGGTTTGATCTACTAATAAAATGGGGGTGGCATTAAAATGCTATTATGGCTACGCTTAAAGGTTAATGGTACTTGACTATTAGTCTAAAAAGAAAGCTCTGAGCCGCAAAAGAAATAGTAATTTTTAGTGTCACGTGATTAAATCTAAAAGTAGGGAATCCGTAAAAGAACTGTAGTGAATGGTCGATATAGCAAGGCGTATTTGCAAATTGAAGTGGTAATGGGGCACAAACACAGATATAGATAGAACTAGATAACGCAAGTATCACGATTTGTATGAAAACCAAGCGTGCCATTTTTTGACTACCTACTATGACGTCACAAGCACTATTTAGTGATGGGAAAATAAACTCGATTCAAAGACGCCGCCGCGTGCGGCACCCGTTTCGCCCCACCCCCCGCCTAGCGCAAGCGCTGACCCAGCCAGCAGTACGCTGAAAGTTTTCGTATTGAGAGGTTGTGTGTTCGTGCGCGTTCCGTCGACGGACACACATCGTTTTTGGATACCTTTGCCAAAATTTCAAGTAAGTTTACCATTATAAATACGTGAATATTCGATTGAAATACCTTATATTCAATTTAGTTCTAGTGTTTACAAAAGCAACGAGATTCGGTGGGATCTCGTTGCTTTTCGAATCGATCTTTATTCAAAATTGAGATGAAAAAGGGTACTTTTTAATCTCAATTTTGAATAAAGATCGCCTTTGTATATACCATTTCTCAATTTTCAATTACCGTACGAATACATCTATTTATTGAGTAATTGTATACAGTAAATAATTATTAAGAATCGTTTAAATCGATTAATTAATCGATTTTGTGACAGAGTAATGAGATAGACAGAGGAA
This sequence comes from Musotima nitidalis, assembly GCA_949126915.1. Lineage (NCBI taxonomy): Eukaryota > Metazoa > Arthropoda > Insecta > Lepidoptera > Crambidae > Musotima > Musotima nitidalis. The sequence continues at coordinate 4,874,042 of OX421441.1, forward strand.
TGAGATAGACAGAGTAATGATAACTAACTTCATCAGTTGTGATCTTCAGTACATCAATAGTCGGATATGCTGCTTTTGTTACTATTCGTTGCTTTTTCCCTTCAACAAAGCATGCTTCCTCAAAATGTATTGAACAAATAGTGCTATGCTTTGTTGGGAACCAATCTTTCTTTCCCGTCGCCTCAATCCATTTTTCTTTTAAATTGGGTTCATGTGGAAAACTAAAAAACAAACACTAAACGTTACGATTATTTACTAAAATTGTCTACATAATTAGTACCTATAAAATACAAAATCATTTCTCTGTTTCCGAAATCGATTCTTGAGAATCGATTTGTGTTGCCTACGATGAACAGCACTAATCGCTAAAACTGACAGAAAAATGATAAAAGCCCCTGTACTACAAAACCGATGCGATATACGATAGTATCACTTGCTGCGATATTCATCACTTGTTAAAACAAAACGTCGCATCAACCGCTTCTAGTAAAAGCCGCAATGTAACACGAATATGCAGTTAACGTTTGATGACCTATGTTTTTTCTCAAATTTGGTATTACAGAGGGTATTAGATCAAAAATAATTGATTTTAATATTAAATATGCATAATATTAATCACAAAATGACTTACCGATGGAAGGAAACATTTCCTTTATTTTTTCTCCTCGCATTTGTACAGTTTTTACAATTTATAACTGAGCAATTTACCATTTTATATTTTTTTACTGACGTCCGACTAGCGCGGCACACCGATGCAGACTGAGCGCGAAAGTGGCCGCTTACGATTTTTGTTCGTAAGCTGGGCACGCGAAGTAGTTGCTCTTGCGTTATCTAGGTCTATCTATATCTGTGGGCACAAAGCTTGAAGAACTGACGACTTAATGGGCGTGAAGGTTCTTCAATTGCGACCGCGAATCAGCAAACGTAGTAGAGGACGACCAGGTAGACCGAGGATATTGTTAAGGCGGCTTAAGATCGATCGACGAGGAAACCAACCAGGGTGGCTTGTATTCAGAAGTGCCATTCATGTGGCTGACTGAAATATATTATACGACTTATTCGTTTTTTTTGACATGACATTTTTATTATTTAATTAACAATTTATGCACATAAGGAACATACACAAAGATAAAAGTTATGAAAGACATGTACAACGGCACTGCTTTTTCCTAAAAGGAATTTCTACCAGCAGACCGAAAAAAAGAAAAAAAAATATTATGATTATTACAATGACTATTAATTCCACTTCTGTTATATTGCCGGACAGTCCCGCAGCCCCGGCAGGCTTGACCCCTCCCTGGGGGCCCTCACTGTGCTGACATCTCTTTAAGGCGCGCGTGGAACACGAACGCGCCGTCGACGCGGCCTGTCGCCTATAGAAGGCGGACGGGCGGCGAGTTACCCATTACTCACCGCCCGCAAGCCAGCGCCTACGGTGGCTGGGAGTCACCTTGTTTCTCCCGACGTCTCGGGCGCCCACCGCGGCGGCTGGGACGAGAGGCACTCTGCCTTTCTCGTTCTGCCGCCTCCTTTGCTAGCATGACCGCTTCGCAAAAGGAGGCAACAGCACCCCATTTCCTCTCGCTTCGGACCATGGCCTCCACCAGGGCCGATCGCGAGAGGGCGCCGCCACCGATTGCAACTATTGCCCTACGTTACGCAAAATAGATGTTCTATTAAATGACATAACAACCACATGTTATTCTGTTTTATGTGAATAAATTTATTTTAAATTAATTCTTTGAGATAATCAATCATAATGAGCCCTATTCTTTATGATTTTTGAAAACCGTTAGAAAAATGTTTGACAGCGCGCCAAAAATAGTTTTTTTTTGCACCATAGACACACACGTAGCAACGGTACAAGTCTGTTCAGGCTAAGGTCAAGTGCAGTAGTGAGTGACCGTTCTGTATTCTGCCTTGTATCGTGGAGTAAAAAATGAATAGTATAGCAAACAATACAAAAGATAGATCGACCGATTAAATGAATAATTATTTTTTACATAAATTAATGTAAATTTCAAACGTCTGTCTGCTTTTTTTAATTTTAATTAGGTGTTGTTTTCTTCTGTTGGTGCTATCTGCTATGTCTACCAATTTGGGGACTCTACTCTTAGGTCATGGGTTCGATTATCACACAAAACAATTGTATATTAAAAAAACTAATAGGTATTTGTATTGTCTTGAATAGTTTATATGTATTATAAGTATATTTTTTAAAAATAAATATTTGTGAAGTTTATCCGTTGGCCACCATGTGTGAGATATTTAAGAATATTTTTAAAAAACTTTTTTTTCCATATCGTCGGGGATAGTGCAAATCCGCGAAATTTGCATACGTAAAGTCCGCGTATGCAATAGATCTAGTTTTAAAGGGGAAGGTAAAAAACTCAATAAGTTTCTCATTTTAACTAATTTTGGGCCCATTTTTACACATTATATAATTAATTATATGTTTTATCTCTCGTTTTAAAAAGATTTTTCTGAAAGTACATAATTTTGGTTCTGCGAGAATTACGCACATTAACTTAAACTAGCTGTTACCCGCGACTTCGTCCGCGTGGAATAGTATCTTTGGGTAGCATTTACAACCTCCTTTTCGCAATAAAAAGTAGCCTATATCCTTTCTCAGGGTCTAGACTATCTATATACCAAATTTTATTTAAATCCGTTCAGTAGTTTTGGCGTGAAAGAGTAACAGACAGACAGACAGAGTTACTTTCGCATTTATAATATTATATTATATATATTAAATATATATATATTATATATATAGTAAGGATATAGTAAGGATATAGTAAGGATTAGTAAAATTTTTGACTTACGCGGAATTATCCAATGCGCTAGTTACGCGGATTTGCACTATACTAGTACCCGACTATATCACTACCACCTCGTTAAACAAAATCGCTTTCCTCTGTCTGTCCCTAATGTATACTTAGATTTTTAAAACTACGCAACGGACTTTGATGTGGTTTTTTTTAATAGAAAGAGTGATTCAAGAAGAAGGTTTATACGTAGATAATGCGCACGAAGTCACGGGCGGCCGCTAGTATACTATATACCTAAAGGACAATATCGCACCTTTCATACATATATACATATATGTACATATGGGGGCTTAATTCGAAAATTCATGATTTTTGGGATAAAGCTTTTAAAGATTTTTTAGCCCCTATATTTTCACAAAATTGATCATAACTAAATTAATTTTTTTGAGATGTTGGTACCCCTATAGTAGAAAAGCTGCGAATTATAGACCGGTTTTTTTTAATAGATTGAGTGATTCAAGAAGAAGGTTTATACATAGATAAGGCGAACCAAGTCACGGGCGGCCGCTAGTATAGGTACTCATAAAATAGAAAAAACACCGATATCAAAGACAATATATATCTAAGCGATAAACAATGTTACTTTTGAAAAGACCGTGATTCAAAGCGTATTTTTTTTATCGACAGGTTCTACGAACCGGTGACCTTCAAGCCCAACATTCTGCCGGTGTGCGTTCCTGATGATGATGACGACTTCGTTGGGAAGACAGCCTTCGTTACGGGGTGGGGAAGGCTGTATGATGGTGAGTAATGTATTATAAAAATACGGTTAAAAGTTGCAATATTAATGACAAACCCAACCCAACTTCTACGAGGCTCTGGCGAACAAAAAAGTTCCGGGTAAGCGGCAATAGGCTCGCCACTTATTATTTGGGACAAACAATATAATTGGCGAAATGTGGGTGTACAAAATACCTTTGCCTACACCTTCGGAGAAAAAGCGTATTATTGTTATTTTTTAGCACTGATATTATTGCTGGGCAGAGTACGTGGCTCTCGAATTTGATTAATATCTTTTTAAACATTGTATTATAGCACTTCGGGTGCTATCAAAAATTTGATGCTGACTGTATATACTAAACAAACAAAAAGTTTCTAACATAAAAAAAATATTTCTTTCCAGACGGTCCCTTACCAAGCGTTCTCCAAGAAGTCCGAGTGCCGGTTATAAACAACACATTATGTGAGGCGATGTACCAGGACGCGGGCTACAATGAGCACATACCGAACATATTCATATGTGCAGGCAGGAGAAAGGGCGGCGCTGATAGTTGTGAAGGTAAGCCATTATCTGAAAAAATCCGAGATGGCTTTTTTGAAGCATTCTTCTCAATCTCATTGCCTTTTGGAAGCCTCGTTAGAATCACGACAGGCTGACTGACAGATCCCCCCGATAAGAGTCACCGAAAGACTGACAAATCTTGATAAAAAACCACACCAGACAGATAAACTGACGAACCTTGACAAATTCCGGCAAAGAGTCCATTTGCTTTTATTTCTTGATTATGGTACCGCTCATAACTCTTTCATTGTTGTTAATAAAACAATTGGAATTTCCATTTTGTGTGTGAAAATTTGACGAATCTGAATGATCCTGTTGATCTTAAAGACAGTAAAGTATATTTTATTTAATTTAATTTTAAGTTATGTTATACAATTTCGTTACATGTGTGCCGTGTGGTACCGGCCTACCGGTCATCTCACGGGGAGTCGTAAGAGTCGACGAAGAGAAATCTTGCCGGATGATGGGCAGCAGTATCATACTGTGTATTGGCTTGAACTGCGATCACCAACCCGCCTGCCCAGCGTGGTGATTAGGGGCAAATTCCCCCAATAGAATGTAATCTTTTGGGGAGGCCAGTGTTCAGCATTGGACTTATAAGGCTGAAACGATGATGATAAAACAACATGGAGTTCTTCATAAAGGGCGTAAATCTATATTAAAGGGTCTCAAACCCTGTACTTAGTGTGCTGAGGCTGCAGTGACCAATAAACGGGCCGAATTCAAAAGTGACACGTTGTGGAATAATAAAAAAAAATCTGAAAGTGTTTTTTTTTTTAATTTGCTGACTGGACTTCTTGGCGGGAAAATGAAGCGTCATGTCTGCAGTTTTGTTTTATTTACTAAAATTTGTGATATTTCTAACATTAATGTGTAATAACGGTGGATTATTAACCGTTAAGCGTTTGTGAATATACATAAGTGTTGGTAAATCAAACAAAGCAGTGCAACATCACTTTTCATATTCTCTCAAGGAGTCCATGTGAGATCTCAATATAGTCCCACATCTTTACTGAGGACTCAAGGGGCTTAGGAGAGGGTATATCATTTACCATTTATCATCACTCATTCTCATTTACTATGAATTGTTGGTGGTTAACACTGGCCAGATGTGCTAGACGCACGAAGCCATTATTTAAAATAAAATAAAAATTTGCTGACTGCCGAACACAAGAATAGGATATGGTACATGATGACTAGATATATTTGAACAGAACGTAAAAGACGAATAAAATCCTGAATCGCGCAAACGAAATGTAAATACCAATAAACTGCAAGTTATTTCACGACTAAATATCTTAACCTCTGCCGACCCGCACTGGGTCCGCGTGGAGTTTGACCCAATACCCACCAGCTTGGCTCGTGAGAGGAGGCAAGAGCTCAGTAGCGTGACAATAATAGACTGATTTAATGATAAGGTGATGATAAATATCTATATAAATTAATGTCGTGTCCAGGTGACAGCGGTGGTCCAATGGTGGTGCAGCGTGGTCGCGATAACCGTTTCGTGCTGGGTGGTGTCATCTCATGGGGTATCGGCTGCGCTGAGCCCAACCAACCTGGAGTCTACACGCGCATCTCCGAGTTCCGGGACTGGATCAACCAGATATTGCAATTCTAGATGACAAAATCTACCAAATAAAAAAAAAGAAGCAAACATTTACAAATACGGACTTTAAAAATTAAGTGACAGTTTTGCAAATAATAGCGAGCAAAAAAGACATTTATAAATATTGTGACAGTTTTGCCCTTAATTTTAAAATTACTTGGTTAAAAAAAATGTTGCAAACATTCACAAATACGGACTTTAAAAATTAAGTGACAGTTTTGCAAATAACAGCGAGCAAAAAAGACATTTATAAATATTGTGACAGTTTTGCCCTTAATTTTAAAATTACTTGGTTAAAAAAAATGTTTTGTGTCCTCATTTTCGTAATCTCACGGGGAATATGCCTAACCAATCCAGCGTCTACACACGCATCTCTTCATTATCATTATCGCGAGTTCTGAGATTGGATCAACCAAATAGGTACTGAACAACTGAAAACAAGCAAAAGAGGCACAAAAACAGATTGTGACAGTTTTACAGATAAAACCAACCGAAAAGGTCATCTATAAATATTGTAACAGTTTTGCCCCTTATTTTCGTCATATCGCGAATGGGCTGCGCTGTGCCCAACCCGCTTAGCATCTACATACGCATCTCAGAGTTCCGAGACTGCATTAACTAAATACTGCAGTTCTAGATCACAAAAACTATCAAATACGAAAAACAAACACAAAAGAGTTAAAAAAAAATTGTGACAGTTTCGCCCGATATTTACATGAGTTATCCATACCCCTTGTGTTAAATACTTTTTACACATTTCAAATCACAATTATGTATGAAACAAAAATTAGAAAAGTGATATAAAAACATTCCATGTTACTATATTTACGGTAGAATTACCTATATATGCAAATTTCTTAATTTATTACAAAATAAGACTGTGTTTTTGGTGCTAATTGGTCATCGATTATCATTGTTAATCTTTATTGAACTTTAACAATTGATTAATTGAACTCTGATCTTCGTAAACAACGAATTTAACATTACGTGTCAACGAATTACATGTCATATTTATCGTGTGACATGTAATATTGTTTCAAGTTAGTTTTCTAACTCAAAATGTTATAAAGTAACTTTAAACTAAATATTTTTATGTTTACTATTAATGCCCTTTATACTTATTTATTTATTTAGTTTATTATGTTTTGTTAAAACTATGCATTTTCATTGAATGTAGAGTCTATTAAATTCAAAAATGTTGAATTGGGGCATACTTAGTAGGTAATTATTAATTAATGATATGTTCAAATTATCGAATTTATACTTAATAATATACATAATTATGATAATTTAATAAAAATTTCGTGTAATTTTAATAGGTATTTTACTGCATTGTTTAAATATCTAAGTCGCCTTACGTGGAAAAAATTATTTGTTAAAAAATATATTTTTAGGTATATATTAAGAAAATTAATTAAATTATGTTTAATTCATTTCAATAGTAGGTACTTAAATTAAGAATGTGACCGTTTAATTAAACTTAAAAATATTGCCAGCTGCGTTTCGCTTCATGAAAACTACAAGTACACATTACTACTGTCAAAGCTTAACCTGGCAACTAATTTTCCCTCATTCATTTGATATGAAAAATTATTGCCAGATTATGCTATTCTTTTATAGCTTCTTGCATTTATTTATTGTTTGACTCAGTTACAAGATACAAATTATAATATTTGTTATATAAAAATAAATTACACAACATTATAGATAAATTGGTATCTCTTGCAGAACATACAAGTACTTTTAGTAATGAAGTACTATTTTACAATAAAATATAAAGAACTAGTTCTTTCATAACAAATTATTTAGCAAGTTCTGTTTGTGAAGGAAAGCCGTGGCAGAATTTGTAAGGTCAAAATTATTTCTTAATTTTTTTACTGTATAAACAACCTAATTAAGTTAAAACAGTGTAAGTATAGGTACAATTAGATATTAAAACAACTATTTATTTTAAGCATTACTATTAATTATTAACTTATTATGTAGGTATCTACTTATATAAATAAATTTTGTAAGTGGGTACCCTAATTACTTACTTATAAAAAAATATTTTGTAAATATTTCATGTGATTTGGATTTGAGATTTGCATTTATTATGTTAGTTTTACTATTGAACCATATTGATTTCAAGGTAAAGTCATAAATGGAAGAATTTATTAAAAATGTATACAAACATACTTGTTATTTTTTTATTTTCTTATTTATCCAAGAGCATATTTGTGTGGTGTTGTGACACTAAATTAAAGATATTATAGCAATACTTATTTGTAGATATAAAAGAACACAAGGATTTGACCTCAAAAGCGCATTGCAGGACCTACACACCTATATCAGTCATTAATTTGATAAATATATCTAGGTAGGTACTGCTGGGGTAGTATGAAGCTGATTCTACAATCATAATCTACAATGGATAGGCCTACGCCTATCCAGACACATAGATACTGTGGTGGAAACTAGTGTTCATTTAATTAAAAGGCTTGACTTTGCATTATTCTTTCATCTTGGTTATATGGTATGACGACCGATATGGCGTCGAGGTCAGTACACCTGCACTTCACTCGAGAGGTCGTGGGTTCGATTCCCACACAGGACAAATCTTTGTGTGCATGAACATGAATATTTGTTCTGGTCTGGGTGTTCTCCTATGTATCTTAAGTAGGTAGGTATGTATTTACAAAAAAATAAAGTATTTATGTATGTTTATCCGTTATTTAGTATCCATAACACAAGTTCTTAATGATACTTATCTTGGAACTAAATAATTGGTGTGATTGTAAGAGAATATTTATTTATTTCTTTATTATTATATAAAATAACACTGGGGGAAAAGTAAAACTCCAGGGATTGGAGTACCGCACCGCCTCAACTCGTATTTCGATTAAAATGCCATGACAATCAGTTGTCTTCCAAGATATTCTTTCTTTATAATATCAATTCGAGTTCCCTATGCACATAGAGTTCGAACGCAGAGTTTGTTTATCCTTCGCTCTTACTGTACAATATTCAAAGAGAACCTGCTGCCAACCAAACCTTATGCGGGCTTCGATCAACAATACAACTGTTGATCGAAGTATGCGGGAGTTGAACCCGGGGCTTCCAAGTTCCACCACTCAGCCGTTCTTCAGAACATTTCTTGAGCACTGCACTAAGATCATAGGTTGTTTTTTTATATATTAAAATATCACTAATATAACTTTTATTGATAATATCTAGCGCATAAGCGTGTTCAATCTGTGCACAGATAGCCCAATATAATAATTATGGTTATTAGTAGGTACCTACTATCATACTAATTTTAAATTAATAACCCAACTTTAATCATATGAAAACCTAGCAAATACTATACTCGTATACAGCTAAACTGTATTTCGAATAGTAAATAATTAAATTAGAAATATTTAATGATAACAAATCTTCAATTTCAAAGCAAAACTAGACAAAAGTATCCGAAAGAAGAATGTCAAAAAAATGTGGAACGCTTCACGATTTTGCGTGTCATCCTTGCGCAGGGGCCATGCTAATCTTCTCTGTATCGTTCCAATTTTAGTATATGTACTGCCGAAGCAAGTACAATTGGTAAGGAGAAACTTTTATATATATACCAAGCATACAAAATAATTCTGTTTGCGCGATTCAGACTTTAAGGCTATTGTCTAGCTTTGTATGAAAAGCGGTGAACAACGCTACCTGTTGACGATTTGGGGGAACTAAAACAAAACCAACCTTTCATTAGCATACAATTTAAATGGTCTGCTTTACGAACATTTGTTTGTAAGAACATAAATATTTCATTTTAGAATAACTAAAGTATTATTCTATCTTTATCATATTAATAACAATTATCAATGTATTTAAATGATAAAAACTAAATTTTACATACTGCAAGCAAAGCTAGCAATCGCATCATAGCGCCGAGATGGATTCGATTCCCACACGGGACTTAATTAAATTAATTAATTAATATTTTCTGACTATTATACCAGTTGTTTAGTTCTAAGATATGTATCATTAAGAACTTGTGTTGTGGATATAAACAATGATTATATTTTGCTCCAAAAGTACTTAATATATTTTAAAGATTATTTCACTAATCGTTTTCGTAGCTAGGGTAAATTATTCATAAATTTACATTAGTGAATCTTATCAATTTTTGGTATTTACGTATGGGGTCATGAATAATTATTAGATCATATTAAAATACATAGAAAATTTACTATATACAGTTTTGTATAGCTAAGTAATAATAAATACTTAGTGTGTATAAACATCTATTTATATATTTAGAAAGTGAAACAAACAGTAGCAGTATATTAAGTGAAAACTGTGTAAAATCCGTCAGTTGGTGAACTTATGTGTTTTTTAATAGAAAAAGTTTATGAATTAAGAATAACTAATTTAAACTTAGTCTTTTCAAATTTATCTTTAATTTCCTAAATTTTTTTAGCGTTAAACTATTGAGGATTACATAAATTATACGAACAATAAATCTTTATGTAGGTGTAGGTACAGTCAGCGTTATATCGACACCCGTCTCTTTTGTCAGAAGCGTTATGTTGATGACTGTACCGCGTAGCTCTAAGCTTTTAAAACTGTTACCAACGAAATAAAACATAAAACCACCAATGTAAGCAAGTGATGGATTAAAAATATCTTTGTAACAATTCCCGCGCTACTATAATTTTCCGAAAAATAGAGATACTAGACTCGTTTCAGCGTTGGTCGTGAAGACATCGTTGTTCTGAGGCTCCTATTTTACCTGAAGATGCCCTGTGTAAGGGCGAAACACGTGTCGTGTTGAATAGTTTCTCAATTTTTCGGAAATTATAGAAGCGCGGAAATTGTCACAAAGATATTTTTAATCCATCATTTGCTTACAATGGATTTCCGCAAAGTAACGACTGAATCAATAAATTACCAGCAATGTACACAAAACCTTCAATCCCTAACCAGCCTATCCAGTTCTGTAAACGCTCAGGTCACTAATCCATGGATTACTGCTTCACTTCCTTGTAAGGGGTCATCCATAAATGACGTCACACAAAATTCGTGATCTTTTAACCCCCTCTCCGTCATTGTCACAGCTGTTCACACTTGTGAGACTCCCTCCTCCATAGCGTGAGGTCACACAATTCGCAATTGTAAAGCAAATAATAATTACATCAAAACAGCAGTTCCAAAGTTTTCATAGTACCTGGAACTTTGAAATGTGACGTCACGAAATATAGGATCCCCCCATCCCCTTGTCACACTTAGTCAACCCCCTCCTGCCCCCTTAACGTGTGACGTAATTTATGGATAGCCCATAACACTTCATTACTACCATTACGAACGACATAAATAAAACAAACAATATTTAAAATACAAATAATGCCTTTATTCCTAAACCAACTTTTCACTTCATCTGAATCATGCGCGCCAGTGTCCAGTCGTGCTTGATCTCCGTGACGTCATCTATCAGTACCCCCTCCGCGGTCACCACGCCCAGTTGATACCGCTGGAACGCACGCGCATCGCGGTAGAATAACACCTCCATACATTTGCGCACTAGAGATCTGGGGAAAGGAATGACAATTGATGGATTATAATAGAAAGAACGAAAAATAATTTATTCTGTGACAACATCAAAAGAAAACAAATACATTATATTTAAGTAACTATTTGAAGAGTGTCACAGAAAAGGTGACTCAGCATAAAGCCGAGGTGTCACGAAAACGCCTTGACGCTGGTCTTCCGTAGATACCGTTTGTGAGAGCACTGCTATGACACATTCATTCTATACATTGTAAAACACATTACATACATACAGTTACAGTGACGACGTGACGACCGATATGGCGTGTATATCTGCACTCCTCTCCTAACGACCTTAGGACGAGGGTTCGATTCCCACACAGGACAATAAATTTGTCAGTTTTTTTTTATAAATTACATAACTTTATATAGAATCGCTTTACATAGACAAACACATGTGTATATACAACATTAGTACATTAGCTTTATTATAATTCACATATAATGAATGAATGAATATTTGATGTAACACGTCTTTTATCCTGTTTTGCTTATTACACACAAATTTGAATTACAATCTAGATTCTGTACCTTAGTTCTTAAGATTTTTATTTGTAAAATTGTAATTTGTCGTGTGTATTAATAAATAAATAAATATAAACCTATCTATATCTCCGAGTCTCATATCATCACCCTCATAGTTTCAGCCATATGATATATAAAGTCCACTGCTGAACATTGGCCTCCACAATAGATTACATAGTATTAGAGGTATTTGCCCATAATCACCACGCTGGGCAGGCAGTTTGGTGATCGCAGTTCAAGCCAGTACGCAGGATGACGCTGCTGTCTATTATCCGAAGGGATTTCTCTTCGTCCACTCTCTGACTCCCCGCGTGATAAGAGGGGTTGCCACTATTCTAGGTCAGTACCTCAAGGCACTCATTATAGTCCTGGGCATCCAGTGGTAGAATTCTTAAGGCCGCTCCCACACGGCAGAAGAGAGAGAACGGAATGTATATGTGATAAAATAAATAATAGTTCTAATTAGCCATAACTCACTTAGCGGTCTCTTCATTGACAGGTCCAGCAGCTAAAGCGTCTCTTAACAGAGGAGTCGCCATGTAAGCACCAAGCCCTGTGGCGACCACTGAGTCCTCGTATGCTGTGCCTAGCTTGTCCACAGCACCCAAGAAGGGCTGTCCATCCTAGAAACCACCAAAAAAAAAGTTTAGATCCTAGGCAATTTTCATCGCGTACTTAACTAAGCTAAAACCTAACTTAAGCATGTAATTAGCCTAGGCGGCGACTGCGGCTAAACCCTTTAACAGGCAGAGCATTGGTTTTCCACCTTAAGTTAACCGCATAACGTTCAATTTATGGTGGTCATATATTGACCACTGCCTGGTAAAGGGTTAATAAGGCAGATTGTGTTCTATAAGCTTCGTGATTTAGTGTAATAATATTTCGATTGCTTTTTTTATATTTTAATTACGACGTTTTATTATCATAGTTTATGAAATAAATATTTTTTTTACTTTTTACTTTACTTTTTTATTGGGAGTATTCGCCCATTTCCACCACGCTAGACTGGCGGGTTGGTGATAGCAGTTTTAGCTAGTACCCGAAATGCTGCTGCTGCCCATTATCTGGTAGGAATTCTCTTCGTCGACTATTACGACTTGTCGTAAGATGAAAGGGGGTGGCACTATTTAACATTTTTTATTAGGTCTCTATAACTCTTGAGGTGCAATGTGTGCAAGATATAGCAGCTATAGATAAAGCTGAGTTTAAGGATTCATGTTCAATGTATCCTTAAACTCAGTCAAATAGTTACACTTATCACTTAGACAAGAGTATTAAACAAACCTGCATCCCGGTAACTATGTAGTTGTTCCACAAGGGGTCCATCTTGCTTCGCTTGTTATAGAGCACCCTAGTGAGCCAGCAGTACAGCGAGCGTGGCTTCAGTTGAAGCCCATCACCAATACACTTCTCGTCTATACTGAAAACAGGACAGTTTTTTCAAGAAGCATTCTTACTTATATTATGGCCACTAAGGTTAAGATGGTTATTTATTACTTTTTCACACAAAACTACTGAATGGATTTTAAGTTAAGTTTAAAATAATATACCTCTACTAATCCTGCACAGATAAAGTTATGGGCATCAGCTGGTATAGCAACTTTAGCAATTTGAAATTACACAAATGCTATGCAATGTCGAAATATATCCTACAAAGACTATAACTTTACGATTATATCATTATACCAAAAGCTTTATAAAATTATAAGAAAATTGTAAAAAAACAATTTTCTTAAAATGCAATCTGGTTTAACCATTGAACAATGTATTGCTTTGGGTTGTGGAGGGCAGACAGCAGTTGCTTGATTTACTAACTATAATTTAGCTAAATCTAGTTTAACCAGTCATCAGACCCTGGGCCGTAAGCTTAAGTCTAAGGTCTAAGGCAACAGGAATGATGCTACAATATAATGATGATGGGGGGGGGGGGGGCAATGGTCAGCAGTATCATACCTGCCATACCATCAAGGTTTGTATGTCTTTAGGAAATTCACTTCGAAACAATATATATTATGTCATCATCGTACTCTTGAGCGTTATCCCACTTGCCATTTTGCTGGGGTCTGCTTTCATGCTCTTTTATAATACATATTAAAAGTCCATATTTTAAACCAATATTATAATTTTCTAAGTTTTGATTTGTTATAAATAAAATGATAAATTTTTATTAATACCAATTTTTATGATATCTTTAAGTACCTATTAAAGAAATATGTTTTCACTGGTTCAAATAATATTATATAAGGCATACCTTAACTTTAACTTAAAGTTTATCCCACTTTGTTCATACTTACATTTTCTGCTCAATAATGTCCTTCAGGTACTGATAATCGGCATAGTCTCCACCAGACCCTAATAATATGAGATCATTCACTTTCAACACACGTGGACAGTCCCTAAATCTGGCCAGGGAGCCGTAGGAACCAAGAGTATCAGCCGCTACCACTACACCTTTGTCAAACTTTAGGCCTATAACTGTTGTGGTGGTGGTTATTGGGGATGCAGAGCTGAAAAGAGAAGTGATGAATTTATAAGTCATACCATGTACTGTATAAATAAATAACAATAATAACTATAGAGCTAATGGATAGCTGTTTACCGGTCATCATTTTGTTATTATTCATTTGTCAAAACATTTATCAACCCATAAAAAATACTAAAAAACTATTGCTAGACAGCAAAAAATTTTAAGTCACCTGATAACATGACATATTTAAAATAGCAAAGAAGCCCATGGTTTTATAAAAACCTCTACCCGTCGTGGTCGGTTTTTTAAAGATATGTTTCATATTTAGGAAGATAATTAAAAAAAAAAGAAGTAATAAAGTTAGTAAAGCAATAGGATCTTTGTTCTTAACATATTGAACCTTATGGGGTTACATTTAGGTAGGAAACCAATTAATCATTTCTACTTGCCATGTCGAAGTAAGGGTTAAAAATCATAAAATTAACTCACTGTGCTTTGAAATCTTGAACTGTGTGATTACCAGGCCCAAAAGTCGAAGAGTTACCAGGGAAATTGTAAAAAGCTCCAGGTGAAGGTCCATTTTGCCACAGAGGCGCAGGGTTCATCATATCACCCATGAATGCCATTTTATTAATGACTGTGAAATTGTAATAAAACTAATTAAAACAAAATATTATATTGGATGAGAAATGAGAATGACAGGCGGCTTTCGTTCTTCTGCAAATGACAAACAGTTTTGGAAACTTTTCGTTCCGTTTGAAGTGAATGCAAGTCATAAATAGTTGTGAAAATGTTCGCAATTGTAGTTTGCTGTCGGATTTTTGTTCTTATTTGTTAATATAAAACAATGGTTATGTTTTTATATTACTCAATAATTTTTTGATGTAGTTTCAATTTGACATTTATTTACTCGGCTTACATAGTATATTCTTTATATGTTAAACCTTTTACATATAAACCTACTTGAACTGAAACGTAAAATTACATCGTTCAGGATCAATAATACTATAACATTAAATTTATTTCAATATTAAGATATTACATAAAATTTTATTTTTAGATTCCAGTGCATTCACAAAAAGAAACATGAAAAAGTTAATAAAAACACAATTTCATTGTCTTTTCTATAGCAGCTAACTTCAGGCCAATAATTCCTAAACGAAAATACAGTAGACAAGATTGTGTGACTATCGTCAGGTCTTTCAATTTCCTTTCAATAAATTGACACAACAAAATGTCTAAGAGAGGTGCGTGAAAATCGAAAATATCCATTTTAATCTCAATAAACTGTGTGCTATTTAATTTACAAAGACGTGAGAAGTGAATCAATCTAGGGTTTTAATAGAAACCATGTTTATTTCTTTCTTACCAGTTTATTATAATGTCGGATTTGTGTTGTGGTGTAAAATGGTACAGTTTGATTTTTTCTGATTCAAGGACGTGGTGGTTCCGCGGGAGCGAAATTCCGCATCTCCTTGGGTCTCCCTGTGGGAGCTGTGATCAACTGTGCAGATAATACAGGTACCAAAACAATTGTTTATATTGTACTTACATGTATTGTAAAACATAACCTCCAAATTGTCCACTAGGTTGGAAGACTTATGATGATGCTAAAATCTAGAACACTTAGGTGTTTTGAATCATGATGATTTCTTCCTTGGCTGTGTCTGAAGTCTTTTTATCTTATTTATTCACAATTACAAAGATTTGATTACTGTAGAATTTTATTGAACTTAATTTTTGTTCTTGAAATTTTAGGAGCAAAGAATCTGTATGTCATCGCCGTACAAGGAATCAAGGGTCGCCTGAACAGGCTCCCAGCTGCTGGTTCTGGGGACATGATCGTGGCCACAGTCAAGAAAGGCAAACCTGAACTAAGAAAAAAGGTATGAGATCAAGTTATATTGAAATTCAATGAGACAGAAAATACTATACTATTCAGAAATTAGTTATGGTCTTCAGTATTTAGTATTTTAGTGTCCATGCTTGTGACATCACTCAACCTCGATCTCAAAATATCCGCTCAAAATGTCTTTTTATATTAATATAAAAGATAACCATCTAGGTAAACATTTACTTATAGAAAATCCATACTAATTGGAGTAACTAGATCCACCTATCTATTGCATTCCCTTTAAATAGTCTCAAATAAATATATAAAAACATAATCTACATGAGGCATGCAAGTAAATTTATTTAGCCAAAGGTAATACTTAACAATCATCATTATTTTACATTAATCAATGTCAATCGCCTTTGTTACATTGTTAGATTTGGATTTGTAATGATGATACGCCAATGGTTTCGCTTTTTGATCAGAAATCTGTTCGCAGTTTGTTGAAACGCCTTGGCTGACTGAACAAATCCTGTCAAAAAATATGGTTATTTTTTCTGTACAAAGCATGAAATAAAATAACTAATGGAAATGAAAGGGATATTAGTGTCTGTAATGTGAACAAAAGGGAGTTTATTTTTATTGCAAATATTTAAAATTTTTACTGAGAAAGTCTACAGACAAGCCTGTTTTTTACATATTTACAAAACTTATTCCTAGAAGCAAATAAATCAACCTCTAATATTAAACACACTTTTCTAAACTAATGCACCAATGTTGATTAAATTTGATATACGCTTAAATAAGTTAGATATTGTTCCTTCAAGACCTTGAACTAATTGTTTGAGACAGTAGCTAAAACATACTATTAATCATTTAAAAATATACCAATTAATCCTTACATAGCTTAACTTTATAGTATGTTATAGTACAAGCAGGTAAATCTCTTATTAATCTAATAGGTGTCCTTCATTTAAATATTTATATTTCTTGTTTTTTAATATGTAGTTTTTATTATGTTAGTATCGGTCTCCTCTTTTTCCTTTTTTTTTTTGAAATGTCAGTTTTTGTTTTATTTGTTACATTGTTACACATACTTGCCTGCTTTTTCTATCTATTATCTTTCCTTCTGCGAGCCAGCTGAAAGAAATTACTGACAGACTGTATATAAGCTTGTTTTATTTCTGTGTACATATTAAATTAGTAAATATATGTGACACACTTCGTAATCCAATTTAAATATAGTAATTTGTATGCAAATACACAAGTATTAATCAATCTCACAACCTCAGGAGCATAGTTCCATTGGGCATAATAGAATAAAAAATGTAAAGCAATATAAGCTGTCAATATAATAATAGGTACTTTAGTACACATATACATGTAGGTACACGCTTGACTCTTTATCAAGAGAATACTCCTTGAAGAAAAATTTTAATATGCACCACCTTATAAAACAATTGTGAAACACAATTTAGTATAATCTTATCATTTTCTGTCTTAGTCTGGCTTTATTTAATAAAATTTTGATCTCAGGGGCTGGGACATGTAGCCATATTAAGTCATGGTCATTCGTTATTAGGTAGTTTGTCTTCTAATATCTTGGTAGCTGGTATACCCATATAATTAATTCTGGGTTGCTAGGGTCAGAAACCCTGGGTGCTTAGCATAAATCTTAGTCACAACTGGAATAGATGCTAGGATAATGTTATCAATGATAGAATTAATAATAATCATTATTGATAAAAGGGCTTGAGTTTAGCTATGGGCACTTCAGAAGAGATAAAATTTTCTACTCTTTACAATAATATTCACTAATTATCTTGATTTCTTTCTGTTCGTAGGTAATGCCGGCAGTGGTTATCAGGCAGCGGAAACCATTCAGAAG
The DNA here is from genome assembly GCA_949126915.1 of Musotima nitidalis. NCBI lineage: Eukaryota > Metazoa > Arthropoda > Insecta > Lepidoptera > Crambidae > Musotima > Musotima nitidalis. The sequence continues at coordinate 4,892,052 of OX421441.1, forward strand.
GCGGGATGGGGTGTTTATATATTTTGAAGACAATGCAGGCGTTATAGTGAACAACAAGGGTGAAATGAAAGGATCTGCTATCACCGGACCTGTAGCTAAGGAGTGCGCCGATCTGTGGCCCCGTATTGCATCAAACGCGAGTTCTATAGCTTGAACATAATATATGGTTAAGAAAATTTTGGTTTTTTATTGATGTTCCTATCCTTTTCATTATCCCGGGCCTCCTATCACGAACATAGCGTATTGGGTTATACTTCGGTATGCGGACCAAGTGCAGATTGGCGGAGGCAAGCGTGGTGTTCTGCTGTTTGGTTTTGTTATTCCATTTTTAGAACGACTTGACGTGCCTTCCAAAGCACGGCGACACTGGATAATGAATTCTACATAAAGGATCGGTTCATATCTGACGGAACATGCGTCGCATATTATCGGTCGCGTAACGCCAGAACAGAGAAATGTGTAGAACAACATACGACCGTGGACACCCAACCGATGAGACGTTAGTGCGTCGCGCGTACAGCTACTTCCGTCAGATATAAACCGATCGAAAATGTCAGTCATCTGAGGTCAGACCTCTGAACTTTGCTTTGAGTGATCATCACAGCGGCGTTACCGAGCCCTTCCGTATCGTATCCCTATTGATAAATTGAGCTATGTGTGTTAACCCACAAAAAAACTAAATTTGCTGTTAAACTTAAATTTGTTTGTGACATCTAGTAACCCGAGGCAGTACTACTCAACGCTCGAAAAAAATTACCAAACCGGTACATACAAGTGCGGCACTGATTTCGGGAATCAAGAACTTCCTTGTACTGTCCCGGGTTATTGGAACAGTGCCAGGTCCATTTTAAAATATGTACACCCTTTTTAATCAAGTTTCAGTACATAGTAGAAGTTCATTAAAAGTTAAGAAATCAATACTAACTAACTTTGTAAACCGCGGACCTACGAGGGCGGCTAAATAAATAAGGTAGGTACATACTATTTAAAATGATCTATACTTTAGCACAGAGATGTCTAGAAGAATAATTGTAAAGGTGGGTAGTTAGCCTTTCTCCCACAATGATAAGTAAATAGGTTGGAATGTTCTTTTAGAAACTGCAACAAATGTCTGATCCGAACCTTCCATCTAAGTCAAGGATATATTAAACTGATCCAAAATTGGAGAGGTCTGCTCACATTAACACTAGACAAGATTTCATTCCCATAGTCGCCTTCTACCACAACCTTTAGGCAAACATGAGCGGTAAAATTATTTGGAGGTGCTTCTAATAATTAAACAGTATAGCTAATAAAATGGCACCAACGATATAACTTGCGAAATGTGGGCGGCGTATGGTATGCCTCTGCCTACCCCTTCGTGGTGGCAGGCGTGGTATAATGTTTACATATATACATTCACTCTGACTCTGAATGCCTTTAGTACTAACTACCGGGGGGGAAACTAAGAGGGACCTGTGGAGGGCGCAGCGGGCGGGCCAGGAGGGCCCTTCAAGCAGCGCCAGGAGGGTCTTAACCATGGACCCTCCGAGAAGTCGACCAAACACGCTATGGTCGCACAGAAAGGTAGGAGGGGCGCGTCCACTGCGCCTCTCTGAGGAGGTCCTTCCGGTTTTGGTCCGAGGGACGTTGGCCGCGGGCGGGGTGTCAGAGCTGCAACCCAGGTACTGGCCCCCCGCTTTTTTCTGAACAAGCGGCGGTCGTCGTCGGAAGATTTTTAGTGGGTACTACTGCTGGCGGTCGTGAAACCCACACACCTCTCGGTCCCCCTTTGGCCGGGAGACAGTGCGTAAATGCATTTTGTTACCGACGTCAAACAAACAAATAAAAAGAATCCTATTACACCCCGGTATGTTCCCTTCGTAGAGGTAGGCGTGGTATAATGTATGTATGTTTTAAATATAAAAGGAGAAAAAATAAAACAAGTCTTATAGAAATTTAGCTTATAATTATATCAAATTACAGTCTAGTTATACATCAGTGTTGCATATAACACTTTAATTTGTTCTTAACAAACACATAAAAAATAACATGTAAGTATTTAAGATCTAATATGTGCTATACCTAAGACGGTCTTACTTATAAAAGCTGTATCCTTTTTTCAAACCACAAATACAATTATAATTCTATCGTTTTCTGTGCACCAGACTGTCTTCATTTGAAAAAGAATTGGGGACAAAGCAGTGGATTTCTAGTGACTGAGATGAAAACAATAAATGTAACTTTAAGAATTAGAAATAAAATGGAAACACAACCAAAGCTTCCAGAATATTCTTTTCTCGTAAATTGTTAACATACCCAGCAGATGTAGATAAACCCTTTAACAGGCAGAGCACATTGAAAATATCACTGGTTTTCCACCTTAAGTTAACCGCATAAGGTTCAAGTTATGGTGGTCATTTATTAACCAATGCCTGGTAAAGGGTTTAAAAATAAATTAAACTTTATGAAGTTGAAATAAATTATTTATATAACTATTCTATATACCCAATATGGATTAAAATATCGAAAAAATACATACATAACATCATGTAACTGTTTGTAAGGACCAATAACTGAAAATCAAACATACCTGGTTGAACCAGTGATCAGACCCTGAGGGGACTCTTAATGCAACGAAAAACGAACCTTTGTTATACCCATCCCTTTTACTCGATACTGATATAAGAACCTAGAGAGTAAAAGAGATAGGTTTAACGAAGTTTCGTTTTCGTTGAATTAGAGTAAGGCCTCTGGTCTTGAGTTTAGGGTAACCGGGATAATGCTAGGATATGATGAGGAATAATAATAAAAATAATAAATATTTTCTGACAATTTCACCAATCATTTAGTTCCAAGACAACTATCATTAAGAACTTGTATTATACTTTTTTTTGTTAATACATACTTAATATACATAGGAAAATAAGGATATTGAATTTTGATATATTTTTATAAGTAAGACTAAGTAAATAGTCAGCAAACACTAAGCACAATTGACACACAAGTAAAGTGAAATACAGAACACTGGACCATAAGAGTATTTTCATCGCCTCTTCTTGTGCCCTTTCGTTGGTCCCTTCACGAAGCACCAGTCGACAGATATTGCTTGTCCGAGGATATCAGCTCCATTTAAGGCGTCCCGGGCACTCTATTAAAACAACAATACAAATTAAAGTGTGCATCACACTTAAAACAAACACAAGTATTTTATGACAAGAGTTGTGAATTTTTTATTGTATTGTAAAGAAAATATGTTCCAATTAAGTATAGAATAAAATATCCGTCAAATTATACCCACGGCTCCGATGACAGGCCTCTTTTCATGAAATTTTCCATGACTTTTTTTCCATTTATTTGGGTAAACAAACAGTGACAATATAATATATGATACAACAGCCTAACTAGTACAATTGATAGAATTGCCACCAACACCGTTTACCACATAGTAATTAACAAAAGATTTGGTGTGTTGGCGAAGTAGTGTCTCTGCATATCTTGCAAAGCACTAAATTAACAAATCATAGTTATTATACAATCCGAACAATTACGTTTCACTGAACACATGTTTACAATACGAACACTGTCATTATATTATAATACATGCAAACATACACATACCTACAGTTTCATATTAATTTTAATACATAAAATCACACATATACAATTAAATATACTTAGCACAGATATGTGGATGTATCTCACCAATGAGGTTTTGTGAAATCACGGGTTTTAAGCGAATAAGCCCGAAACAATTCCTGAGCTCAAATCGGAAACCCACAACAACGAAACATGGCCGAGCAGACCGACCAGTTTAAGTACCTGGGACTTACTTCGCAATTTCGTTACTGGTACTTAGCGCGTCAGATGGAATCGATTGGGACGTCAAGACACACATTTTCGCGGCTTGGGCTAAGTGGCGTGAGGTGTCTGGTGTCATTTGAGAAACCAATCCCGTTTAAGTTGAAGGCACAGGTCTATAAATCCATCATTAGGTCTGTCCTTGTAAATCTTGTAATGCGCACGCGCACCTGAGTTTTCGAAGTTATGTGTATATCTATCGCTTGCTTCGTGCCTCGGAAAGCTCGTTAAGCCGTCGGTTCCTGTGTCTGTCATGAACATCTAAGGCAGTCGTTATTGGGAAGCCAGTGCCTTCTAATATCCTGACAGCTAGTTGCAGACAGCTAATGCCAGGATATGATGATTGAATGTAAAATCAGTGAAAAATCAACTTACTGCTGCTTGTTTATACGTCTCATATTCAACTAGAGCGTAGCCTTTAAGGAAACCAGTTCGCCGATCTAAGTTCAAATGTATGTTCTTGATTTCGCCAAATTCTGAGAACTGGTTCTGGAAAAAAAATTATAAGTATGTTTTTATACTTTGAAGTTACCGTTCAAATTTTAATCATAGCTTTTTCTAATATTAGACCCAAATCAGACATAAAAAAGTAGACAAATATTTCATTATATAAAAACTAAAAATGGTGTATAGGGATCCTACCATCATCTTTAGAGCCCAAGCTAACCTCACCTGCAAGTGGTACACCTGACGATTAACGGACGAAGCTCTGGCAAACATAGAAGTTACCGGTAAGCGGCAATAGGCTCGCTACCTTACGTGGGACCCATAATACAATTGGCGAACCGTGGGCGTTTAATATCCCTCTGCCTACCCCCTGTATGTATGTTAAACTAAAAAACAATCAAAACAACTGAGACAGTGGAACGAGCTGCCGGCAGATGTAGTGTCAGCTCCCACTGTCAATTCATTCAAGAACAAGCTGGACAAACACATGCAACCGGTTAAGAGGAACTAGTTGCAGATGAATTGGATACAGGCGCAATTAGTTTTCAAACTGCCTGCCTCTTAATTAATAATAATAATCTATTATGCAGTGAACTACTCTTAGAATTATATATATTAATTATATTAATGAAAGTACATTCTTGGATGCTAAAACATTGGGTCTCAATCGAAGTGCGGTATGGGGGGTGGTATGTAACTATGCGGTATGGGGTTGGCATGTAACTATAGCAACGCAGCGACGCTTTGATTTCTGCTTCTTTCTTTCTTTTATGAGTGAATACAATAAAAAATAATCTCGCGCGTACCACACCCATTTTGTTAACTTGCGTTTCGTCAAATGTAGACAATGTTAGAAAATGGTTTTTTTCAACTCATACCTGTATATCTTCTTCTTGTGCCTCTTCGTGAACATTGCTGACAAACAGAATCCATCCCTCGACGGATCTCTGAGGGCCTGGAGTGCTGCCGTCACCTTCAGGAGCGAGGCTGTCGTATCTGCAAACATCAATGAGCCTGATTATACTTGCTGTTCACCATACACTCACTCACGCTCTCATACATTCATTCCATTCCACACACGCACAAAACAGGCAAACGCAAAATGACATTTAGGTACACAAATATATGGCCATCAATGTCTAGAATATAATATTATATAATGTATCATTGTTAAATATTTGCAACGCTGATAATTTCTAATTAATGCAAATCTTAAATTCTAGTCGTCAAGAGACGGGATTACCTAGTTCGAGGACTGCCAGTGAATCAATGTTGTGCTACATTTGGGCAATAAATGTTTTTTTTTGTTAAAGAAACTGATTTTATTGATAACAATTAAGCTATTTCAGTCTGAATTTCTCTGACAATAGATTAAATTATAGTTTTTATGGCAAAAAAATATGGGCTTCGTGCGGTAAGCACATTTAGCCAGTGTCATGTAAGAGATATATAAATCAAAGTAAATGAGAATGAGTATTGATAAAGATGATAAATGAGATGCCCTCCCCTTAGCCCATTGAGTCCTCAGCAAAGATGTGGAACTATACTGAGATATCATGTGGACTTCTTGAGAGAATTTGAAAAGTGATGTTGCACTGTTTTGTTTCATTTACCAGCATTCGTGTATGTTCACAAATACTAAGTGTTGTACTAAGGTTAATAATGCACCGTTATTACACATTACTGCTCGAAATATCTCAAATGTTAGAAAATAAGACAAAACTGCAGACATGATGCTTCACTTTCCCGCCATGAGGTCTAAATTATGGTAAAGAAATGAATCAGCATGCCAATTTCGCACTTCATACTATAATTAAACTATACTTTTATTGATTTAATATAAGATTGCCAGGGACACCAAAATCTATTGGTTTGTACAGAAAACCAAAGACATAATAAGCAATGACAAGACAGCCGAGCTGAAACCATTTTGGTTACATATTATGACTTACTGTTTTTTTTTTGTCTAGGAATAATTTGAATTTTAAAATCTAGGAATGTTTTGGTTTGAATAAAAACATGACCTTAAAATTGAGAGCATTACATGGATATTTGTCTTGCTGTGGGTGGTTTTTATGTCAGAAAAATAAATATGCCGAGGTACCAAAGAGTTAACATTATATTGCTTTTATTTATTTATTTTATTTATTTATTTATTAAAATGATCACCAACATAATAAACATTAATAATACCAAAAAAGAATTAACCATAGCAGTATTTAGCTCAATGTCATTATAATTATAGGCGAAGACAGCATGCAATTAAAACATTATAAACGAAAATTCCTAGTTAAAGTTATGGTTTAAAAACACAATAACAAAATAAATTACATCATTAAAAAGCTAAAGATTAAAGATGAATAAAATAAGATAAAAATGTTCATGGTACTGTGCATAATAATAATAATAAAGCCTTTTATTTCCGAATTTTTGTAGTTACATGAAACACAATAACAGAAATTCCAATTTAATATATAGGTATATAAATTTAGTTTAAGGTGCACATTGTTTTATAGAATGTCCCTTAATTCGGTATGCCTTACGGCAAAGGCCTCCTCCAACTCTCTCCATTGTTTCCTATCAGCCGCTACTCTCATCCAGAGGGGTCCCAGGGTTAATTTGAGGTCGTCTTCCCATCTTTTGGCTTTCCGACCTTGCTTTCTTGCACTGTCCCTGGGATACCAAACTGTAACTTTACTCCATTTCTCCTTTTTGCAGCGTAGCATGTGTCCAGTCCACCTCCATTTAAGTTGGTCAATGCGTGACAGTATGTCTGTTAGTTTTGTTTTCTGTCTGATGTTTATACTTCTGACTTTGTCCCTTAGTTTGTAGCCTAGTATGCTTCTTTCCATGCTTCTTTGACATCTGGCTAGTTTGTCTCTATGATCTTTCGTCAAAGCCCAGGTTTCACAGCCATATGTTATGCAGGGTAAGATGCAGGTATCAAAAGTCTTCTTTTTGGTCTTCATGCCCAATTCTTTGCTTTTCATGACCTCTTTCAGGGCCCAGTAACTTTTCCACCCAGTGGATATTCTTTTTACTATTTCTTTGGAAATTTGATCCTTTGGCGATATTATTTGACCCAGATATACATACTCCTCTGCATATTCTATTTTTTTCCCGTTGATGGTTATGTCTATCGGTGTTGAGTTTGTCATCATCTTAGTTTTTTCGGTGTTTATATTTAAGCCTACTTCTCTACTTCTGTCTACTAGTTCCTGTATCATGGATTCCAGAATTCGTGGGTCCTCTTCTAGTATAACCAGGTCATCAGCAAATCTTAGGTGATTCAGTCGTTTTCCATTTATGTTTAGCCCCAGGTGTTCCCATTTTAATTTTCTAAACATCTGTTCAAGCACTGCTGTAAATAGTTTAGGTGAAAGTGGGTCTCCTTGCCTGACGCCTCTATTGATTGGAAAGACATCTCCTGTAGATTCCAGTCTAATCCTAGCTTTACTTTCGCTATATATTTTCTTTATGACGTTTATGTAAGTGTTTTCGATGCCCTGCTGCTCTAAACTGTGCCACACAGATTCGTGTTTCAGGCTATCAAACGCCTTAGAGTAGTCTATAAAGGCCAGGTATATGATTTTATTGTACTCATTGTATTTTTGTAAAAGCTGTTTGATTGTATGTATATGATCAATTGTACTGAAGTTTTTTCTGAACCCTGCCTGTTCCACGGGTTGGTTTTCATCAAGCTTTTGTGATATTCTATCTAGAATGACTTTGGCGAAAACTTTGTATACATTTGATATGAGCGATATGGGTCTGTAATTTCCTATCTCATCTTTTGGTCCTTTTTTATGTAGAAGTATTATGTGTGATTCTGCCCATTGGCTTGGAATGTTGCCAGTGTATAAGGTCTCGTTAAAGATTTTTGTCAATATTGGGCCTAATTCATTGATTGTTCCTCTCATTAGTTCGTTTGTAATTTTGTCTGGGCCGGGGGCTTTTTCCATCCTTTGGCTCTTAATAGCTTTTTCAACTTCCGATACTAATATTTCTGGAATATCTTCGGTATCTTTGTGCTCATAGTAATGCATATTTTCTCCTTCTTTAATGTGAATTTCTAGTGGATTGGAACATTGTTTTTGGTATAGTAAGCGATAATAGTTTGTTGCTATGTTTTGTATTTTGTTACGAGACGTAGTGGGCAGTTCTTTGTCCTTTAATTTCGGTATCCATTCTTTTCCCTTTTCTCGAAGCTCTTTTAATGCTTTCCTCATGCCTCCAGTTCTGTTAATATGACTCTCTAACGTTTTGGTTCTCCTGTTTTTTCTGTCTCTTCTCATATTTTCGCGAATTTGCTTGCTAAGATTAGAGATTTCTTTCTGATTCTCTTTTTTTTCCTTTTTGATTATCAAGTTTCTTCGGTCTTCAATTAGTTTTTGAGTATCTTCACTTAGAAAGGATTCCTTACACTTGCTAGTCTGTGTTTTTGTCTGTACATACCTATTAGTAAATATTTATGTTTTTAAGTAGTGTTGTTTATTTTAAGAATAGATTTGATGTTGTCTTATTTTTTAGTTAGTTTTAGTTAGTGTGAATATACTGTTTGTGTGGAACCAGCTTTTTATTTAAATATTATGCAGAAATAGGAAAGTAAGAAGAATCCTATTTAGTTACAAATGTTACATATTATGACATAATTTGTCTCAATTTTTACTATATGCGGGCAATACACCAACTTAGAGTCAAAATGCATCACATATCAATTTAATCTTCAAATATTTCTTTAATTTGTTTTCCTTTGCCTTGGGAAAAGACCAAAAGTTTTAACCCTTACATATATAATGAGTGCAGAGGGTGACAGTAATGATACATACATATTATCACAACTGGTTCTTGTAAGGTAAAAATAAGAAATATTTCCTGACACTTACGCCAATTATTTCAGTTTCAAGATAAGTAGCATTAAGAATTTGTGTTATGGATGCCAAATATTACAGATAAACATACTTACTTATTTTTTGTAAAAACATAGTTCATATACATAGAAAAACACCCAGACTAGAACATATTTTTATGTTTATAATAAATAATAATAATAATAAATATTTTTTGACAATTACACCAATTATTTAGTTCCAAGATAAGTATCATTAAGAACTTGTGTTATGGATACTAAACAACGGATAAACATACTGAAATACTTTTTTTTTCGTGAATACATACTTAATATACATAGGAAAACACCCAGACCAGAACAAATATTTATGTTCATGCACTCAAAGATTTGAAAGTTTTTGTGTGGGAATCGAACCCACGTCCTCTGGAGTGAAGTGTAGGTATACTGACCTCCACGCCATATCGGTCGTCATTATAAAAACAAAGATTTGTCCTCTGTGGGATTCAAACCAACAACCTCAGGAGCCTTCACTCTCATGCGTTCCGGAGTGCAGGTATCAGTAGTTACAATTTCCACATGCTAAGATCCTGACACAGACATTTAGCTTTATTCACACTCATCAACCTTCTCCAGTCTTATGGATATAATAGAGCGACCTCACTGACACAAACCTTCCTCTGCTGCCCCGTTCTGATGCTCCAGCACCACCACCTTCGTGCCCGAAACCACGACCTTTACGTACTCGGACCTTTTCCTTCAACCGTGCAATTCCCTCTGAAAACAATATCACAATCACTTAGAAACCTATCAACCAACAGTAACCATTCTTGGATTTAAATATAATTATGATATTATTACTAAATTTGCAAAATAAATGAAAGGTTTGGCGTGAAATCATTCATACATAAATACAAAGAAGTACACGCATGAAAACTTTGTTTATGAAAAAACTATGGGCACTATACCGCGAACGATGCAAAACATAACCTTATCGGAAATTTTATTAAGTTTAATGAATTTAGTTTCTAATAAAGATAGCAATTGAGTATGTTCATTAGTTATTATGTACATTGTTAGAAGAGAGAGCAAACCGTTATATGAGAAACTGTAAATTCTTTACGTACGTTCACCATCCTCGTCAACTTCAAATTCTTCCGAATTTTCGATATCCAAAACGTCAGCCATTGTAAATTATCTACCAAATATGCTTGAAACTGTTTTATAGAATAAAAATCTCGGTAATATAATTAAAATAAATAACTTTATTTTGTATTTCTCGATATTTCTGCAATCACAAGAAAAGCAAGCTCAAGTCAAGTGTTGATGAATGCTATCTGTCAGTGTCATCATGTCACTGCTATTTTTTTTACAGTTATGGATTATATTTATGCAAGAATAACTAAAAACTATATTGTTATGAAAAAATATAAAATATATAACTTTTGCTTTATAACCTACTGAAATCAGACTAAGAAGAAAACAACGATGACGTTATTATTATGTCAGAACTTGGAGATTTTTTCTTTCTTTACCTTTAAATTTATTAGTATTTTTACACAGTAAAATGGATATAAAATTGTCTGAGAAAATTCAGAGCAATTATCAAGAACCAGTCAACGATCAGTTTAGTTATATAACACCACTACAAACAGAAGAATCAATTTTAGACACTTATTTAGATTTAGCTAACTCAAACCCGAATTTGTCCGCTGAAGCTAAGCATGCAGAGACCTTAGAAAGGCCTTTCGATTTTTTTGACGACGAGGAGTTCGCATTTGGAGTGAATTTAATCAATAAGAATGTCGCTTGTGTCGGTGATAATATCACAAAGTTGATTCAAATGGGTGAGATGCGAACATATTATTTCTCGCGGTACAAGCAGTTTTAATTTAACTAAGTTTATTTATCTGTGTGGCATCAATTGACATGGAACTTTCTTGACATAAACATTATGTATTACTACAGTTTTTAAAATAAGCAATTTCACTCGAATCTGCTTAGTCTACCTTACACAATTGAAAGAGTTAAAATGTCTCCTTTTTTTTAATGTGTTCCTGATAAGTTTTCCTTTATTGATATTAAGTATATTATACTTTCCGATATTACTTATCTGTCTATCACTTTGGAAATTCTAATAGCTTTGTTTGTTTTGATTCTTTAATAGGCAGAGCAGCTTGAAAATTTTCATTAGCTTTCTACCTTAACATAAGGTACAAAGCAAATGAACCTCATAAGGATAATTTTGTGATAACAATATAATTGACACTGTTGAAAAAAGGATTAAATAGACAATATACTTTATTCTTGTAGTCGTAAAGTGCCTCAAAGATACAAAGCAAAACTACATTAAAAGGGACTAAGGTTCCAACCTAATACCACAGTAAAATTTTAATTGTTCATGAGTGGTAGATACTTTGTTGTTATATTACAGTACAACACAACATTCGGGAGCGTAAAGGTACCAAAGGGACGATTTTCTATCGGATGGTGGTGGATGATGGGATTCTATGGATGTGACCGAGGGCCGCGATAGCGACGAACCTGAGGAATTATGTTTGCGCGATTCAGGATTTTATTCATGTATATGTTTCATTCATCTGTCCCCAAATCACTCACCGGTCTAGGGGGGGGGCTAGACCGGAGGTCGATGTGCATGTGGTGCCAGTGAGTTGTCTACTGCGGTCAAGGAGTGCTTCGTGTTTGCGGTGAGTCGAGATGCAACCCTACCGTCGGTTGCGACGTCGTTCGAGCTGCTGGTGGGCAGAGGCTACCACGCCAGAGTGAGTGGCGCCGACAATGATGCTCCGGTCGTGGGCAGTATCAGGGAGATGATAAGCCATCAAGTGCTGCCGAGGAATCCAAGTAGCGAAAGGTTGCGCTGCGCTGCACTTGGCAGTATTTGTGGCTGGATTATGACTGCTGTGGGCGCTAGAACTGCTGACGGATGAGGGGCGAGAGAGCAATGGGCGATGCGACTGGGTTACTGACTGGGCGGGTGGTGTGCTCTCCACGAAAAAGAAGATCTTTCACTGGGCAGATGAATGTGCATGGGGGCCGCTTATTTGTTATCCTCCCCCTTAAATATAATTAGTGCTTGGACCAAAAATTTGTTTACATTTCTTTGCAAGACTATTCAGCTCGTATTATGCTCTTACAGCGGATTTGTTTTTCCATCTTCAGTATATTCGGGGCTTGAAGCGGCATTTATAAATGCCGCCATGAGCGAGTGCGGTCGTGACCGTGTTCATTTTACGGTTTTTAGCGCCTGCTTATCATCAAACAAAAATCAAACATTTTATCTAATTCTAAGGTGCTTTTTAAATTAAAAATAGTAGGTACAAGTGGTAGGAAATCAACGCCTATCTAAATATTAAGAAAGCGACTGTCACTGAAACTTCTAATCAATTGTCAATCAAATAAATGTATGGTTGAAATTGGACAATTTTTATAAAATTCTAAGATTTTTTCAAGTCTACTTCAATTGATTTATTGAACAAAAAAACTTATTAAGATTATTTGAAATCATCGTTTCATTATGCCAGAACTCCCATTAACGGAATCTATCATAACAGCATTTAATGGTAAGCGGTGTGCTTACTGTTTATGAAATCTTATTCAAATAGTTACATAATTATTATTTCCACGAATAACAAATGGTTTGTGTGACACAATCGCATAATTTTAGAAACAACGCGCCCTATATTTGAGTTGCTAAGAGCTGTGACTCGTTATTCATCTGTAATCTTCTGAATCAAACAGTTCAACTATGAAGGAAGATGACTTCATGTTATTCGGTATTTTATTTCTATTTTTGTGATTTTTATGTGCTTTATGATTTTCTCCTGCAGACTGGAGGGTTTTATTATTGTTTTTATTTAATTAACATTGTTTGGTTTACTAATTTATTTAAATAATTTTTTCTATCTAATCCCTGTATAGATATATATAACTTTAATTATGTTTTATGTAGTTAAAATTAGTCTTGAGTTAGTAAAATAACATAGAGGTTTTGTGTATAATATACATAAGATATGGTCATGTGGTACCAACATTAAATAGACCCAATAATATAATGAAATAATTGGGAGGCCAACATTTATTAGTAGCCTTTATATGCCTGTAAAGATGATAAATAACATAATTGGTTAAGATAGCAGATGAGCTAGGCATCTTTACAGCTGAGTGAAACCCAGTAGCTAAGAGTGTGCAAGTTTGGTAGATTAGATTTTTTATTTAAAAAGATACGAAATAATAGTGAATAAATGTTACTGAATATTCAAGTAAACTATTCCAAATTTATATTTAGCATTTTATTTCATGATATGTAATTAGTGTATTTTTAGGAAATGAGGGATTTAAGAGCAGTTAAATATATCTTTTTAAATTATAGTACACTATCAGCTTATCATGAGTGCTGGATATATTGTACATTGGCTTTAAAACATTACCAGCTCTATTTATGAGTTGTAATTCTCTAAAACAAATAATTTTTCACTGTTATAATATGATTTAAATATCATAAGACACTAGCTTTATTACTCTTGTTTTATTTATTTTTTGTAAAAGATCCAATATGTAATTTTATATAAATAATTAATATCACACACAATGGAATGTTAAAAAACATATGCCCCTGCAGGCATATATTGCTTATTTTGAATAATAAGGAAACAGATCTTAAATTTCGAGTTGGCATATGAAGTTAGGTGAATTAACAATTTGTAATTTTAATAATTAATCAATTGTAATAATCTCTTATCAAGGTAATGTTTATCTGTTGAGCAAACAGTAGTACTTGAAATTAAATAAATTGTTAATTAATTACTTATGTAACTGTGTAACCCCTTAAAGATATTGGACAGTGGATTTTCCTGGCACAAGTGTTATAAACACTTGTCCAATAGGAGAATTCAAACTCTGTCATTGTCAAAACAAATTTGTATATGCAATAAATAATTTAAAATTTTCATATACAACATTGTGTAGTTTATGTCGACAAGGGTACATCGGGATCCTACCAACATCTCAGGAGCCTAAGTCAACCTCACCTGCCGATCACACAGACGAGGCTCTGGCGAAAATAATATATGGGATCAAAAATATTATTGGCCAAATGAGGGCGTATGATATGCCTTTCGGGGAAACAGACGTGATTGTATGTATATATGTCGACAATATGAGTAAAAAAAAAGAAAATCTATAAATAAAATGAAGAAAACCAATATTTATAACATATATTTACACAATAAATAGTAATAGACATAATGTCATGCCTGTTTCCCCAAGCCTATTGCCCCTTTTGCGGTTGTGTGAGGTTGGCTTGGGCTCCTCAGATCTATTATAAATAATAATAATGATCTTCAATGAACTTAGTTTAGAAATCAATTCTGATTTACAGCTCAAGAACCTTGGCCTGATAATGTGAAGCTGTTCCAGCCGTATGAGGTGGAGCAAATTCTACTTCCAGACAACGCCAGCTGCTTGGCTGTGCAGGCCTTCCTGAAGGTTAGATAAAATTGCTATTTCTTATTAGTATTTGTTTCGGGAAGTAAATAGTTTCAGTTATCTTAAGCCAATAGGTGAGATAATTTGTTGCTTTTTTATTTTAATTTTATAGTTTTGAATTGACTTAAATTCTTTTTTTATTGTTCTTATAACTTTCTTACTAATTGGCGAAAGATTGTGTCTGAAAAGATTGTGTTTGGAGCTTTGTGAGACTAAGTGTTTATTGAAGTTAAGCCAAGTTCACAGTGGATGCGGGTGAGGTGTAAGGTTTAAAGCTTAACCTTGGGTGCGCCAAAGTTCACCTAAATTTTCAACTCCGAAAATTGGAACTCCGAAAATGTTCTTCCTAACATTTTTCATCCTAACAATCACAATTACTAACTTCTCTGTCTCTAATGTTTTAATTCCGAACCATTCAACTTCATAATGTCGGTAGCAATAAACATCTATTATACTATTATTTCTTTTCCTATATTTTGTCAACATAACCATCTTTTACACTATTATTGAAAGTCATACCTTTTTTGTTTAGATTTATTTTTATTCATAATAATCAGTATTATTTACATTAATTTTGCGTAACTTTTACAGTTTTAGTTATTTACACATAACATGATAACAAATAAGAATACCAGTACCCTGGTACAAATAGTTAAATACATGTTTTCATTTACACATTTCAACTAAAGTAGTTTAATATTAGCGGCTATAGCTTTCAAATAATCTCTTTTATTGGTGTATTTTGCTTTAAAATTCAATATATATTCAGCCAAGTTCCAGAAAAAAATCGGTCATATTTATAGTTCTTGGTTTAGGTTAGGTTACAACTGTGACCACACAACGTACGAGCCGAGCGAGCGAAGCGAGCGTGCCGCGGTAGCGGCCGGCGAAGTACCAGAAACGAATCGAAAACGAAAAAAGTCATAAACATAACCGTAAAAAAAAAGTTAAAGAAAATATTATGGTAATTATGTTTAGGGATAAAAACGTTAGGATAAAAAACAGTAGGAGCTTTAATATTGTATGTTAACGATTTTATTGATAACAATTTTCGGAAACATGAGTGTTATGAACATCGACGGTAGCACTACAAATAGTATGAATAAAAACTTTAGGATTAAAAATTTTAGGAGGAGTGATCATTCGGATTACAAATCGTTAGGAAGAACAATTTCGGATAAAGAACTTTAGGTGAGTCAATATGGACCCCTTAACCTTGGCACTGGCCCCCCGCCCCTTTTCAACAGCGGTTGGCGTCGTCGGAAGATTTTTAGTGGATAGGACTGCTGGCGGTCGTGTCTGTCGCAGTGAGCCCCACACTCCCCTTTCGTTCCTTCTTTGGCCGGGAGGCAGTCCGTGCACTGAAGCGGAGCGGGGCAGGAGAGTATAGAAAGGGAGAAATATTAACCTATGGAATTCGCGGACTGGAGATGAGCAACGATTTTATTGAATCCCATTGGTTAATATTTTTCCACTTCCTCGCTCCGCTTCAATGTACAGGCAGCCTTATTCTGATTGCCCTAGACTCAAGCTTGGAGCCCAGCATCAGCTCACTGGTCTAACCAGAAATCGTCGGGGATAGTGCAAATCCGCGTAACTAGCATTGGATAATTCCGCGTATGTGAAAAATTTGCAAATTTAAGTTAATACGCGTAATTGTCGCAAAGCCTAAATTATGTACCTTCAGAAAAATCTTTTTACAACAAGAGTGAGAACATATCAACGGTAGCAATTAACAAAGTCGTAAGTGAAAACCCTTTACTTTAAAAAATGTCGTAAGTAAAAAGTAGCGACTTATCACTTAATAATATTGTTAATAATTATAATTGATAATTATAATTCATATTTAGTAATTAATTGATAATAATGTTGTTAAAAGAAACGACTTTTCACTTACGACTTTGTTAATTGCTACCATCGATATAACTATATTATGTGTTAAAATGAGCCCAAAATTAGTTGAAATAAGAAACTAAGTTTTTTACCGTCACCTGTAGAACTAGATCTATTGCAAATACGCGGACTTTACGTATGGTAGTTTCGCGGATTTGCTCTACCCCCGACGCTAAACTTCACTTATTACATGGAGCGACTGCCGTCTGACCTCCGCAACAAACCGATACATTTCTTTATTTCAGATGTGCAATCTCCCATTTGAAGTGGAGATGCGGTGGAACGCAGAGTTCATGTCACCATCAGGCCGAGTGCCCTTCATCAAATGTGGAGCCTTCGTTGTGTCTGAGTTGGAGCCCGTGGTGCAGTTTGCTGCCAATAAAGGCATCACCTTGTGCAGTAAGCTCAGTACTGAAGAGAAAGCGGAGATGAGAGCTTATATGAGCCTTATTACTAATGTTCTTGTCAATGCTGAGGTTAGTGAATTCATTTATATAGGGATCCTACCAGAACCTTAGAAGCCCAAGTCTTATATGTTATGTTCGCTAGAGCCTCGTCCATTGATCTGCAGGTGCACCACTTGCAGGTGAGGTTGGCTTGGGCTCCTTAGGTCTAGATAAGATCCCTATATACCCTAGGATCCCTATTTCTTGAGGACCTGTGAAATAAAAAGCCTCAGTGTTATTGAAGGTCAAAGTCGTTTTTTTAAGAATCTTTTCAATGCGCGTGGGCTACACAGAGTGGCGGTCTGTGGCGCGTTTCATTGCTTGCCTTGGTTGTAGTATTTTTTAACACCAAAAATTAAAAATCTTTTCCCAAAATGTTTTTGGTAAGTTCAAAAGTGTTCAAAATTGTATACAATTGTTAGTTCATAAGTATGTCAAAAGATGTCAGTAAACGTATTTAGATCGCGCAAGCGTTATTTGTTTTCCGTAACCTTATAAGTCCGGCATTTTTTTTTTAATTTGCTTTTTATCAATACAGGTTATAAATCCTTTCTGGTCTTTGTAGTTAATATTAAGGTTTGTTCACAAATTTTATAAATATCTCTTGATATGATGTGTCGAATCCAGGTAGCCTTTGCGTTTAATTAGACTTGCTATATATATATCAAAACAGGTTATATCAATCCTTCTTGGTCTTTGTATTTAATATTAAGGTTTCACTCTCTTGATATGATGTGTAGAATTACCCGCATTCTCCCCTTCCCTGGGTTCCCCTTTGGGTTTAATTAGGGTCTTTTTACAACCTGAAAATTATGTTATCAAATCAATATTTCCAGCTATACATATCCTGGTTGGACGACGAGACTTTCAATGCGGTGACCAAAATAAGAAACTCGTCAGTGTACCCTTGGCCTCTGGGCTGGATCCAGACCAGGTCCAAACGAAATGCTGTGGCCAAGAGACTGAAGGCCTTACATTGGTACGAAAAGACCTTGGACCAGGTTCTGTCTGATGTGAGTATGTTATCATAGCTTTTGGGACTAGGTCGTTAATCAACGAAGTGAAGCAGTGTTTACCGGTCAGTTCTCGTATAGGTGACCGTTTTGTCATTTGACATGGTGCCCTTTTATGCTTCAAGAAGCAGGGTTTGTCTTGATGTGAGTATGACAGTTCTTTTATTGCTTTTCAAGAGCTCAGCTGTGTGGGACAAGATTGTAGACGATCACCGTTATTAAGCAGTGTTTACAGTGGTCATTCTTTGTTGACCGTTTGTGTGTTTACTTTGGTACAAGAAGATTTTGGAGCAGAGGCTGTCTGACGTAAGTATGATATCATTGCTCTGTACGATCACCGAAGTTAAGCAGAGACTTCTAAGGTCAGTTCTTGGATGGGTGACCGTTTTGGTATTATACATCGAGCACTGTCGTGCTTCAAGGAGTTTTTGTCGCATGTTAAAGTCGATACGATCACGGTGTTAATTAGAGTTTATAGTAGAGTAAATAATTATTCTGAAATATTGATTATTATTATTATAGAGGTGAGTACTGAAATGGTTGACCATTTGTGTCGTTACATTGGTATGAGAAGACTTTGGAGCATGTTTTGTGTGATGTGAGTATATATGATTAGTAAAAGTAAAGTAAAGTAAAAAAATTATTGATTTCATAAACTATTATACATAGTACTTTAAAACGTCATGATTAAAAATGAAAAAAAAAATCGAAATAATATTACACTAAATCACGAAGCTTAGATTAACTTACATGCAACAAGTAGAGTAATACGTCATAGTGCAATAATAATAATTTATTTTTATATGATAACTAGCCTAATTACAATATTTTACGAACATAAATTGGGTTAGTAATGCAATTAATTAAAGTGGTATCTACCTAAACTAAGTAAGCTTAATTACTTGTGTCTTAGGTATCCACAATAAATACGTGTACAAAATTCCTTACAAATAACAATGGAGTGTGCTTACGCAATTCAACTTATTTTTTGCAACATTTAACTTATTCTATGTAGCGTTATTTATATTACTTAAAGACTATCGTACTACTTAACAACCAATAATAAGTACTATATTAGTATTAGTATAACGATTACCATATTTTAAATGAAGCGCTTTCGTGATTCAGAAGTCACATTAGGCTGTTGTTTACGGCTGTTAACATATCGGCTGTCCAAAGCCAAAACCTAGCAAGAGGCAAATTTTTTAAGACACGTTTTCAATTAAAATCAATTCTTCTAAAATTATTACGAGTAATAATTTACAAAACGTGTTTTATAAAATGTCACTTGCTAGGTTTTGAACAGCCGATGTGGCTTAAGGTAAGTTAGAGGCCCTGTGGGGTGTCTTGAAATATTCAAAGAGCAGGACGCCACACACCTGCCTCCACCAATCAACACTGGATCCGCGTGGATGATGATGAACCTTTATTCACTTCTGACCTCTGGTTAACCAGACTTTGGGGAGCAGTGGATCAGATATCCAAAGGTCGTGGGTTCGAATCCCATTCAGGCCAGCACAGACGGGTTGATTTTTTGTAGTAATAAATTCCGTCTTATAAGTAAGTAATGTTGAATTTAATATACTTTCAGGTGGAACAGTGCTGCAATTCGCTCAGTCAAAGGCTTGGTGATAGAGACTACTTTTTCGAAAAGTGAGTATTGCTTTATTTTTTTTATATCAGTAGAGTGCCATCTATTGTACGATCAATGAAAGAGTCAGATCAAATCAAGATAAATGATTCAAGTTTCACTCAATAAAGCTCTTATGAACGTTATCTTAAAAGGAACGCGCCCATTCACTGCGAGCGCAGCGAATGCTTGATCGTAAAATAATTGGGCACGAAATTCGTCAATGTTTTTTGTCCCGCTCTCTCCTAGAAAATGGAAAAATGGTTTAACATTTCTCGTCTCATTTTCCTGGTCGCTGGGCATTAGTCAAATGACCTTGGATGCACAGTAACACACTTTTGGGTCTCCTTTGAAGTGTGGCATGGGGCGGAGGGCGTTACTATAGCAACGCGACAATGCATGCGTCATTTTCTGTTCTTTTCTTTATTTTTTTCAAATTACGTTACGACTATTATGGTTACTAACAAAGTATAGAATTTAAGGACCTATATGACGTAAAGGTGGGTTTGATTTCCACACAGGACAAATCTTTGTGTGTATGATGAACTTGAATATTTATTCTGGTCTGGGTGTTTCGTATGAATATTAAATATGTATTTACTAAAGAAAATGTATTTATTTATGTATGTTTATTGACACAAGTTATTAATGATACTTATCTTGAAACTAAATAATTCTTGTGATTATATGAAAATATTCTTATTATTATAAATTATTTTTCTAAATGGAATATACAGTTATTGTAATAATAGGAAACATATAGACACTCTCTCTCTCTCTCTCTCTCTCTCTCACACACACACACATGCACACACACGCACACACACACGCACACACACACGCACACACACACGCACACACGCACGCACACACGCACCCACACACACACACACATACGCACACTCATCAAGAAGCCAATTTTTATTGTTATATCGTTTGGAAGATGCCACTGGCTGCTGAAATACAGTATCTTTACTAGTTCGGAAGCCTATGGAATCATTTAATTTGTACATTGTTTAATGAATTCAATAAAGATTTATTATTATTATTATAGACAAAAATAAATATTATAAAATAAATAAAAATAAGGAAAAAGAAAATAAATAAATATTCGTGTTTATGCATACAAATCAAACCCACGACCATAAGAGCGGGCTGCAGTTATATTTATGACCTTCGCACATTCTCGTCGTAGCTTAGTCAGTAATCAGTCGTAGGTATGTAGTCGTAAGTCGCAGATAAGCAGTTGTAGGTCAGTAAGTCAGCCTGAGTCGTATTTTGTTATCGACTCTATTTCCCTCATCCTGTCCTATCCTTTCTTATTCCTTCCCAGCCCAACTCCGGTAGACGCCCTTATTTACGGGCACATAAGGGCGCTTTTGTCGGCCACCGGGCCCAAAACTGCCATGATGATCAAACCCATCACCAGTTCCCTGCTGCGTCATCTGATCAGGATGACTAATTTGACTAAAATGAAGCTAACGGTATGTTTTATTTCGATATTGTAGCAGTGACAAAAAGGTTAGCGGCGATAGACCAGTGGCGAGACCCCTTGCCTTTAAATTCTGAGGGTCTCGGGTTCAAACCTTGAACCTATGACTTTTCGAAGTTATGTGCGTAATTATCGCTTGCTCCGTACCTCGAAAAGCACGTTAAGCCATTGGTCCCGGTTTAACCATAGAATGAGGTTTCCCTCTGGGTTGCGGAGGTCAGACGGCAGTCGCTCCACGTAATAACTGAAATTCAGTCAAAATCTGGTTGAACCAGTGAGCAGACCCTGGGCGCTAAGCTTAAGTCTAGGGCAACCGGGATAATGCTAGGATATGATGATGTTGCAGTGACTAAAACATTTACTGGTTTCTTGTTAAACATGCAAGATTTGATTAATGTTAATCAGTTAGTGACATTATTATTAGTATTAATTAACAGGCAGGCAGTTTGAAAACTGATTGCGCCTGTATCCAATTCATCTACATAGTTTCAGGTTGAACTATGTTAATATAAATACACAATAAACTTGTAAATTATACTACAGTGTACGACCACAAAAGAGAAACACACAACTACTACACACACACACACACACAAATGCATAAACATACAAAAATACATACACACGCACAAAGAGAAAAGCGACTTTTCAATCATTATAAATTGGGGAGGCTTGTGTTCAGCAACATTATAAGGCTCATATGATAAGCCAGCAGAAGCTTAAGCTCTATGTTCTTTTCATATTCTACATGTTTAAATGATGTATGTACAATGTTAGTATAAATAAAAAAGAAGCATTAATAACGTACCTGCTAACTCTCTTCTTCTTCCATTTAAATAATGGCTTCGTGCGTCTAGCACATTTAGCCAGTGTCAAGTAAGTGATATATTAATTATATATAATTTATAGTAAATGAGAATGAGTGGTGATCAAGATGATAAATCGAAGATGAAATACCCTCCCCTAAGCCCCTTGAGTCCTCAGTAAAGATGTGGGACTATACTGAGATCTCACATGGACTCCTTGAGAGAAAATTTGAAAAGTGATGTTGCACTGTTTTGTTTGATTTACCAACACTCATGTATATTCACAAACACTTGAAGGTTAATAATCCACCGTTATTACACATTAATGTTATTACACATAAATATCACAAATTTTAGAAAATAAAACAAAACTGCAGACATGACGCTTCACTTTCCCGCCAAGAAGTCCTGCTAACTCTCTCTCATTACAGTTGTTAAGGAAGAATGTGCTTTCTCTGTTTAACATAAGGCTGTTTCGTTGTTGCACAATAAAATTTAAAATACTAAGTGGTTTGCGGCAAATTTCATAGTAATTCTAGGCTTTAACTTGCTTTCAATAGATTTCAACAAACGCCTAAATATTTTTTTTTATAACCCGGTAATCCATAATATTTAACTTCTTTCCTACAATATAGTGCGAAGAAGAATACCTTATAACCCAAGCCTTTCAAATAACCCGTCGCCGATCGCCTGACAGGACGCTGTCAAACCTGTCAAACAATACCGCCAAGGTGCAACGCTCTAAAGTGTCGTTGAAGAACGCGAGCAAAGACAATTTGTATGGTATTAAAACTTTTTTTAAATTAAATTATATGTTGATTCATATCTGGAAATCTAACTAAACTAAAGAGTACTAAAGAGTTTCCAATCTTCAGTTTAGTTTTGCTCATCGTTAGTTTGAATATACATGAAAGTATAAATGTGTCAGCATCTGTCAATTACAAGTTAACTTTATGATTGGTTAATCTTAATTAACTTATCTTTTATCTTAATTTATTTATTTTAGGGCAGTTTTTTTTATTATTTATTAAAAAATCAGCCCTAAATTAAATTAATACGTTTATTAAAATGTTTTAGACTCAAATACTAAGCAACAATTCCGTAAAAAACTTAGCAGAAATAGAAAATATTTGTAAGCATAATTTCTCTAATAAAATAATTAATAATTTTCGTCAATCAGGCTTCAAGCCATTCGCCTCAAAGCAAATCTTGATATTATCCTCAAAAGAAGGTCAAGTTACTTGCGAATACGAAGGATCGCTTACAAGCGAAAAAACGAATGAAATATCCGAAGATCCACAGGAGTATGTTTCTGGTATTGTCGACACATTTGTAGATAAAGCTTGTGAGATTGCATACGAAGTTACTTATCAAGAAGCCTTAGAAACAGATTTTGAAGTGATAATTCAACCAAACGACGCTTGCATAAATAATATTAGCAATATCGATAAAACTGACCTAGAAACTATAGAGGAAAATGATTTTCTTGATAAAAGCAACATTATTGAGCCTGATGATGATGCGTTGGATTTGCAAGCTAATGACAATGACAATGATAGTGATGGGCTGGTTAATGATAAGCATTTGAGCTCAGAAATGATGAGTGGGGATAACAGGAGCTCTTGCGTTAGTCCGGATAATGTTGATTTGGGGTTAGTAAGTTATTCAAATTCATTTTATCAAGCTTGGGTATAGAATTAGCCACTAGTAAACGTCACTTAAATCTAAAGAGTAATGGAGCGAGTAATTAGGCCTGAATCGACTGCTTACCATTAGGCAGTATGTGGTCATTCTGCCGAGTCACATTAATAAGAAAAATTGGACTGTAAATTAAAATTTTAAAAATCCAGCTCGTAAATACCCATTTCAGAAGCACTTGTAATATTTGCTTATATCTAGGAGCTCCAATTTACAAAGCAGGAGCTTGCCAAGAGAAGAAATTGGTAAGAAGCTCGATAAGGTTATGTCTTCGCTAAGACATTCAGATCTATCGGTTTGAAAGTTCTCTCAGTACCATAACCACATATATAGATAAACATTAGATAACGCAAGTATCACGATTTGTATTGAAATCATGCGTGCATACTTTTAAGGGGAAGGGGTAGGCAGAGGCATATTTTACGCCCACACTTCGCCAATTATATAGTTGGTCCGACGTAATAGGTGGGACCAACTTTGCCGCTTGCCGGGCACTGTTATGTTCGCCAGAGCCTCGTCCGTTGATCGGCAGGTGCACCACATGCAGGTGAGGTTGGCTTGGGCTCCATAGGTCTTGGTAAGATCCCTATAGGGTGTACAAAGTTGGTAAAGTTTAGTTAAAAAAGTAGTTTTACCTTTAAATGTTGAATGAGATTGATTTAAATAATATATAGCCCGAAATACTTTATCTTATGAAACATATACCGAGTGTCGTAGAAAGCAACTAAAGTAATGAAATCCCGACCAGTGTTAACCCTTTAACGGCAGAACATGTCGAAATTTTTCATTGGTTTTGCACCTTAACTCAACGCCCACTGTCCTATAAAGGGTTACCTGTTTACCTGCCTCCGCCAATCCGCACTGGGTTAGCGTGGTGGAGCATGACCCAATACCCTCGCACCTTGGTATGTGAGAGGAGGTTAGTGCTCAGTAGTGGAACGTTAATGGGCTGAGATGATGATGATGATAAATGGTTAATGTGGGTGAATCGTTAGCCACCTGTCACTATTTGACACGTGTCATCTAGAGATCTCTACGCTCAGAGTTAACCTTTTTATTTAATTTTTCAGTGATTATAAGTGTTTAAATGATGTTCCGTATAGCAGCGGTCAAACCTCCGAGAATATATCCATGCAATCGGAGCCGCAGTTTGTGGACTCGATAGGTTGTTTTTTTGTTCATATTTATGTTATTTGTATGGTACTTAAACCCGTTAACGGGCAGAACATGTTAAAGATTTTCATCGCTTTTCTACCTTAACTCAACGCCATAAGGTTCATTTTATGGTGGGAATATGTTCACCACCTTGCAAAGTTAACTGTAGTAGATTATTAATCAGTGCGTAATTATCGCTTACTTCGTGCCTTGGAAAGCACGTAAAGTCATTTGTCCCGGCAGTAATCAACGTCTATTGCAGTCGTTATTAGATAGTCAGTGCCTACTAACATCTTGACAGAGCAGGGGTTTAACTATGCCCTTAACACAGGTCCCTCCGCTGCGAGTGAGCCTGCCTCACGGCGGGCTGCGCGGAGGGCGGACATGTGTGTAATCCGAAAGGTGGTCCCTTGTCCGCTCTGTCCGACCGCGCGAGTAGGTGTTCCTTTGTTTTTTTAGTCGGTGCGAGTCCGACATAACCCAGTGAGCCTCCCCGTGGCCTCTGGGTATGCATAAGGCATTTTTCAAAGGTTAAAAAAAAAAAGGGGTTTAACTATAGAATGTGGTTTCCCTCTGGGTTGCGGAGGTCAGACGGCAGTCGTTCCGTGTAACTGAAACTTAGCCAAATGTTGGACCATTGAGCAGACCCTGGGCCCTAAGTCTAGACCAGTTTTTAGGTTAGGTTGCACCTAGTAAGTTGGAAAAATATCCTTTTGACCAGTAAAGAGTTGTAAGGCCCACAGTCAGACACCCCGTGCACTGTACGTTAAAGTGTAAGTGATTAATGTACAAGATATTTGCAGAATCTGAATCTAACGCCACACTAACAAACGGGCAAGTTAGCGTGGAGAGCTTGTTGGAGTACTTGAGAAGGAACAATGCGTATCCTAGCAGCCCATCAATAGCGGATATTGATTAATTCTTCTTAAAAGTACAACATTAAGGGCATATCAGCTAAACGCGGTTAACGTGGCCTTAAATGAAATTAATTTGTCAAATTTTTGGTTTAATGGTCTTGAATGTATTGTCTCTCTCTGTTTAAATATTGATTGAATATTTTAATAAAACTGTTTAGTAGTTTTTAAAAGTCTTTTATTGTAGTTTTTGTTTTTTATTCGTATTAGAATTGTTTGGGGATAAGTAACTAATATATGTTATTCAAAGTCAAAATCAAAACAGTTTATTTAAATTTGTGCACGTCAACTTTAAACCGAATGTGTCATGGGCATAGTCATGTCTATACTTGAGCTATTACAAACGTCCATACTGAGGCATAAATCATTTTTATCATACCTCTCGCTTACACTATAGGGACATCGGAACTCTCGCTCGCTCTTCTAGTGATATGTGAAACAGTAAAATAGGGATTAGTCGATAGTCAATAGCAGGTAATAAGGGAATGGTTAAAAAAATAATGCTTAATATTATAAGGATATATTCTTTATACTTATAAATATACAATATATTATGTGTATATAAGTAATTATACATATAAAGTTTTTTACAGATAATAATAGTATAACAATTATTAATCAGCTTAGAATATTAATCTATGTCAGTGTCATCTTCGTGTAAATTTATTATCAGAGGTTGTAACACAGTTTTTGCAAAGCTTCACTTTTGTTTTCTTTTCATTCACATGTGAAGTCGTCATACGAGTCTGGCTGAATTGCCGTCACTACACTCGACGACATAATCATTGTGCCATTCATTTAAAAAAGAAGAACACAATTTTATACCCATAGAATTTATCTAATTTATAGTCATCAACGACCGCGTCGTCTGGCTACCTGAATCGAGCATGCGAGCACGAGTCATCGATAACGAGTGGCGCGGCATTGCCACATCCCTTTGCCGTAATGTTTTATAAGTCAGTTCGCACGTTAGTAATGGCTCAACATATGACTTATAGTAAATTTGTCATTATCATCATCATCTCAGCCATCTGACGTCCACTGCTGAAAATAGGTTCCTCAAATAAATCTCCACATTGAGCGATCCTGATTCGCCTGCATCCATCGGCTTCCTGCCGCCTTGACCAGATCATCGGTCCATCTCGTGGGAGGCCTTCCTTTACTACGTTTGCCGGTTCGCGGTCTCTATTGAAGAACCTTAACGCCCCATCGGTCGTCGGTTCTTTGAGCTATGTGCCCCGCCCATTTCTACTTCAGTCTGCAAACTCGCCTCGCTATGCCGGTCACTCCAGTCCTCCTACGGATTTTCTCATTTCTGATTCGATCACGTAGGGAGACTCCGAGCATAGCTCTCTCCATTGCACGCTGAGCGACCTTGAGCTTTCTAATGAGGCCCATAGTTAGGCATCAGGTCTCTATAGCGTACGTCATCACTGGCAACACACATTGGTCAAAGACTTTCGTCTTAAGACACTGAGGTATTTTTGACAAGAAGATATAGCGTAGTTTCCTGAACGCAGCCCAACTGAGCTGGATTCGACGATTGACCTCTTTCTCGAAGTTGGACCTACCCATATGGACTTTTTGTCCCAGGGATTATTGGCGTTTGGGCCAACAATTATTGGGGTAGGCTTAAAATGAACATTCGACATAATTTTCGTCTTGTCTATGTTCATTTTGAGTCCTACCCTTTGGAAAGCTCTGTCGGGGTCTTGAGCATTGTGCCCAGATCCACAAGTGACTCCGCCATGGCCACTATATCTTTGGCAAATCGAAGGATATACTCGCCATTTATGTTGATACCGTAGTTTCCCCAGTCCAGCATCTTGAAAACATCCTTCCGCAGGAGGATAGGATTCGTGTGTTGGTCTAGTACTCGAACGGACATGGTGGCGCTTTTGTATAAACTTCTCAACACTTCAATACTTATTGTATTCAATACATTGTGAAACATAGGTAATACACATACAGATAGTCTTAATCATTGACAAAAATGTCCAGCAGTGGTCTGGTCTGCCCTCATGGTGTAAACCATGGTGTATTTAAAATAATACAAGAACGCAAGAAACTTTTCACGTTTGTTTCTCCCGCCAGTAAAAAATGCCATTAATATAATAGTAAGGGTTTAGGATTTGTTCAGTAAATAAAAAGTTTTGTTTTAAAGTAGCCAAAACACATTTTAGTATGACGAACATATGACTTATAAGAGAAAACACGGAGGTTAGTGTTTAATACTTTTTATTAAAATTATGCGGGTAGTTCGTTTTTATTACGTTGAATTGGTATTTTGTCGTAGTTATTTAAATGTTAAATATATTGTCGTTTTAATATAACTTATAATATAATCTAGTAAACGTGTATATTTTCAAACATCTCGTTTGCATAATATCTAATAATAATTTATTTCTGTTAATTATAGCCTAAATACTTAAATTGGATTAGTAATGCAGTTTATTGTAAATGTTAGCTAACTAAACAAGGTAAACTTAATTACTCATGTATCAATTCACAATAAATATGAGTTAGTAATCATATTAAGTAGTTGTATTTTGTATGTTGACGATATTTGTATGATGTTGCACTATTTTTTTTTTCATTTGCCAACACTCATGTACGTTCACAAACACTTAACTGTTAATAATCCACCGTTATTACACATTAATGTTCGTAATATCAAAATTTTTAGATAAAACAAAACTGCAGACATGACGCTTCATTTCCTGCCAAGAAGTCAATAAGTTTGAGTTAGGTAGTACTTAATTGAAAAAAAAAGTATGGAACTCATCGTCCAAAAAAGGTTTTATTGGACTTCTTGGCGGGAAAGTGTAACGTCATGTCTGCAGTTTTGTTTTATTTTCTAAAATTTGTGATATTTCGAATATTAATGTGTAATAACGGTGGATT
The DNA here is from genome assembly GCA_949126915.1 of Musotima nitidalis. NCBI lineage: Eukaryota > Metazoa > Arthropoda > Insecta > Lepidoptera > Crambidae > Musotima > Musotima nitidalis. The sequence continues at coordinate 4,920,647 of OX421441.1, forward strand.
ATTAACCGTTAAGTGTTTGTGAACATACATGAGTGTTGGTAAATCAAACAAAACAGTGCAACATCACTTTTCAAATTTTCTCTCAAGGAGTCCATGTGAGACCTCAGTATAGTCCCACATCTTTACTGAGAACTCAAGGGGTTTAGGGGAGGGTATTTCATCTTCGATTTATCATCTTTATCACCACTCATTCTCATTTACTATAAATTATATATAATTAATATATCACTTACTTGACACTGGCTAAATGTGCTAGACGCACGAAGCCATTATTTAAAAGAAAGAAGAAAGGTTTTATGTATTATATTTTTTCTTTTTCATCCGCAGACCAACAGAACTAGACGCGCTAGTGTTCGGCCACGTGTTCACAATAATAACAACCCGCCTGCCCTGCAGAAAGCTAGCGGAGACAGTAAAGAAGTACGATTCGCTCGTATTGCTCGCCAAGCGCGTCGACGAGCGGTATTTCAAGCGGCCATAGCGAGAGGTTTTCAAGGACATATCGACCGTGTTCAATAGTCCTTGAAAAGTGTAAAAAACTACATTGACATTTGACAGTGAAATTCTTTTTGGTAGAGTGTTTTAAGATAGCCATTTTGGATTACAATTGAGGTTTAGTACGGTCCTAAAACTGCGGCTTAGGAAAATATTGTGAAAGAAAAGTTAAAGTAAAATTACTGCTTAAACTTCCAAACTACGGTTTTAGGTGCGTAAATGGCCAACTTACATAATTTAACAACTTACGTTTGTTAGTAATTGTCTTTGAATATTGTGAACAACTTACTAAATTTATAATTGACAGTGACTGTTTTGTTTTTGTAGCGTGTTTAAATATGGTTTTATAGTAACGCTTTCCGTCAGCGCGGGTGGTAAGCGAGGCCCGTAAACAAACATAAACTATCATGCATGTTGGTTACACTATGTAACGAGCCATGAGACACAGCTCGAGGCCCGCGCCAACCACGCTGCCGAAAGCGTCACTGTAGAACCGCACTTATTATTGTTATAGTCGTATTAAAAACTTATTTGCAGTTGTCCTCCTTGAATACTGTTACCAGTTCAAAATTTTAAATTCCTAAATTTGAACTGAACTGAATATACAAGAAGTACATGTGTTTATTCGGAAAATATGTAAGTATATTATATTTTAAGTACATTAATTAATTCTCTACTAAATATATAATTCAAGTATGTATGTTTGTTATTAAAACTAATTGCATTCAAAACTAACAATGTTTTTATTAAATAAGTAGTTTGGTGTGCAGTTTAATAGTTTAAGTCAAAATGTTTATTAAAGTACCTAAATCACTAGATATCTTATAAGCTTACAGAATAATATAATTAAAGTGATAAATAATGTTATTATTAGTGCTTAACATGCGCGGGATAGTTGCCGCTTAAAGGTGGGTATAGTCTACAACATTTTCTGAAGCATTTCTGTTGAATGTAACGTTCTTACAAATAGTACAATACAGGCAAAAGCTCCGGTTCCAAAGCATTTCCATGTAATGTAACGTTCTGCGAATGCTCGGCGTTATGTTACGGGTAAATGCAGACCCCATGCGTCTTCCGTCCCTCTCCCTCCGCGTCACACCGCAACCGCACATCGCCCGCACTCGTGGCTAGACGAAATGTTACACCAATACGCTGGACGAAATGTTACTCAAATATGCTCGTTGGTTTATAACAAGGAGGCGAGCGTGCTCGACGTTTAGTTCGTAAAAGGATGATACACTTGAACATATCATAGAGCGACTCGTTGTTCTTTTAAAAGTAAATGTTGTAGTCTATAGGTACTCACCTTGACGGGAACATTTTTATGTTCGCAAAAGCCTCGTTATATTTTTAACTATTAATCACTGTAACTGCTTTTTGAATTACACAATAGTATTTACGCAATAAGTTTATCGCACAATAACAATCTATCTATTTATATAAGTAAACTATAAGTACTAATATTATAAAGAAAATCCGTTTGCCGAATAGTGTTTACTAATTATTAAAAGTTTTATATTTGGTCGTATTATACTTTGTGATCAGTTATTAACTACTAAACTTACTATACTACTACTTACGGAAAATCCGATTACCGAATAGTGTTTGTTAATGAGTAATGACATTTACTGTGTCAATAATAATCTGTCACAAAATAACAAATAATTATAAATAGAATTACGGTCGTTTTTAGAAATTGAAATGTCTCTCAAATGTCATGCAATGCAAGTTAAAAAAGTCTAAATTGTAAAATTTAAGTGGCCTAACTATAGTTGAAACTAAATTAAGTTAAAACTTAACTTGGCAACTTGGAAAATGCTGTAAGGGAGTTTTTTTCTATAATTTAACTATAATAACATATTATGATCGTAATTATATCTCTTACCTAGAGAAATAAGTAATTAACTTTTAAGATCATGTTTTCTCTGGTAACAAATTTCCATATTTTTTTCTTTTTGCAACATGCAACACTTATGAATATTTGTTACCAGCTTTAAAAACTTAATGATATCTTAATTAATAATTGATGAGTTGTTGATTAGTAAATAAATATCAAATATAATTCTTCGGAAGTACACTGAATTAAGTATTTATATTGCATTTTATTTGAGTTGTATCTCGCATAATGTTATTGTTGTAAGCAATTTAATTAAAAATGTTAGTAAGTAAATGTGTTTTTTTGTTTTAAATTGTCATCTTTCTTACTTTCTGTTCATCCTTCTTACCGGGTTGACGCAGGACTGCTGGGGTCGCATCTGGCGGCAGTGAGCCCCCACACTCCCCTCTCGGCCCCTCCTTTGGCCGGGTGGCAGTGCGTAAATGCATTTTGTTAACGACGTAAAAAAAACAGTCGCCTCTGTAATGAATGTATGAACACTGTATTGTACACCAAAATAAAGAAAAATACAGCAATAGAAAAAATAAATTAAAATTAATTGTACAATGGGCGGCCTTATTGCTCACAGAGATTTCTTCCAGGCGACCTTGGGATGGACAGGACAAGATAAGAAGTACCTATACACGTAGGGTAGCGCAATAGAGTGCTCTAATTGACAATAAATATTGTTATTGTAATTTGTCATTGACGAATAAATTTACAGTAAAATAACATTAAAACATCCACCTTCTGCTCCTCGGACCTATTCCCAGAGTATGGACCTGGATCCCTCTCAACTGGGTTCGCGATAGGAGGTCTGGAGGTTATTCACATTCCGTAATAAGAATTAAATCGCAAAAAAGCGAATATCTGATACGTTGTTGGTACCTTTAGCTTGTTTTATGTGTCTTATAGTCACTTTAAAATTCTAATTCCACAAGAACTTGAGAAAAATGAAAATTCTACCTAAAAAAATGTGCCAAAGAGGGTAAGTATAAATTGTGTTTAGCCCAGTTTAAAACTGAATTGTGGAATAACAAAGGGCCCAGAGCAGACTTTACAGACAGACTTTAGCATTGGTGATTTTGCAACTATCGATGCTAATGCACGATTCGGCGACTCAGCGTTCGATCCCAGTAAAAATTGAAAGATTCTTTTGCTGCGTTTGGCTTCTAAAAAAAGACTGAATAGCTGATGCTAATGCGATGCCTAATGAGCAGACTGCTCTACCCGTTTAGTTACGTTACTACCATAGAAATCTAAACAATAATAAGACACTAGAAATGGTATATGCCGCGTAAAACTATCGGAACACATGTTGCCAATTTGAAAAGGAACGAATATCGCCAATTTGAAGATTTAAGTTCGAGATTGACGTTGTCATTCACTACGGACTACAAGTTATCCTTGAACACAGTACATTGATTGTTTGTTGTGAGTTACGATTCAGATGTAACGAACGCTATTGGAAATGTGTTTAATAGTTTAGCATGCGCTGATGCCATACGATACACCAGTACTTCAGGGATTTTACGCGCGCACGGCACTTCTATTGTTATGTTATTAAGATTTATATGGGCACTACCAAATTTTTCTTTTGGTACAATTTTTTTTTAAATAAATAAAAATATTTTAGCATTAGAATACCAAGGTGAGCGGAGGGGGAAAGACACTGTACGCTTGCATACTTACCAGGGCTATTACTTACGCGTTGGTCTTTTTAAGAGCCCCATGCTGTGTTTCTTATGAAAGACACCAGAGCGGCAAAAATGTCATGGGTGCACAGCATTTCTTGTACCATGTTATTTAGATCTCTATGTTACAACCCAAGCAAATACATTTTTTACTTCATTGTGCCATCAGGGTTGTTGTTTCAAACAGTAAACAAAGTGATCTGATAAGGTCGCAGTATCGCAACGGACGCGGGCCGCTCCATCGGTCAAATTTTATATTAATGGGGGAGGCCTACGTTCAGCAGTATACTTCCTAAGGGCGATCATCCATTTAACCTGAGCAAATCCTTTTTTATCATGCAACTCGAGAAAATTCTTTTTAACTTAGTTTTTTTCTTTTAAATAATGGCTTCGTGCGGTTTGCACATTTAGCTAGTGTCAAGTATGATGTGATGTCAAATATAAGTAAGATATATTCATAATGTATAAATTATAGTAATTGAGAATGAGTAGTAATAAAGATGATAAATGAGATCCCATCCCCCTAAGCCCCTTGAGTCCTCAGTAAAGATGTGGGACTATACTGAGATCTCACATGGACTTCTTGAGAGTATTTGAAAAGAAATGTTGCACTATTTTATTTCATTAACGTAAACTCATGTACGTTCACAAACACTTAACGGTTAATAATCCACCGTTATTAAACATTAATGTTAGAAATATCACATATTTTAGAAAATAAAACAAAACTGCAGACATGACGCTTCACTTTCCCCCAAGAAGTCAAAGTTCTAATTATGACTTATCAAATTTGCAGTGTATGACGTCGTGTAATTGTGATAAGTAAAAATTTGTGCATCCAACCTTCGGAGTTTTGCTGGTAATCGATTATTTAGCAAAGTGGATTTCGAATTGATTGTCCTACCGCCAAACACATGGAACTCAACACAAGATGGCGTTCTCCATTTAGACACAATTTTTAAGGATTGAAATGACATTTGCCAGCTCTGTCCGTGTTTCTGATGTTATTATATTACGAATTGTTTATATTTACATAAAATGTGTAATCAAAACGAAAAACATAATCATTTATTCAATTAGTTGCTTAGCTAGTCTGCCTTTTGATGTGTCACGGATTGAAGGTCATGAATAGTCTATGGCTTTCGGCAGATTCCCCGGTACGGATTGATGAACCTCGGAAAATTTAGATCTAGATTAAATAGCTGAAATTCATTCAAATTTGCGGTGGGACGCCTGTTTCTGCTGCAACTATGTGGCCCCAGGGGAACTTTTAATATTCCTTGGACGGACGTAGGGCATAAAATCATGAATGATAAAACAGATAACTTATTCGTGCCGCATTAAACTATCGGAACGCATGTTGCTAATTTGAGAATTTGTCACTTAGGTACTTCTGTGACATCCATACTTTACTCTCACGAAATATCTATTATCGGCAATTATTAAGGTGACAAAAATAAAAATACTTGTTAGTTGTATTTATCACATTTTTTAAAAGTTTCAAGTTAAAATTATAGATGTTTAATTTTACTTTGATATAAAGTTTAATGTTGCAGTTTAAATATAACGATTATCCTGAGAAATAACTTAATTTGCAGAAGTGACGTTTTAGCACTAGTCCAGAACCTGTTGAAAAACAAAGTTATTTTTGACATGAGTGTAAGAGGGTACAAAATAACACAACATATTCGGTTGCTATTTTTATTTGGTTTTGCATTACAATACATAATTCAGTTAATCCAAACGCACTCAGTCTCATGATCAATCCCATTAAAATCAATCATACACGACTTAATACTTATTTCTAAAACAAATTGATGTGTTGTAAAATCACTATAACGCATTTGCTCACAGAAAAAACAATATAACTTTTAAAAAAATAATTAACATTTTTTTTTCTCACATACATCACACCATAATGTTCTACACTAAAATTATTAATTCCATAGACAATTTTGTTGACATGTCAAAGTTAAATTAAAAATGGAACGAGCGTTAATTCCATGGACATGTCAAATTCAAATTAAAAATATACAACGAACATTGAAACACAAAACGGCGGCATTGCACAAAACGCATGTGTCAAAATTGTCTTAAAATTGATGGATACATGGTAAGATTGTTTTTTTTTAATGATTGTTAACTTTAAATCCTAACATGTTGGTTGGTTTTAGGAACCTGGTGGTTCCGCTGTTTGGTTTAGATCCTTCTAGACTGGTGGAGGATCATTTGGCGAACGCTGAAGGTGGAGAGACCCAGACCTATGGCTGCCAATGCGAATGCTGACCTGGACATCATTTTCTCACGATTCGCCGGCTGTGAAAGAAGAGAAGATTGACGTTAGGCGTTTTATTAAACAACAAGTTTTACGAAATTTCAAGTAGCGTTTGACAGTTAACATTTGCCGTCATTGTCATCTTTATAAATATTATTTTATTTCATTTGAAATTTATCTAGTAAGGTGGTGGGTATAATTAGGGACACGTCAAAAAACGCTTGTTACATCTTTAGTCATTCGTAAACATACATACATACAAACACGCAGAGGCATACTATACGCCTTGATTTCGCCAGTTTTATTGTCGGTCCCACGTAACAGGTGGCGAGCCTATTGCCGCTTACCGGAAACTGTTACGATCGCCAAAGCCTCGTCTGTTGATTCTTAAATGTTAACAGGTTCCTTTTCACCTTTTTACGTAAAGGTTTTTAAAAACCTTAAATGGTTACAAAAAATGAATAAAGAGTAGTTATTTTAAAGCCGATTTCGTAAGTTAATAATAATATAAATACGGCATGCGGCTATAAGTAATACAATTATTAGCTGTGAACACTGCATTACAACTGTACACTGGTATGTTACTATGTTGCCTACATACATAACCGTCAATGTATAGAAAAACCAGACAGTTGCCAAATATTACATAAACGCTTTGCTACGACCGCGAGAGACGAGTTTTTTAATTAGAATACAACTATTATCCCATAGGAACACATGATTGAAATATGAGGTTTATTATATGCCTATTCAGGTCATGGTCTATTTGTGTGCCAAGTTTAATTAAAATTTTAATATTGGCCTTTAGAACTAAATCCTTAAAAGTTAAGAAAATTATAATAAAACCTTTTTCATGCAAATATTATTAGTTTTCCGAAAAACATATCCTAAATTTTAGTAAATAAAACAAAACTGCAGTCATGGCGCTTCACTTTCCCGCCAAGATGTCCACTAAAAGTTATTAGAAAATATTTATTTATGTTGTAAATAAATAAATAAATATTTTTTAACAATTACACCAATTATTGAGTTCCAAGAAAAGTATCATTAAGAACTTGTAAAGTAAAGTAAAAGTAAAGTAAAAAGTTCTTTATTTCATAAACTATTACATAGCACTTGAAAACGTCAAAACAAAATATACATGAAAAAAAATTTATATCAACCCTGAAATCACGAAGCTTAGATTCACTTACATGCAAATAAATAAAAATTTGGTGTAAGTGAATCTAAGTGCCAGTTCCGAGCCTCCGCTCTGTGAGAAGAACTGACAAGAAACTCACAGGCTATGCTCTTTTAAATTATTTTTATTACATGACACACACAGTGTAATGTTGTGTTATGGATACTAAATAACGGAAAAACATACATATATTTTTTTTGTAAATACATACTTAATATACCTACCCAGACCAGAACAAATATGCATGTTCATGCACACAAATATTTGTCCTGTGTGGGCATCGAACCCACGACCTTGGAGCGGAGAGCGGATATACTCGCCACCACGCCATATCGGTCGTCAAAATGTTATAGTCTGAGAGATAATGGACTAATTGTGCAGGTATTAGAGGCAAGCTGAAAACTTGTCCTATGCGTCTCCTAAGAGTAGCCCTAATACAAAACTGAGGACTTCCGTGGTTAGTGGGTGGGCTTTTATTTTTAACCTTTATATAGACAGACATAAATCGATACTATGCAGAAAAAAAATTAGGACGCTTATAATTCTTTTGTATTTTAACCGTGAAAAAATACCGTTATTGTAAAGACAAAAGAAACAGTTGTGATTATTTCCGAGATATTACTTATTTGCAAATTATGTCCAAACACTGTTGTTAAGCATCTGACAAAAACAATATTTCACCCAAATGTGGAGTTAACTGGTTTGCGAATTATGGTATCGAAATGCAAATTGCAAAAAAGGATAGCCTAGTACCGCGAAGCTACGAGCGAGACATAGATATATCACAGTCTTTAAAGTCAAGACATACGTTAGCCTTTAGGCTAACAATTGGGAAGCCAGATACCTGACATCAGCTAGATTAGCTAACGGTCGTGGATAACTTAGTCGCTTATTTTACGTGTGGTAACATTATCCTAATCATTTCAAGGTTAGAATTTCATACAACGAAGTATAAATGATGTTAAACAAGGGGCGTGCATAGTTCAGTTCAGTATAATAATGCATTCAGGGTGCTGATGGGGCTGCCACGATTCTGTAGTGCATCAGGCATGTTCGCGGAGCATCGCGTAGATTGCTTTTATGCCACTATGCGTATCTCTGATGCGCATCTTTTACGTGCGCAGGGTTCGTGCCAGCGGCAATAGCATCCTGGGTCTAATCGCTAGTAGGCTGGACTGTGTATATGTAGGTCACTGCTGCGCGGTTTCAAGTGGGATTGAGCAGCATTGACTTGCATATAAAAACACGTTACATTATATAAATTCCCTACTAACATTAATATATAAGATAAATATTGTTACTAACAAAAATTGGGCCCATGGTCTTAAATAAAGAATAATTATTATAGATTCCGGGTAGAGTTAAGCAGTAACAGAAATTAAGGAGAGTTCAGTCCTAGGATAGGTGGCCGTTTGTGTGGTAAAGAACGTTAAGCTATTGGTCCCAGATATCAGTAATGTTGTAGACGTTGAGCCAAGATAGAGACCCAATTCGGTGGCTTAAAAATTTCGAACAGCAGAATACCAAATTAGACACTGCCCATACGCACTGAGTCCACACGGTGGTATTGAGCTAATTCGCTCTTATAGTGGTTTGTGAGAGGAGCTCAGCATTGGGACGTTAATGATGAAGTTTTCAAAGAGGCTACAATTTATTAGGGTACATTCTGATATGAACTTTGTGCCATGAGGGAAGAGGGTTGAGGAAGCTTGTGTTCAGAAGTGGGATGCTAATGGGTTGAGATAAAGATAACACTGATAATGAAGAAGTTAAATAGGCTTATCTTCTTATCTTATCTTATCGCGGGGGCCACAGACTGTCCGTGGTGCACTTGGACTCTTATGTCGGATCTTTTCTGCATCCCCTTGCCTTTAACTCCAAATCTCCAAATATTGTCACCATCATCTTTATGAGTCTTTGCAGATCGGAGCCCATAGTCTCTTGGTTGTGGATAGGCCACCCCCAGGAGACCCATTCGGCAAACAGACAAAAAGAGGCTACTAAATTTAAGAATTTTGATTAAATCTCTGTGCGAACAGATAACCGAACCCCTAAACAGATGACGATTCCACGCCATCTTTTATTTTCAGAACTTCTTGATTTGAACTCTAGGCAAGCAGATTTTTGAGCAAATCCTTTGAAACAGATAAACTACACTACGCCACATTTGACTGATAAAATAGGCGCCACAAACAGACGCAAGAGAGCACGTTGCCAAATAATTAAAACCTCTATATACTTTAAAGAGATAAACATATAAATAGAATCTTCACATGACATTTGGCGTACGTAGCCCACGCATGGACGGAATGTGTTTGTTTTTCATTGTCGCTATATATAAACTGACATAATGAAGATCAATGATTTCTTACAACAAATGGCATCTTATATCATACTGTAAACTTTACTCGGTCTGTAAACATTATACGGTCAAATCAAACAAAGCAGTGCAACATCATTTTTCAAATTCTGTCAAGAAGTCCATGTGAGATCTCAGTATAGTCCCACTGAGGACTCAGGGGGTTTAGTGGGAGAGCACCCCATTTACCATTTTTATCACTACTCATTTTCATTTACTGTTATTTCATCATCATATCAGTCATTTGAAGTCCACTGCTGAACAAAGGCCTCCCCAATTGCTACTTTTATTTATATGTTATTAATATATATCTTACTTGACACTGGCAAAATGTGCAAACCGCACGAAGCCATTATTTAAAAGGAAAAAAAAAGTTTACAAAATAGAGGTTACAGTGGCCCCACTTGCAAGCCTGTCCTGTGGGTACCTGATATGTTTTTACATATGTCCACATACAATGCTCGGGCGACGACAAAATAAAATAAAATTTAAAATAAACAATAGAAGTAAAAATCAAAAATCTTAAGTCTAAAATGGACTTCTTGGCGGAAAAGTGAAGCGTCATGTTTGCAGTTTTGTTTTATTTTCTAAAATTTGTGATATTTCTAACATGAATGTGTAATAACGGTGGATTATTAACCGTTAAGTGTTGGTGCACATACATGAGTGTTGGTAAATCAAACAAAACAGTGCAACATCACTTTTAAAATTTTCTCTTAAGGAGTCCATGTGAGATAAACTGAGGACTCAAGGGGCTTAGGGGAGGGTATCTCATTTACCATTTATCATCTTTATCACCACTCATTCTCACTTACTATGAATTATATATTACTAATATATCACTTACTTGACACTAGCTACATGTGCTAGACGCACGAAGCCATTATTTAAAATAAAGAAAGAAAGTCTAAAGTGTGAAACAATATTCATATTTGGAATGTAAACATTTAAGATAAAAACTAGAAGCAGTGGAAATTGCAATAAACGAGCCTGTACGACTTAAAAGGAAAATGTCGAACTTAAGCGGGGTTGACAAAGTCAGCCTTAGGTGACGGTTTTGTGATAGACAACTGTTTTGTGATTCGCAAAACAGCTTAACTGTTAGCCCCGGTTATTATTCTGTCAACCTCAATGCCCTATTTGGCGTTTTGAAAAAATCTAACAGGACCTTACAAACCTGCCGCTGCCCGCACGCGTTAAGAATTAACTTTATTCTCACAATTCACAATTTTTGTATCAAATTGTAACAAGTAATTCAGAACAAGTTTGAATTGATTTTGCATTTTTTCTTTCCTTGCCAAACACCGATGGCTTAGGCCACGAATGTCATCAGGTGGCATACCACGCCATAACTTGTAACCTTAGTATGTGAGAATTATTCTGTACCGAAGTGGGACATTAAAAGAAGTTGCAGGCATTCGCTAACTAGTAGATAAAACGCTTTACCAACGCAGACAGGAATCAAAATTCGTTGCAACAAAGTCCTACTTATTGAATACACCTTATCATACCAACTAGAGACGACAATATCTAATCACAGTCGATAAAGGCATATTTTTGCTATCGTATTACGTAATAGGCCACTTTTCGTCGCCATGGGCCTTTTAATCTTGTAAATGTACACATACAAATATTTATTCAAAAAATGCTTACAATGTAGATATTTTTTTTTTAAATCATGCGTAAAATAAGCTATATGTGGCATGAGGCAGCGATTACTATTAACCCCACATTAGGCACTGCCTGTCTCAAAACGAGAAAGGCAGAGTGCCTCTCGTCCCAGCCGCCGCGGTGGGCGCCCGAGACGTCGGGAGGAACGAGGTGACTCCCAGCCACCGTAGGCGCTGGCTTGTGGGCGGTGAGTAATGGGTAACTCGCCGCCCGTCCGCCTTCTATAGGCGACGCGATGGCGCGTTCGTGTTCCAAGCGCGCCTCAAAGAGATGTCAGCACAGTGAGGGCCCCCAGGGAGGGGTCAAGCCTGCCGGGGCTGCGGGACTGTCCGAAAGGGTTACCGCGGCCTCTGGACGTAGCAGGCACAAGAAGGAACATGGATGGTTTTTAGTCAGTAAAAGTCTGACACACCCTCCCGCTCCACCCACAGCGGGAGAAGGTCATCAGATGGTTTTCCATCCGAAAAAAAAAGGCACTGCCTGTCCTGTGGCGGTCAAGTGTACGTTAACAAAATGTTTAGCGGGTGCCAGCAGTAATAAAAATTACTACTAAATTAAAAATTACGTAATTGGAATTTTCTTTATATGAAATTCCATATTGATTTTTATTGCGGGTATTTTTTCTTTCCATATAGTTTTATGGCAACCTTTTCATACTTTCTAGCAGACTCTCCTGCTTTAAACATTTTACGGTAATCAGGAGTAGCGGGGCAGTACGATGATGATTTCAGAGGGTCTCGGGTTCGAACCCTGGTGGTGCCACCAGGACCAATGACTTATCGAAGTTATGTCCGTAATTATCGCTTGCTCCCATGAAATAACTGAAATTCAGACAAATTTTGTATGACCAGTAAGCAGACCCTGGGCCTTAAGCTTTAGTATAGGGTGACCAGGATAATGCTATAATATTAAGAGAATGACCATTTCACACAGTGCTATCTGACCTCAAACTAAGCAGAACTGGTACTATAGGTACCAGATAGACAACGTACACAGTCTTAACAATAAAGATCTATTCTATTATCTGACGACCGATTTGGCGTGGAGGTCAGTATACCTGCACTTCACTCCAGAGGTCGTGGGTTCGATTCTCACACAGGACAAATTTTTGTGTGCATGACCATGAATATTTGTTCTGGTCTGGGTGTTTTCCTATGTATATTAAGTATGTATTTACAAAAAAAAAGTATTTAAGTATGTTTATCCGTTCTTCAGTATCCATAATACAAGTTCTTAGTGATACTTATCTTGGAACTAAATAATTGGTGTGATTGTATGAGAATATTTATTTATTTTAACGGATAAACAAACTTCAACTGTACTCCGAATTGGTGTGTGAAGAATGACATGATCAAGGAGGGGGTGGATGAGTGGATGGATGGAAGTAGAAGACATGATGCGCCGACCCTAGACAGGGTAGGGCAGAGAGATGATGGTATCATAAAATTACCCATTTTCATGCACGAACGCCGTGCAACAAATGAAATTCATTGATTACTGGTTTTACCAGTAAGCAAACTCAGGATCCTTAGAGTAAGTATATAGGGCACAACCAGGATATTGCTAGTAAGGTGACATTTTTATTGTGTGGCAATCGATTCCACGACCTTATAATCACCTCCGCGCCAATTTTGTCCTTTTGCATGTATTTTCATACAAAAATTGCAAAAACAACATTGTCAACGCACTTTTAATGCGCGATTTGAAAGGTCACACAAGAATTTCAAGATGGCCGACTGCCAAACGGTACGCGGCGCGGGATCATTTAGAGAAATGCGAATGAAGCTAAAAATAAATTGACAGTTAAATCATGCATGCTGGTGATTCATTGTTCTTTATTTGTAATGTTTTTCTAATATTCGTTTGATTCATATTTTAATTATCGTATAATGTTATTATGTTCTTGACTAAAATGTCCAATAATTTTGTGTTTTGTCGTTTTATGTATGCAATTTTATGTTGAAATATTTAACTTTGGTGCGCATAGTTTTAAGTTTGTCCTACTTACGTAGTATTTATAGGCTTGTACGGAAGACCAGTGCCGCGGGGCCATAGTGACCCCTCGGCATATGCTGAGTATAAGCCTTTTCGGTGCCACATGTGTTTATTAATTTTTATTTTTGTATTTTTGTAAACCAATGTTTCATGTGTCACAGAATAAATTATTTTCTTTCTTTCTTCTTTCTTAATTGTCTCTTTTACGATAATTTTACTTATAATCAATACAAAACTGTCATTTGAACTGGCGAGTAGGCATCTCCTAATCAAATTTGACAGATAATTTGTCTTGAGCAGGACAGCGATTTCTAGCAGCCAGCAGCTTAACACCTGCTCTGATTTACATAAAGGTAAATTGATATGGTAAGTATGAAATCTATACTAATATTATAATCTATACTAATATTATAAAGCTGAAGAGTTTGTTTGTTTGTTTGTTTGAACGCGCTAATCTCCGAAACTACTGGTGCGATTTGAATAATTCTTTTTTTGTTGGATAGTCCATTTATCGAGGAAGGCTATAGGCTAAATAACATTACGCTATGACCAATAGGAGCAAAGACAGAGCGGTAAATGTGTAAAAAACGGGGAAAATTATTCATTTTTGAAGGCTTTCTTTGCGTGCGCTGCGAAAACGGTTCAAGATACACAAAAAATATGTATGAAAGAATTATTCCTCTATACATGATCTAAAAAAAAGTCCGCGACGGCATATGTCTATCTTTTAAGGTTTAGTCACAATGACCGTTTTTATGGTACCAAATTTGGTCGAAATAATTTGTTTAAGTTGTATCAACATAATAATATTAATCTTTATTCAAATATAAATATAAATATGTTGTTGGTTAAGAGTACTTCATTGTGAATAAAATTGTCTTTGACATAGCTTAATTTCATCAAAAAACTTTAAAGATTACAATGATAAATAACTCCGAAACAAAACCAACTCGCTCTCTGCGCTCACTGCGCTGGCCGGCGCGGCGGGAGAGAGGCGGTGCTTGCGGGCAAGCCGGGAGGGGGGTGTAGCTCTACGAGATACCATGCCGCGCGGCTCACTCGCGCGGTCGGCTCCCTACTGAACGGTTGAATACAGCGCTAATTTGTTTATGCGATATAATTATCATCGTAATATTACTTTTTAAACACAGTTTCATTTTGAGGTTGTTTTCTATATAGTAGGTACTTTATTTGTTTTAGGATAGTATTTAGTGACACAATAATAACACTTTTTTGTTTTGCTTTTGTTTAACGGGAACTATGTGGGAAAAACCAAAAATCTGCCGGAAGTCACTATTCCACGCGGACGAAGTCGCGGGCAAAAGCTATGTCCTAATAAAACGTGTGCGTCTGTGCTTGCAGTGTACGTGTAGAACAAGCTTTAATTAGTATAGAGTTTTTAGTATTATTAAATACCTAACAGCACTAACATGTGAATTTTTTTTGTTTTGCTGCCAAACAGCTGTTTTTGTTAAGAGGTAATCTCTCTTTACTAGCATATAATCTATAATATAGTAATATCATACAACCCCAAATAAGCAGAGCCCTGATTTGAAGGCACTCCTACTTCTGAAGGTTTTATACATATATAAATACATTCACGCTTGTTTCTCCGATAATAATAATAATCATTTATTTGCATAAAACATGGTACAATGGTTGTTGTTACATTGATGTATATAGGCGTCTCACATTTTTGCCAAAGTAGCGTGCAAATATTTTACAAATATAGGTCTAAGAATAAAATTGGAAGCAAGTATATAATGTCAAACAATCTACCTAACTATTCTATTATTATTCCAGTTATAAAATTCATAAATAGAGTAGAAGCATTTGTCTAGCAACCATTCATGAAGTTTTCTCTTGAATAAGAACAAATTGAGATTTTTTAAACTTTCAGGAATATGATTGTATGCCTTTAGGGTAGGCAGAGGCATATTACACGCCCACACTTCGCTAATTATATAGTTGGTCCCACGTAATAGGTGGCGAGCCTATTGCCGCTTACCGGGCACTGTTATGTCTGCCAGGGCCTCGTCCGTTGATCGGCAGGTGCACCACTTGCAGGTGAGGTTCGCTTGGGCTCCTTAGGTCTTGACAACAATGACTAAGAATTACCTTTTATATTGAACAGAGCTCATTGAAAAAAATTAACAATTGTTATAAACATTTAACTAGTCATAACAAACAGTCTTGAGGTTAAAGTACATATCGAGACAAACAGTTTAATAAACATGCGAACTTTGACTTTGAACGACTACTCTATATAATCTTAAACAATTACGTATAAAAATTATGCGCAGTATTCACCGCTAGCAAAGACGCCACTGACTGCGTATGTAACCAAAATACTTTATCTACGTTTTTATATTTGTACGGTTAGACGCATGTCAATCTTTAGACGTTTCCTGTCTGATTAAAACTATTACTAAGCGGTTTAAAAAAGAGACCGCTTCATACCGTGGAATCTGCACGGTAACATAGCCACTAAGACCTGAAAGCCTACTCTTATTTAACGAAAACTTAACTTCGTTATACCTATCTCTTTTACTCGATAATGATATACCTAGAGTGTGAAAGAGATAGGTACAGCGAAGTTTCGTTTTCGTTGAATTATTGTAGGTCCTCTGGGTATAATTACGCACACGCGGGGGTATATCTGGTATTTCAAGGGGGTAATAAGCTTGCTGAATTGATGTCTCATTGGGATTTTGTTTCGAATGCTGAAGGAGGTTAATTTTCATAGGGGGTAACGGAACTGAAAGGTGCATCATTGGTCATTGTTCAACTAATGCGCCGCGGTATGTGTCTGGCGGATCTTATCAATATCAATAAAACACTGCACCAAATTGTCGTCACAAACAAAGATAAAATACTTTGCAGCGGCACGCGCTATGTTTATCAATTATAAATTCTAAGCCGACCGATTTGGGTGGAAATACCACAAATTTCCACCCAAATCGGTCGGCCATTCTTGAGTCATAGTGTAACTACTTTTATATATATCGCAACCACGGTGACACAACGACACTAATGCAATTTGGTTAAAATTTATTATTATGTGAAAATTTACGAATGTACCAAATTGTAAGATGTTTTGTTTTACTTTGAAAAATAGAGGTTTACATATAACTAAATGATTTCCTAAGTTAAGAAGAACTATATTTTATAACAGGATATTTAATTATGAAACGCTTCTCCTGGAGGATTACGATATATTAGATGAATGGAGGTGCGATATATTAGATGATTTTGATCGTAGTTTAATTACATAAGGACAAATTGTATTTAACTGATAGTATTTAATTGCTATTGTAAGAAGGTGTAATGAGCGTGCAAGAAGCTATATGCGTGCGGCCGGTTCAAACTTTAGTATGTGAGAAGAGGCCCGTGCTCAGTAGTGGGACATTAATGGGCTGACATGATGACATTATAAAGACTCATACTACGTTGGAAGGAGCTCAAAGTAACCGGTAATGTTAAAATATTCTTCTTATCAGATATTTACACATTACTAAAGTGTATTCGCCTTAATAGAAACAATAAGAATAGTGTTATTGGACAAATTCTTACTTTTGAAATACTTAGTAGTTTATGATAAAAGAAAGTTACTAATTAGACTTTACATAGGCTAGATTATATGTATATAAGATACCTCCTTTCAAAAAAGAAAGTATTTTGTATAGGTAAAAAAAAAAACAGATATTAAATCATTTGCCAGAATCAATTTATCACACTTCACATGAAGTGCCAAGATAATATCTTGGGTGGGTAATATCTTCCATATTATGGGTGAGGATCAAGATTATTATTCACAAAGTGAACGAACTCATCTGTATATTTTATCATAATTATTCAACACCGATTTATCATTGGAAAATAATTTAGGTATGTAATGCAATACGTAGACTATAGATTATTATGTCATCTATACTGCCAAATCAAAATTTGTAGACAAAGCATTATGTAACATTAAGTCCTTTTTTAAATGTGACGTCATAATGACAAGATCCTGATGGAAAGCAGCCGATGCAATCTAGCAAAATGAGGGCGCTTCAAATCGTGCAGAGTTCCTCGTTACCTAGTGCACCCACTCATTTTTATTACCTAGAGCGACTGCCATCTGTCCTCCACAAACCAAAGGGAAACATCATTTTATGGTTAAACCTGTTGTCAGAATATTAGAAGACACTTACTTCCTAATGTTTAATACTTGATTGCGTTCCACAATGGTTTTATAAGGTGGTGAATATTACAATTTGGTACATTTGTGGACCCTGTCGGGCACAGCATAGTGTGGGAGAGAGGAGGAAGGGCGCCGTATAATTCTTATTATTATTAAATTACCGTTATTAAATTACTGTTATTAAATTAATAATAAGGACTGCCATAGATGTTGATGATAGCCGGGAGCAACGGCTTAGAATGCTTTCCGAGGCACGGAGCAAGTGATAATCTTGGATACTTCGCTGCGAAATCTACAAAATAACTACTTACTTTTTCACAAAATGTGTCTTTAAGCAACAAAAATAGTAATATATTAGATTACACATACAAAACTCAATTAGTTAGGTGTTTAACCTTTATAGACGTTAAAAAAATTGTTGAAGTTTAAGCCCAAGTCAACCTGCAAGTGGTGCACCTGCTGATCAACGGACGAGGCTCTGGCGAACAAACAAGTTCTCAGTAAGCGGCAATAGGCTCGCCCCCTATTACGTAGGAACAACAATATAACTGGCAAAATGTGGGCGTATAATATGCCTCTGCCTACCTCTTCAGGGAAACACGCGTGATATTATGTATGTTATTTAGATATTGTTAAGTAAACGATACATATATTGATTAAATTTTCGCTTTTTTTAAATTATTTTTTTTAGTCTATGGAGGCTTGCAACACCATGGACCTTACTAGCGCGTTGCCGAAAGGTTAAAAACCGTTTCACGCCCTTTTTGTAAAGCCCCATGCTATAAAGATCGATTACGGGCGATATAAATTATTAAAGAAGTACCTTAATATTAGGTCGGGGAAAAAGTCTTTTCGCATAACGTAGGTATAAACTTATTATAAAATTTTTTTGACTGTACTATTTGTGTCTGGCTGGTTTTGGTAACATTAAAAAGGTTCCATTATAAAGAAAAGAAAAAAATAAAAAAAAGTTGTTTCCCGCTATTTTTCATTTGTTTTTCTCTCCGTTAAAATGAGTGAATCTAATGAAGAAATTCGATACATGTTAAAATTTTATTATAAAAAAGGCAAAAATGCAACTCAAGCAGTGAAAAAAATTTGTGATGTTTATGGACCTGATGCAGTGTCAGTAAGAGTAGCACAAATTTGGTTCAAACGTTTTCAGTCCGGAAATTTTGATGTTAAAGATGCACCTCGCTCTGGTCGCCCTGTTACGAATAAAATGGACGCCATTTTTGAAAGAGTGGAGCAAGATCGGCATATTAGTAGTTACGATGTAGCTGAAGAACTGGGAATTGACCACAAAACAGTTTTGACCCATTTGAAGAAAGCTGGTTATACAAAAAAGCTCGATATTTGGGTGCCACACGAGCTCACTCAAAGAAACTTAATGAACCGTGTACTCATTTGCGATTCATTATTGAGACGTAATGAAACCGAGCCGTTTTTGAAGAGATTGATAACTGGCGATGAAAAGTGGATCACGTACGACAAGAACGTGCGAAAAAGGTCGTGGTCGAAAGTTGGCCAGGCTTCACAGACTGTGGCCAAACCTGGCCTAACACGAAATAAGGTGATGCTGTGTGTATGGTGGGATTGGAAGGGCATTGTTTATTATGAGCTTTTACCGCCCGGCAAAACCATCGATTCTGATCTTTACTGCCAGCAACTGATGAGATTAAAGGAAGCAGTCGAGAGAAAACGGCCGGAATTGATCAACAGGAAGGGTGTGGTCTTTCATCACGATAACGCTAGACCACACACATCTTTAGCCACTCAGCAAAAATTAAGAGAGTTCGACTGGGAGGTCCTAGTGCATCCACCATATAGCCCTGACCTTGCGCCTTCAGATTTTCACCTGTTTCGGTCTCTGCAGAATTCTTTAGGTTCTGTAAGGTTGACCTCAAGAGAGGACTGCCAAAACTATTTGTCCCGTTTTTTTTGATCAGAAGTCCCAAAGTTTCTACAGTAACGGGATAATGTCTCTGCCCACAAAATGGCAGAAAGTTATTCAACAAAACGGTACATATATATTGTAAATAAATGTAAATAAACTTTGAAAAAAATGTCTTGACTTTTCATACAAAAATACGAAAAGACTTTTTTCCCAACCTATTATACAAAGTGTAGATACAAGCTATGCTTGCTTGTAGCAAAAAAGTCGTAAACCCTAATTATAACTATTAGATAAAAGGAATTTCTATTTCTAAAAGAAAATTCTTGAATCTAAATCTGTACATACGCCAGTAATTTATGACTCATACATATTAAACAGATTCTCGTGACTTTAGGGGAAGTCGTTGACCCAAAACAAAGTGACCAGAACATCAGCAAACTTTCAGTAAATATCCGAGCGATTGGTTTTTAAATCCGATTTAAAAAATAGGTTTTTGTTTTTGTGTTGTTCAGAAAATTCTTCTGAAATTAGAACCTGCATTGGCGGCACCGGCTTCTTACTTAAGCGCAAGAAATAACGCTTAATATTTATTTTATATAAAATATTGACAATTTTTATTAAAACTTTGACATTTTTTAATGAAAATTTAATATTTAACAACTTAAGGCTATTGAGTTTTCTGTAAGTCTCAAAAAAAAAAACGAATCTTTTTACATTGTTTATAATATTGACTTCAATATGTAGTATTTACATACAAACTGTACAATCGATTTTGGCACATATTTATGAGGAAGTTAAGAATTTCATTTCCTTAAAAGACATGTCTATGTAAGAAGGAAACGTTTGCAGGTATTTATAAATCTTGTTAGTATTCAAGAAGACAAAAAGGCTAAGAATAATTAATAATGCAACGTTTCTTATTTCCTTTAAACTCCTTCCTCTTTCGCGATTATGAAATAAAATCATTTATCAAGATGTATAGGTTTATAGGGATCTTACAAATATCTAACGAGCCCAAGCCAACCTCACCTGCAAGTGGTGCACCTACTCAAGGGACGAGGCTCTGGCAAACATTAAAGTACCCGGTAAGCGGCAATAGGCTCGTCACCTATTACGTGGGACCAATAATATAACTGGCGAAGTGTGGTGTTGTATTATGTTATTAGAAAAAACATCTCATAAGGGTATGTTTTAGATTTCTTTAGTCTGTGGTTTTAATCTTTATAAGGCTACAAAGTTTAGATGTATGAATTTGTATATAGCATTTCAAACTTAACATGTTTCATCTAGAGATAAAAGCTACAAGTGTCTGTGCTAAAAGTGAACTTTGTTAAAATGAGACAAGAATGTAGAAAACTAGATATTGTACGTAATGTATTTCAAGAAACATTACACCACGGTATCAAAAAAGTATATGAAGGATGTACAGAGTCATATGAGAACATAAATACATGTACTGCGGCCGTGACTCTACAGCCGAATTTAAAAAAAAAATGCAGGACCTTGGGTGAAAGCGGCTGGCGGCTTCTTGGCGGGAAAGTAAAGCGTCATGTCTGCAGTTTTGTTTTATTTTCGAAAATTTGTGATGTGTAATAACGGTGGATTATTAACCGTTAGTGTTTGTGAACGTACATGAGTGTTGGTAAATGAAACAAAACAGTGCAAGTTCACTTTTCAAATTCTCTTAAGTCCATGTGAGATCATAGTATAGTCCCTCAAGGACTCAAGGGACTTAGGGGAGGGAATCTCATTTGCAATTTATCATATTTATCACCTCATCATTTACTATAATTTATATATTATTAATATATGTCTTACTTGACACTGGCTAAATAGGCAAACCGCAAGAAGCCATTATGTAAAAAAAAAGCGGCTGGCCTGTAACAACTTTCTTATTAGGTGATGTGTGTTTATTACGCTTTTATTTTAAATTAGTTTTGTTGAAATGAGGAATTATTTATTGATTCAGGCGCTACTTTGCGGAAATCCATTGTAAGCAAGTGATGGATTAAAAAATTCATTGTGACAATTCCCGCGCTACTATAATAAATACCCCGAAACGAACGCTTCTCGTTTCAGCGTTGGTCGTGAAGACATCGTTGTTCTGAGGCTCATATCTTTTCTGACGATGCTGGATATGTCATATGATAGTATCTCTGACATATCCAGGTCGCCCTATACTTACGTTCATTGGCCTAACCAGATATGGCTGAACACTATTTCAGACAGGACCGCTTTTTCACTGTTTCTATACATTACTAAGAAGCGCTCGTAGCTCTGCGGGGCTCGGTGGTCGGAAACGATCACCGAAGTACAGCAGAGTTTATAGAGGTCAGTCCGTGGATGGGTGACCGTTTGTGTGGCTTTTTAATATCGAGCGCTCCGTTAAAGGCACGTTAAGCCGTTGGTCCCGGTTATCACTAAATGTGGTAGTCGTTAAGCCATTTTAGAGGCCTAATGGGCGGCTTAACAAATTCTAACAGCAGGACGCCATACACCTGCCTCCGCCAATCCGCACTGGGTCAGCGTGGTGGAGTATGACCCGACACCCTCACACCTTGATATGTGAGAAGAGGCTCGTGCTCAGTAGTGGGACGTGGGGCTGAGATGATGAATTTGATACATTTCTAAATTCTATAAAAAACATATAGATAACGCGTCGGCACTGTCATTAGCGTCGCTCCGACTCAAGGTCTGTGTTGCTAATTTTTTTGTAGTACAATGTCTCGAATTCGAGAGGAATTTTCAAGGTGAGCTAGCAAACTTGTACAATGTGAATGTGATGTAACTAAAGACACGACGATCAGTAGTGTTTAGCAAGTAATCTGTAGTAGTCAAAGTAATTCTGACTTTTATGCTATTAAACCTGAACATCTTTAATAACAATCTTCATTTGTCTGTGAAGCTATACATAAGAGAATAAGATAAAATAAATAAATATTTTCTGAGAATTACACCAGTTAATTAGTTCCAAGATAAGTATTATTTAGAACTGTAATATGGATACTAAACAACAAATAAACATATAAAAAAATTTTTTTTCTGTAAATAATAGGTTGGGGAAAAAGTCTTTTCGTATTTTTGTATGAAAAGTCAAGACATTTTTTTCAAAGTTTATTTACATTTATTTACAATATATATGTACCGTTTTGTTGAATAACTTTCTGCCATTTTGTGGGCAGAGACATTATCCCGTTACTGTAGAAACTTTGGGACTTCTGATCAAAAAAACGGGACAAATAGTTTTGGCAGTCCTCTCTTGAGGTCAACCTTACAGAACCTAAAGAATTCTGCAGAGACCGAAACAGGTGAAAATCTGAAGGCGCAAGGTCAGGGCTATATGGTGGATGCACTAGGACCTCCCAGTCGAACTCTCTTAATTTTTGCTGAGTGGCTAAAGATGTGTGTGGTCTAGCGTTATCGTGATGAAAGACCACACCCTTCCTGTTGATCAATTCCGGCCGTTTTCTCTCGACTGCTTCCTTTAATCTCATCAGTTGCTGGCAGTAAAGATCAGAATCGATGGTTTTGCCGGGCGGTAAAAGCTCATAATAAACAATGCCCTTCCAATCCCACCATACACACAGCATCACCTTATTTCGTGTTAGGCCAGGTTTGGCCACAGTCTGTGAAGCCTGGCCAACTTTCGACCACGACCTTTTTCGCACGTTCTTGTCGTACGTGATCCACTTTTCATCGCCAGTTATCAATCTCTTCAAAAACGGCTCGGTTTCATTACGTCTCAATAATGAATCGCAAATGAGTACACGGTTCATTAAGTTTCTTTGAGTGAGCTCGTGTGGCACCCAAATATCGAGCTTTTTTGTATAACCAGCTTTCTTCAAATGGGTCAAAACTGTTTTGTGGTCAATTCCCAGTTCTTCAGCTACATCGTAACTACTAATATGCCGATCTTGCTCCACTCTTTCAAAAATGGCGTCCATTTTATTCGTAACAGGGCGACCAGAGCGAGGTGCATCTTTAACATCAAAATTTCCGGACTGAAAACGTTTGAACCAAATTTGTGCTACTCTTACTGACACTGCATCAGGTCCATAAACATCACAAATTTTTTTCACTGCTTGAGTTGCATTTTTGCCTTTTTTATAATAAAATTTTAAAATGTATCGAATTTCTTCATTAGATTCACTCATTTTTACGGAGAGAAAAACAAATGAAAAATAGCGGGAAACAACTTTTTTTTATTTTTTTCTTTTCTTTATAATGGAACCTTTTTAATGTTACCAAAACCAGCCAGACACACATAGTACAGTCAAAAAAATTTTATAATAAGTTTATACCTACGTTATGCGAAAAGACTTTTTCCCCGACCTAATATATATTTAATTTACATGGAAACATCCAGACCAGAACAAATATTCATGTACATGCACACAAAGATTTGCCCAGTGTGGGCACCGAACCCACGACCTGGGAGCGGAGTGCGGATATACTCACCACTACGCCATATCGGTCGTAGATAAAATACGCGATACTCTTTTAAAATCAATCTGGTTGACCCTCCACTATCATCATTAAAAATGCACATATGTACATATTTGCAAAAGTCAAAATAATTACACAGTCGTTTAAAAAACTGCACTTTAACTTGCAAATGTCAATATCTCAATATCAGTTCGGAAGTCTGTTTTAATTTATTTATATACATACATGCATGTGCGCTTTAAGACAACATTTCCAAGACGCCTACATGTTATACGAAAACAATTTGTAAACAATAAATGCAGTGTATTATTTACAAATGTCAGACTAAATTATTAATAATTTGCCAAAATCTATAAACAGAAATGAGGTCACATATAAGACAAACTAAACAATGTCCAAAATATAATTTATAATTTCGAACATGTCAAAAATAATTCTATTAATAATTTCACATAATTATACCAACAACTAAATTAACATTTGTAATGCCCAAACTTATGAAAAAAATGAAAGCAGTTCACAGAATTATGTTTCAAATTGAACAAATTTATATTAACAACTACTCAAAATGTCACAGAATCTAGGTATAATTTGAATTCATTGCACAATTATATCCTAAACTGTCAGCAAAAATGTCCATATCAGTATACCAAGAGAGCATGTATGTCGTAAATCCTCAATTAGGAAGCCTTACCCCAAAAGCGAGATTTCAATGTGCTGGATGACGACTAAACTGGTTAATTAATTGTATACATAAAAATATTTATTTATATTTAATGTATAATCGTAGTATATAGTAATTGATCCTTCATTCAAACTGTTTGAACAGTTTTGTTAGACATCTTTTTTAACTTATATGCAATACAATATACTTTGTAAATAAATAATATTCCCAACTCAGCCAATGGTAAGCCGATTACTTAAGTAGAAATAACCAAGCACATTTATCACACAAATCTCGTGCAACTTGACAAATTCCGCAGAATACCAGTGTGGCAAGGTCAATGTATTCGCGTGGTGATGACATCTCACTTTGGTTTGAGAGAGAAAGCCCATGGTCGCATAATAAGACGTTAACTGTCAGGACTATTAATAGGCTAGAGCAGAGTAATCTGAATAAAACGCTCAACCAAAGGTTGATGGAGTAAAACATGAATCTTCTAGTTGTATAGGGATCCTACTATCATCCAAGGAGCCCAAGCAAACATCTGCCTGCAAGTGGTGCACCTGCCGATCAACGGACGAGGCTCTGGCAAACATAAAAGATCCCTTTAAGCGGCAACAGGCTCCCCACCTATAACGTGGGACCAACACGCCTCTGCCTATCCCTTCGAAGAAACAGGTGATTTTATGTATGTATGTACTATCTAGGTTCGTGAGAGAAGTACCGTGCTTATTAGTGGGACGTTAATAAGCGCATAAGACAGCGGCGATATCCCAGTGGCGAGACCCGATACCTTCAAATTCAAAGGATCTCGGGTTCAAACCCTGGTGACTCCCCTGACTTTTCGAAGTTATATGCGTAATTATCGTTTACTCCGTGCCTCGGAAAGCACGTTAGGCCGTTGGTCTCGGTTGTCATGAACATCTATGGCAGTCTTTATTAGGAAGTGCCTTCTAACATCCTAACATCTTGATGATTTTCTCCTCTGGGTTTCGGAGGTCAGATATGATGATAGGCGGAATTATCAGGAATCGGCAGAATATTGATTCTGATAATCTGAATATTAATAGGCGTTCGAGTAGCACATCCGATAAAATTCTCAGCCAAAGGAGTATGGCCCGTGCTCATTAGTGGGATGATAATGGGCTGAGATGATGATACTGATGACCTGAACTATCAAGAGGATGAAACAGAGCAAACTGGATAAAACAGCTTTCATTCAAAGGTGACCGTCACAGTACGTTTTATATAACACGTCAGTGATAATCGCAGTCATTATACGATGTCTTTGTAAGCTTAGCAATGCTTCCTCGTTATAAACCATTAGCTCCCTCCGGTTTCGTCTGGATGACTCACAATTTATAGTTTATATAAACAAAATTTTAGTCTATTTTTATTAGACGTTTTTGATGTGTGAATAAAGTAAAAGGGCGTGTTTGATTTTAAGTTGACTTTCATAAGAACTCTATTGAGCCAAACTTGACTAAACGATAATGATTTTGATGTTGTCAGAATGACACCGACATTAGTAATTGATCAATATACTCTCTCTCCCTACTTCCTACGAATTGCTTTACGTCACCCTACTGATTGCTTTGCGTCTCCCTACGGATTGCTTTACGTCTCCTTACGGATTGCTTTACCTCTCCCTACGGATTGCTTTACGTCTCCTTACGGATTGCTTTACGTCACCCTACTGATTGCTTTACGGCTCCCTACGGATTGCTTTACCTCTCCCTACGGATTGCTTTACGTCTCCTTACGGATTGCTTTACGTCTCCCTACGGATTGCTTTACGTCTCCCTACGGATTGCTTTACGTCTCCCTACGGATTGCTTTACCTCTCCCTACGGATTGCTTTACGTCTCCCTACGGATTGCTTTGCCTCTCCCTACGGATTGCTTTACCTCTCCCTACGGATTGCTTTACGTCTCCTTACGGATTGCTTTACCTCTCCCTACGGATTGCTTTACGTCTCCTTACGGATTACTTTACGTCCGCAGGATGACGCTGCTGCCCATCGTCCGGTAGGATTTCTCTTCGACTCTTACGACTCCCCGTGAGATGAGAAAGGGTGGCACTATTCTAGGCCGGTACCACACGGCATAAATACATTATAAAGAGATAATCATGAAGTCACACAATAGGTAAGTCAGTAACTCATGTTGAATTTTCAAATTATAATATTTATTGAAAAAACTTTTTTTGAATTTTTTTGCTCTTAAGATAACATATAGACAAAGAGTCATTTTTTATTTATTATATTAGCATATTAGTTAAAGACATAGAGACCTATTGACCCACAGATATCTTGGACATTACATACGCACATGACTCATGATAACCGCGTTATTTATAAATCTACATAAACCTTACTTTCTCCGTTAAAAGATGAGAATTTTAAACTTTTTCTTAAACCAGTTTTCCTTTTAAAGCCGCAAAATGATAATATTTCTAATAGTCTTCTTGGCGGGATAATGATATTTTGAACATTGTGTAAAAACGGCAGATTATTATTTTATTAACCGTTAAGTGTTTGTAACCATACATTAGTGTCGGTAAATGAAACAAAATAGTGCGATATAACTTTTCAAATTCGCTCAAGAAGTCCATGTGAGATTAAGATCTATACTGAGGTATAGTCCCAGATCTTTACTGAGGACTCAAGGGGTTAGGGGGAGGCCATCTCATTTACCATTTATTATCTTTATCACCACCACCACCCATTCTCATTTAATATGAATTAAATATTATTAATATATCGATTACCAGAGACTGGTAAATGTGATAACGATTACCAGAGACTGGTAAATGTGCTAAACGCACGAAGCCATTATTTAAAAGAAAAGGAAACTAATACTGAATTTGTGATATTTGATGAACGTTATGGCGTAGAGTATACTTGCTCTTCGCTCTTTGGTCGCGGGTTCGACTCTTACACAGGACTATTATTAGTCAGCATTATTTTTTATTATGGTCTGTAAGATTCTTATGTATTATTTACTAAATATATAATTATTGGGACCTTTAAAAAGCTGGTAAACTGCCTGCTGTTGGTGTTAGAAGCGCAATGTGAGATGTCTAAATTGATTATTCATAAATTATTCTCTTATAAGGTCTAATGAAAGATTTAACTGACACCGTCCGATCTCATTCAAAAATCTGACATACCCGTTGGCCATTTCTAAATAGTTTTTTTAGTAGGATATGAAAGAAGAATATAGAAAGAAAGAAAGAAAAGGCTTCATGATGATGATTTCGTGATATCCTATACCTAAACCACATGGTCACGCAATTATCATCATCATCTGAACCCATTAACATCCCACTATTGAGCCCGAGCTTCCTCTCACATACCAAAGTGCGAGGGTATTGGGTCATACACCACCACGCGGACCCGGAGGACGCGGAGGCAGGTGCAGCGTCCTGCTGTTAGAATTTATCAAGCCGCCTAATTATGCCTCTAACATGGCTTAACGACCGCATTTAATGATAACGCAACAAACGATTACAATTTTATTATTCTCAGGAATTCCCTGAAATATCATGCATGATGCTGATGCTGCGCATGATGATGATGTACAGCAAAAACTTGTAGATATAACTGTAAGGGCATGTGAGTTAATCACGTTGCAAGCATTCGAGAAGCCTGACCGGTGCACTCAATGCGTGCGGCGAGACCGCGTGTCTGATATGTTTATTTTTAACCGCACTGTCGACGATAAGTCATATCCAATAGATCAGCCTTATAAAGTACACTGTTGAACATTAGCCTACCCAATATCATCATCATCTCAGCCCATAAACGTCCCACTACTGAGCACGAGCCTCCTCTCACATACCAAGGTACGAGGGTGTTGGGTCATACTCCACCACGCGGACCCAGTGCGGATTGGCGGAGGTGTATGGCGTCCTGCTGTTAGAATTTATCAAACCGCCCATTAGGCCTTTAACATGGCTTAACGACTACCACATTTAGTGATAACCGGGACCAACGGCTTAACGTGCCTTCCGAAGCACGGAAGCGCTCGATTTCAAATGCCACACAAACGGTCACCCATCCAAGGACTGACCTCTGTAAACTCTGCTATACTTCGGTGATCGTTTCCGACCACCGAGCACCGCAGAGCCACGAGCGCTTCTACCCAATAGTTACATTCTATTTAGGGATAATTGCCCATAATAACCACGCTGGGCGGGTTGTTTCAGCCAGTAAGCAGGTTGACGCTGTTGCCCATATCAGGTAGGATTTCTCTTAGTCGACTCTTACGGCTCCCCGTGAGACGAGGGGGTGGAACTATTCTAGGCCGGCACGACGAGACGATAAGTAAGGGCTTTATTTTGAAATATGTTCCATAATTATATGCATTTAGTAAAAAGAGGTTATTTTAATTTAGCAAACAAATGTATTTTATTTTTATTTTGACGACCGATATGGTGTGGAGGTCAGTATACCTGCACTTCACTCGAGAGGTCGTGGGTTCGATTCACACACAGGACAAATCTTTGTGTGCATGAACATGAATATTTGTTCTGGTCTGGGTGTTCTCCTATGTATCTTAAGTATGTATTTACAAAAAAAAAGTATTTATGTATGTTTATCCGTTATTTAGTATCCATAAAACAAGTTCTTAATGATATTTATCTTGGAACTAAATAATTGGTGTGATTGTAAGAGAATATTTATTTATTTATTATTTTGTTTATTATCTATATAGTTAGATAGCAGTTATATATTAGTAATCTAAAAAGACAAAGGTGGTTTAATAGATATATAGCAGGATCAATAATCCCAATCACATGATTGATTTGATGAAGTGCAATTGTTTGAGAATGGTGTGTAGATGACCTGTTTGTAAATAAGAAGATCTTTTGTCTATAATAGATACATCATTAATTATATGTATTTTTTACTCTCCATTTACAATTGAATATTGTTATTTTTTATCATTTAGCTTAGTTTGTATAAGAAATAGAATACAGTGTTATTATTTTCAGAACTAGTCGACATCATACATATTCCAAGAGTGCTCATAATTATTATTAGCATAGGTCACCTATCAGAAACACATTGTAATCTACCAATTTTGATACTATGCCTTATTATAAATTAATAATTACCAAAATGAACCAGTCTCCTTTAACAAAACATTCCGCTTATTCAAGTCTCTATACAAACTGCATTTATTAAACTCTAAAAAGTCTTAACAGCGCTGTGTTGTGGCTTTCATCTTAATTTAGATTTATATAATTACCTAATTGTATACATATATTTACTTTTTTTCTATATATACATCTTATTTTTCTTTTTCTGATTACCTTGATTGTATTAACATATTTCAACAGAAACTTTCTAATATATTGAAATATTGTGCGTTAATATTACCTTATGAAAAGGTGCCCACGGAAGATCAGCGTCGCGACATCTCTGTGATGTTCAATAATATGCTGAGTGGGCACCATTTTAATACAAGTTGAGTTCTTTTTTCACTTAAATTCTTAGTAATATATTCTTAATTTGTGTTAACTATATTTTGTATTATTTATTTTTATTTATTTATTTTTCTGACAATTACACCAATGATTTAGTTCCAAGATAAGTATCATTAAGAACTTGTGTTGTGGATACTAAATAACGGATAAACAATAACAATAAACAATACTTATTTTTTATATCTTATTTACATAGACAGTATTAAAGACACCCAGAGTAGCCAATCTCTTACTTTTTTCCTAGCGGCTTCTCCGCCCTACCGGAAGCTACTCAGCCCCCCTACCACGACAAGGTGGAAACCAGTCGGGGAGGCTGGAACAGCCGTACACATATATAAGTAGGTGTATACATATATAAGGTTTAATAAATGGTAGCAATAATTTTATGTTAAATAAAACAAATTAATTAGGTAAATACTAGATTTAGGCTCTATAGCAGAAATCAAAGTATCAAATAAATAAATAAATTAGTAATTTTGAGTTCATTTATGTTTATATACTACCAACATACTAATAATATTCCACAAAGTATAAAGTACTTACCCTACCTTGCTTGTATATTTTAGAGATATGCAAATTCATCCGCAAATATAAAGATTTTTACTTGAAACGCGAATATGTACCATCATTCAATCAGACGCAACAACAAACTAATTATACCAGCCACACGTCTCAATCTAAGCTCTACAAGTACAATATATCCATAAACATTTTCAACAATTTATTTCACTCCAAAACGAGCAAAGTGATGTAGCATGTATAAAACAATTAAAACAAATTTTGATTAATAAATGTTATTATGATGTTACCGAATATTTAATGAAAATACTAAGATTGTAAAAGTTTAATGAAGTAAGTTTTTTGTTTGAAGAAGTATTATTTTTATGTTATTTTATTTTTTGTATTTTGACAATGATGGACTGCAGCTCACCTTTCTTCACTCTTGTTGTTGCGTACCAGAGAGGGTCATTAACTAACAAGATGAAGACAAAAAATGTAAATATCCACAATGGCACAAATAGGAAACGAAACTATGACCAGATAATAGGTACACTGATTTCTAGTAAAAACTTTTGTCCTACAACTATGCGAAAAAATTCGAACAAATTTGTCTAAAGAACTTTTAGTAAGTACTCTAAACTACCAGTTACAACCTTGTAATTGAATACTGTTCTATACTTTTGGAAAATGCAGAATGTGCAAAATAGATGACCCGTAAACTTTACATTGTGTTTATTAGTTATGGTCCTAATACCATCTTGAAAATAATGTGAGCTAGTATAGATTCACCTATGTATGTGAGATTCACTGAACTGCATGTCAGAAGTGCAGGTCAGTGATTGTATGTCGATTGTTTTGTTGATAATTTTTAATGTATTCTTTTACTTATGAAGTGTGTAAAGAAAATTTTATTGTAACTACTAACAAGCTATCGAAATTAGTCCGAAAATTAAGAAATATTACTTATTTTTACTTTATTGGTGGTTTTGACACTATACAGAGAGACCTCATTGTTTTGATACAAGATAATAAACCTTTATTGCACATAAAACATAAATAGATTACAAATGGTATTCAAAAACTATAAGTACAAAGTTGGACTTATCTCCTACCTTAGAAGTTGTGTATAAATTTGTAGGTACGGGATTAAATTTGGTTAAAGATAATTGTTAAAAAAAAGAAAATAAAAAATCTTATATACACTATTCATATTATCAATATTATGATTAACAATGTAATAAAAATGAAATATTATACCAATATAAGAGTTATAGTTTTGAAATGGTTTCAGATTATTTAAACTATTTCTGGGTACATAGGATTTGATGATCTCTATTTGCAGGTTACTGTTTCATGTATCCTAATTCATTTAAAGAAATTAAAATAAATTTATTTTTTAAGTCTAACTGATTAGGTTTGTAATTATAATGGAAAGATAGTAGGAGTTATTAATGCCTTAAGTCATTAGTTTATCCATCACTTCAATGATGAATAAAGAAAGGGACAGAGAACTCGCCAACAAGAGACCATTTTAACATAATCATTGACATATTTTACCATTTTAATGTAAACTATACATTACATAAAAACTAGTCACACATGAAATATTACAACAGTAATAATGACTACATTTTTTTAATATCTTAGTATTAGAATTATTTCTGGTTAATCAACAGTTTCAGAATTGTTGTAACATTCCGACGAAAGTAACATTTCAGTGCAGTAATATTTTTTATTAATAAAATTTAATACATACCTGAGCATAGGTCAGTCTAAGGGCGTACTGGGCAATTTGAGTCGTTTTCATAGTGTCTAAACTAGTGTCTATGCTGAAAATAAAAAATAACACTGTATCACAAATAATTACTTTTAAGAAAATTGTAAATTTCTGCAGTTATGCACTTTACATAACCTACAAATGTCACAATATTATAAAATAAACTTTTTTAAGGCATAAACAATTATTACATTATTAGAGGAAAAGGCTAATGTCTATTAACATTAAAGACCGGTAAAACGGGGAATGAGTAACTAAAATTTATTTAATTTGGTAACGTACTTAGCACTCGCTGAGTTCTGCGAATGAAAGAAAAGTGAATTTTTTAGATTTTTCGATATAAATATATTTGTCACTGTCAATGGTGTCTGTCAGTGAAATGTCAAGAGACGTTTATTTTCTATACGTTGCCCATGCTGTCAGCAAAGTTGCTAGTGCCAAAAAAAAATTATCTATAAGTTTTTATCTTTTCTTTTAAGTAATGGCTTCGTGCGTTTAGGATATTTAGCCAGTGTCAAGTAAGAGAATTATACTACTAATATATCGAGCCCTTACCGCCAGTTTGTCGTAAGCGACAATTAGTAACTTTTACAGAAGATTTTTCTTTAATTTTTTTTTAATTATTAATCCTTTAGTGCTGCTCAAAAGCATTATTAAATAGGCTGAAATAGTTTATTGCTTCAAAATTATAGTAGACAAATATTACTAAGTTTGAAAAAATCTTTCTACTAACTTTTGATCTAGACGAACTATTCTGTATCGGGGCTCGTATACCTAAACTTTAAGTAAAATATCATTGTGTCTAGGTTATTTGTCTGCCTACAAAAATCGATGTGTTTTTAATTTTATTATGTGACGCGAGAGGATCTAGTTCAATACAAACCCAAAGGTCAGAATTGAATTTGAACTGGAAATTCACGAGTTAAATTCTTAAATATCCTTGGATATTTCACCAAGCACCACAAAGCCCAAACCTAAGTAGAGCTGTTGATTATTTATTGACATGCTAAAATGCTTTCTTTAGCCTATATCCCTCATCATATCAGTTTTATAAAGTCCACTGCTAACATTAGCCTCTCCAGTAGATTGCATTATATTGGGTGTATGTGCCCATAATCACCACGCTGGGCAGGCGGGTTAGTGATGTGCTTTCCGGGCACGGTTCTTTCGGGAAGTATCTGTGTGACGTCGCCGAGGGGAAATCGACCCAGTGCTGCCACCACTGTCACTGCGCAGTCGACACTGCGCAGCACACGTTGGTGGAGTGCCCGGTGTGGGCGAGGCCGAGGGCGATGCTTACCGCGGCCCTGGGTGGAGTCGCACTCTCGTTGCCGACCATCATGCGAATGATGGCCGACAGCGGGACGGCGTGGGAGGCGATGGTTTCCTTCTGCGAAGTGGTGATGTCGCAGAAGGAGGCCGCGGAGCGGGAGAAGGAGCGGGATCCGCTCTCTCTCCGGCCCGTTCGTCCACGCCTAGGGGGGCCTTAGGCGGCGGGGGCAGGGGGCCCCTTCCGTTTAGCTATAGATCCTTCCAGAAGTCGGCCAGTTACGCCATGGCCGAACAAGGAGGTAGGGGGGGGGGGCGACACCCTGCGCTTCTCTGAGGAGGTCCTCCCGGTTCTGATCCGGGGAACGCCGCGGGTGGGGTACCAGAAGCTTTAAATCCAGACACTGGCCCCCAGCCCCTTTTTCAACAGCGGTGGGCGTAGTCGGATGTTTTTTAGTGGTAAGGACTGCGGTAGTCGCGTCTACCGCAATGAGCCCCACACTCCCCTCCCGGTTGGCCGGGAGACAGTGCGTAAACAGCATTTGT
The DNA here is from genome assembly GCA_949126915.1 of Musotima nitidalis. Classification (NCBI taxonomy): domain Eukaryota; kingdom Metazoa; phylum Arthropoda; class Insecta; order Lepidoptera; family Crambidae; genus Musotima; species Musotima nitidalis. Next base: position 4,954,971 of record OX421441.1, read on the forward strand.
TTACCGACAATTAAAAAAAGGCGGGTTAGTGATCGCAGTTCAATTGTCACTATAACTATGGGCTCTGCCTAAAATAAATTATTATTATTATTAGGCCAGTACGCAGGAAGATGCCGCTGCCCATCACCCGGTAGGATTTCTTTTCGTCGACTCTTACGACTCCCTGTGAGATGACAGGAGTTGGCACTATTCTAGGCCGTGCCACACTTTCATAATACCTGTCTCTAACATATTCATTCCCGTAATCCAATGAGTGAAACTCATTCCACACAACCATTTTAACATTCTCATCTCCGTTGCATGAAATTTAACAATTATTTAGCTCCAAGATAAGTATCATTAAGAACATGTGATAGGGATACTAAAGAAACAGATAAAGCACACAAAGATTTGTCCTGTGTGTGTGAATCGAACCCACGACCTCAGGAGTGGAGTGCAGATATACTGACCTCCACACCATATCGGTCGTAATTTGAAAACTACAAGTACATTCTGGTGGGTTACAAATAATTTTGGTCCACATTTCGACATTGTTTGCGCGAAGCTAGATCGGGGCCGCGCTGAGCACACAACGTTTGCAGGCTGCGGGCGTTTGTAGAGGATATCGTCTGATAGTGCAAGTGGGACGTGATACTGAACGCTGGAGACGTACAGGATGATGGTTTTAGTTAGAGCAATTGATTATTTACGATTACTGTGACGTAATATAGTCAGAAATGAGAAAATATGGAATTGCAATCTTAAGGCAGTGGGTGGGAAACATGGCTCAAAGAATCACGAACTATGCACTGTTAAGGTTTTAGAGGTTACAATGGTGACCCTGAACCAGCAAACGTAGCAAAGAAAAAATGCACCAATCATTCTTAAAATATTGCCAAGGAACAACAAAAAACTAAACTAGACTTAATTACGAAACACAACAGAATTCTTTTTTTTAATGTGACAAGTCATAGTGACTACATCTTGCCTGATGGTAAGCATTCGATGTAGTAAAAGAAAAAAAAGGCGCTTTGCACCCACCCATAACGGCCTGGTACCGCCGCTACGCCCCGCTTAAAAAACCCAGGATTATAGGAACTAGGAAACATAATATTATGAGACAGCAGCGAATTCCAGAGCTTAATGGTCTTACTTACAAACGATTTACAAAATTTCTTGGTTCGATTGCTGATAGTCTGCACTGCATAGATAGATATAATGTTTAACGTTTATAGCACTAAATGAACACACATACAAAATATTAACATTGCATAGTATGCCCTACGTAGCTGCTTTTAGCTTATTTATTACATAATTCATTTATTTAGGCGTTCCTTTGCGGAAATCCATTGTAAGCAAGTGATGGATCAAAAATATTTATGTAACAATTCCCGCGCAACTATACGTGTTTCGACCTTACACAGGGCATCTTCAGGTAAGATAGGAACGATGTCTTCACGACCAACGCTGAAACGAGAGAGTTGACTCTCGTTTCAGCGTTGAATTATTTTTCGATTTTTTGGGTATTTATAGTTGCGTCACGAACTTTATTTCAACTACGAACAAATCACGACTTTATTTATTATTATGGGTAACCCCAATATGAGGTATTTTTTTGTGAGGCCCTTAGGTGAGGCCTATGTCAGCAGCGGACTTTATATGACTGAAATAAGTTAAATGATCGTCAGCAATAATTTATTGATTCAGGCGTTACTTTGCGGAAATCCATTGTAAGCAAGTGATGGATTAAAATATCTTTGGAATAATTCCCGCGCTATTATAATTTCCCGAAAAATCGAGAACGAATTGAACACGACACGTGTTTCGCCCTTACACAGGACATCTTCAGGTAAGATAGGGGCCTCAGAACAACGATGTCTTCACGACCAACGCTGTTTATTTAAGAAAATATATTTTTATTCCATCACTTGATCTTCAGCAATCATCCTGTATTTTACGGCATCTTCATTGTTTGATGGAAATAAGATTTTATTTGAATACTCCGCACAATCTGAGATGTTTATTGTATGTTATTACATTAATTAAATATTACTTACACGTTCGTCTGAGATAAATTATGTAGACATGTACAGTTGGGCTCTGAAGTAGCTGGGCAGTTGGTAATCATTTTTTGTGTCACTTTTTAATTATCTACAGATTTGTCGCATTTTCAAATTACTTTTATTAATTATATTTTTGCTATTATAGTGACCACAGTCTATGTTCGGTCATATCCTAGCATTATCCCGGTTGCTCTAGACATAAGCTTAAGGCCCAGGGTCTGCTCACTGGTTTAACCAGATTTGGCTGAATTTCAGATATTACATGGAGCGACTGCCGTCTGACCTCCGGAACCCAGATGGAAACATTATTCTTTGGTTAAACTAGCTGTCCGGATGTTATAAGGCACTGACTTCCTAATAACGACTGCCATAGATGTTCATGACAGCCGGGACCAACGGCTAACCGTGCTTTCCGAGGCACGGAGCGAGCGATAATTACGCACATAACTTCGAAAAGTCATAGGTGCCTCACCAGGGTTTCAACCCTGAGACCCTCTGAATTTGAAAGCCACTGGGCTATCGCCGCTATTTTCTTGGAACTAATTATTAAGTGATCTTGGAACTGAATAATTTTATTTACAACGTTTTTTCCTTTCAAGATGAGAGGGATTGGCGGGATTTAGAGCCTGGGTGCTGGCGGCGGTATCATGTGTTGCGCCTTGTGGTTACAACTTCGCCAGTGGGGCCTCTAGCATGGCTACTACCAGGACCCGATGGCTTAGCGTGCTTTTCGGAGCGCTCGATATTCAATGCCATCCAAAGCTAAGCTAAGAGTCTATGTCTGTGAACTAAGCTTTACTACAGTGGTCGTTTTCCACCACCTAGTGCTGCGAAGATCCAAGTGTTTCAGTGAGCAGCGACCACACTTGTATAAGTGCAATCATAATCATAATCATTATTCTTTATTGTGTCATTTGGTGTACAATTAGGTCTTAAAAATATTTTTTTGTCCTCAAATAAACCCTGCAAGGGTATCACAATTTAAAATTGGGTAAAAAGGGTATGACAATCCTTATATCATATATATAGAAATTGAAGTGTTCAGCTACTTTCGTGGCTTACTGTACCTAACTTTTTAAAAATGTATACTGTTGTAGGTACAATGTACTACTTGTAAGTAAACGTTTTTAAAATATCTTTCAAGTTAAAAAAAAACATGCTTAGACAACTCACACAGAGCCTACTTGCCCCAAGCCAAGCAGGGCTCGTAATGAGGGAAAACACCTGGATTATTGTAATCTAAATTCAATGTTTGATTTTGATTTACAAAACATTTTTTTTATAGAAAAACCCAATAGATACATACATAAAATACAAAGCATACACTCAGAACACGACAATGTGTGTGCGACTCAGATACTTATTTTACAATAGTTACCAAGGGTGGCTCTATCAACCGCAATCTTAACGAATAAGCTACGACTGTCCCAAAAGTATCGTATAGTAGTAAAAGGAAGGAAAGCTGCCATGCTGCTACCGAGCTATGCCCGGAGTAAATAGGTGTATAGGGTTTATTGTATAGGGATCCTACTAAGATCTGAAGAGCCCTTTTTTGCGTCGGTAACAAAATAACAAAACGCATTTATCCACTGCCTTCCGGCCAAATGGAGGGGAATGTGGGGCTCACTGTGGCTGACGCTACCGCTATGAGGCCTACACACTAAAAATCTACCAACGATGCCCACCGATGTTGAAAAGGGGCGGGGCCAATGCCTAGGTTGAAGTGTCTGGCACCCCGCCCGCAACTAACGTCCCCCGTGCTATTATTATATTATATACCTGGAGAATTTTCTCAAAGAGATGCAGCATTCGCGCTCCCCTCTACCTCTACTATGGCACGTGTGGCGGACTTCGCGGGGTTTCTTTATTCGGACAGCAAGGGCCCCCTGCTTCTGCCGCCTAAGACCCTTCTAGCGCTGCTTGGAGGGCGCTCCTGGCCCGCCCGCTGCGCCCATAGCGCAGTCAGAGACAGAGCGGATTCCGCGGCCTCCTCCTTCTTCTCAGCCTTCGGTTGGGTCGCAGCCCCCCAGGACACTTTCAGGTGCAAGAACTTTCCTTTGGAGGAAGTACCACTCGCTCCTTATACACCCGATGGTCCGATGATGTGATGTTCTGGACAGAATTTATCAAGGACAGTCATCATCATATCTTAGCATATTCCGGTTGCCCCAGACTTAAGCCCAGGGCCTATTGTCTACTCACTAGTTTAACCAGAACCTCCTCAGGGAGGCGCGATGTCATGCGCCCCCCCTACCTCTATGTGCGGCCATGGCGTAACTAACCGACTTTGGAGGGGGTCTATAGCGAGACGGAAGGGGCCACCTGCCCCCGCCGCCTAAGACCCCCCGGGCGCTGCCTGACGGGCTCTCCTGGCCCGCCCGCTGCGCCAACGGCGTAGCCGGAGATAGAGCGAATCCCGCTCCCTCTCCCGCTCCGCGGCCTCCTTCTGCGACATCACCACTTCGCAGAAGGAGGCCATCGCCTCCCACGCCGTCTCGCTGTCGACCATCTTTTGCATGATGGTCGGCAGCGAGAAACTTCAACTCACTAGTTTCACCAGATTTTGGCGGAACTTTAGTTATTAAAATGCCTTTGCAAACAGTTTAAAAAAATACAAAGTGTTAATCAATACATTATGATAAATAAAAGCTTAGCGGGAAAGTGAAGCGTCATGCCTGCAGTTTTGTTTTATTTTCTAAAGTTTTGTGATATTTTTATCATTAATGTGTCATAACGGTGGATTATTAACCATCAAGTGTTTGTGAACGTAGGTACATTAATGTTGGTAAATGAACCAAAACAGTGCAACATCACTTTTCAACTTCCCTTAAGAAGTCCATGTGAGATCTCAGTATAGTCCCACATCTTTACTGAGGACTCAAGGGGTTTAGGGGAGGGCAACTCATTTACTCTATAATTACTCATTCTCATTTACTATGATTTATAAATCAGTAAGATCATAACATAGAGTTAAATTGCTTTTTTTTTATTTTAAATTAATTTAGAGACTTTAGTCGTTATTAGACTTTGCCAGTCTTATCGTAACTATTCTATGTACCAAACAAATTAAACATAGCATTTATATATTAAACATTTTAGGGAGCCCTTCGCTACTAGGGGTGTCGGTCTGGCTTGGAGCCGGTCTAAATCCTGGCTATCGAAAGTAAACCAGTATATCTCTAGCCATCTTTGTTGTCGGTTTTGCATATCCCACCAATTCATTGTATACTGTTTTCAAAATCGCAGCCTTCTGCTCGCGTATTTCACACATTTCATCAATAAGTGATGTAGGTTTCCAATGGTATAACACAAATAGCAATTGGGGGAATACTCTTCGCGCATTAAATATTCAAATGAGTTCAATAATTCTAAATTAAACTATCGAGAAAATAAGGATACATGTAATTAATTACTTACTTGACATACCAAAGCAAGGACGTATTACTATCAAACCTAAAATAATAAATAATAATAATAATAAATCATTTATTGCTTCTCTTTACATAACGCGGTTAAAAAAAGTTTTTACATATTACAATTGCAATTGCAGAATTTAATTTAATTATAATTAAGAAGGTCCAGAGAGCAAAAGGTGATGGCTCAGCTTGTGCTGTCCAGCGTATACACACTAGACGGCGCTGGTTTTCAGCCACCCCTGTTCCCTGAGATGTATTTATGGGAAATATGTGCTAGGGGGCCACGCTTAGTTTACAATTCTACTTATCAAATACATTATTTTAAAAAGGACCAGTATAAAACATGTTAATATCTCTCTCAGCTTGTGTGTGTGTTGGTGAGTGTATGTGTGGTGTGTGTGCAAGTGTGTTTGTTTTGAATAATTATTGTATGATTTACTGTTTTTTTATAGGGTTTTTATGTAAAACAGTTCTTTAGTTTTAAATAAATAGTCTATAATGCTTTAGTTTTCCAATTATTTATGTAAGTTTTTAAAAACACGCAAACTTTCCCTGACTGACAGACCGATTTGTCAACGTAGAGCTCAGACAACTGAAGCTGAAAACTTGAAATTAGGTTATTTGGTTGACGCGAGCGTCCAATAAAAGACGATTTTCTGAAATACTACCCTGATGTTGGTAAAATGGAGGATTGCATTGCTAAATATGGGGCATCATACAATAAATTATTTAATTATTGTAATTAGTTCGTATTCACAAGTTTTATGATGCACCAATAACTGATTATTAATTATATTAATAAGCTGGAGAGTTTGATTCATTCAAACATCATGAAGAACTTGTGTATTGGACACTAAATAACGGATAACATATAATACTTTTTTTGTTGATACCTACTTAATATACTAGAACAGAACAAGTATTCATGTGTTGGTACAAAAAGATTTGTCCAGTGTGGGAATCGAACCCACGACCTCATGAGCAGAGTGCAGGTACTGACCTCCACGCCAAATCGGTCATCTTGTAAAGCTTTCGCTGTTGTATAGTCAATTACTTAAAGAAGGTTTCGTAACATCATTCTAAAACCAATAGAAGCGAAGAAGCAATGAAAAATGTTGCAAATAGGGGAAATATTATCCCTCGTTGCGCTGCGTGAACGGACAATTATACTTTATCATCATCATATCGGCCTTAGTCCACTGCTAAACAGTTGCTTCCACAATAGATTACATTCTATCAGGGGTATTTGCCCATAATCACCACGCTGGACAGGCGGGTTGGTGATTGCATTTCCAGCCAGTATGCAGGATGACGCTGCTGCACATCATCCGGTAGGATTTCACTTCGTCAACTCTTACAACTCCTCGTGAGATGAGAGGGGGTGGCACTATTCTAGGCCGGTACTACGCGGCACTACTTGCTAACATCATAAACGCGAAAGTTTCTATTAGGTCGGGGAAAAAGTCTTTTCGCATAACGTAGGTATAAACTTATTATAAAATTTTTTTGACTGTACTATTTGTGTCTGGCTGGTTTTGGTAACATTAAAAAGGTTCCATTATAAAGAAAAGAAAAAAATAAAAAAAAGTTGTTTCCCGCTATTTTTCATTTGTTTTTCTCTCCGTAAAAATGAGTGAATCTAATGAAGAATTTCGATACATTTTAAAATTTTATTATAAAAAAGGCAAAAATGCAACTCAAGCAGTGAAAAAAATTTGTGATGTTTATGGACCTGATGCAGTGTCAGTAAGAGTAGCACAAATTTGGTTCAAACGTTTTCAGTCCGGAAATTTTGATGTTAAAGATGCACCTCGCTCTGGTCGCCCTGTTACGAATAAAATGGACGCCATTTTTGAAAGAGTGGAGCAAGATCGGCATATTAGTAGTTACGATGTAGCTGAAGAACTGGGAATTGACCACAAAACAGTTTTGACCCATTTGAAGAAAGCTGGTTATACAAAAAAGCTCGATATTTGGGTGCCACACGAGCTCACTCAAAGAAACTTAATGAACCGTGTACTCATTTGCGATTCATTACTGAGACGTAATGAAACCGAGCCGTTTTTGAAGAGATTGATAACTGGCGATGAAAAGTGGATCACGTACGACAAGAACGTGCGAAAAAGGTCGTGGTCGAAAGTTGGCCAGGTTCACAGACTGTGGCCAAACCTGGCCTAACACGAAATAAGGTGATGCTGTGTGTATGGGTGGGATTGGAAGGGCATTGTTTATTATGAGCTTTTACCGCCCGGCAAAACCATCGATTCTGATCTTTACTGCCAGCAACTGATGAGATTAAAGGAAGCAGTCGAGAGAAAACGGCCGGAATTGATCAACAGGAAGGGTGTGGTCTTTCATCACGATAACGCTAGACCACACACATCTTTAGCCACTCAGCAAAAATTAAGAGAGTTCGACTGGGAGGTCCTAGTGTATCCACCATATAGCCCTGACCTTGCGCCTTCAGATTTTCACCTGTTTCGGTCTCTGCAGAATTCTTTAGGTTCTGTAAGGTTGACCTCAAGAGAGGACTGCCAAAACTATTTGTCCCGTTTTTTTGATCAGAAGTCCCAAAGTTTCTACAGTAACGGGATAATGTCTCTGCCCACAAAATGGCAGAAAGTTATTCAACAAAACGGTACATATATATTGTAAATAAATGTAAATAAACTTTGAAAAAAAATGTCTTGACTTTTCATACAAAAATACGAAAAGACTTTTTCCCCAACCTATTATATTGGTTCGTTAAATTTAAATGAAGCTTTATTATCATCCTATATTTATCCTGGTTGAGCCTAGACTTAGGTAAGTACTCTGATGACCAAGTATCTGGTTATATCAGTGAGCAGTCACTGGTGAGTAAGAAAAAGCCAGTGAGTAAGAAAAAAAGCTTTTCTAATCTCAAACAAAAGAGTAGATATGCATAGCAAGATTAATTTTAGAGAACGTTTCCTAAGAATTACGTTCAATGACTTTAGGTTTTCTAGCACAAAATCTTAACATTCAAGTTAAAACAACAAGCCTTAGTATTGTACTTGAAAACAATGCAAGCTACGAAATTTGTTCAGCTAAACTTCAATGTACATAAAATATACCTTATTCTGAAGCCATACAGCCTAGTTCGGCTACGGAGGAAACTTCAACAAAATATGAATATTATGTCCCTGCTACAACCATGTGTGTGACGTAACAGGTGTAATATCGTATAAAAATCCAAGATGGTTATGACTGTAGCCATTTTGCTTTAGACGTCAAACATGCGCGCGCATAGCTCACGAAACATACCTATTTTCATAATTAAAGTATTTAGTGCGTTTCCAATTGTATAGTTTAAAAAAAGACATAATTAACATACATTAATAACTAGTTCCGTCATTAATTACAATAATTAGGTGTAATTCATTAGTGTTAAAAATTGGTGTCACTTGTCAAATTTTAGCGGGAAATCGCCGTGAAAATTAGTCCGAAATACGCGATTCCGATTGGACAGCTTTGGCTTGATTTATATGTCGTCTTCAGTTTCCGCGCTTTGTGATTGGTCACATGATGACTAGGGCGTTCTTGGGTTATGATGACGAAATTATTTGAATAGAGAATGATCGCGTGATTCAAGATGGCTGTATCAGTGGGAAAACTTGTAGTGGAAGTTTAACGTGTCGATGGTAAGACTGTTTTATTCTTTTTCAAATTTGTAATTTTTTATTCTTTTATAATGTTTCTAGATGTAATATTACTATTACTTACTTATTTCTTTATGGCTGTAGAAAACGTATTATGACAATTTTAAAATGTTCAATAAATAAAAAAACAAATTTAAATCGGCAGTTCATTATGGTTAGGAATAAACTTTTAAAACTTTTTCATTGGTTGGTTGATATTGGTACTTTTTTAAACAATAAAATTATATAGTTATTATTTTGAAAAAAATAGGAGGAAAGTTAGAGATTATTTTATATTTTCTTAACTAAGATATATATTTTTGTACTGTTTCAATTATTCTGAACGTACTAAAGTTTTAAAAGTTTTACGTATATAAAACAATTGCATAGTATGATAAAAAAAAAATTCTTCAAGAATCATTAATGTCTACTTTAGATAAAAATACTTATGACATTTTTTTAAAGTTATATTTACTAACGTCAACTCAATGCCCAAAATTTTTTATTAAAATTGCTCCAATTTTTTTTTGATATCATATCGGATATGTAACTTTTATTTGTTAATTCAAGTAAGTAATTTACATGATTTATTGTATCTCATTTTAAGTGAACTATTGTGTTTTTATGAGAAATAAATTCTTTAAACCCATATGTATTTATAAATGCAATAAACGCAAAAAAAAATTATGTTATCATATTTTTAAAATTTGAAGTTTAACCTGAATACGTTATGAGTAGTTATAGCCATAGGATGTTTTTATGTAAAACCACAGACCTGAATCATAATTCTATATTCTATTAACAAAAGTTAGTCTAAATTGAATTAAAATTACAATCCACTCAAAAGACAAATAATATTCTGAGAAATCTCGAATATTGTGAACTCTCCATACTATACCTTATATAAAAATACTCTACATTAACCAGTCAATATTTAAATAAGTAATACCCAAATTCAATTTTAACACATGTAATATTCTGGAATAACCCAATGACTTCGTAAACTCATATGCCTCCCTATAAAAAATACGCTCCACTATTAAACCAGCTAATATTTTATTTATGGTAACGTTCAAATCGTTTCAAAAAACAAACAATATTCTGGAATACCCCTTAACGCTTTAAATTCTCGTATGAAATAGCATATATATGTACACTTCTAAGCCAATGCAATGTTTGAATTAATAACACGTTTGAATCAAAATTCAAATAATATTCTGGATTAACTCAAATAATTTATAAACTCATATGCCTTCCTATAAAAATTATGCTCCACTTTTAAATCACTTTATATTTTAATTATGAAAACGTTCAAATTGTTCAGAAAGACAAATAATATTCTGGAATATCCCATAACACTTTAGAGCCCCATAGAAATAGTTTTTTGCACTTTTAAGCCAGGCATTGTTTTAATGTAAAACACGTTTGAATCAAAATTCAAATAATATTCTGGAATAACCCAAAGTCTTTGTAAACTCCCTATAAAAATTACGCTCCACTTTTAAACCAGTCAATATTTGAATTAAGAGTACGTCCAACGTTAGTGCGGGGTCACATTGTACGGTAAGCAAATAAAACTTGATTATCAGAGATTAAAGAGCACTAAACTCTTTGATAACGTCGTCACTTTATCAGAAATGGGACGCGGAACTGTTTGGTTAGGTTTTAAACAGGTTTAAATGTAATGCTGGCTGGCTGGCACGGTTATTTCTTTTTCTTATTGTTATTATGATACGTAATTTTTTTATGTTTGAACGTAAATGAGGTTTTGTTCAACGACCAACAAAACGAACTTAGAAATTTTAAAAAGCATATACTCATAAGTAGGAACAGTTTTATTGCACGTTTCTGAAGTAAAATAATTTAATCACGCCTACTAAGTCCAATTACTGGGCTTAGGCATCTTCTCATAAGCCAAGGTGTAATCGCCCTGCTGTTAGAATTTATTAAGCCCGGTGGCTTTAAACATAGGACTATAAACATATTAACGGGACCAACAGTGTCACGATCTTTCAGCCCTCGATGTCGAATACTTAACTATGCATGTGACAGCGGCATCAGAACCTAGTAGGCATTAAGTTAGCTGGTAAAATTTGTGAACAATAATTAAGAATTTTGGTCATCTCTATTAACCCTGTACATAATTAAATAAAAGGGTGTATAGTGCTCCTACCAAGATCTGAGGAGCCCAAGCCAACCTCACCTGCAAGTGGTGCACCTGCTGATTAACGGAGGAGGCTCTGGCGAACATAAAAGTGCCCGGAAAGTGGCAATAGGCTCGCCACCTATTACGTGGGACCAACAAACACGTAGCAAAGTGTGGTCGTATTTTTATCTCTGCCTACTTCTTCGGGGGAAACAGGCGTGATTAAACGTATGTATAATCTGTAAAAAAATTCTTATACGGAACCGTTTTAAGTTGATTCGTGTACAAAGCACCTGAGTTTTTGAGATAACAGTGCCCGGTAAAAGGCAATAGGCTCGCCACCCATTACGTGGGACCAACTACATAATTGGCGAAGTGTGGGCGTATAATATGCCGCTACCTACCCCTTCGGGGAAACAGGCGTGAATGTATGTATGTCTATTAACGCTGTACAATTATACATAATTAAATAAAAAATTAAATTATTCTAATCTATTATATTCATACTGGATAAAATTGTACTGGTAAAATTATGGGAAGACTGAGACGATAGACAGGTGGCTTCATAGACAAAGTCAATTAAATTTATAAATTGAGAAACATTCCACGAGTCGGACTCCCCACTATAAGTATATTTCCATCGCGACGAACGTGGCCCTTTCTTGCTATAAGCCATTCGTTTTCCCAAAGATGGCCATTGGCTCTGTCAATGCGTTCTGACGTTGGCTTAGATAGATCAGACGGTGTACACTGCAAAATTCCATGGCAAACGGTCTTGACCTTTGTGCTTTATCCCACTCGTTTTCTCAAAGCTCTTGGGCTCTGCCAGTTGTGACATTGGGCAGAGGACACCTTTAGAAGAAACCCATCGCGTTCGCTCTTGATCACTTTGCTTTATGCCATTTGTTTTCCTAAAGCAATCCAGCTGTTTCAGTAGGTTGTGACGTTAACTTATATATTACAGATGTCTTCACTGAAGAATTCCATCGCGAACGGTCTCGATCTCCTTACTCGATATCATTCGTTATTACAAACTCGTGGGATCTGCCAGTAAGTTGTGACGTTGGCTTAAATAGTACAGGAAATCCACTATGGAATCCCATCGCGAATGGACCAGATCTACTTGCTTTATGCCATTCGATACTACAAAGCTCTTGGGCTCTGCCAGAAAGTTGTGACGTTGGCTTATCCCATCGCGAACGGTCTTGATCTCCTTATTCTATGCCATTCGATTTTCCAAAGCTCTTTGGCTCTGCCAGTAAGTTGTAACCATTCGTTTTCCAAACTCTTGACTCTGCTGTTCTGATATAGACCAATGATCGGACAGAAGACGTCCATAATGGAATCTCATTGCCAACAGTCTACACATTTAGTTAGTGCCCTTTTTGTTAAAACCTCTTTCTTTAGGCCACTGCCAGTTGTGACATTGAGCCTACAGCGGACAGCAGAAGTTCATAGTTGATTTCCACCGCAATCGGTGATGTTACTTTACATTACTCCATATTATGCCCAAGCTTTCACCTCTGCCACAATGCTTCAATGCTTTCCAGTTCGCGCCATAACTCTTTTAAAAATGAGTCCATGTGAGATCTCAATATAGTCCCACATCTTTACTGAGGACTCAAGGGGGCTTAGGGGAGGGTATCTCATTTACCATTTATCATCTTTATCACTCATTCTCATTTTCTATGAATTATATATCACTCACTTGACAATGGCTAAATGTGCTAGACGCACGAAGCCATTATTTAAAATAAAGAAAGAAAACTCTATTAAAATTTTGACAGAACCGTTTCATTTTTTTTTACCAAAATAGCCAACTACATAAGTCAGTATTACTCAATGATACTGCTATTTTACATTTTCGTTTTGTTAAATACATTTATTTCTAAAGTATTGCGTAACATAAACGTGACTTACATATTTGTGTAACTAGCGAAGGACGTATCGATAGAGTATTATGTTTAGAGGTTATGTCTGTCGCCATATTGGATTGCTGATTTCTGCTACTGCCCGGTCCGTAATTTTCAATACATACAAACACGCCTGTTTCCCAGAAGGTGAAGTAAACGTATATTATACGCTCAAAATTTAGCTAATTATACTTTTGGTTCCACGTAATAGGTAGGTGTCTACTGCCGCTTACCGGGAACTTTTATGATTGCCAAAGCCTCGTCTGTTGATCGGTGTATGCACCACTAGCAGGTGAGGTTGGCTTGTGTTCCTCAGGTCTTGGTAGGATCCCCACAAACTGGAATGTGCCTGTAGACCGTAAGCAATTACACTGCAGTTTGAAATGGTTACTTGACAGTTTTCGAAGAAGTATTTAAACTTTATATCTTCCAACTTATCATTCTTCTGCCCCGCTCCAGGTTTATCTAAAACCGTCCTGACCTGTGTTGTATGCATGTGTCAATGATGCATTCACCCCCCTTCTGGAACATATTATCCTTCACACATTCACTTACTGGAACTTACAGTTAACTGTTTATACAGCAACCATTACAGCGTTACTATGAGCATACACACACTGCTCTTTTAAAAAGTCAGCAATGAATGTCAAAATAAAAAAAAATGTGGTAAATTATAATGTTACTTTGTAAAATCCACAGGTCCTCGCGTCCTTAAAACTTACAATACCATACCGGTACACGAGAAATGCTGTTTGATCAGCTGATGAATTAGTTCATACAAATATAAACTGTATTGCAACGTCACAGGGTTCAAAAAACCTTGTTCGAAACTATATTAACAATAAAGTCTGTGTTTTCAAGTGTTACGGAAATTTATGTAAGTGGAATGCAACGTTAATTGTATTGGATGCGATAGCTAATATTAAAAAAAAAACCTGAATCATCGTATCGCACAACTAGTTCTTAAAAGGCGTAAATTATAAAAAAAATTGTCAATTATACCACAAGTTTCCTTCTACAAGTATGTAGATGCATTGAGTGCTTAAAGATCTTTCTTGTAATTCGAACTCTATCCGATAGAGAGCGCAAACCACGAAATCGGTTATGTTATAATAAAAAAGTTATGATAAAAAAAATCTTTATACCGTTCTACTGAAAAATTGAAAAAAATACATTTACATCTTTTAGGAACTAGTTATATGTCCAATATAAATATTTTGAAATAAGTCGTGGACAGGGCATAGATGGTATAATCGCTTAAATCTGCAATCTAAAGACGTTATACTTTGTCTTAATATTATTACAAATGGGAATTTAAAAAAAAAAATGCCATGGAATATCCGCCCAAACAACTGGCTCGATTAGAAAAATTGTTTCAGTAATGTAGCATTAATTTTTTACAAGAAACACAAGCTAAATTAATAAGCGATTTAAAATCTGAGATCTTAACGAAAACGGCAATAATGTGACCTATAAGCTGTTTAATGTTTAAATCATTAAAAAAAATATTTTTTAACTTTACTTATGTTAAATTATAGTCTCATCTTAACAGGTTAACGGTACTTTTAATAAAATATTTCTACTATTAATTTTATGTAAAACAAACATATTGTAATTATAATGTGTAACCTCTTTGCTACATGAGCACGGGACCCTAAAAAAGAGGTCGTAACTCTATTTCCTTTTTTTCCCAACCTAGCAATAGGTAGGCATGTCAAATAGGCGGCATACCACAAAATGGGTCATGTAGGTTGCATGACGCTATGCATAATTATTATTTCTTCTAAAACTGAGGTAACAAACTAGCCAGTTAAACAATAGGAGTTCAAAAGACATGCAAATGTACAAGTTTAAACAATTCGTCGCGGCCTGCCGAGATTTCCATGAATTTGGTTATGAATGGCCAGCTATCTGGACTTGTGTACGGGCTAATTTCTACTAAATCTTCTTAGACGTTTGAAGGTGCTTCAAACTAATTGTCCTTTTGGTTAGGTAACTTGTTATTAGATTTTACTAGGATGTTTTAAAGAGCTGCGTTTGGAAACGTTATAGGAGTTAAAACAGATCAGTGATCATTTGTGGGCATTTGATTTGACTAATTATTTAGTTCCAAGATAAGTATCATTAAGAATTTGTGTTATGGATACTAAACAACGGATAAACATACTTACATATTTTTTTATGTACATACATACTTAATATACATAGGAAAACACTCAGAACAGAACAAATATTCATGTTCATGCACACAAAGATTTGACCTGTATGGGAATCGAACCCACGACCTCTGGAGTGAAGTGTAGGTATTGACCTCCACGCCATATCGGTGGTCAATATCGAACGCTTTTATACCTTGGAACGCACGTTTAATTGATGTCAGGTCAACATGTTCTTACATTACTACTTTTACTAGGTAGTATTGTAAGTCAAGCAATCGTAGCTCCGGAAACGATCACCCCAAGATAATCCTTGAAAAACCAGAGGAAGTTAAAAAAATTAATGGTTTTCTACATTACGTTAAATGCATAAAGTTCATTTTATGGTGGCAGTATACTGACCATTCTTCCATTTGGGGATGGTGGATGTCGCTGACTTTCAGAAGCCTAGCAAGACGTGCATCGATTGCATATAAAAATTGCTTAAAAAAAAAATTGGCAAAAACAACCAAACGGTCTCTTCGGTATTCAATCTTCTAATAACCTAAGAGTCATAAAAAAAAACTAGCGATTAATAGCTTAGAAGTGAAATGGCCGAAAATAATGACGAGACGCAACTTTAATACGGTAAGTATGATGTAGATTTATGTCTATTTTATTCATAACTTTTCCATGCATGATGACAAAGAACAATCAAATTTGAAAAACCCAATTTTACCTTACCTTAAGGTTAATGTGTGATCGCTAAAATTGGAAACCCTTAAGGTTTAACGGTCCTTGGATGAGTGATTCATGTCGCAGTGTCACATTGGAGCCGCGTCTCGGTCTCTACATCTTGCATCAGTTGTGTGATATCTACCTAGTAGCAGCTTATGATATTTGCCAATGTCTTCATGTGGCGTATTCATGCAACGAGTAAATAATTTTCTTTCATTCTTTAAGTAAATAGTATAGAAGATATATATAATTCTCTTATTTCGATTTTCAACATTTTTGCCTCCACTTCACACGAGCTTCGGCATCCCTAGCGGATAAACCATTGGCAATCATTGGCAAGACCTCATGCTAGTTCTTCTTGGGCCTGCCCAATCTACCTCGGCCGGGTGCAGGTGCCATGGCCAAACATTTGTTCCTCACGTAGTTCGCTGGTAGGCTCATGAAGTGTAGCCTAACCAACGAAAGCGACAATTTAAATTTCCAAAATTTCTTTAGCACTTTAATAAAATTTTACGAAAGCCTTTGACCGAGTATAGTATAACTACATAAGGCTCGGCAATATGAAGTCCACTACTGAATATTCCCAATAGATTTCCACGTAAAGCGAGCGACGCCATCCAATCAATACATCCAATCCCGTCGCCTTGGGCACGTCAAATGTCCTTTCTTTAATCAATAAAATAATACTATTTTTCAATATAAGCATTTGACTGAGTAAACACAATTAAGGCTCTTTTTAAAAAAACATTATGAAATAAAAAAATAAATAAAATTTTACAAAAGCCTCTGACCGAGTATAACATAACCCCATAAGGCTATGAAGTAACGGGCCTAGCATTTTGCCTTGAGCCACGACGCCAATCAAATTAGAGGAACCGTGAGCCGCTAGTTCACGCGTTTAGAGTTAAGACGATAATTGAACCAGTACTGTATTGTTGCACTTGGTAAAGAAAACAGATTTTGGACAAGGGAATGGGATCTCGTCGAATGTTGGCGAAGGGATAATTGACACGTTTTACCTCATTGCTAAAAGTCAATTTTGCTACAATTATATACATACATAAATTCACGCTGTTTCCCCGAAGGGGTAGGCAGAGGCATATTATACGCTCATACTTCGTCATTTATATAGTTGGTCCCACGTAATAGTGGCGAGCCTATTGCCGCTTACCGGGCACTGTTATGTTCGCCAGAGCCTCGTGCGTCGATCGGCAGGTGCACCACTTGCAGGTGAGGTTGGCTGGGGCTCCTCAGGTCTTGGCAGGAGCCCTATACATCTCATTTATATAGTTAACCTCGCGTTATTTGTCACTAGTGCATTTCGCTAAAACTATATAGCTCCCTGAAGCGCTCGTAGCTCCGCGGTGCTCCGTGGTCGGTAACGATCACCGAAGTAAAGCAGAGTTTACAGAGGTCAGTCCTTGGATGGGTTCTTTATTATGGTACCGCTCATATCTCTTTCATTGTCGTTAAAAAAATATGTCGAATTTCCATTTTGCGTGTAAATGTTTGACAAATCTAAATGATCATGTTGATCTTAAAGAAAATAAAGTATATTTTATTTCATTTTTATTTTGGGCGAAGAGCTAATTGATTCGTTGCAGCTATAAATCTTTCTGCTAAAAATGAACTTTGCTACAAATATACCGATCCAATGTTTGCAAGGGGTTTACTATTTGACACGTTTTATTTGAAGGTTTTCTGTGCTAAAAGTGAACGCCTCCAAATAGTTTTGACATCTATCGTCTTGTTTGAGGCGTTTTAGAAGGTGACTAAGAGAATGGCATCTCGGCTAGTGTCTATGTGAGCGAAGAGCTGACCCATGTTGCATCAAGACATACAGATACAGCTTCAGAAATTATTTTTAAATAGTTGTTTGACGACCGCTATGGCGTGGTGGCGAGTATACCCGCATTCCACTCCTGAGGTCGTGGGTTCTATTCCCTCACTGGACAAATATTTGTGTGTATAAATATTTGTCCAGAACAAATTCTGGGTATTTTTCTATGTATATTAAGTATGTATTTACAAAAAAAAAGGATGTATGTATGTTTATCCGTTATTTAGTATTCATAACACAAGTTCTTAATAATACTTATCTTGGAACTAAATAATTGGTGTAAGTGTCAGAAAAAATAATTATTTATTTATTTATTTAGTTGTAGCATATAATTGATTCAGGCGTTAGGTACTTTGCGAAAATCCATTGTAGGCAAGCGATGGTTTAAGAAATAACTTTATGACAGTTCCCGCGCAACTCTAATGTTCCGAAAAATCGAGAAACAATTCAACACAAGTGTGAATTTAAACGATCAGTTGTGGCAAGGTATCAGCGTAACCCAAATGGAAAATGGAGTTGTGAGATTATAGTATGTATGTATGTCTTTTGGAAGATTTCTCATAGATTTTTAAAACGGCAAAGCGGCGACGTAAATTATTTACATAAAACATTTTTTGACTTTACTATTTCAGAAAGAACTAGCGGTTCATGGCCACGGTGATATACTAATATTGTAATTTCTGCTTTATGTTTAGTGTACTTTGTCACTTTCAACTCGACTCGCTTTACCCGCGGTTTGCTCGTGTGTTCTAGTAGTGTGTGTCTAGGTAGAGTTTATAGCGTCCTATAAGATGTGAAGAAAAAATAACAATCGCGTGAAAATGAATGAATTTGTATACTCATCGGTTTTTATTTTCTCAGTAATTATTTTTTTCTTCATTAAAAACATTAGACATTAAAAAAGGTAAAATAAAGACGTGAAAGCACCACTAATAATGCATGATGCCAATTTGTCTTTGTCCTACTCCAGATTCTAATTAGTAGTCGGTTTTTTATGTGCCCCACCAACTGCCACTTCAGCCTCAAACTCCGCCTTGCATATTTCGTCCCTTTTTCCTATAGCTTTCCTCAATTCATATTGTTTTATCATGATCATCATTTGAGTCCACTACTGAACATAAGCCTCCCCAATTGCTTTCCACGTTGATCGATTTGCCGCCTGCATCCACCGGCTCCCCGCAGCCTTGACCAGTTTATCGGTCAATCGGGGAGGTCGTCTTCTACTACATTTGCTGATTCGTGGTCGCCATTGACGAACCTTAACGCCCCATCATTCGTCGTTTCATCAAGCTATATGCCCCATATTGTTTAATAAGATTTATTTTCACAAACAGGGTATTCAATTATAATTCTATTGTTTCCTATACATTAGCAGACGCCTGCAACATAACATATGTACTTAAGTGCTAAAGCCTCTTAAAACAATGCCTTCCTATCCTTATCTATCTATTTATCTATATCTTGTAGTTGTTTTATTGAAATAACCACTGCAAGAACAATAATCAATAAACTTCAAGCAATGTCAATATAATATACAAGTTTATGTCTTCGCGAAGTGAAACTTTGTTTTATTGTTGTACGTTTGTATCTGTATGGGATTTTGCTTTCAATTTTGTTTTAAGTTTATATTTTTATGTTGTAGTATTAGCAACTGACTTTTGTATGTTTTTTTAATTTACAGACGTAAATAATCGTTTGTATTTAACGTGTCATCAGAATATATGAATTTCCAAAATAACCTAACTTAATTGTACACCAGAACGACTTCCTCAGCCGTCAAATCCCCTATTTAATAATAATTTATTTTTATTCTTTTTGATGCTCAATCAGTATTTTTGATGTTTTTAGAGGTTTAGTTTATTATTTTCCAATAAATATTACTTTGTAGTAGAGAACGTTATGATCAGGTCAAAGTGACAGTGGATACAGGTGGCTCCAGATCGATCGACGTGGATAACAATTTCTAGCATTGACTTTTACGAACTTAATAATCTTTACGCAATCGTAGATTTAAACCAATCTTACATATACGCTTATTTTTCTTCTATAGTTCCTCAAATTTCAAACCACGGATTGGTTATTGTGTCGCTTTTCTTGAAAAACGTATGCATTTGTCTATTGCAGATAGCCAATTTTGGATCGAGACAGGTTTTGCATTTCAGGCATTATACGGCAAATATAGGCAATTACAATGAAACACGAATAAATATATTTCATATACCGCTATGTATGGATTTTCGAAAATTCGCAATTCAGGTATATGTTGACCAAAAGCAAAATGCGGCCTTACAAATCCCCACCTCACTACTAGGTAGCTGTTTAAACATTACTTAGAAGAAAGAAAGAAAGAAAATAATTTATTCCGTGACACATGATACATTGGTTTACAAAAGTACAAAAATAAAAATTGGTTGCCTGTAAAGTCGGTATACGGGCGAAAGTTTTACGTGACAACGACTTTGAGTGGTAAAATAATTTTAATGTGAATATTCATTCGTATAGTAGGAAGAAGGATGAAATAATAGTAACAATTTAAAACATTTATTTATACAAAGAATTATATTTGAGAATTATAACCATGCCCGAGTGGAAGGAACTCGTGCCTCTCACTCGCTCTCATTGTGAGCGCATAACGTGAGCGGAGCGTAACGCAGTTTCTTGAAGTGTCACCCGGCAAACCAATTTATAAGACGTTGTCACGTCAAAAATAGACACATGTGGCACCGAAAAGGCATATGCTGAGTAGCATATGCCGAGGGGTCACTTTGTCTCCGCGGCGCTGGTCTTCCGTATAAGCCTACGTTACATGACAAATATCCGTGTTCGACCACTAATATGGATACATCATCAGCCTATGTTCGTCCACTGCTGAACATAGGCCTCTCCAATGGCACGCCGATGAGCTCTATCTTCAACTCTTCTTCTCCAACCGCTGCCAGCCGTTTTCCATATATCGTCGCTCCACCTAGCTGGTCGACGTCCTTCACTACGCTTACCGAGCCGTGGGCTCCACTGTTGGACACGTCTACCCCAACAGTGTTAGATCCTACGACAGATACGACCATTGCAATTTCAGTTTACTGATCCTTTGGGCTATAGATACGTTTGTTCGTCATCTAATCACCTCATTCCTGATCTGATCCTTCAAAGAAATACCAGGCTTAGTCCTCTCCTAAGCATGCTGAGCGATAACGAAAAAACGGTATGTAAGAATGTTTATCCGTTCTTTAGTATTCATAACACAAGTTCATAAGGATTATTATCTTGGAACTAAATAATAGGTGTAATTGTAAGAGAAAATTAATTACTTATTTATTTCGCCTAGTATTCAGTTGCCTACATGTTTATCTAAAGTGGTACGCGGCTGTACAAAGCGCCATCTTACTAGTAGCTGTACAAATATCACTTAACAAACAGCCGTGTTGAACCAATTTACACTTGCACGACACGACGTGAGTTCGGTGACGTTAAACGATCGCCTCCGATGCTCTGTTACAGATAAGGGTAATGAATTTGTCAGGTTACTTGTTTGTTATAGTATTACTTAAATTATTGTTACATATTTTGACGACCGGGTTCGATTCCCACACAGGACAAATCTTTGTGTGCATGAACATGAATATTTGTTCTGGTCTGGGTGTTTTCCTATGTATATTAAGTATGTATTTTCAAAAAAAAAAGTATGTAAGTATGTTTATCCGTTGTTTAGTATCCATAACACAAGTTCTTAATGATACTTATCTTGGAGCTAAATAATTGGTGTAATTGTTCGAAAAATATTAATATGTTCAAGGTGTGGGCATGCACAGGGAAGTGGTTTTATATTGTAAACATTAATTATTACATTTCAATAAAATGGGTGTACAGGGATTCTACTAACATCTAAGGTGCCCAAGCCAATCTCACCTGCAAGTGGTGGTGCTGATCAACAGACGAGGCTCTGGCAAACTTAACAGATCTAGGCAAGCGGCATAAGGCTCGCCACCTATGACGTGGGACCGACAATGTTATTGGCGAAGTGTGGGCGTTTAATATGCCTCTGCCTAATTTATATTTTATATTATTGCCGAGGCTAATATAATTTTTTTTACGAAATATGTATATATTAGATAGAAAATTTCCTAAAACTAAATAGATCACAGCCAAAGAAACCAACATAAGTACTGCAATAAAGAAGCCAAGAAGAACAGCATAATCTGTTAATGAAGAGAGCTATCCGTCGACAGTATTGCCGATAACCACTGTCATGGAGTTGCTCTCTTTATGAACGGACGCTGAATCGCCGTTGAAATTAACATTGAAGATTGAAGCCCTAATGAAAACTGAAAATTGAAGCCTTGATGAAAATTTAAAATTCAAGTCGTCATAGCAATAAACATTCAAGATTGAAGCCTTTTGTGAAAATAAACATTTTAAGTTTTGTGAAAATGAACATTAAGGATGATGCGATTTGTCAAAATGAACACTCAAAATTAAGCTATTTGTCAAAATGAACATTTGAGGTTGAAGGTTTTTGTTATAAGTTAATATTCAGATAATTTTCTGTTTTCAATATTAACAGAAAGTTTTTAATAAATTTTCTGTTAATATTTCAGATTAAAATTTGATTCGTCGTTCGTAAAGTATTACGTTAATTAAATGAATCTAGGGTGTCCAAGGATACTGTGGAACAGGTGTCATTTTGGTTCCTTTATTTCCAGAATATAAATCCATCCATCAATAAAACGCGCTCTCTATGCCTATAAATTATAATATCTTTTGAACTGTAATCATGTTAACGTGTACTTTTTACTTAATTTTTCCAAAAAAGTTATACAAAATGTTGTGTTAATTTTTTGTAGGTATGTACTTAAGACGGCCATTAACACTACTGCCATTAGTCATTAAATAATACTTGCGATTAATAGCTTAGAAGTATAATTGCTGAAAAAAAAGATAAGACTCAACCTTACTTATGTAATATTGAGAAACTAAACGAGTTATGTTATTTTTAACCAAACGTCTCTCCTGTGTTATATCATGTAGATTTATGTCTTCTTATTTCATATTTTTTTCGTACAAGATGAGAAAGATAAAAAAGCCTAAAAAAGTAAAAATTGATAAAGCCCAATTATAACGATCTCATACAACTAACCCACCTTACAGGTTAAGTATTGCAAAACCCGTCTTATTGAGCAGTAAGGAATGCTCACTATCTGAAATGCGAACAATCCGAATTTCCTCTAATTTTAAATCGACTTCCAAATCCGGATTCAAAAATCGACTCTGGATTTTCTGAATAAGAAGAAAATAAAATTCGAGGGCTACATTACCGCGCGAATAATCGTGTCGCTCCTTAGGGGGCGACGGGACACGGATGAAGCAAGTACGTCCTTCGTCTACATACCTGTAGCACCTTAAAAAAGTGCCCGTTGATCTCTTTCCTGGTACCTAGTACAAGAAATATATGATCATTTTTTATTCATGAGGTGCTATTTTAGTCAGAAAATGTACAGTTATGGTTTAAATTCGTTATCGGAATTTAGAAAAATAAGATAGGTAAAATGGTTTAAGAAAACAAAAAAATTTAAAAGCTGTTTCCGGAATTGAGTTCAGTTCTCGCCGAGAATTTTCCATTATGTCTTCTACCGATTGAAAACGGGTGCCACAAAGTGGTAATTTGAATGTAGGAAAAAGAAAGAAGTCGGCTGGAGCCATATTTGGTGAATATGGTGGTTGCTCTATGGTATTTGTTAAGTGTTTGTACAAAATTCGTTCACAATGATGGCCTTGTGCGAAGGCGCGTTATCGTGGTGCAAAATCCAAGAATTTTCTTTCCACAAATCTGGCCTTTTTCGTTGAATTTATTTTCTGAAACGCCGCATAATACTCAAATAATATTATTTATATACCGTTTGACCTTCCGGCAAGATTTCTGAGTGCACAACACCGCGATAGTCAAAGAAAACAAACATGATTTTGACTTTTGATCGACTTTGACGTGGTTTTTTCGGTTTTGATTCGGTTGGAAGTCTACATTCCGAAGCTTGTTGAGTTTACATGTCAAATTACGACCCACGTTTCGTCAGCAGTAACAACGTGTTTCAGGAATGTTGGATCGGTCAATACCGAGTCAATACTCGTTCTAGCATGACCTCAGCGACTTTCATGCGATTTAGTTTTGAAGAAAATTCAGGTCTTTTGGGACTGGCCGGTCGGCAACACGTTTCATACCCAAATTATTAGTTAAAATATTACCAATCGACTCGTGAGATATAAAAAGTTCGGCGGCCATCTCTCTCAAACTTGAATTTTCAGTCACTATAATGAAATTAACTTAATTTTCAGTCACTGTTTCCTTTACTTTTTTTGATGTCAACTGCAGTTGGAGATGTTGATGGCCTACTAGAACGAGGCAAATCTTCCATTATATCTCGACCGTTTTTAAACGCTTTATACCACTCATAAGCGCGTGTTTTTGATAAATTCAATTCACCGTAAGCCTTCTGTAACATTTTCAGTGTTTCCGAACACGAAATTCTATTGGCGATGCTAAGTTTGAGACGAACTCTTTGTTCGATGTTTTTGTCCATAGTGAAATTCTAGTGTGTATTGCGAATATAAAACTAAAAACAACACTGTTTTTAATATAAATGACAGATGCAACTGAAACTCCGCGCCAAAATGGAAAACAATTGTGCCAATCTAACAACAACAAAAAAAACATAAATGTGAATTTGGAACCATAAACAAAACATTCATTACCGATACTTTGTTGGCTGAATGTATTTTTATAAACTTATGGCTAATATATTAATGTATTTTAAGAAAATACGAAAAATTGTTAATACTCACTAGGGGTGTGGGTAGTGTTGTAAAGAACTCGAGTCTTTGAGTCCTAAATTTAGAGCTCGACTCGGCATTACACGACTCGACTCATAACAATAAGACTCTTAAGAATAAAGAACTCAAGTCTATATGAGCTCTTGAACGCGAGACTCGAGACTCGAGTCTTCTTTAGCGCTCGAGTCCTTTTTACGCGCCGAGTCGCGCTCGAGTTCTTTTCCGCTTTGAGTCATTCTTTTTAAAGCAGCCAATAAAAGGCTATTTTTGTGAGATATAATCATGTGTAACCAGAAGGAGATGTCGAAAAATAAATGAAAGAATTAAAGTTTTAATTAACATGAAAAATCAGTTTAATTAATTATGATCATGAAAATTATTACAAAAGAAAACATTAATTAAACAAATGTAATTTTAGTCACATTGAACAGCTTTATTATAAAAGTATAGACATTTATTCTAAATAAATCACTGTCAGCATTTCGAAAACCAGTTTGAAGAAGACTCGAGCTCTTTTAAGACTCGAGCTCTTTTAAGACTCAAGCTCTTTATAAGACTCGAGTCTCTCGAGTTCTATTTAAGGTTTCGAGTTCAATAATGGCGCTCGAGATTTCATGATAGGACTCAGACTCGGCTCGACTCAAGACTCCGAGTTCAGTTAGTTCACTGAGTCTTAGAAAATTTAATCGAGTCTACCGAATAAGACTAAAAGACTCGAGTCCTTTGCAACACTAGGTGTGGGACGGCTTAAACGGGGTGTCCTTGAACACTTTTTGCGAGACAGAAAAGAAATTCAGGTGACTTTGCATTCAAGCTGTTGTAGGAGTTGTAAATTCTTGCTAAAGAAGATTGAAGGCCAAGATTACTTCGGTGGCAATGTGAAAGATTTTGTGAGTGGTTTCCGAGGGCATCTACGGGAGACAGTGAAGCTAATACTGGCAAGTAGGTCAGGGCATAAAACTCTATTTTGAAGAATTTTATAAAGGAATAATAGATCTATGATTGTGCGACGGTTTTTAAGCGATGTTATGCCAAAGAAAGATAAACGCATGCTGTATGGAACTTTGTGATGTATTCTGGGAGACATGTATGCCAGGTGCCTCGTGACCGCTCGTTGAATACTTTATACCCGTTGAGAAGAGTTAGCGTACACAGGGCTTCATGCTATTGACGCAAACTCAAGCCTGCTGCGAATCAGAGTTTAACAATATAGGTACTTTACTTAGGTGACATACTGAATGCAATTCCAAATTAGTTACTGTGAGTTGTACCAGCATAACTCAAATATTATGTTTATTTTCTTGGTTCATTCCAGGCATAAGCAATCTTAATAATGATATACAATATCTAACTTCTCTGATTGACATTAAGGAATTATTTCGGTACGTATTTTAATATATATTAAAGTAGTACATTTAAGTTAACTTAACTTTTTTTTCATCAATTTGAACTGTTATTCATCTTAATCTTAAAAAAAAATTGCACATGTTAATTGAAAACAATACATTTAGTTCACAAAGAAAAGGATAACCAAAGGATACTTAATTTTATCTTGTAAACACTGTCAGAAAGAAGCGCACGCATTTAAAAAAAAATATATAATATTACTATTCAAGGACTTCATATTTTGGTATGTTCAAAATCCCTACGTTGGCAATCGCGATTATTTGTCGCGACATCCGGCGGAAACCAATGTCTTTACAGCCGGAAGACACATCTAAATGGCGCCTTTCGAAAAGGTGGCGCCACTGAGGCGAGTGAATAAAACACGCCTCGTTGCTGCAACGAGGAGATTTTGCTGTTGGACGTCGAAGCGATAACATTAAGAACTTTCCGGAGCGTTCAATTTATACTTTTTATTTTCAAAGTCTGATTTTATAGTTACATTTAGTTTTAATAAATCATAGTTTGTAAGTAGCTGCTTTGTTATTTAGCCGACACTAATAATTAAAATAAACACACACGTGAATTGGAAAATTGGAAAGCGTTTTTTCAGTTAAATAAATTGTATCTAATTTATTTATTTATCAATGCAGATATATTGTAATTACTCTTTTCAACATCTTTACTAACTATGTAACTGCTCAGCTGAATCCTGATATCAGCGTAATTGAGAGAATAGGTATCGAAAGCGTACTAAAAAGCATATTCGTATTAAATATCAAAAAATTTGGTGCATGAAGCTAATAATAATTTAAGAGTATATTTACATTTTTACTAAGTTGAACCATGGAGTAACACGTTATCTGCTCTCAATCGAAGTGCGGTATAGGGGTGGGGGGGGGGGGGTACCAATGTGTACTGCGCTTTCACGTATGCGCTTATTATTATTTGTCCCTTTCAGCGCAGACAACCGCTATCTTTGTTCAACTTACGTGCCGCTGATTATATAGTCAGCGTGAAAGCATTGTAAAGTTAGTGTATATACTATCTGACCCGATAGACCGTTGTCCTGTCTTATTAAGATTCTTACTGTCTATTGCGCTAATAGTCAAACGCCAAAGTTACAGTAAACAGTTTATATTGTCAGAAAGTTTTACAGGATGGGTAAGTTTTTATTAATTAAAAAAAAATTACTCATCCTTAACGCTAGGCTGATTTGAGAACCTGAACCACACTGGGCGCCACCTAAACGCATATCAAAAAGTTTATTCATTTCAGTACAGCCGCTTAGAAGAAGATTTTTTATATTATTTTAAATAATGACTTCGTGCCTTTTGCACATTTAGCCAGTGTCAAGTAAGAGACATATTACTATCATATAAATCATAGCAAATGAAAATGAGTGGTGATAAAGATGATATATGTTAGATGAGATGCCCTCCACTAAACCCCTTGAGTCGTCAGTACAGATGTGGGACTATATTGAGATCTCTTGAGAAAATTTGAAAAGTGATGTTGCACGGTTTTGTTTGATTTACCAACACTCATGTATGTTCACAAACACTTAACGGTTAATAATCCACCGTTATTACACATTATTGTTAGAAATATCACAAATTTTAGAAAATAAAACAAAACTGCAGACATGACGCTTTACTTTCCCGCCAAGAAGTCCGTGAATCTAGAAGATGTTCAGTGACATACCCACGTACAGCACAATTATATTATTATATCTATATCTCTCTCTCTCTCTCTCTAACGCTATTTACAACTTGTACCTAACTTGGTGACATTTCAACATGTTATTTATTTACCGACTTCATACATAGATACATACATACATACAGTCACGCCTGTTTCTCCGAAGGGGTAGGCAGAGGAATAATATACACCCAGAGTTCGCCAATTGTGTTGTTGATCCCACGTAAACCACTTAGGCAAGCCTATTGCCGCTTCTGGGAACATTTATGTTTGCCAGAGCCTCGTCCGTTAATCGGCAGATGCACCATCTGCAGGTGCGGTTGGCTTGGGCTCCAAAGAGGTTAGGGTCACCTGTACACTGTCTTTATTAAAATTTAAAGAAATGTGTAAATTAAAATCACGGTATTCGCCTAATAAGTCCACTGCTGAAAATTAGCCTCCCTAATAGATGACATTCTATTGGGAGTATTTGCCCATAATCACCACGCTGGGCAGGCCGGCGATAAACGCAGTTCAAACCAGCACGCAAGATGACGCTGCTGCCCATCATCCGGTAGGATTTCTCTTCGTCAACTCTTACGATTCCCTGTGAGATGAGAGGCACTATTCTAGGCCGGTAACAACACGGCACATAATTTTTAATCACAGTTAAAATTCTATCTTATCTACAAAGATAAGTACTCATGGCTTATCAAAATTGCTATTGACTAGAGACTTCTATCAAATTGTGTATCATCTTTGTGATAAAACGCCGTCAACGTATTTCACAATTTGTGGAAATAATACATAGATTCCTAACCTTTTCGACGTCATGAAAATGACACACCTAGTACTGACGTTTTTACAAAAATAGATTAACATTTTAAATGCACGTTTGTTGCATTAATATATAATAAAAAATAATTATTTTCAGAAAATTGTACCAATTATTTTAGTATCGAAGACCAGAACTTGTGTTATGGATACTAAAGAATAGATAAACATATATACGTTGTATTTGTTAATACTAAATATACATAGGAAAGAACCCAAACTAGATCAAATATTGATGTTTATGGACACAAAGATTTGTCCTGGAATGAAAATTTTGGGAAGGGAAGACCACGTAAGACCTTCCATTACCAAATCCATAAAGTTTTGGAGAAAGGGCAGGTCAAAAGTGCCATAAGCCGACCGGCGTGTATGAGAACGTTAATGAGTGTAAATGAAGCTAAAAGTGTGTGCCAAAATCGTAGCAAGTGGAAAGATGTTATCTCTGCCTACCCCTACGGGAAAGGGGCGTGACATTATGTATGTATGTAAGATTTGTCCTGTGTGGGAATCGAACCCACGACCTCAGGAGCAGTGCGGGTATACTCGCCACAACGCCATATCAGTCGTCAAAATTGTTATTAAATAAACATGTTCGGATTTATTTGGACACTCAATTAAATCAAAACATTTTAATGTTAATCCAGCAAATCTCACGATATAATGATAACGAAAATCAAATTGATAAATCTCGTAGCCATACTCTTTATAAACAGAAATTAAAAACTACAGGTTACAAACCGAACTGGCCAATAATGCGGATATACCCGCACTCCACTCGTGAGGTCGTGAGTTCCACTTCCACACAGATCAAATCTTTGTGTGCATAAACATGATTATTTGTTTGATCTGGGTGTATTCCTATGTATATTACGTATGTATTTACAAACAAAAAAGTTTGTTTCTTATTAGTATACACATAAAGTTCTTAATGATAGTTATCTTGGAACTAAATAATTGGGGTAGTAGTCAGTACATATTTTTTTATTGTTGGAATAAGGAACGCGTTGCCTGTCAATAATGATTTGTATCCTGCTCAATCTGCAATCGATGAAAGTGTATGAAAGGTAAAAATGTAATAGAATACAATCTCTTTATTTACCTTTTTATTCTCTTGACAGATTTATTATTTTATTTTCCAGTGTTGACAATATTGAAAGATAAAATTAAATTATTTCTTTTAATGTTATAATAATATATTTGTAGGAATAATAAACTTTAAATTGCCAATTGAATAGAAAAACATAAATAAATAATAAACTTGACAATGGCTAAATGCACAAGTCGTGCCAGCCACAAGGCAAAAAAGAAGAAGGAATAAAAAGCATCAATTGTTGTTTTTTATGTCTTTACTGGTGTGTAATATGTTGTTCGTACTTATAATTGTGTAAATTTCAATAAATTGTATGTCTTTATAGAAAAAAAGCTACATTGTTTTTATTTCCAACCAAATGAAAGAGGTGAATCTCTCTTCAGATCTTTCTAACAGTGATTGCTGGCCGTAGTGGCAAAATAACTTGGTTTATCTGGTATAGGTATCAGATTTACAAAACTCTTGGGACAGGACAGTGTCCATTGCACACCCTTTTAAATTGTATTGACACGAAAACCTCTATTTCGTTACTGATTCTTAGAATTCTTTCTGAAGTCCAAGAAGCCTATAATTAAGGACATAAGCTAGTATTAGTTCGCAAACAACAAGAGACCGTAAACCTTAAAACTTATAAGAATTTATTGGATTTTATATAGAGTCGAGCTTTTAATTCTACACGTCCGAACTTTACAAAGCTTACTACAATTTTTTTGTGTTAGCAGAAAAGTCATTTTTTTTTCTTACCTCTGTTTTAGGGAAGTAAAATAATTTTAATTGTAAAAAACAAGTTATTATGATTAATAAAACAACTAAATAAAAAAAACCTAAAATTTCTTGTACATTTTTATAAAAATATTTCTATTTAGTTCAAGATCGAAAATTCTCAAAAATTCAGAAAATAAATTATAACTTTAAAACAATAGAAAATCGCGAAACAAACATGGTGACTCGGGTACCCCAGGAGCTGACGCAAATAATCAGCGAAAAGTTAAGCAGCGTTCACTGAGGACAGATCTTGGATGAAAACCGTTTGACCGTTTGTAAAGCATTTCATATCAAGCGCATTCATGCTTTTTTATTAATTTATGTTACCTACTGTAACTAAGTAAAATTAGTTGACTGCTATAACTTTGCCGTGCCCTTACAGTGTATATGTCAAAGACTACAATTATTATTAAGGCTTATTATGTACAACACAGCTGACATTAAGACAGCTTAAGAATACGTAAGGATTAAGACTTATGATAGATATCAGATATATGTCTTAATTTTTAAAGTCTCCTTGGCAATCAACCGGATAGAAATCAAAAGAGTGCAATCCCAAACGAAAACAGAACATACTTTTTACTTGATGGAGCATTAATTAATCTAGGCGTTCCCCAGGGAAGTGTGCTGGAACCTTTATTGTTTTCATTTACAAAAATGTACATTTACCTAGTATAATTTTATTGCCATAATAATATAATTAACAACGAACTTGACATAAATTACAGTATGGGATTGTTCGTTTGACATTATTTGCACCAAGAAATGTACAAATATAAATATATCAATTTGCCGTCCGCATTCTTACCTGTTTTCATTTGACAGGCTCAGACATTAAACTCTTTTAAGGAGAGAGGAATTACATTTTTAATATGTCTAATTAGTTGTTTGTATATTTTTTATAAAAATAAGTTTTTAATAAGGTGTATATATATTTTTTTATATATTTATGTATTTTATTAATATTAGGTCGGGGAAAAAGTCTTTTCGCATAACGTAGGTATAAACTTATTATAAAATTTTTTTGACTGTACTATTTGTGTCTGGCTGGTTTTGGTATCATTAAAAAGGTTCCATTATAAAGAAAAGAAAAAAATAAAAAAAAGTTGTTTCCCGCTATTTTTCATTTGTTTTTCTCTCCGTAAAAATTAGTGAATCTAATGAAGAAATTCGATACATTTTAAAATTTTATTATAAAAAAGGCAAAAATGCAACTCAAGCATTGAAAAAAATTTGTGATGTTTATGGACCTGATGCAGTGTCAGTAAGAGTAGCACAAATTTGGTTCAAACGTTTTCAGTCCGGAAATTTTGATGTTAAAGATGCACCTCGCTCTGGTCGCCCTGTTACTAATAAAATGGACGCCATTTTTGAAAGAGTGGAGCAAGATCGGCATATTAGTAGTTACGATGTAGCTGAAGAACTGGGAATTGACCACAAAACAGTTTTGACCCATTTGAAGAAAGCTGGTTATACAAAAAAGCTTGATATTTGGGTGCCACACGAGCTCACTCAAAGAAACTTAATGAACCGTGTACTCATTTGCGATTCATTATTGAGACGTAATGAAACCGAGCCGTTTTTGAAGAGATTGATAACTGGCGATGAAAAGTGGATCACGTACGACAAGAACGTGCGAAAAAGGTCGTGGTCGAAAGTTGGCCAGGCTTCACAGACTGTGGCCAAACCTGGCCTAACACGAAATAAGGTGATGCTGTGTGTATGGTGGGATTGGAAGGGCATTGTTTATTATGAGCTTTTACCGCCCGGCAAAACCATCGATTCTGATCTTTACTGCCAGCAACTGATGAGATTAAAGGAAGCAGTCGAGAGAAAACGGCCGGAATTGATCAACAGGAAGGGTGTGGTCTAACGCTAGACCACACACATCTTTAGCCACTCAGCAAAAATTAAGAGAGTTCGACTGGGAGGTCCTAGTGCATCCACCATATAGCCCTGACCTTGCGCCTTCAGATTTTCACCTGTTTCGGTCTCTGCAGAATTCTTTAGGTTCTGTAAGGTTGACCTCAAGAGAGGACTGCCAAAACTATTTGTCCCGTTTTTTTGATCAGAAGTCCCAAAGTTTCTACAGTAACGGGATAATGTCTCTGCCCACAAAATGGCAGAAAGTTATTCAACAAAACGGTACATATATAGGTATTGTAAATAAATGTAAATAAACTTTGAAAAAAATGTCTTGACTTTTCATACAAAAATACGAAAAGACTTTTTCCCCAACCTATTATTTAACATTTTTTTTAAGTTTATGTACTCTCCTCTACGCCGGGACCGCCTAGATAGAAATAAAAAAATTATAAATTTTCATTGTAATTTGAAGTTTAAAGGTTTTTCGTCAGTAAAAAGTATAAAAGTGCTTACAATGTAAAAAATAAATAAAGTTATGTTTTTTCAGTAAAAGTAAAATAATAGTACCATTTATAAGCTGATCCCAATCATGACCCCACAATTTATAAAATATTATTGCATATTATATATTTTTGTACTAAGTGGTGAGAAATAGACTTTTTACTTGACTTTGCTTTGAAGCGGCTAAAGCTTAATTGGAAGCCATAACATACAGGACTGTACAGAGTTTTTTTAGTACGTCGATAACAAAATGCATTTACGCACTGTCTTCCGGCCAAAGCGGGACCGAGAGGGATGTGTGGGACTCACCAAGGCTGACACGACCGCCGCCAGTAATACCCACTAGAAATCTAACGAAGAAGTACTGATAGCAGTGTTTCAATGTTTAAACACCAAAACTGTCACATCCTACATTAAAAATATGTGTATTAAAAATATGTATATATGAGATTTTTTAAACATTTAAAGGCCAGAGTACGAGGAAGCTCATAATTGCGAGCACAAAATCGAAATCTACTCGCACTTGGAAATTACATGACACGATTAGGGAACAATGTCAGGAATATAGTGCCTGTTATTCATAAGGAGATACTTGACAGACGTTATGGTAAGATTTCATTTATAAATGTTAAGGAATGAAGTAGATAATTCGATGATTTATCTATGATGAATTACCGTATTCAATTAGAGAAATAAAACATGCAGAGCTAACCCTAGATAAACTGGCCAGGATGAAGACGATGGTCAGATGTATGGAGTTGATATGATATGATAATATAAGATTTCTTTTTGAATGTGGTAAGCAGACAAAAAATGAAGGAACTTTATATCGAGGAATAAGCACGGTACAAAGCGCACCAACTCATGACGGCCAGGTAAATTAGTTTGCATAAACATGGTAATACAGATGATACATTTGATTTAGAAGAAGCGCATGTTATAAGCTTAAGAGTTCAGTAAAAATGAAACTATCTACCTACAAAGCAAAGAGAAAAGTGATATAAAAAAGGTATCCTCAAAAAATGTATGATTCTACATCGTAAATACTGATTGAGCATCTAACGCGGGACATGAAGCTAAAATAATATTTTGATATACAATCAGTTAAGGTTAGTTAGGCAATTTATAACTTCAATGACATATGTAATTAAACCAGATAAAGGAGAAGCAGTGCAGATGATGTTGATCACGCGTTAAATACTCAGTTTCATATAGATGTTTTTTACATTAAACACTAGTATACTAAACATGAATTTCTGTGTAATCAACACAGAAATGGATGTAGCAACATAAAACAATGATGAAACCTTGAAAATATAAGCGCATAATTACCCTCTGCCCACATAAAAATTATCATCCAGAAACTTCCATCTGTAAAACCTTAAGCAAACTAAGATCTCGTTACTTGACGCAGTTTGCTTATAAAATTCTTGCGTTTATCAAACACATAGATAAGTTTAGAAGTATGTGCTCTGATAACGTGACCAAACAATGATAAGGCACCTGTCTACTACAAGTAAGACTAGCTGTTACATTCTCCAACGGGTTTTAATTAAAAGGTTACCTACCTACTTTGTTAAATTGTTTGCCTCTTAGAAAATACTAATGAAGCTGTTACACACATTCATGAATGAATGAATGAACACTTTATTGTACACTAAGTATAAAAAAGTAATAAAATCATATCACAAATTCATGCCCGTTTTCCCGAAGGGCAAGAACGTAAAGCACGAAATATCCAAATTTGACGCAATGGAAACATACTCAGAAGCCATTGGACACCCCCTGTGTCTAGATGCTCCTGAATTTTTAAATTTAATTGACTTTTTCTATGAAGACACCTGCCGTCTCAGTCTTGTCGTAATTTAACCATACATACATAAAATCACCCTGTTTCCTCAAAGGGGAGGTATACTATACGCCCACACTTCGCCAATTACATAGTCCCACGTTAAAGGTGACGAGTTTATTGCCGTTTACCGGACACTGTTATGTTCGCCAGAGCCTCGTTCGTTGATCGGCAGATGCATCACAAAGACAAAGACAAAGACTTTTTATTTCACATGAAATATGGTAAGTACATAAGTGGTCTTAAAATGTAATACAGTCCGCATATTTCACCAGTAACTGGTACGCAAAAATATAATTAGAGAATTTCTATCACAATCATAAATTTATTCTTCAAAATATTCACTCAGTGAATAAAAACACTCATCAACAAGCCATTTTTTTAAATGAACTTTAAATTTGTGCAATGACATCAGCTTAAAGTTGTTCTCGAGCCTATTATAGACTTTCATAGACATGACATAACTGTTCTTCGCATAAGATGCAGTAGACATGATTGGCAGAGTCAGCTTATTTGGATACCTTTTTTTTTTTTTTTTTTACGTCGGTAACAAAATGCATTTACGCACTGCCTTCCGGCCAAAGGGGGACCGAAAGGGGGTGTGGGACTCACCACCGGCAGACACAACCGCCAAGTAATACCCACTAAAAATCTTCCGACGACGCCCGCCGCCTGTTGAGAAAGAGGCGAGGGCCAGTACCTGGGTTGCAGCTTCTGACACCCCGCCTGCGGCCAACGTCCCCCGGACCAAAACCGGGAGGACCTCCTCAGAGAGGCGCAGTGGACGCGCCCCTCCTACCGCCCCGTGCGACCATAGCGTGTGTGGCCGACTTCCCGGAGGGTCCATGGTTAGACAGCAGGGGCCCCCTGCCCCCACTGCCTAGACCCTCCTGGCGCTGCTGAGCGGGCCCTCCTGGCCCGCCCACAGCGCCCTCCACAGGTCCCTCTTAGTTTCCCCCCCGGTAGTCAGTACTAAGGGCACCCAGAGTCGTCGGTCTCTGGGTGTTGCCTTTTCCCTAGCGCCTCCTGCGCCCTACCGGGAGGTACTCAGCCCCCCCACCACGACAAGGTGGAGACCAGTCGGGGGTGCTTATTTGGATACCTACTTGTATCTCTACGCTCTTTTTGATACAATTCGGGATAAGTACTTGCAGGTAAGTTGGCTTGGGCTCCTTAGGTCTTGGTAGGATCCCTATACAACCTACTACTAAAGCTGTTATCTACGTTTTGATACAATATGATGGCTATATACACACGTACGTATCTTACCCAAGGTGTCCCATTTGGGGTGGCAGGCACCTTGGTACAACTATTAAATATTGGAAGCAGAAATTACTGAGTTTTTTTGCCCAGTTTTCTGCAAGCAGGATCCCGCTCTAGTAAAACGCGCACGCATATATAACACTTTTTAGATGAACTCGTTTTTTTTTTTTTACGTAATGGTTTCGTACGTTTAGTAGGTCCATTTAGCCAAATTGACGTTCTTAGATTTGAGAAGTCACGTTTACAAGTGCTTCAGAATGAAACAAAGCATGAATAAATGAATTTTTTTTTGAATACCTATTTCATTTTTGTAGCAAAGTTCACTTTTAGCATATATATCTCTAGGTAAACGTGTCAAATGGTAAGGAGGTGGACACTAGACGGGATCCCTTTCCCTCAATCGCTTCCTAAAACAACAAGTCTCTGGCAAGACCTGTGGTGGTAGAACTCTTCGGAGTTGCTGCAGTAGACTCACCACAAAAACATACATAATAAACGTACGTAAAAGAATTTACTTACAAAAAATAAATTTCTTAAGCAAGAAAAATCTAACAAAATATGTGTTTGAGGAAATGTTTGAGTGACATCAGAGGACCTATCTATCCCTTTCACTCGATAATGATATGCCTAGAGAGTGAAAGAGATAGGTAAAATGAAGTTTCATTTTTCATTGAACTATAGTGGGCCTACTATAGTTCAATGAAAAATGAAACTTCATTCTCTGAAGCCATGTCAGTGTTGAAACTTTTCCCTCCCGCCCACGTCCAAAAATAAAAGAAGAATCTACATTATTAGAAGGACCTTGCCTATGTAGCGAATAAAGGAGGTTAAATTTTAAAGATTCTTGTATATTTCATTGAAATATATAGTTAAATGAAGATGCTGTTAGATAATCGACAAGATTTTTTAAGTCACAAGTATTTTAGATTAATTTGACTACCTACTTACTTAAGGGATATACGGGTGTATAGGGTCTACCAAGATCTGAGGAGCCCAAGCTAACCCCACCTGCAGGTGCACCTGCCGATTAACGGACGAGGACGAACGAAGGATGAAACATTTAATTACAGAAAGCCAAATATAGGCCCCCACTAATAGTACAGTATGTATCTAATAAATATATAGTTCAACTACACAATATAATTGTAATGTACCCATGTTATGCAAATAAATGATTTGATTTGATTTGAATATATGAATACGAAGAAACAATAAAGTCAATTAATTTTAAAGTAATTTTATTATTTATTGATTCTTTGTGATATAAAAATCGCTTATAAAAATCGTATTTTATTATAAAAATCATCATCACAGCCCATTAACGTCCCACTACTGAGCACGAGCCTCCTCTCACATATCAAGGTGTGAGGGTATTGGGTCATACTCCACCACGCTGACCCAGTGCGGATTGGCGGAGGCAGGTGTGTGGCGTCCTGCTGTTAGAATTTTTCAAACCGCCCATTAGGCCTCTAACATGGCTTAACGACTACCACATTTAGTGATAACCGGGACCAACGGCTTAACGTGCCTTCCGAAGCACGGAAGCGCTCGATATCAAATGCCACACAAACGGTCACCCATCCAAGGACTGACCTCTGTAAACTCTGCTGTACTTCGGCGATCGTTTCCGACCACCGAGCACCGCAGAGCTACGAGCGCTTCATATAAAAATATATTAATTAATTATTTTTTACGACTTTTATTATAAATAAAGAAATTACCAGCATGTTAAGTTAAAAATAGAAAGTTCTGTTAACGCGATTCAGTATTGACATTATGACGCATCATCTGTACGATACTTTCTTAGAATATTAATTAAAAAATTACTTATTTTATTTATCAATAGATAATTGATAATAATCTTTTGATAAAGTTTATCGACTTATTCAAATCAGTGTTATTATGAATGCCATGCAAAATGGCGGACAAAAGTTCGTTTTTCTGTGTTATTCTATTTAGTTGTTTTATTTGTGCAGTATGTGAATTTCGATGCGATGCTGATTATTGCAGAGTGAGTATAGTATTTGCCTTCTGTTTGAGCGGTTATTAACAACATTGCAAACATTTGATAGAATTGGATTTAAAGACGACGGCGTGGAGGTCAGTATACCTGCACTTCACTCCAGAGGTCGTGGGTTCGATTCTCACACAGAACAAATCTTTGTGTGTTATAAATATGAATAATTGTTCTGGTCTGGGTGTTCTCCTATGTATCTTAAGTATGTATTTACAAAAAAAAAGTATTTATGTATGTTTATCCGTTATTTAGTATTCATAACACACGTTCTTAATGATACTTATCTTGGAACTAAATAATTGGTGTAAGTGTCAGAAATATTTATTTATTTATTATGTAATTGGACACAAATTTTCCGTATGATAGCGACTAGTAATAATTCTGTATAGGGGATCCTACCAAGACCTAAGGAGCCCAAGCCAACCTCACCTGCAAGTGGTGCACCTGCCGATCAACGGACGAGGCTCTGGCGAACATAACAGTGTCCGGTTACGGCAATAGGCTCGCCACCTATTACGTGGGACCAACTATGTAATTGGCGAAGTGTGGGCGTATAGTATGCCTCTGCCTACCCCTTCGGGGAAACAGGTGTGATATTATGTATGTATGTATGTATGTAATAATTCTGACATCTCTCGCACCTTCGGAGCAACAAAGTCGCAACAGCTCATTTTCTAATTTTATAGGAGAAGAGTTTTAATGTTTTTTTCGCATGTATTTCGTCATTTCTCGATTACTATTTAAAGTAGGTTTTAGATCTTTATAGATTTTTTTGTTTATTTAGTTGGCTATAGTTTTACGTTAAAATCTTATATTTCATTACTAAAGAAATCCTAATAAAAGACATAACAAAAAAAAGTGTCCTGAATTGTGACTTTGTTGCATCAGGAGTTATTAAGTTTTATGACTTAAGTAAGTAAGTCATAAATACCTTTCTTCGATGTAGCTCTAACGTACGTTAAACACTAGAGGGCACTACTGACTAATGAAACGTTGTCACCTCAAAACGCTTAAAAAATCCACCAATAACCACAAGGTCACCTACGCCATCTAGTAGAATTTTAAGATACATTCGGGGATGTTTTTGTTGCCCCAAGTATAGGCATGGTTCGAAAACAATTTGGCAATTATATAACTCAATTTTTCAGTTTTTGCTAGTTGTGACTTTGTTGCACCGAAGGTGCGTCTTGTCCTGCTCGAAGGCGTCTTAGAAGGCGACTAATGAAATGAGATCTCGTCTAATGTCAAGCGCTAGCCCACGTTTCATTCGGAGATTTTTGTGCTAAACTGGACTTAGCCCCAACAATAAAGTTATAGATGTAGCAGGGGGTCTGCCTAGGGCTGCCATCAGCAAAAGTGCTGACGCCGAATAAACAAGAAAAACAAATCCACACATCTAAAAATTTTTTTAATCACAAATAAAAACATTGTTACATACATATAATAATTGCTTGCTGCGATAAATATATGAGTTTTTAACTAGGACTTTCTTTACAAATCGTTTATCTATAAAAAAAAAGTTTTTTCATTGAAAAGTCAGACATCAGACATCGTCGTATAACGTACTCGAAGCAACACCGTATTTTATTTCTCTGTACATAATATTCAAAAAATAGTGGTAAAAGTTTAAGTTCTGTGTCGTGTTGTATATCGTTTTAAAGGTCTTAAAAAAGCCTTTGTAAAAGTGTTTATTCCACTTCTGGACTCCACCTGGTTCGTGAGTAATCATTAAAAACATTTTAAAATAATATTTAAACGGGCGGCGTCCCTGACCTACGTTAACTCGCGGATCGCCCGCTGCTCTGACGTCACCGCCTGCAAGCAGCGTACAACTTAGCCACTGCATCGTTTTACCGCTACACGGCGTTGCTTTACACTAATTTAGACAGCTTTCTAGAAGATATATTTAAATTCTCTGCAATGAATAATAAATGTGCTGGCTGCCCCAACATTTTAAAAGGTGTAAGCTTTTTGCTCTGCTCACGCTGCTCCGATAAATACCATTATAGCTGCGTGAACTTTAATAAGAACGAATTTTTAAGTTTCACTAAAGAGTTCAAAAGCAATTGGATTTGCCCGTGTTGTCGTTGTAAAGAGCCAAAGTTAGGAGATAACTCGGACACGCCGATACGCAGCCCGGTGCCACCATCAACATTGAAAAACACAGGACCTACTGAATTACAATACGATAACGTTACACTTCGTGCCACAGTAAGAGGACCTACCATCGTGGACACTGTAAACGTGCCTAACACCTATTGTATGACTCCTGATATCATCCGAGACATCATAAGAGAAGAACTTGACAGAAAATTTAAGACAATTGTTTCTGATATACAATCGAAACTAACTACGATTGATGAATACCTCAACTTCTTCAATTCTGAACACGAACAGACAAAGGTAGATATTCAAAATCAGAAAACTGAAATCCAGAATCTGAAAAGTGAAAACGAGCACCTACGCAATACTACTCGAGATCTGTCACATCAACTGCAACAACTGGAACAGTTGTCGCGCTCTAACAACCTCGAAATACAGTGTGTTCCCGAACACAAAAGCGAGAATCTATACAATACTGTACTTCAATTAAGTAAGACCGTAAAGTGCCCCCTATCAGATACCGACATTCAGTTCTGCGGTCGCATCGCTAAATTCAACACCAACAGTCCTCGCCCACGCTCGATTCTGGTTAAGTTCAGCAACCGCCGATTGAGAGACACCTTCCTAGCTGCAACAATAAAATACAACCGAAACAATTCCGGCGACAAACTGAACACTGCCCACTTAGGCAACGGCGGAGGAAAGAAAAACGCCATTTTCGTGACTGAACATCTCACTCCTGAAACTAAATCTCTACACGCCGCTACTCGACTTAGAGGCAAACAGTTGAACTATAGATTTGTTTGGGTGAGGGACGGGAAAGTGTTTGTTCGTAAGACAGAGAATTCTAACTATATACATATAAAAAACTCTCAAGCTTTAGATAATTTGTCATAAGTATTTCCGCAGAATATTATTATTTATTTTATTGTACTGATTTTGTGTGGAGTTATTTGTATTTTTATTAATCCGTTTTTTTTTTATGATTCAACTTTACTATCAGAATGTAAGAGGTTTGAGAACTAAAACTGTAGATTTATTTAACAGTGTCGTTTGTAATAATCGTGATATAATTGTTTTAAGCGAAACATGGTTGAACAGCAGCGTTTTCGATTCAGAGCTGTTTGATGACCGATATATTGTGTACAGGCGTGATCGCGAAAGTAGTGGATTTCATTCCAAAAAGAATGGGGGTGGCGTTCTTATTGCTGTTTCCAAAAGGCTTATCTCCAGACGCATGCAAGGCTTTGAATCAAATTGTGAGGACTTATGGGTTGAACTGGATTGCTTAAATAATACAGGCAAACTTGAACATTTGTATATCTGTGGAGTTTACCTACCACCCCCTGTTCAAAAACAAATACTTAAAGAGTTTATTGCTAATTCCGATCTAAGGATAGAATGCGGTAATATGAATAGGATTTTATTTGTAGGTGACTTCAACTTAGGCAACACAACATGGGATTCCAATGATGATAATTTACGAAATACAAATAATAGTATGCTCTCGACTATGTTGTTGGATTTTACCTCGCTGCATAATCTAAAACAATATAACAATGTGCCCAACAACAAAAATAGAATCCTGGACCTGGTTCTCAGCAACGTAGAAATCTCAAACCTGAACACAAGCAGTAATCCACTATCTTTAATCGACCCTTTACACCCTCCATTGGAATTTACAGTATCTCTAAACACGGCAAATACCTTAACCCCAGTAGATAACTATAGGTTTTGTTTCCATAAAGCAGATTATGAACAAATTGTTAAATATCTCAATGAGATCTACTGGGAAGAGGAGTTTTTGTACTGTTCTGGAATAGATGACATGCTTTCCATATTTTACTCTCATATTCACAATGCCATTCAAAAATTTGTTCCCAAATCATTGCCAAAGTCAAAAAAATACCCAATATGGTTTTCAAAAAATTTAATTAACCTGCTAAGAGAAAAGCTAAAGTATCGTAACAAACTTCACAAATTCAATAATAATCCTCTTGATATACTTAGTTTTAATTTAGCGAAGAAGCGTTCTGAATATCTTATGCGCTATTGCTACAACAATTATATTGCAGGACTCGATCAGAGTCTGCGCTCAAATTCTAAACTGTTTTGGTCTTTTATAAAATCCAAAAAACAAAATGAAAGCTCCTACCCATCTCAAATGATCTTTAATACCGTAA
Source organism: Musotima nitidalis (assembly GCA_949126915.1). Lineage (NCBI taxonomy): Eukaryota > Metazoa > Arthropoda > Insecta > Lepidoptera > Crambidae > Musotima > Musotima nitidalis. The sequence goes on from OX421441.1 coordinate 4,997,216, forward strand.
CTGCCAAAAATGGCCCTGATATATGTAATTTATTTGCGGCTAATTTTTTATCAGTATATAATAATTTTAATATAGCTCCTGTCATGTTTGCCCCAAATCATAATATCGAATTATCGAACAATTACTTAAATACTATCAAATTTAAATATGACCAAGTTCTTAAGGTGTTAAAAAGACTTGACCCACACAAAGGGGCTGGTTCTGATGGCATTCCGTCCAAATTTGTAGTCAAATGTGCAGCTGCTCTGGCGAAACCCTTAAATTTAATTTTTAACACGTCTCTCACAACCGGAATATTCCCTACAGAATGGAAATCAGCCTTAATGATCCCATTATTTAAGAACGGCGATAAAAATTTGATTAAAAACTATAGACCGATTTCGATCTTACCTGTATATGCAAAAATTTTTGAACAGTTACTTCACCCTATTCTATCCTGGCACCTAAAACAACATATAGACATACACCAGCATGGTTTCATGAAAAATAGATCTACAACTACAAACCTCACTTCATTTATTAATGACATTTCTTCCCAGTTAGATAACCGTTCTTCTGTTGATGCTATCTACACCGACTTCAGCAAAGCATTTGACCGGGTAAACCACGAAATTTTGCTTACAAAACTCGATACTCTTGGCATAGGAGAGCCCATGTTGAGTTGGTGTCGATCGTACCTCACGGACAAAACTTCCAAAGTGGTTGTTAATGGGTATTGCTCAAACACCTTCACAATCAATTCAGGAGTTCCTCAAGGTGCACATTTAGCTCCCCTGCTATTCAATGTCTTCATCAATGATATTGGTAAATGTTTTTCGAATTCAGAGTACATTCTATTTGCAGACGATTTAAAATTCTTTAAAGTTGTAGACAATATGACGGACTCTAGGCTTCTGCAGGCAGATCTCAATAGTTTGGTTTACTGGTGTGAGAAAAATATGATGGATCTGAATGTCTCTAAATGTTACCAAGTCCATTATTCAAGAAAAAAGATAGTTGCAGAATACACATACAAAATCAGGAACGATGTATTGACGAACATTGACACTATAAGAGACCTCGGAATCTGGATAGATAGTAAATTGAAATTCAATGTACATATTGATAACATTTGTTCGAAAGGTTTTAAGAATCTCGGATTTGTAATAAGTAATTGTAGAGATTTTAAGTCGGACAAAACCAAAATTCTACTTTATAACTCCTTTGTTCGCAGCGGTTTGGAATATTGCAGTGTAGTCTGGAACCCATTCTATGACGTTTATAAAAAGAGATTGGAAAGCATACAAAAACGGTTTCTATGGCACTTGACGTACACATGTAACATGGGAAAGATCTTATTGAAATATGATGATAGGCTAGATTACTTCAAGATTGAAAAGCTTTCGGATCGAAGACGCTTGCACGATTTAATATTTCTTTGTAAGTTGGCGAATGGCACCCTCGACGTCCCTAAACTATTGGAACACCTTACCTTCTCGACCCCGCTCAAACTCCCTCGTGCATCGAGGTTTAAACTCTTAGTGGACAGTCATAGCCATTCTAATCTGGGTCAAAACGCTCCTATTAATCGTCTAATAAGAGAGTTTAATGGTGTAGCTAAAACTAAGGACTTGGACCTATTCGAGGGTGGTATTCAGAAATTTAAAAAGGATCTGCTTTAGTTATCCGATTATTTTACTTATCTACCTATTGTTTGTTTCCTTTTCTTATTTGTAATGGATTTTTTTAATTTTGTTATTGACATTTTTCATAATATTTATTTCTGTAATATCCAGTTTTTTTATTTTGATTTTTGACATTTTATGCTCATTTAGTTTTATACTTAGTTAATTTAATACTTAATAATTTAATTTTATATTTCATTTTCAACTTATTTCTAGGGTGTTGCTTCTTATTTAACACTTGTGGTCTTCACCTATAATTGTAATGACATTTAGCAATAGAATTTAATTGTGTGTAATATACTTGTACTGTGTTGGTGTTTATTATGTTGGTGTTCAATAAATAAATAAATAAATAAAACAAAAGGGTCCCGGAAAGTTTTCGATCAATCGACGACCTATATGGCGTGAAGGCGAGTATACCCGCACTCCCATCCTTTGGTCGTGGGTTCGATTCCCACACAGAACAAATCTTTGTGTGCATAAAGATGAAAGTTTGTTCTGGTCTGGGTGTTTGCCTATATATATAAAGTATGTGCATACATAACATACATACATTCACGCCTGTTTCCCCGAAGGGGTAGGCAGAGGCATATTATACGCCCACACTTCGCCAATTATACATTTGGTCCCACGTAATAGGTGGCGAGCTTATTGCCGCTTGCCGGGCACTGTTATGTTCGCCAGAGCCTCGTCCGTTGATCGGCAGGTGCACCACTTGCAGGTGAGGTTGGCTTGGGCTTCCTAGATCTTGGTAGGATCCCTTTACACCTCGGACATAGCTAAACAAGAACCACATTAGTGATTACCGGGACTAACGGCTTAACGTGCCTTCCGAAGCACGAAAGCGCGCCATATAAAATGCCACTCAAACGGTTACCCATTTAAGTAGTGACCTCTATAAACTCTGCTTTACTTCGGTGATCTAATATAACTTAGCTTCAGATATTATAAGACAGCATTGTTCAGAAAATCTTTTTTCGGCAGCGCTTCTCGCATCTATAGTAGAATTCCTAGAGCAATAAGAACATTGAATCTTCTTGACAATTTCAAAATTAATTATGCAAGACGCTTGTGGAAAAGTACTATTACAATCTTAATGAATTTTATAATTATAAAATTTAATAAGATTGTAATACCACTTCTCAAGGATAAAATAAACTTTAATATTTAGGGTGTATAGGGATTCTACCTAGACCTAAGGAGCACAAGCCAACCTCACCTGCAAGTGGTGCACCTGCTGATGAACGGACGAGGCTCTGGCGAACGTAACAGTTTCCGACAATCTTGTACTGGGGACTGCGAGCGCTTGAGCGAACGAGCGTTTTATAAATTGAGATGAGTGTCGCAGGAAAGACGGTTGCATTATCTAATGAAGTCTTCAGACTACCTACATTGTGTGAAATTTCCCGAGAATTTCAAACTACGACTTAAAACCATAAGTAATCATACAATCACGAAGGGAAAGCAGAGGCATATTACGCCCACACCTCGCCAATTGTATTATGGTCCCACATAATGTGGAGAGTCTTTTGCCGCCTACTGGGAACTGTAATTTCGCCAGAGCCTCGTCCGTTGAGCAGCGTTGTACTACTTGCAGGTGAGGTTTGCTTGGAATCCCACGATCTATCCCTATGCACCCATATAAAAAAATTAAAAATAGCTAGTTTGGAAGCGCTTTCGTGACAAGGCTGGACACCACGGTAAAGACCCTATGGCCCGTAATAGTTCTAACAGCAGGACGCGCACTCTCCACTCTAGTATTCGGCCTCCCACCCCATGGACCGATCGATGAACTGATCAAGGCGGCGGAAAGCTGGTGGATGCAAGGACGTGAAAATCAATTGGCAAGGCTTATGTTCTGCAGTAAACTGCGTTAGGTTGATGATATTGATGATGAATGTATTAATACACCGCTACGAACGCTTCTTAGTGTGCGAACACATATAAATATTTTTTTTTTACTTGATGCTGAACCAAGTTTACTAAATATAATCAACTATAACTAACTTTGACGACCGATATGGCGCGGAGATCAGTATACCTGCACTGCACTCTAGAGGTCGTGGGTTCGATTCCCACATAGGACAAATCTTTGTGTGCATGAACATGAATATTTGTTATGGTCTGGGTGTTTTCCTATGTATATTAAGTATATATTTACAAAAAATCAAATCAAAAATCAGGAGTTTGGATGGAAGTATAGTGAAAGGAGAAGCATGTGTGTTAAAGAGATGGAAGGAGTATTTTGAAAGCCTCTTTGAAACAGATGATAGGGTACTTAAGCCAACGTGTCACGAAGTGGATGAAGAGATTAAAAGTGTTCAGGTTGATAGCATAAGCATAAATGAAATTTTGAGTGGCATGAAAGAAATGAAATTAGGAAAAGCAGCAGGATATGATAGGATTTCCTTAGAGATGCTGCGGGCTGGACAGGGTCTGGTAGCTGGTCTGCTGCACCGCCTTTTTAACCTGTGTTTTACGAGTGGCCAAGTACCGAGAGATTGGTGTAAGGCGGTGATCGTGCCACTCTATAAAGGTAAAGGGTCGCAGCAAGACTGTAAAAACTACCGGGGAATCAGCCTTTTAAGTGTCGTAGGAAAACTATATGCAAAAGTTTTGATAAAAAGAGTGATACAAGTGACAGATGATAAAATATGTACAAGCGGGATTTCGAAAGGGAATGGGATGTACGGATCAGATCTTTTCCATACGGTGCGTAGTCCAAAAGTTCTTGGAGAAACACCAAAAGATCTATTGCACATTCATAGATTTGGAAAAGGCTTATGATAGAGTGGCGAGGAATGAGTTGTGGTCGGCATTGTCTCAAAATGGAGTGAGCAGTGTCCTGATACGGGCGTTAAAATCTCTTTATATGGGTTCCAGCGCCTGTGTCAGGATAAATGGGACGTGCACGGACTGGTTTAACATCTATAAAGGTGTTAGACAGGGATGTGTAGCGTCACCCTGGCTGTTCAACCTATTTTTGGACAATTGCCTTACTGGTTTGAAAGAGTGTGCTAAAGGGTTGAGAATGAACGAGTCGCTCATCAAATGCCTTCTATATGCTGACGACCAAGTTTTGCTTGCGTCGTCGGCTGAGGAGTTGCAGGAGATGGTGACGATAGTCCAAGAGTCTTTAATAGCGAAAGGAATGAAAGTAAATGTTAGTAAGACGAAAGTTATGGTTTTTGAAAGAGAAGACAAAGTGACAAATTGTGAAATTTTAATCGGAAGTGAGAAAGTAGAACAAGTGAATGAGTTTGTGTATTTGGGATCGAAATTTACGAGAGATGGAAAGTGTGAAAGCGATATCGATAGAAGAGTGAATGCTGGAAACATGTTGAATGGGGCACTTCACGCCTTTGTAAGCAGTCAGAAAGTGTCTGAAAAGGCACGTCTGGCAGTTCATAGGGGTGTGTTGGTACCTACACTAATGTATGGAAGCGAATGTTGGTTATGGCAGAAAAAACATGAGAGTAAGATTAATGCAGTAGAGATGAGAGCACTCAGAAATATTCTTGGTGTGAAATTGAGTGATAGGATAAGGAATGAAATGATAAGGGTTAAAGCTGGTGTAAAAGAAGATATAGTGACAAGAATTGAGAAAGGTATGCTTAGATGGTTTGGTCATGTTGAGAGGATGAATGAAAGTAGATTAACGAAAGTGATTTATGATGGACAAGTGGATGGAAGTGTTGGGAGGGGAAGACCACGTAAGACCTTCCATGACCAAATACAGAAATTGTTAGAGAAAGGGCAGGTCAAAAGTACCCTAAACCGACGGGCGTGTATGAGGAGGTTAATGAGTGTGAATGAAGCTAAAAGTTTGTGCCAAGATCGTAGCAAGTGGAAGGATGTGATCTCTGCCTACCCCTACGGGAAAGAGGCGTGACATTATGTATGTATGTATGTATGTATGTTTACAAAAAAAAAGTATTTAAGTATGTTTATCCGTTGTTTAGTATCCATAACACAAGTTCTTAGTGATACTTATCGTGGAACTAAATAATTGGTGTGATTGGAAGATAATATTTATTTTACACTAGCTGTTACCCGCGACTTCGTCCGCGTGGGTAGCATTTTTATTTATTTAATAAGAATCATTAGTAGGTATAGTAGATATCAGCGGCGGCGATGCAGAGAATTCGTTAAAAGTAACTTTAACTTCTAAAGCCAAAATATTTTTTAAACTTGATACCCCTATTTCACCCCCATACTGGTAAAAATTTCAAAATGCTAGAACAAACGATTTTTGGTTTATTATTTAGTGCCTAAATACAAAATGTTATATTTTTATTTTCAAAAAAGACGAAATTCATACAAACTTTCAACCCCTATTTCAACTCTCACAGGTCGCAATTTCAAAAACGCTAGAACAAATGTTTAATTATTTCTTATCAAGTGCTTAAATATTAAGCTTAATGGTTTTATCTTTTAAAATTAAGAAATCGCATACAATTTTTCACCCCCCCCCCCCTTTTTAAACCTTTACAACCCCCTTTTCGAAGTAAAAAGTAGCCTATATCCTTTCTCAGGGTCTAGACCATCTGTATACCAAATTTAATTCAAATCCGTTCAGTAGTTTTAGCGTGAAAGAGTAACAGACAGACAGACAGACAGACAGAGTTACTTTCGCATTTATAATATTATATATAGTAAGGATCTATTGTTCTAGAAATACATCGAGGATATTGGATGTCCGGAGCCAGCTCAGCACTGCCACATCAACAATGCAACTCACTCCGGCGTGTGGCTACCTTCCGCCACTATTTGCAACTGTTGCGAGTTCTGCTTACACTTCATTGGTAAGAACAGAACTGAAATATTTCTAAAAACCTTCCTTCCTTCCTTTTTGTGCCTGCTATGTCCCGAGGCCGCGGTAACCGTTTCGAACAGTCCCGCAAAGTCATATACTAAAAGTAAAGTAATAAGTTCTTTATTACAAAGCACTTGAAAATGTCAAAATGAAGTAGAGAAAATAACTAAATATGACTACACTGAAATCCCGAAGCGAATGCAAAAAAAGAAGTGTAAATGAATCTAAATGCCAGTTCCGAGCCTCCGCTCTGCCAGAAAAACTAACAAGAAACTTGCAAGCAAACTATTTTATCAATCAATTTTAATTACTAAATAACACATAGTGAACATTTGAAGATATGGAAAGGTTCTCCTAGAAGACGTAACCAAAAAAGAATAATAATAATAATAATATAATAATAAATCATTTATTTCATAGAATATGGTTATCGTATACATGTTCAGGTTTCTTATTCCAACATATTCTGTCGCTTTTCGACGTGGAAATATTAGTCAAGTTATATTAGTCATTAATTGTGTACAAAATATATAAAATAATTAAAAAATCTAGAAGCAAAATTACAACATAAAAAATTAAAACAAAAATTCAGAAATCATATGTAAAATAACAATAATAATATAACACAAACACAAATCCAACAAGATAATCATAGTTGACGTTCACAAATAAGATACAATGTCAAGCAATTTTATAATGTCATTAATAATTACAAGTATTCAAAATATATCAGTAAAAAAGTCATTAATGTTATAATACAGTTTATCAATTAGAAATTTAAATAATATTGTTTTAAATTCATTATGTGGCCTTTTTTTAATGTCCTTTGGTAATTTATTGAAAATTTTTACACACATACAATATACATTTTTTGAGTATAAAGCTAATTTTTGATTTGGAACTACAATGTTGTTTCCATTTCTGCCTCGATAATCAGCATTATTCTTATTAGTACAAAATAAATTCATATATCTCCTAACGAACATTGAAATTTCAAAAATGTATAGACAAGGCAGAGGAAGAATATTTAAGCTTTTAAACAGTGGCCTACAGCTATCTAAATAATCAGCACCGCAGATTGATCTAATACATTTTTTTTGTATTTTAAAAGCTCTAGGCATGTCTACAGAATTTCCCCACAATATGAGACCGTACCGCAATAAGGATGATACGTATCCGTGATATGCCATAATCGCGATTTCTCTAGATGCAACTTGTCTGATCCTGTTTAAAGCATAGACATATCGGTCTAATTTAGTTATTAATGTGTCTATGTGTGCTTTCCAGTTACAGAGATTGTCAATTGTGATCCCTAAAAAAATTACGTCAGTTGCATTTTCTAGCCTATAGTTATTGTGTTTAATGTCAATGTCTTTAATTGGTTTATTTTGAGTCTTAAAGCGAATATATTTTGATTTTTTTATGTTTATTTGCAAATTATTACTCTCCAACCAATATATAATTTTATTAAGACTGCTATTTGTGATACTCTCTAAATAATGAATATTTTTTGACTTTATGATAAGAGTTGTATCATCTGCAAACATAACACAATTTTGGTCTGTGGCATTCGGCAAGTCGTTAATGTAAAGTAAGAATAATAATGGACCCATCACACTGCCTTGGGGAACACCGCATTTGTTAATTAATAATGTAGATGTGTACGATTGTTTTAAGCATCCTACTAACTTTGTGATTTCTACATATTGTTGACGGTTTGTTAGGTAACTTTTTATCCATGACAGTGCTGGTCCTCGAATGCCATATCTTTCTAATTTATCAAGTAGCAACTCATGAGACACAAAATCAAAAGCTTTACTCATATCTAAGAACACAGCAAGTGTATTTAAATTTCCGTTAAGTCCCTGTGACACTTCCTTTATTAAATGATAGCATGCAAGAGTAGTTGAACTGCGTTTTCTGAAGCCAAATTGTTCATTTTTGATAAGCTTGTTACTAGTGACGAATGAATAAACTTTATCATGCATTACTTTTTCGAAAATTTTTGAAATTACAGGTATAAGCGTAATGTGTCTATAATTACTCATGTCATGTCTAGGTCCACGTTTATGCAAAGGCTTTACAATAGACTTTTTAAGCTCTAATGGGAAATGGCCCTGCATAAGAGAAAGGTTAATTATATGTGTGAGGGGTACAGTTAAATATATAGCACCTTTTTTAATAATGTCTGTCTTAATATTATCATAACCTGTACTCTGTGTGTTTTTTAGTTTTATTATTATTTTATAAATGTCATTTTCGTTTACTGATGTCAAAAAAATGGTATTCATGTGCCATTTTATGTCAGCTAAGGCATTTTTTTTATTTTTGTCAATATTTTTATTATCTTTATTTGTCAAATTTATAAAATATTTATTGAATTCATTACAAATGTCAGATGGTTTATTAATACATGTGTCATTATACAATTTTATTTCTTCAATGTCCTTTTTATTATTTATAACTTGTACATACTTCTTTAAAATGTCCCATGAAGTTTTACACACATTGTTAGATTTTGCTATATAATGTCTATTTATATTTCTTTGTGCTTGTAGAACGCACTTTTTAAATAGTTTAGAGTAGTTTTGATATTCTTTTTTTATTGTAGGTTTATTAGATTTTGTTAGTCGATATTTGATATATAGTTGCCTTTTATGAATGCTACACCTTTTAATGCCTTTGGAAAGCCATCTATTTTTCATAGGCTTGTTAGTAATTTTTACCTTAATAAGAGGAAAACATAAATTATAAAATAATAAGACGTTTTCGTAAAATGTACTAAATGCTCTTTGAGCATCTGTTTCTTTCAGTACCTCAGTGAATGATAATGACGATATGCAATCAAGAAACTTAGTAACATTCTCATTGCACAAGTCACGCCTGTGCTCAAACCAAAAAGCACTTTTTTTGCGATAGTTACATACTGTTTCTAAATTAAAAGTAATAGTCTGCCCTGTTTCGTGGTCTGACAAACATAGACAATGAATCCTCGGCACTACATTGTTTAAGTTAGACGCAATCAAATCTAAACAAGCATTATTTCGTGTCGGACGATTTATATGGATTTCAATTTTATTGTGTCTTAAAAGACTGGCCAAATCTTTACTATTTTTATTACTTTTTAGTATGTCAATATTCCAATCACCACACAACACGATACTTCTATTGCGCTTGCGCGATAGTGATTTTAAAAACGTGTCTAAATGTTTTAAGAAGAGTTCAATGTTTGACGATGGTGTTCTATAAATGCATACCACAATGAGGTTGTACTGTAAAATCTCCACAGCACAGCATTCAAACACATGTGAACTACATTGTCTTACATCTATTATATTAAAGTCATAATTATTTTTTAATAATATGCAAGTGCCTCCTCGCCTCTCCGTCCTACAAAAAGCGGCGGCTAGTTTGTAATTATTTATGTGCAAGTTTTTTTCTGAACCCCTTTTTATGAAAGTTTCTGTCAAGCATATAATGTCAATATGGCCAATTTCTGATGTCAATTCATATAATGCAATCTCTAATGAGTCCTGTTTACTTAATATACTAGCTATATTTTGATGAAATAATGTAAATTTTACGCTAGGGACGAAAAAAATCTATGGAATTATTATTATTAATATTATTATTCTTGTGAAAGTAGTGCAGCATTGTTTTTTGTACCATTATTTTATTCTTGTTATTAATTTTGATCTCATTATTTAATTTCAGTCTGCAGTTATTTTCTAGTTTGTTTTGATTTAATATTTCTTTTATTTTCTGTGGCACTAGAAACGTGCTGGCATAGTGTAAATAGTTAATTTCATTATTTATTCTCGTACACAATTCTTGTATATACATTTTCGAATAATTCAAATTTACAAACTTACAATTCTTGTGATTTTTTGTCAATAGTTGAATATTATAATTTAATAATTTTGTATTTAAGTACGGGTTAAAAAATACATTCAAAATAAACACTGTGCACTTTTTCAATTTATGCAAGGCCATGCCAAGTTCATAAAACAATAAATAGGGGTTTTTGTCATTGGCGCCTATAGCTAAAATTACTAAATCATCTTTATTTAAATTTAAATCCTCCAGTTCGTCACAGCTCTTCAAAATGTGGGAGCATGTGGCATTTTGTTTGACAGTAGTTACAATTTTATATGGATCATCTAATAAGCATGTTCTACTGTTGTGTAGTTTCTTTGATAATCCCTTTATCTGTTGATCTCCAATAATATGAATCTGTCTAAAATTTTTGGCATTTATTACTTGCTCTTCGTTTTGTTCTATTGATAGACTTCCCATTGAAGAAATATCTGCGCCATCTTTTATTGGTAATGGAAACAAACGAGCCGACATTGTAATTCTTTCATTAAATGCTGAATTATTCCTTTTATTTTTTGGAGTAAACTGTTTGTTAAATAAGACTGACTTGTCCAGGTGTATTGGAGAAGTTTTAGAAACACTTCTGTTGATGTGAATGATTTTATTTCGCAGTGGGGTTACATCTGTTTTTGGGTGTCTAAAATGTGTACTTAGTTTTTTTAGTGTTTCAATTTGCCTCTGTTGATTTTCGATTTTTTTTCTTAAGTTATTATTCTCCGAATTTAAATTGCCTATTTCATTTTCTGCCTGTTCTAAGGAATTTTTGACTAGTTCCAATTCTTGTAAATAGTCGCTGTCATACGATTCATCCATTTGTATTTCGCTATGAACACTCAGCATTGTCGAATCCAAAATCGTAGAATTTAAGATGTCATTCTCCGGCCCCATTGAATTGGATAAATCCCTATTACTACTCGATTTTGGTAACCTCTTCCGTATCGTCACATTATTCTCCATATTTAAACTATATAAGACGGAAAAATCGTTCAAAAAGTGTAGGTCGCTCGGGGGTTTGAACTTCGCTCCTTATGCGGCCGAGCGTGTAGGGAGCTCACACCACGGGACTGCCAGTGACTTACGCAGTGTATTGAAATAAGAGTTTACTATACAAACTTGCGTATATAAAGTTCGTTGAGAATTAAATGCTTAATTTCAATGTGACCCGCATTATCGTACTTCTTAATATTTTAGTTTTAAAAGCACTTTTTCTTCATATAGTCACTATTTAGATTTTTTTAATTATAGCAATTATGTTTTACTGAGCACACAAAGAAGTGCATTAATTCGATATAACTTTAATTTTGTAGATTTCTTCTCACCTAATGTTTCCCGGGGGCTTGTGTTGTTAGTGTCCGTATTCTTTATATTTTCTTGAAATAACACTGTCACTAAGAAAAAACACTGTAAACTATCGCCTGTAATACAATTTGAATGAATTCAACGTTGTATTGTTTTTTAATTAATAAAAATATACGGAGCTTATTGTTATCGAGACGAGCAGCGCCATCTAATCTCCAAGCACTAAGGGAACCATTCATCACAGTCAAGTAAGCATGTAATGTGAAACTGGGCTGAATTTGTTGAAACGGGGATGGTCACAATAACGCAATCGAAGGGATACACAATATGAATTGTTGCCCAGACGGTTCTGCAAGTTAGGCAAAGATGACATGCCTTTTTCTCGATTTTTTTCTACAAACTATTGTGAGTGTAAAGGCGCTTTCACGGGACGTTTCTTTTCGGACCGCTGCAGTCTCGAAGCTGTTCGCTTACATGCCCCGAATCGCTCCGATCATGCCGTCGTGTGCCATCGTCACCGCCTCGCCTCTCCGGCTGAACTTAAGAATATTGTTTGTATTATTATATCATCCCAACAGAAACGATAATGCTCCCATTGTTGCTATGGTATTAGTATGATTATGCATCGATGAATGAAATTATATTGTTTTTTTTTTACAATCACACCAATTATTTAGTTCCAAGATAAGTATCATTAAGAACTTGTGTTATGGATACTAAATAACGGATAAACATACAAAAATACTTTTTTTTTGTAAATATATACTTAAGATACATAGGAGAACACCCAGACCAGAACAAATATTCATGTTCATGCACACAAAGATTTGTCCTGTGTGGGAATCGAACCCACGACCTCTCGAGTGAAGTGCAGGTATACTGACCTCCACGCCATATCGGTCGTCAAATTAAATTTCTATATTAAATTCCTATTGCGAATCAGACGAACCGCAGACTAGTTTAGTCATGTGTGATTGGGGCATCCTGAATTTAGTTTGGAGCCCTAAGAGCCTGTTTCACAATGTCCACAATTTAAAAACAATTTAACCACCTTTATAAATGGGGATTGAAGGAGTCTTCGGCCTGTGATTGTGGAGCGCCAGATTAAACTATGACCTATGTTGTAAACGATTGCCCGCTGTACTCTTTTCCCGGTGGTCTTGAAGAACTTCATCTTCTGACTCCAGCTACGCCAACTGACACTGGAAATTTAAATTTGGATTCAGGCAGCTCAACGCCATACGATATGATGCCAATGCACACAGAGGTTTGCCATTAGTGTTTACATAGTCCATATAAAACTGTTTTATCTGCCGAGTATCTCCTATCGATTTATCGCATTTTCTTACATAACTTTTCAACTCCTATTATTAGAGGTCCGAAAATATTTCTCATACCATTTAAAAATGATCATTCTTCATAAAAAAACGCATAACAAAACAAATTCGCATAAAAACGATTTTTTTGTAGCATAGAATTTCTATTCGTCACCTTAGGCCTTGCCTGGTATTTTTTTTATGTGACACGTCAAAATTAGCACACCCTGCCTGATGGGAAACAGTTAATATAGAATAGAACATAAAATTAAGAGTGTTATGAACCTCAGATAATTCTTCTCAGTATCACGCATGCACGCACGAAACACAACGCAAACACACACAACACACACACACAAACATGCACTCTTTTACCATGCTTAACATTAAAATGTTGTAAATTTTTATTTTGGGAAGGAACTGGCTGAAATACAGGGTTTTTGTAAGAAAATTGTGGAATAAAGAAATTATTATTATTATTATTAAGAGCTCTCCAAAATGTGGAAACTGACCGATACCAAGGGCACTTATGAAGTTCTGCAAACAAGCAAGTTCTAAACTGGTTTTATATATTTTGTTCTTATTCCAAGAAATCCTTTTTTAAAAGCTTTTATTTATCTTTTCTTTTTTAGTCGAAGGAGCACTCTGTACACGTGGTGGGCCTGGCTTGGGAACCTCAGTGGGCCGTTGCGGCGATGGGCTGACATGCACACTATCTGATGATGGCAACAGCTACTGTAGAAGAAGTAAGTTAAGTACCGTTTTTTATATAAATGCATACATTTTTTTATTCATAATGGCCTCGTGCATTTAGCACATTTAGCCAGTGTGAAGTAAGAGATATATTAATAATATTTAATATATAGTATATTGGAATGCGTGGTGATAATGATGATAAATGGTAAATGGATGCCCTCCCCTAAACCCCTTGAGTCCTCAGTAAAGATGTGGGATTATACTGAGATCTCACATGGACTCCTTGAGAGAATATAAAAAGTGATGTTGCACTGCTTTGTTTGATTGATTGAGTGTTGGTAACTCATGTATATATACAAACACTTAACGGTCAATAATCCACCGTTATTACACATAAATGTTAGAAATATCACAACTTTTAGAAAACAAAACTGCTTCATAGGATCCCTATATACCCAATAATTCGCTAGGATGATGATGATGGACGTTAGCGATCCTTTTTTCGCCAAAGCAGCTGTCCGGAAGCGCTTAATCTTAAATGCCACTCAAACGGTCACCAATCCAAGGACAAACTAATCCCTAAGTTTTCCTGTTATGAAATAGTCAAATTGACCTGTCACAAAAAATGTATGACCAGAATCCCTTATTGCTTTGCAGTGGACACAGCTTGCCACAGAGCTCAAGACAACTTTGACAGTAGACGTGAACTGGGGCAGGCTGGTATTTTGGAGGAGCGTCCACAATGTGACGGTAAAGGAAATTATGCTGCCTTCTCCTGCGTGCCGACGCAAACGTAAGTTCCCTCAATTCATTCATAATTCTTCCATTCCAGAAACTTCCATTAACGGCAACTAAACTCCAATAGTACAGACTATAGATCATCAGTACAGAGCAGTGGTTCCGCACCTTTATCCTTATGTCGTACCCCCTTCCCCTCTCCCCCCTCCCCATTAGGTTGTTGCTAGTTATGCTGCTGAATTTGCTTATTCGCTACATTATGCTTGTGAGGCCTAGAAAATTTAGCATTTCAGACATCAACCAGCTTATTACCCCCTTGTAATACAAGCTTTACTGCTTTTTTTTATTTACGTCGGTAACAAAATTCATTTACGCACTGCCTCCCGGCCAAATAAGTGTGGGGCTCACTGTCCTACCCTTCCAGTTTTACCCCCTGGGTGTGGGGTAATTACCCCCAGGTTAGGAACCCAGGGTATTGACGAATATGCTCTCTCGTCCAAGTATCAAAGACTATATGGCAGATAAAAATGCCCGGTAATCCGACAAACTTTTTGTGGGCAGTATTGGACTATCGAATTTGTCGGATTACAGAGTACCACCCCAAATCCCTTATATTCCGGATTTTTTTTAAAAAAAGAGTACCTTGCAATTCGACAAATTACAGCTCAAAACTAAAAGATTATCATGAAGTGGCGCGTACCAGTTGCAATCTATTTAATCATGCATCAGCTTTATTTGTGAAGATTTTCCAAAACAATGTTTGTGTTCCTACATTCAAAAGTGATAAGCACGTCGGATTACAAGAGGCGGCGGTTTAGACAGGGGCTGGTTTACCGGGGGTCCACTGTACTTATATAAGTATGTTTTAAACTGTCTAGAAGCAATAACGAAACATAACTTTATAATTTCCAGATGTTTCTGCCAAGACGAAAGCGGAGTGAGAATTTTTGGTGAAGGTCTATACGCTGGCAGTTCGGCTCCACAAAACATGCATTGTGGTACGTATTTTTAAAAGGATGGGTCACCTTTTTGGTTTATTATAGATACAGTTTCCCCAAGAGATTACAGCATGGGTTCAAAAACGACTCGGTTTCTGAAGGGTCTGCATGGGGCTTTTCAAAAAGGTCATGACACGGGGTCTGCATCGCGCTAGTCATGCCCCTGGTGTTTCAAGAGTCCATGCGGATAGGCGCAAAGGGTTACTCGTGATCTGATAGATCACGAGGACCCTTTGATCCTTTCACCTTGATTCCTTTCACCTTGATTCGCGAGAGATGGCCCGTGCTCAGTTGTTAAAAACTTACTCAATATTCTTGGGGCTCTTAAAAAAGAAGTAAAGTAGGTTTTTAAGGGCGGCAAAGCGCTATTGATGACCTTATTCGATCCATAAAAATAACTTAAACAGGTAGATATAGCCAAAGTTTTGCCCAAACATTCGTTTTCGAGACCACGTTTGGAGTCTTTTTCTATGAGCCATATAAGTAAGCTCAGAGTCAGACAGCAAACCATTGGTTGCTATTCTATTTCATTATACAGAAACTCTCCTCCTTTGAATACTCCGGGAGCCCTCTTCATTGAGAGGACTATGCTTAGGGTTTTCCTACAAGTTAGAATGTGATCTGGAGGAGAAGAAAAGTTATCGACATAGCCCAAAAGTGAGTGGGCAGGGCAGATAGCACGTAAAACTGACGGCCGCTGGGGGCAGAAAGCATCTCGTTGGACCTCCCCTCAAGATGGACAGGCGATTTGATAAAGGATGCAGAACAACGATAGATGCAGGCCGTCTACAACCGGTCGCATTGTAAGCTTATGTAGAGTTGGACTTCCCTGGGCTGATGATTAGTTTCCCGTTACATTGTTCTTCTGTGATGATTTATGAATTCTTCTACCTTTTTCATCCATAATAAGAAATCAAACGATGTGTAGGGTAAGCTACCCGGGGTCCTTGGCCCAATCGATATTGGTTGGAAGTTGGATATATTGCGATGAGCCTGAAGAATTCTGTTTGCGCGATTCAGGATCTCTTGTACTGTGCCGCTACAGATGATTATTTACTAGTAGGGAATAAATAATTTATTGATTCAGGCGTTACTTTGCGGAAATCCATTGTAAGCAAGTGATGGATTAAAAATATCTTTGTAACAATGTTAATTGTAAACTTTGTAACGAGAGTCTCGTTTCAGCGTTGGTCGTGAAGACATCGTTGTTCTGAGGCTCCTATCTTACCTGAAGATGCCCTGTGTAAGGGCGAAACACGTGTCGTGTTGAATAGTTTCTCCATTTTTCGGGAAATTATAGTAGCGCGGGAATTGTTACAAAGATATTTTTAATCCATCACTTGCTTAAGTAGGGAATAGTTATCGCGCGTCTCCGCAGCCATTAATACAACTTTTTTTTTTTAAGGTTGCTCCAGATTCCATTCAAAAATCAACTCATTGATCAGACCAGCAGTACGTTATCCAATAATAGGACCAAGATGTCTGCCAGACGGGAACTTCAACCCTATACAGTGTCTCAACAGAAACTGCTATTGCGTGAGCCCTATAACAGGAGAAATCATTGAGGGCATAAATAGCAAAATTGATCTGGATGAAGAACCGCTGACGAGCTTGGAGTGCTGTGAGTTTTTTTCCACTTTATACTTATCTGTCGTGGTCCAAACGATGCTGGGCCATTAAGAAAGACTATTACACCTAGTGCACCTGGGTGATATCACCCAGTTGCCCGAAGTGGAAATATTAGTGTAAGGAAACTTCACCTGGAATTAGGGGGAATAATCCGATAAGGAGGCGGTTGAAGGAAAACTGCAACGCAGATGTTAAGATGGATATGGAGAGTGACTATAAGGGATAATATAAGACTTTAATATGTTAATATGAAAGTAAGTCATTACACTACAAAATTTCAAGGAAGTTAATAAATAATAAATAAATATTTTCTGTCAATTACACCAATTATTTAGTTCCAAGATAAGTATCATTGAGAACTAATAAATACAAAATAACGGATAAACATACATATTTTTTCTTTGTAAATAAACTTAATGTACATAGAAAAACACCCAGTCCAAAACAAGTATTTATCTTCATGCACGCAAAGATTAGTCCTGTGTGGAAATCGAACCTACAACCTCAGGAGCGGAGTGCGGGTATACTCGCCACCACGCCACGCCGTATCGGTGGTCAAAGAAAGTGAGAAGGTATTCAATAATTTAAACCGTGTGTTACTTTATTTTTTATTTTACTTCTGCAGAGATTGAACGTCGTAGGATATATTATACAACGTGCTGAGCGGAGCAGCATTTTTTTCGATAGAGGCCAGTTAGTAAAAAAGCTTTGTTTATAGAATTTGTTAATTGTAAATTTTCCACGGCTGATGTTGCGTGGGATCAGTATATCAGCGCTCCGCTCCTGAGGTTGCGGGTTTGATTCCCACAAAGGACAAATCTTTGTGTGCATGAACATGAATAATTGTTCTGGTCTGGGTGTTTTCTATGTATATTAAGTATATATTTACAAACAAATAAAAAGTATTTATGTTTAACCGTTACGTATAAACGGTATAACGGTATTTATAAGTTCTCAATTATACTATTAGTTTCAAGCTAAATAATTGCTGTAATTGACAGAAAATATTTATTTATTATATATACTTCCCTTAATTTTTGCAGTGTAATGTGTTACTTTCATTATATTTCCGTTATTTCGTATCCATAACCCAAGTTCATAATAACACAAATATATTTCGGGATAATATACCATATTCAGACTAAATAATCGGTGTAATTGTTAGTTTTTTCTTTATAACATATTCCACTTTTCCAAAATTTACCAATATTACAAATAAAATTCTCCTTTCTTGTCAATATCATAGTTGCACCAAAAGGGATACAGTTCCGCTAGTTTCAGTGCTCAGGTGACACTGGCTTACAACTCGACTCCATTTTGTAATTGATGTCAACTGTAATTTACTATTTTGGACTTCTTGGCGGGAAAGTGAAGCGTCATGTCTGTAGTTTTGTTTTATTTTCTAAAATTTGTGATAATTCGAATATTAGTGTGTAATAACTGTGGATTATTAACCGTTATGTGTTTGTGAACGTACACGAGTGTTGGTACATGAAACAAAACAGTGCAACATCACTTTTCATATTCTCTCAAGAAGTCCATGTGAGATCTCAGTATAGTCCCACATCTTTACTGAGGACTCAAGGGGTTTAGGGGAGGGATCCTATATATCATCTTTATCACCACTCATTCTCATTTACTATGTGTTAAATATTATTAATATATCTATAACTTGACTCTGGCTAAATGAGCTAAACGCACGAAGCCATTATGTAAAACAAAAAAATTGGTTGTCTGTAAAGTCGGTTTACTGACAATAGTTGAACGTTGTCACAACGTCTTAAGAAAATACTGATGGAATGGTAGCATTTTTCAAAAGAAAATTTTAATTTAATTTGTTTAATAAAGCAGCAGCTGTCCACGCAGACGCATCGCTCACTCAAGTAGAAGAGAGACGGATGTCGTACGCTGCCGAACGCAAAGGCCGATTGTGCTTCTTTGTCGCTCGTTCCGCGCTCTCGCTTGCACTTCAAGCCTTACATGGAACGCCTCAGAGCGAAGTAACGCCGCATGAGTCGTGTTTTTTCGTGCGTGCAGCCGGCTCTATCGAATTATAAGACAGATCAAAACAAAAAATAACTATGTCAATCTTCTTTCAGATGATCCCCGATTCGATCTATACCCTCAACAAAGTATTGGCTCTCCCCCATACGAACACACAACTCCGTGCCTGGAATATATTGAAGAAAGGATACAGCTGTTATTTGACAGTGAACAGGAGGGGTATAACGTGGACTTCGCCAGTAGCGTGCCGGGATGTCTTCCAGATGGTTCATATGGACGAATAGCTTCTTCTAACGGATCGTGAGTAAGAATTTGTGAGAACCGCTTACTTCCAGACATCTTCATCCTAGCATCCTCTTGGTTCTGCCCTAGACTTTCAATAAGAACCCAGGGTCAATGACACGGAACGACTGCCCGACTGACCTTCGCAAACCAGAGGGTTACTAACATCATTCTTTGGTTAAACTTTCGGGTATCGCAAATCTAATTCCTAAAAGACGTAAATAAATGTAATTTGGTCAATTTGACAGTAAAAAGTTTTTAAGATTTTTTTTGTTATAAATACGATAACATACTCGATTTAGTGTTTTACTCTCTAGTTGTCAATTTATATAAAAAATGTTTACGCACGCAATGCATCTACATAAAAAGAAACATGTTAACTAAATTTTGCAGTTTTTTTACATTTATGTCCTTTAAAAACTAAATGTGCGATAATAAAAGGCATTGACATTGTGTGCGTTTCTATCTTCCATAGTATATCAAAGCTTGATAGGCTTGGTAGCAATTGGTAAAAATTTACACATTTTAGGGCCCCAATATTATAACCAAAGCGTATTGGAACATGAAGACTGAGTATCAATACTCTTTAGTCTGCATCAGTGCCGTAACTAGCCTTTTATGCACCCGGTGCGAGCTTTCAAAACTGCGCCCTTGAAAAATGCTCTGACCAGGATCTGAAAATACAGGCCAGGTACAGTAGGGCGCGTCTTCGCCATGTTCGCAACAAAACAAAATGTACCTACTAGCTACCATGCATGAAATAAAACTAGATATAGTCTGGTCATTTCTGCGCCCCTCCAGGGTCTGCGCCCTGTGCCTGGGTACTGTTGGCACCGCCCAAGTTACGTCACTGGTCATTCATTCATGGTCAGCCTACACTTGGTCACTGCTAGACAAAGGCCTCTCCAATGGCAGGCCACTGAGCTCGATCTTCAGCTCTTCGCCTCCAACCGCTGCCAGCAGTTTTGACTATGCCGTCGCTCCAACTAGCTGAAGGGCGTCCTATGGGATCATCTTTAAATTACGTCACACGAATTTCGTGAACTTTTGACCTCCCTCTGTACTTGTCAAAGCTGGTCACACTTGTGAGATTTCCTCCCCCTTAGTGTGATGCCACATATTTTGCAATTGTATAGCAATTAAAACAGCAGTTCCAAAATGTTAATAGGACCTGGATTTTGAAATGTGGCGTCACGAAATTTAGGATCCCTCCCACCCCCTTGTCACACCATGTCACATTTCGTCAACCCCCTCCCACCCCATTAATGTGTGACGTTATTTATGGATAGCCCCTATACTGCGTTTACCGAGACGTGGTCTTCACTGCAGAAGACGTCTACCCCATCGGTTATCGGTCCTACGGCACATATGTCCGGCCCACTGCCAGTTAAAACTTGCAGATAAACTTGCCGATAAACTTGCCAATCCTTTGGGCTATGTCGGTAACTTATGTTCTTTGTCGGATCACCTCATTCCTTATCCGATCCTTTAAAGAAATACCTAGCATAGTCCTCTTCATAGCTTGTTGAGCGACTTTAAACTGGTGGACCAGCCGTACCGTGAGTGTCCACGTCTCGGCACCGTACGTCATGACAGGTAGAACCGCAATAATAAATCTTAGGAGGATAACATTTGTTTGTGTCTGACGTTTCGATTGACAGGTGGTTGCAGTTAACCTTTCAACGGCATCCTCACACAGAGAATCTGTCTAAATAGAGTTCTGAAACTAAAATAAATAAAACCTTACCTTCTTTCAGCAAAACCTGCGTGGATCACAGAGGAGAACAAATTGAAAATTACGAAGCATCCCGTGACAACCCCACCGAGTACGACAACATGGACTGCAGTAAGTTGTTTCCTTTCCAGGAGTCAAGCCTGCCGGGGCTGCTAGACTTGTCGAAAGGGTTACCGCGCCTTCGGGACGTGGCAGGCTCAAGAAGGAATATGGATGGTCAGGTTTAACCATAGAATGAGTCAAGCCTGCCGGTGTTGCTGGACTCTTCGAAAGGGTTACTGCGGCTTCGGGACGTGGCAGGCTCAAGAAGAAATATGGATGGTCTGGTTTAACCGTAGAATGACGTTTCCCTCTGGGTTGTATAGGTCAAACGGCAGTCGCTCCATGTGATAACTGAAATTTACCCATTGGTTAGACCGCCAGCAGTAATACCCATTAAAAATCTTCCAACGACGCCTGCCGCTTGTTGATAGAAAGGTGCGGGGGTCTAGTGTAGTCAGTACTGAGGGCACCCTGAGTCGTCGGCATCTGGTTGTTACCATTTCCCGCCGGCCTCCGCCCTACCGGAAGGTACTCAGCCCCCCCCCCCCTCACGTCAAGGTGGAGACCAGTCGGGGGGGGGAGGCAAGTGGTGCACCTGTCGGAGAGAGCGGTAGTCTTCCCAACGATAGGCGGAGGAGGCTGTCGTCGGCGAATGGTGTGCGGTGTTCCACAGGGGTCTGTCCTGGGACCACTCCTGTGGAACATCGGATATGATTACGTTCTGCGCTGTGTGAACCTGCACGGCGTGGACGTGGTCTGTTACGCCGACGACACTCTCGTAACATCCCGGGGTTCTGACCTCCGGGATGCGAGAGTTTTGGCCACCGTCGGCGTCGCGACGGTGGTCCAGAGGATACGGCGGCTGGGGCTCGAGGTGGCACTGCACAAATCCGGGGCTATCGTTTTTCATGGTCCCCGGAGGCGGCCGCCTTCAGGCTGTCGGGAACACGCTGAAGTATCTCGGCGTCCTTCTCGACAGCAGATGGGACTTCGAAGCTCACCTTCGGCACCTAGGACCGAGGTTGGTGAGCACGGCGGGAGCACTATCTCGCCTGCTCCCCAATCTCGGGGGAGGTGGCGGCAGTTGCCGTCGCCTTTACATGGGGGTGGTGCGATCCAAAGCCTTGTACGGGGCCCCAATTTGGGCGAGCTCCGTATCGGGTCGCCATCGACGGATCCTGCGACGGCCGCAGAGAGTCATGGCGACTCGTGTTGCTAGGGGGTATCGCACCATCTCCCATGAGGTGGCATGCGCGCTCGCCGGGTCTCTTCCGTGGGACCTCGACGCCGAGGTTCTCTCGGCGGTGTTCTGGCGTGGCGCGCAATCCCGGAGCCAGGGTCTCCGCCCCGCACCGGACACTGTGGTGCGGTGGCGTAGAGACGCTCAGACGCAGGCTCTGGGCGCTTGGCGGCGGCTGCTCTTGAGGAGTGCCGAGGGTGCCGAAGGTTCGAGGCGCCGTATCCTCGAGGCGGTCGGGCCCATCTTGGAGCGATGGGTCGGCCGTCGGTGGGGGTCGATGTCCTTCCGGCTCACGCAGGTGCTTTCCGGGCACGGTTGTTTCGGGAAGTATCTGTGTGACGTCGCCGGGGGGGAATCGACCCGGTGCTGCCACCACTGTGATTGCGCAGTCGACACTGCGCAGCACACGTTGGTGGAGTGCCCAGCGTGGGCGGGGCCGCGGGCGACGCTTACCGCGAACCTGGGTGGAGTCGCTCAGCGAGACGGCGTGGGAGGCGATGGCCTCCTTCTGCGAAGTGGTGATGTCGCAGGAGGCCGCGGAGCGGGAGAGGGAGCGGGATCCGCTCTCTCTCCGGCTACGTCGTTGGCGCAGCGGGCGGGCAAGGAGGGCCCGTCCAGCCGCGCCTGGAGGGTCTTAGGTGGCTGGGGCAGGGGGCCCCTTCTGTCTAGCTATAGACCCTCCCAGAAGTCGGCCAGTTACGCCATGGCCGCACAAGGAGGTAGGAGGGGCGCGACACACTGCGCTCCTCTGAGGAGGTCCTCCCGGTTCTGATCCGGGGGACGTTGGCCGCGGACGGGGTGCCAGAAGCTACAAACCCAGGCACTGGCCCCCTGCCCCTTTTTCAACAGCGGTGGGCGTCGTCGGAAGGTTTTTAGTGGGTAGGACTGCGGTGGTCGCGTCTGCCGCAGTGAGCCCCACACTCCCCTCCCGGTCCCCCCATTGGCCGGGAGACAGTGCGTAAACAGCATTTTTTACCGACGATAAAAAAAAATAAAAAAAAAGGCAAGTGGTGCACCTGCCGATAAACGGACGAGGCTCTGGTGAACATAACATTGCCCGATAATCAATATAGTTGGGGAGGCTAACGTTCAGCAGTAGGTAGAGTTTTTTATGGCTGAAATTACAATATACGGTAATAAAATCAGAGTGCACATTTTTATTGTATTGTAAAGAAGACATATTCCAATTAAGTATGGAATTAAAATTTAAGCGCTCGTAGCTCTGCGGAACGCGGTGATCGGAAACGATCACCAAAGTACAGCAGAGTTTACAGAGGTCAGTCCTTGGATGGGTGACCGTTTGTGTGCCATTTGATATTGAGCGCTTCCGTGCTTCGGAAAGCACGTTAAGCCGTTGGTCCCGGTTATCACTAAAATGTGGTAGTCGTTAAGCCATGTTAGAAGCCAAATGGGCGGCTTGATAAATTCTAACAGCAGGACGCCATACACCTGCCTCCGTCAATCCGCACTGGGTCAGCGCGGTGGAGTATGACCCAATACCCTCACACCATGTTTGTGAGAGGAGGCTCGTGCTCAGTAGTGGGACGTTAATGGGCTGAAATGATGATGATTTATTTATTTATTTATTTATATATAGGTACACTAACAGCTAAACATACAAACATTTACAAAACCATAATACAACAACAAAAATTACATATATGTTGGCCTTTAAAAGCGTACACAGCATTCTCCTAAATTTAAACTAATCTAATATAAAATTAAACATTGTTTTATATATAACTAATAATTCTAATATTAACGACGTAACGTGGGCTCAAGCAGCTTCAGGAGAGTGTTGCTTAGTACTGTCTGTGAAACACTAAAAACGTCCAGGTCGGGTGAGTTCGTGTTTATGCTATTATATGTATTACAAATTCTAGCTATGGGATAATGAAGACCGAGATTGGTTCTATGTGCCGGCACAGTAAATGTTTTTGTGAGAGGTTTCCGAGGGCACCTACGGGGGACTGTTAGGTTAATGGAGGCAAGCAGATCGGGACATTTAATTTTACTATGAACAATCTTATGCAGGAATAGTATATCTGAAACAGTGCGGCGATTTTTTAAGGACACCATACCAAAGAATGTCAATCGCATATTGTATGGAACTCTGTGATTTATGCCAGGCGATATATATGCTAAGTATCTCGTAAAGGCACGTTGGATGCTTTCAATCCTTTGTGATGAGGTAGCATACACAGGGTTCCATGCCACAGACGCAAACTCAAGTCTGCTGCGAACGAGGCTATTATATAGAATAATTCTCGTTTCCCGCTGCTGAAATCCACGTAAGTTTCGTTTTAAGAAACCCAACATTTGGAACGACTTTTTAGCAATTGAGTCAACATGTAAATCAAATTTTAACTTACTGTCCAATATAACTCCAAGATCTCGCACCCTATCAACCCTTGACAATACCCTACCATTTAGCAAGTATTCTGAACTAGTGAAATTATGTTTTTTGGTAAAAGTTATATTGCAACACTTATCCGGGTTCATTGTCATGAGGTTATCATTACACCAAAGATTAACATTATCGAGGTCTGCTTGCAAAAGCTTTGCATCCGTAGTATTATTTATGGCCATGTACAGTTTTAAGTCATCGGCAAAAAGAGAAAATTTACTATGCTTTATGCAAGTGGTTATGTCGTTAATGAAAATCGAAAATAGAATTGGACCCAGGTGTGAGCCTTGTGGCACTCCGGATTGAGCGTAGTATACTTTGGAGTCATATCCAGCAACCGATACCACCTGAGGTCTTTTTGCCAAGTACGAATTAAACCAACAAAACAATGACCCACCAAATCCAAACCCAGTCAACTTCTCTAGTAAAATGGCGTGGTTCACTTTGTCGAATGCGCTACTAAAATCTGTGTATATAGCGTCCACCTGCCTGCCTGCATCTACTTCTATTGAGACATTGCTAATCATTGATACGAGATTTGTGTCTACTGAATGACCCTTTTTAAATCCGTGTTGGAATTTTGATAGGCTACCTTGCACCAATTTAGAAATATGTGGATAAACTAGTGATTCAAATATCTTGGAGAAGGAACACAAAATAGAAATAGGCCGGTAATTTTGAGCAGCAGTTTGATCACCTTTCTTATGAATAGGTATTATTCTTGCCCTTTTCCACTCATCTGGAAAGACTCCTTGGCTTAGAGAACTGTTGAAAAGCAACATTAGAGGCACGGCAAGTGATCGTCCACTGCGTTTAACAAATAGAGGCGGAATGTTGTCAGAACCAGGACCTTTATAAATGTTGAGGCATTTAATTGTGTTTAAGATGTCATTCTCTGTGAATTTTAGTGAAGTGATGGAGTTGTTTGACTTTAAATCTGTATTAGATGAGACCGAACAGCTGTCATTATAGACGGAAGAAAATTGTTCAGCAAACAGATTTACAATGCCGGGGCCCGTAGAAACAATGCTATCTCCATTTGTCATGCTACTAGGAATTGAGAACCGACCCAACCGTTTATCCTTAATATATCTCCAAAACATGTTAGGGTTTTTGCAAATATTAGCTTCAATTTTTTGTTTGTGTATGCTTTTGCATCGATTCATAAGCTTATGGCAACGTTCGCGAAGTAAGTCAAATTCGAATTTGTCTCTCGGGTTTTTATATTTTTTTAGCCTTCCCCTGATTCTATTTTTTTCATTCAAAAGTTTTATTAGTGGTTTGCTAAACCAACTTGGATGTTTGCTCGAGTTAGTTCGGCGCTTAGGGGAATATTTTTCTATAACTGACTAAATAATATTATAAAATTTTGAAACTGCTTGATTCACGTCAAGGTCTTTAAATATTTCCGTCCACTTGACATTTAAGAGGTCTAGCTTAATCGACTCATAGTCCGCCTTGTAAAAGTTAAAGTCTGTTCTTCTGTTTGGTAGAAGTCCATCATCAACATCTACAGATAATGGAATAGTTAACAAAATACTAGGGTGATGCGTATCTAATTTACTTAATAAATCCAATGGTGCTGACACATATGCGTTTTTCACATTACTTAGAGCCAAATCTAAAATTCGCTCAGATGTATTCAGAATGCTGTTACATTGATACAATTGATTCAAAGCCATAAAATCTACGAGTGAATACCCTAAATTTTTTTCATAGTTATTTGGTGTCAAATAAGTTTTATTGTTAGAAGCTTTCCAATTGATAAAATTAAGATTGAAATCTCCCAAAATTACTACAACATCTGTGTGACAAATAACTTTGTCAGCATTATCTAGGAATATCTGCTGTTTTTCCAAGCTGGCTGGCGGTGGTAAGTACACTGCACATAAAGATATTATCTTTTTTTGACCGTTTATTTCAGTTGTTATATTCACCCATATATCTTCGCAATTTGATTCCCAAATTTGAACACGAGAGGATGGGAAATCGCGAGAGACGGCGACAAGTACTCCCCCACCATCCAGCTTGGAGCCAGCAGAAAATACTCTGTCACGACGATGTACAATATAGCGCGAATCAAAAATCTCACTGCTCGAAATGCTGTCATTAAGCCACGTCTCTGTAAACACTATAACCTTGTAGTCTGAGAGTAGAATATTGGAATACACATCATTGATCTTCGTTCGGATACCACGAACGTTGTGATAGTATATATGGAATTTAACGGCCATACACCATAAAACTCAGAAACAAAAATAAAAACTTAATTACTACATTTATTTAACAATATGATGCAGGTTTTCTACACACCGAACAAGCTTGCACTCACTAAATTCGTCCTTTCTAACAAAAATTCGCCCGTTTCGCACCCAGGTGAATTTATAGCCGAACTCTTTTGCTCTAATGCGAGTGGCAGCGTGAAGAGCTTTATTTGTTGGTGAGAGGTGTTCGCTCACGTAGACGGGGCATCGCGTGCCACCGAAACCCAGCTGCTGAGAATTAAGCTTATCATTAGGGTGACTTTTGTTAAAATTTGCGACGGCTGCGAGAATCGTGTCACGATGTCGTGGAGTACGTAATTTAGCAACGACAGTTCGGGGCCTGTTATCATTCTTGTTCATTTTTGCAACTCTGGTCGCTAGCAAAATGTCGTCGCTGTTAATGGCAGCCGCAACAACCTTGGCGAGTTGTTCCACAGTGTTGGCCAGGTTTTCGGATTTGTGTTCAGGAATACCGTTTATTTCAATGTTGCCCTCTCTCATGTTCTGCTCTAATAAGTTTAATCTAGTTGAAAGATCACATACCGAAGATTTCAACGTCACATTGTCACTCTGAAGATTATGAATAACCGCAGTATTTTCTTCAAGCGCTGCTTTCATATCCTCATATTTTTGGTTGTAAAAAGTCACGGCCTCACGCAGTTCAATAAATTGATCATTTAGATTTTTGAGTTGTGCCGTTACCATAGTTGTAATAGTGTCAGACAATATAAATCGCAACCTCTCTTCAGTCAAGTATTCTTCAGGACGTGCGCCTTCAGACGATGCGCAGGATGCCAGCATAACTTCCCGTCGGGGCCTGACTGAGACATTTCTTACTTCTGAGGTAGGTGTGGTGTCAATTTCTGAGCTAACTTGCGATTCAAAACGAGTTTGTGGCTGTATTGGGGTGTTCTGGTTGCCAGTTTTTGGTACTTTGCTATTGCATTCTGAGCATTTCCAATTGCGCTTTCTCTCTTGGTTAGCGTAAAAGCTGTTATAACGTTGTGAACTAATCCCAATACACTCAATGTCATACTTCTTTTTGCAATTCATACATTCTAAATATTCCTTTGTAAGTATAGTAAGCAAACAGCCAGCGCATTTACCATAATTAGGCGCCATTTTATTGGTAAGTCTGCTTACGTACCTTATTAATTTATTTCGTGCAAGGGTAATATTGTATTTACGGCTGGCCGGTGATAAGCGGGTAGGTAAATAAATATTTGCGACAAGCGGTGAACTGACGTGCGAGTGAAGGTCAACGACCGGTGCGTGCGGCCTTGGTCGGCTAAGCGGTTGGTTAGAATAGCAGTTAGCAAATATATTTGATGATTACTCACAAACCTCGACGAATTAGTGTTAGATACTTGCACCACTGTGATCCTCACAACACCTGGATTTTAATGATGTATAGTTATGTAAGTAACTCTCAAGTTATACCACTATTATGTTTAAAAATGTACAGAGCAGAAATTAATACGTGTTGCCTCTTCGCGCGAGACGCGTTCGCTGATTGAATAAAATATTTAGATGTTGTCGTTTAGATGTTGTTGTCGTTAGATGATGGAATAAAATATCCGTCAAATGACCCCAACGGCTCAGATGAAAGGCTTTCTTTTCACGAAATTGTCCATGGCTTTTGCACAGAGATGTGGCTGTATCTCATCGACGACACGACACGACGCGCAGGAATTGTTTCGGGTTTATTCGAATCGTGATTTCATTAAACCCCAAAGAAAAAAATCTCACGGCGTTAAATCGCTCGATCCTAGTAGCCACTTGACATCAGAATTTCGTGAGACCTACCTAATGTGTTCTGGAAATCGTTGCTGCAATAAGTCGATTGTTTTATGCGCGGTGTGGCAGGTTGCGCCGTCATGTCTTCTTTACAATACAATAAAAATATCACAACTCTTTCATAAAATATTTGTTTTTTTTATAAATTAAAAATGCACTCTTACTGGTACATATTTTGATACTTGTGTCTAAAATTTTCGACAACAATTCCTAGATAAGTCTTTCTCTGCATTGGCGCAACAACTCGTTAAATGTCGTCGTTATATGCTTATATTTGCTTTTTTCTAGAATGTGCTTTGGCCTCATCCTTGATGACGTCTTCCTCTGAAAGACCGGTCTGCTGCCGCAATGGAAACTTCAGAAGAATTCAGTGTCGCCGTGGTCTTTGCAGGTAAGTCCTCTTTCCAGTAATAATTTATTACGAACTAAAAAATACATGAAAAAAAGAGAGAATGAATAAGAACACATATACATTATTTAAGTACCTACTGAAAGAGTGTCACAGAAAAGGTATCTACTCAGCATAAAGCCGAGGTGTAACGAAAACGCCTCGACGCTGGTCTTTCGTAGATACCATTGGTGGAAGTACTGTAATGCCACATCAATGCTGAAATAGATCAGTCCCCTCCCTATCTAACGTCGATTCGTCAACAGAAGAATAAAGTTTAATAACAATATAATTTTTAATTATAAGGACACTCTAACTAGTTAATTGGCGAAAAAGTAAAGTCTCATGTCTGCAGTTTTGTTTTACTTTCTAATAATTATATGTGATATTTCGAACGTTAATGTGTTATAACGGTGAATTATTAACCGTTAAGTGTTTGTGAACGTACATAAGTGTTGGAAAATTGAACAAAACTGTGCAACATCACTTTTCTAATTCTCTTAAGAAGTCCATGAGAGATCTCAGTATAGTCCCACATCGTTACTGAGGACTCAAGGGGTTTATGGGAGGGATCTCATTTATCATCTTTATCACCAGTCATTCTCATTTACTATGTATTAAATATTATTATCGACGACCGATATGGCGTGGTGGCGAGTATACCTGCACTCCACTCCTAAGGTCGTGGGTTCGATTCCCACACTGGACAAATATTTGTGTGTCTAAATATGAATATTTGTTCTGGTCTGGGTGTTTTCCTATGTATAGTAAGTATTTATTTACAAAAAAAAAAAAAAGTATTCATGTATGTCTATCCGTTATTTAGTATCCATAACACAAGTTCTTAATGATACTTATCATGGAACTAAATAATTGGTGTAAGTGTCAGAAATATTTATTTATTTATTTATTTTATTTATTATCTATAACTTGACACTGGCTAAATGTGCAAAACGCACGAAGCCCTTTTATTTGAAAGAAAAAAACTAGTTAACTAATTTCAATTTGAGTTCTAGAACTAGTTCTAAAGCATATTTAAATATTTATAAAGATTAGAAGAAAGAGTTCGTGAAACAAAACTAAACTGACGGGAGAATAGTGACGGAAAGTTCATGAGTGTGGTTAAATGTAAAACTGTGTAGGGTACGTAGGTACGTAGCAAGTGGAAGGATGTGACCTCTGCCTGCCCTAGACGTGATAATATGTATGAATATATTACATTTATATGAGGCAAAGTTGATTTAAATATTAATTTATCGCTGAGGTATTTATGACTAAACTTCAATGAATTACTTATAAATTGATGTTCATATGTTTACACAGGTGCGTAGATTCAGATGGGAGACAGATCGGGCTTGAAAATGCTGATGTCACCAGACTCTCCATGTGTTATACTCCTACTTGGAAGCACTGTTAATTTGATAAAAAGATTAGATTACATAAAACATTAATCGAAAATATAAAAATGTGATATTATAAAATTATATTCTTTTTTTATTTTATTACCTACTTGTTTTGAGTTGGGTTTTTTATTTATGTCTGGCAACATTATCAGCCATGTCGTGCCATCAAACGTCAAGTTGACAGAAGTGCACTTTTCTAGTGCCGTACGAAACAACGTTATAACGTCACGCCTTTACCTTTATAAAAATACATTTATTTTTTATGCAAATTCTTATTTATAGTCTTGTATTATGAATACAGTGTTTTCGAATAGATTAGAAAACATTAATTGACCACGTACATATGAATTTACTGAACATAGTATGCCAGCAAAATAATATGATAAACAAAGCAAAGAATAGGCAAGGCCAACTTTTATAGAAGTACCGGCATAGACGGCAAGAAAATCCCGAACATCTGTAAACTAGTTACTGGCGGCGAAAAGGGTCGAAATTCTTACCAGACATGAGGCAATCGTACCAATGCACAATAACACCGGACATAAATTTAGATTTATAAGTAAAAAATAGCTGCTTCCCTCTCGGCCTTTTAACTGCATCAAAATATAAGCTATAAGTGGCCTGTGCAATTTTGATCGAAAGTGAGAAAGTAGAACAGGTGAATGAGTTTTTGTATGTAGGAAAAAGGGCAGGTTAAAAGTACCCCAAAACGACGGGCGTATATGAAAAGGTTTATGAGTTTGAGTGAAGCTAAGAGTTTGTGATTAGATAAGGGGCTATCATATTAATTTATTATATAACCTACTGTTGCTAAAGCATTGAATTTAGATTACAGCTATCTTTAAACCAATTCATAAAATTATTTATACATTTTTAACACCTCAGTCACCTCACCGAAATGAGTGTTTTTTAAAACCGGGTGGGTTTTGTGGGTGACCGCCTGAATCTATATATTATTAGTAAATATTATATCCAACGACTAATCGCAAAAATGGCCGAATAGTCTCATTTATTTATATTACACTAGCAAATAGCATGCTATTGGAAGAAAATTCTCATGCTCAATAAATTATTTAGAAGTAATAATACTAAGCATCACTATGCTACAATGCAATGTCACTGTTGCGCTGTCATGTCAGTGTCACACAATTGTCAAATTTTCGAATGGGTAATGTTTTTTGTCCGTATTTGTGATTTTCTAGCGTGACGAACCATCTGTTGTCGAAATTTAGTGAAATATCTTCTCTGAACGAGTATTTTCTTAAAAATGTGACTGTATTTCTGCGTTGACTGTTTCAGAAAATAGTGCATTAAGAATATAGCCGGGATTTTTAAGGTTATAAATTTTGCCGTCTGAACTATTCGTCATCAAGTACAGTGGAGACTGTTATGCTAAACTTATTTTTAGATTTAAAAATTGGAATAGCAGACCTTCTTATATCTAGTTAAGTGTTACGAGTAACTTATATTAGTGAAAAACCAACAAACTTTCCAATATGGGACTGATTTTATCCAGATTTCGGGTAAGTGTGAAATTATTAAATGTATATCAGCTTGTAACGTAGCCAAGACTATTTTGATAGTGTAATATTCTTTGGCGGGAATTCAATTCAACGTCCATGAACTGCCCATCACGATACTATCGATATTTAATATAATTATGACTGAATAACCAACCCTTCGACCTCTGTACTATTAAATAAAAGTTTGTAGTTCTTTAAAGTTGTTCACTTTGGGCCATAGAAAAGTTAAGACAATAATATTATAGTGGTGATCAATAGAATTTTCCATTGTTTCCTGTCTTCTGGTAGGTGATAGCATCCTGTAAGTTAAATAAGGGTTACTACTCTTACTATAGAGCTGGTTATATTAAATGTTATAGTTGTTTATGTCTAAAAATAGGTTGAGAATACAGTTAGAGCTTAACTGAGACCCTGTTTACCAAATAATCATTTTCACACCCAAATATTGCATTACGGGTGGGCAGAAATTAAGCTACAACTTTTAAAAATAGTATGATGTATAAATATAGTTGCACCAAACTTAAATTTTACCTCAGAAATCTCTAGATTGAAACATGACAAACCGTAAGAAGTCACTAGAAAACACATATTATAAGTAATAAATAAATCACATAGGAAATTTACACAACCATTAATGTTAAAATGATGAACAAGATGTAAGTGCAACAACTCTAGCTACAGTGAAATTTTGTTACTATAATAATTTGCTTAAATATTTACATATTTCAAGTTAACTTCAAACTTTAAAGTCAGGCATGTATCAAAAGAAATCCGGTGTTATTTAAAAAAAAGAAATTATATTTGGATGGATGCCCTTATCAAGATATCAGCATTGCCAAGATATCAATTGTCAAGTCTCACAAGACTAGTCTTGTGAGATCTTCTTATTACCTCTGCAACAACTTGTTTACAAGTACTACCTTTTAATTATCATCATCAATAACCCAAACACCATAATATTGGTTATATATAGACTTCTAGCTGGCCGATCACAGGCATTTACAAGATCAAGGTATCAGCGTTGAAAAGATATGAATTGCATACATACATACAATCATGGCTGTTTCTCCAAAGGGGTAGGCAGAAACGTATTATATGCCCACATTTCCCCAATTTTATTGCTGGTCCCACGTAATAGGTGGAGAGCCTATTGGTATTTACTGACAACTATAATGTTTGCCAGAGCCTCGTCCGTTGATTGGCAGGTGCACCACCTGCAGGTGAGGTTGGCTTGACCTCCTAAGATGTTGGTAGGATCCCTATAATATAGTAGTTATAATGCCAAAGTAAAATATAAATAAATATTCTCCTACAATCACAACAAGAACTTGTGTTATGGATACTAAATAACAAATTAACATACTTAAATAATATTTCTTTTTGTAAATACATACTGCATATTCATAAGAAACACCCAGACCACAACAAATTTTCACGTTTATGGACATAAAGATTTGTCTTGTGGGAATCAAACCCACTACCTCTAGAGTCAAGTGCAGGTAAACTGACCTCCATACCATATTGGTTGCCATATCTTAGTATAATCGAAGGAGCAATACTTGAACCAATGCTTAAATATTATTGTACATCACATTGTACCCTTCTATGTCCTTCACTTTTCTGTCCATTTAAGGTTGCCTGGAAGAAATTGCTTTTAGCGATAATACCTAGCTGGTAAATTTTCTTTGTATTTATGTGTTTATTTATTTTTATTCTGGTGTACCATAAGGACAGAATCCTATGGCGAGGTGTAGTCGAGGTGTCCATATGAAAGAAAGAAAAAGAATTTATACTGTGACAACATCAAAAGAAAACAGATACATTATAATTATTTAAGTAACTAAGTAATTTGAAGAGTGTCACAGAAAAGGTATCCACTCAGCATAAAGCCGAGCTGTCACGAAAACACCTCGACGCTGGTCTTCCGTAGATACCGTTTGTGAGAGCACTACTATGACACATTCATATGGGCTAAGACCTTAAAATTACTTACCCACTGCTACAATCTGTAGCAATTTGTAGTAAGTGAACAATGTTTTCTCATCAATTCAATTGCAATTCCTCAATGGCAAATCATCATATAGATAGTTTTTTTTAGTAGACAGAGTGATTCAAGAGGAATGTTTATAAATAGGTCACACAGACATAGTCGCGGGTGGCCACTGGTGAACAATAAATACTAAACAATTATAATATATTTAAATGGCTGACAGAAAAAGTGGGGCTTTTATTTATTTATTAAATTATTTTATTAAACTATATAAGAATTAACCTTAAAATACAATTTAATTTAAAATAGGATAAATAGGAGCAATAATAATTAAAATATTAACAGATAAGAATACAAGTTACATTAAGCTATAAACACACTTGCCTATTCAAGGTATGAGTATTCACATTCAGGCATTCCGAAAAGTTTTTTTTAAAATGATATCACACATCATTGTCGCTACATCCTGCCTGATGGTAAGCAGATGATGCAGTCCAAAAAATAAAGAAGCTTCATATCGTAAAATAAGCACGAAACAAAGAGCACCCACTAAAACAGCCTGCTAAAATCTCGTTTCACGCCCTGCATAAAAGATTATAGGATCTAGGAAACACATCAGTCACCAGCGAATTCTAGAGCTCAATGGTTTTACACAGAAACAACTTATCAAATTTTGAGTGCTGCATACTGTGCATACTACAGTATGTGGATGGTTTCATCCATCCATCCACAAAAGGGTCTCAATTCTTATACTCCATTCTTTATTTCACTAATGTAGTTTAATAAAGAACTGAGAATTTAGGATTGGTGTCTAGGAGAGCATCGAGTGATGAAAGGCTTGATAGGTTTTTGGCACTGGGCCACTGCAATTACCAACACTGATTTTTACTGCCAAATACTTATAATGAAAAGTTGGAACCTAAACATACAGAGGCTTATTCCAAAACAAGATTTAAAGTTAGACTAGGCTTAAAACTAGTGCTGTCACTTTTATTTGATACTAGCTGTTACCCGCGACTTCGTCCGCGTGGAATAGTATCTTTGGGTAGCATTTACAACCCCCTTTTCGCAATAAAAAGTAGCCTATATCCTTTCTCAGGGTCTAGACTATCTGTATACCAAATTTCATTTAAATCCGTTCAGTAGTTTTGGCGTGAAAGAGTAACAGACAGACAGACAGAGATACTTTCGCATTTATAATATTAGTAAGGAAGATGAAGACAGTGACATCACTAGTTTTAAACCCATTTTGTAATAAGTTCCTTATCTTTTACCCTGACAATAGAAATTCACTGTCAATTCATTATATATAATCAGTATGTAGGTATTTGACTTTGCAATGTTAATTCACTAATATTAGTGACAAATTTATCACCTTTTTGTTTGAAACTCTATACTTTTGCAGGAAATCCTAACAGAGTATGCCTTTGTTGTTGTTTTATATAATATTGCAAAAGCCATGTACAAACATATTGCTTATTCCTAATAGCAATTTCTTCCAGCATACAAAAGATGAAAAAAGCAAAAAAAAGCATGTCAAAAAATTACGGAATTCGTGTGACTAATTCATGGATGACCCCCAAGTACTAAAAAGAAAAGTTGGAACCCAAACTTTAAGATTATAGAAGAACCCGTTAAATATATTTTGTTTGGATGCACTAGTAGTTTTCATCATCTCAACCCACTAACTAACGTCCCAATATGAAGCACGGAGCACTCACGAAGCACGCTAAGCATTTTTTAAGCTGTCCAATGGTGCCTCTTATGTCTTAATAACATGACTACATGTACAGATAACCAACATCAACGGCTTAGCGTGCCAATCTCTCAAAGTTTAAACACGAACGGTCACCCATCCGACGACTGACCTCTGGGAACTGCTTCACTTCAATGATCGTTTTAATTGAATATTGTCAACGATTCAGTAAACATTTTCAATACTCTATTACAGCTACAAATCTTTATAAACAAAGTGAAAGGTATTGTAAAGAGCTTTCTTAATATTTAGGCGTGATTTGGCACACGATAACCGCATCTAAGTATCTATGTATTAGAGGTCATAATGATATACGAACGGTACTGTAAGACTAGGCGACCTACTTTCAGACTTTCTT
The DNA here is from genome assembly GCA_949126915.1 of Musotima nitidalis. Taxonomy (NCBI): domain Eukaryota; kingdom Metazoa; phylum Arthropoda; class Insecta; order Lepidoptera; family Crambidae; genus Musotima; species Musotima nitidalis. The sequence continues at coordinate 5,033,437 of OX421441.1, forward strand.
CTCGACAATGAGTTTTAATTTAGGTACATACGACAGCACATTAAAGAAAGAAATATCGTCGAGTCGATAGCCTATTGGTGAGACCCATGGATTTCAAATTCAGAGAGTCTCGGGTTCGGACCCTGGCACACCTATTACTCTTCGATGTTATGTGCGTAATTATCGCTGCGACGTTAGTACCAGTAGCAGTCGTTATTAGGAAGTCAGTGCCTTCTAATATCCAATAATAAAATTAATTGAATTGCGTAAGCTTTCCATTGTTATTTGTAAGGAATTTTGTTAAATAAGCACTAACACGTATTTATTGTGGATACCTAAGACACAAGTAATTAAGCTTACTTAGTTTAGGTAGATAACACTTTAATTAATTGCATTACTAACCCAACTAATGTTCGTAAAATATTGTAATTAGGCTAGTTATTATACAGAAATAAACTATTATTATATCGCGACAGTTGGGTTAACCATAGCATGATGTTTTCGGGTTAGTTGATAGGGTTCCGGAGGTTGCGGGCGGGGTGCCAGAAGCTACAAACCCAGGCACTGGTTCTCGTCTTTTTTTAACAGCGGTGGGCGTCGTCAGAAGTTTTTTAGTGAGTAGGACTGCAGTGGTCGAGTCTGCCACAGTAAGCCCCACACTTTCTCGGTCCCCCCATTGGCCGGTAGACAGTGCGTAAACAGCATTTCATTACCAACGATTAAAAAAAAAGAAGATATCCGGAGGTCAGAAGGCAGTCGCTTCTTAAATTCAGCCAAAATCGATTTTGCGATCTCATCCCGTTCCCCTCTCCTTTCCTCTAACGAACAACACATGCTGTTCTTAGAAACCATCTACATACTGTGCAGACTATCAGCACTCAAACCAAAAAATTTGGTAAGGCGTTCCTGTGCATTAAGCTCTGGAATTCGCTGCCGTCTCATGTTTTGCCTAGTTCCTATATTCCGGGTCTTTTAAGCGGGGCGTGAAACGGCATTTCAGCAGGCCGTCATGAGAGGGTGTGCTTTGTACCGTGCTTTTCCACGGTAAGAAACGCCTTGTTATTTTGCGGCTGAATCAACTGCTTTCCACTGTCATTATGACGTGTCACATTAAGAAAAACATTTCACTTAAAAAATAAAATTTTATTATTGATCACTGCCATGTGTTAATACATAAATGTTACATTGTATTTCTAAACATAATGAAAGAGACTGGCCTGTATAGCACGATAGACTAGTGATATATGTCTTACATAGCGGTGGCTCGGAACTGGCACTTAGATTCACTTACACTTAATTATTTTGTCTTTAAATTGATTTGTTGCATATAAGTAAATCTAAGCTTCGGGGTTGCAGTTTAATAATATTTAGATTGTTTTCTTTATATGTAATTTTGACGTTTTCAAATACTATGTAATAGTTTATGAAATAAAAAATATTTGATTTGGACTATGTATTTTTCTGAATTATTATCAAGGGGGAGGATGGTTTGATATATTACCAAAATTGCCTCACGTCATAAATGGGCGCCCCCCCCACACACTGTACTGTGTGTTTGGGGGTGAGCGATGAATGAACCGTACAAATAATGAAAATCCTGAATCGCGCAAATACAATTTCTAAGGCTTGTCGCAATATATACAACACCCAATCATTATCGTTTGGGCCGCGGCACCCGAGCATATCCATTAGCCCGGTGGAACTTCCCTTTGGTAAGAGGCACGCCTCGCTCTTTACTATTTTATCGCATTTTATAACAATAGATCTAATCACATCCACCCATAGCTGCCTTCATTTGTATCACATAGGAAAATAATGCAATAAAAACCGCAATGTATATCAAATTATAAATAAAAGTTGTAACGAAGGAGATCAAAGGTTGTGGTTAGGAGGTGGATCATGTATCTATTTTAAATTTATTAATTCCATTGACATTCAACATCGATAGCTGTCTATATTTGTACCACAGCAAAAGGAAATACAATTGAAGAAATTCAAGGTCGTGGTTAGAAGGTGGGTCGTGTATCATGCTCATTTTTCATTATATTGTGACTGCAACCACATTCATAGCTGCCTTTATTGATGTCACATCGAAAGAGAATCTAACAGAACTCGCGATGTATATTAAACTTTTTTTAATGAAATACATCTAAAGAAATTGAAGGTCGTGGTTAGAAGGTGGGTCGTATATCAATATCATGCTCTTTCCACATTATGTTGTGACTGCAACCACATTCATAGCTGCCTTTATTGATATCACATCGAAAGAGAACCTAACAGAACTCGCAATGTATATTAAACTGTTTTGAATGAAATACATCTGAAGAAATTGAAGGTCGTGGTTGGAGGGTAGATCGTATTTCTTGCTCTTTATTTAATGTTTGTTTTGAAATACAAAACCCAAGGTTACACAATACACAATTGAAGTTAGAATGTTCTTGAGTAAAATATCTTGATATTAATCAAGTATTAAGTTTCCTGTTACGTTAAGTGGCATCATAAGGTGCTGCAAGAACACCAGCGCCGCTGGGACCTTCGTCTGACGCTTGTAAGCTAAAGCAGCACCTATTAGCGGTACAATTTTTCTTTCTTTTAATTAATGGCTTCGTGCGTTTAGCATTTTTAGCCAGTGTCTATTAGATTTATTAGTAATATGTAATTAATAGTAAATGAGCGGACATTGGGACCTCAGTAATGATGTGGGACTATACTGAGATCTCACATGGACTTCTTGAGATAATTCAAAAAGTGATGTTGCATAGTTTTGTTTCATTTACCAACACTCATGCATTTTTACAAATACTTTACGGTTAATAATCCACCGTTACTACATATTATTATTCGAAATATCACAAATTTAAGGAAATAAAACATAACTGCAAACAAAACGCTTCACTTTCCCGCCAAAAAGTCCCCGCACAGTGTTATTGTAACTCTTTTCTTTTTTAATTTTCTATTTGTTGTTAATTGTAAGTTTTGTATAGAATATTTTTTTATTGAACACAAGAATGATTTTCCTATTCTATTCTACATATTAGTAATATAATTTATTAAATATTCTTTTAGGTTTGTAGAATTAAACTCTGATAAATATTTTAAATATATTATTAGCATTTGCTTTATATTTTGTGCTTATTTTTATTTTTATTAGTAACAACATTTATCCCGTATAACTATTTAATCGGGTCGGGCTGACCGAAAGGGGACCTTCGCCAATAGGCAAGGGCGACCACATAATTGCAACCACCGGACCCAACGCGCGGACCTATCCCTTCTGACTGTAAGACCAGAAGGGCGAGAATAAGAGAATAAAATTATTTATTTGGTCCACACAATTAGGTTCTTACATTTAAAGGCATAGTAATACCAACAGAAAACAAAATAAAAAAAGAAAATCCTAAATAAAATACGTAGACCAGTAAAAGGTCCCCTTCTCAGCTCGAAGCTGTGGTTATGAAATAGCGAGACGGAACTGGCGGGAGAAAAAACCAAACTCTACGATTTTCTTGTCCGTTCTTTTACGATCTAGCTCCCGCCCGCAGTGAATGGGCGCGTTAAATTTTACGTTTGACCTTTATAAGAGCTCTATTGAGCCAAACTTGAATAAATGATTTTGAATTTTGAACCTCCCGGGAAATCTCCTCCCCGAGAGCCGCGAGACCGAGTCGCGACTCCCTCCACACGGCCGCTTTCCAGCTGCGCCGAGACGCAGCCAGGGGTGCGCCCATACCTTCCAATTTTGGTCAACGCTGGTGTGAAACCAGGACATGCCGGAGTGGCTTCCCCTATCCGTGCACCAGCCGATCATCGGACGAGGCTCTGGCGAACATAACAGTACCCGGTAAGCGGCAATATGCTCGCCACCTATTACATGGGACCAACTATATAATGACTAAGTGTGAGCGTAGAATATGCCTCTGCCTAATATCCTTCGGGGAAACAGGCGCATTGTATGTATGTGTGTAATAATATCAATAATTTGATTTCAGCGCAAGAAAACAACGATTCAGGTCCTGGAGACGTTAGAAACAAAAATAAGGAGCATAGAACAAGATGGACAATTTAAGGAGCAGACGCATAAGCGTGTCATCGGCTATGTCATGGCGTACTCGGTTGGCCTATACGTGCTGTTCGCTATACTATACTACTTTATGTACGTGGGGAGAAGTCAACATTGGTTCCATTCGTTGATCTATGCGTCGCCTTTGCTAGTGTTGCCTATACTGTAAGTATATATATATGTGTGTTGTTAATACTTTGAGTTTAAATTGTATGTGTTGCCAATACTTTGAGTATAAATATACATGTTGCCATAACTTTTGAGTATACATATGTGTGTTGTTTATATTGTAAGTATAAAAATTAACACGTTCATCATCATCATCATCAGCATCTTGGCTATTAGAAGTCCACCGCTGAATATATGCCTCCCCAAAATCTCGAGCCACCTGCATCCACCACCTTACCCCGGTACCAGAACCCTTGATCCGTTGTCTTTACCATATAATCGGACCATCGTTGGTTGGGAGACTGTCAAATGTGAAGGGTAAACTCCCTTACACACCACCTTAGGTAGGGGGTTGGTGATACTACAGCCAAAACACAGGATGATGCTGCGTCCCATCATCCGGTACAATTTTCTCAGTAAGAAAATAGGGGTGACGCTATTCTAGGCCGGGGCCACACTGCGAAAAGGTAAAAAAAGTAGAAAGTGGTATGAAAGGTAAAATCAAAATCATTTACTCAAGTTAAGCTCAGTAGAGCTCTTGTGAAAGTCAAACTTAATAACTAACTGTTAGGAACTTTATCCATAATCAGGTCAAAAGTACCCTAAACCGACGGGCGTATATTAGAAGGTTAATGAGTGTAAATGAAGATAAAAGTATGTGCCAAGTATGTAGCAAGTGGAAGGATGTGATCTCTGCCTACGGGAAAGAGGTGTGACATTATGTATGTATGCATGAACAGAAGATTTTAAGTAGGTATTACAGCTTATATGAAAGAGTATTGCTATCTTGCTCATCGAAACGATGTATATGCGATTTTATTAAGCGATGATAACGAAGCTGCCGTTCTGCTACCGCATATTATTGTTCAGACAACATACATACGTATACATAATGTCACGCCTCTTTCCCGTAAGGGCAGGCAGAGATCACATCCTTCCACTTGCTACGATATTGGCACACACTTTTAGCTTCATTCACACTCATTAACCTCCTCATTCACGCCCGTCGGTTTAGGGTAGCTAATTTTGACCTGCCCTTTCTCTAAATTTTTTTGAATTTGGTCATGGAAGGTCTTACGTGGTCTGCCCTCCCAACACTTCCAATCACTTGTCGATTATAAATCACTTTCATTAGTCACTTAATTCCTCATCCTATCACTCAATTTCACACCTAGAATACTTCTGAGTGCTCTCCTCTCTACTGCATTAATCTTACTTTCATGTTTCTTCCGCCATCGCTACCTACACTAACGTATGGAACGTTAGTGTAGGTACCACCACACCTCTATGAACTGCCAGACGTCCCTTTTCGGACACTTTCTGACTGCTTACAAAGGCTTAAAGTGCCCCATTCACCATGTATCCTAGCATTCATTCTTCTATCGATGTCGCTTTCACGTAATTATATATATTAGGTCGGGGAAAAAGTCTTTTCGCATAACGTAGGTATAAACTTATTATAAAATTTTTTTGACTGTATTATTTGTGTCTGGCTGGTTTTGGTAACATTAAAAAGGTTCCATTATAAAGAAAAGAAAAAAATAAAAAAAAGTTGTTTCCCGCTATTTTTCATTTGTTTTTCTCTCCGTTAAAATGAGTGAATCTAATGAAGAAATTCGATACATTTTAAAATTTTATTATAAAAAAGGCAAAAATGCAACTCAAGCAGTGAAAAAAATTTGTGATGTTTATGGACCTGATGCAGTGTCAGTAAGAGTAGCACAAATTTGGTTCAAACGTTTTCAGTCCGGAAATTTTGATGTTAAAGATGCACCTCGCTCTGGTCGCCCTGTTACGAATAAAATGGACGCCATTTTTGAAAGAGTGGAGCAAGATCGGCATATTAGTAGTTACGATGTAGCTGAAGAACTGGGAATTGACCACAAAACAGTTTTGACCCATTTGAAGAAAGCTGGTTATACAAAAAAGCTCGATATTTGGGTGCCACACGAGCTCACTCAAAGAAACTTAATGAACCGTGTACTCATTTGCGATTCATTATTGAGACGTAATGAAACCGAGCCGTTTTTGAAGAGATTGATAACTGGCGATGAAAAGTGGATCACGTACGACAAGAACGTGCGAAAAAGGTCGTGGTCGAAAGTTGGCCAGGCTTCACAGACTGTGGCCAAACCTGGCCTAACACGAAATAAGGTGATGCTGTGTGTATGGTGGGATTGGAAGGGCATTGTTTATTATGAGCTTTTACCGCCCGGCAAAACCATCGATTCTGATCTTTACTGCCAGCAACTGATGAGATTAAAGGAAGCAGTCGAGAGAAAACGGCCGGAATTGATCAACAGGAAGGGTGTGGTCTTTCATCACGATAACGCTAGACCACACACATCTTTAGCCACTCAGCAAAAATTAAGAGAGTTCGACTGGGAGGTCCTAGTGCATCCTCCATATAGCCCTGACCTTGCGCCTTCAGATTTTCACCTGTTTCGGTCTCTGCAGAATTCTTTAGGTTCTGTAAGGTTGACCTCAAGAGAGGACTGCCAAAACTATTTGTCCCGTTTTTTTGATCAGAAGTCCCAAAGTTTCTACAGTAACGGGATAATGTCTCTGCCCACAAAATGGCAGAAAGTTATTCAACAAAACGGTACATATATATTGTAAATAAATGTAAATAAACTTTGAAAAAAAAAGTCTTGACTTTTCATACAAAAATACGAAAAGACTTTTTCCCCAACCTATTAAAATAAATAAATAAATTAATATTTCTGACACTTACGCCAATTATTTAGTTCCAAGATAAGTATCATTAAGAACTTGTGTTATGGATACTAAATAACGGATAAACATACATAAATACTCTTTTTTTTGTAAATACATACTTAATATACATAGAAAAACACCCAGACCAGAAAAAATATTCATATTTATACACACAAATATTTGTCCTGTGTGGGAATCGAACCCACGATCTCAGGAGTGGAAAGCGGGTATACTCGCCACCACGCCATATCGGTCGTCAATATATACATATAAAAAAATAGTGAATGGCTTCAAATCAAAGAAAGTAACTCCGAAAGTAGCCAACCTCACCTGCAAGTGGTACACCTGCCGATTAACGGACGAGGCTCTGGCAAATATAGAAGTTCCCGGTAAGCGGCAATAGTCTCGCCACCTATTGCGTGGAACCAGCAACGCAATTGGCGAAATGTGGGGGCATCATATGCCTCTGCCTACCCCTTCGGGGAAACATGCGTGATTTTATGTATGTATGTTGTTTTGTTGTAATGAATCTGCGTCGGTAAATAAAATGCGGATTCTCGATGCGGGATGCGGATGAAGATGACGGAATGAAAGCGAATAACCGCATTTGTGGATGCATATGAAAATATCCCAAATTTTGGATATTTTCAACAGTACCTATGTATTTAATTTTTTTGTGAATTAATAAACTCGACTCGACCGCTAACAACATCCAAACATTGTATTAAATAGAAGTATACAACATTTTGACAACTTGTCGAATAATATGGCGTGATGGCGATCAATAGGTATATATAAAGAAAGAAAGAAAGAAAAATATTTATTCAATACAAGTTGCAAGATAAAAAATAACATAAAATAAGTACAAAATAATAAAAACACAAATCAATAAAAATAAGAACTCAAGTGTAAGAAGTACTCAACTTGTATTGAAAAGGTGCTCACTCAGCAAATTGTCGAACACCACGATGTATGTAAATATAAGTATTGCTCTACTTCTGGTTCAACTTATTATTCCCTCTGGGTTGCGGAGCTCAGATGTTCTCCATGTAATGAATGAAATTAAGCCAAAACTGGTTAAACCCTGGGCCATATGCTGAAGTCTAGGGTAATGCTAGGATATGATGATTTATCTGGCAGATAGTTACATTTTTATACATACATACATTCACGCCTGTTTCCCCGAAGGGGTAGGCAGAGGCATATTATAATTGTCCACACTTCGGTGGCAAGCCTATTGCCGCTTACCGGGCACTGTTATGTTCGCCAGAGCCTCGTCCGTCAATCCGTTATATTTTTTGTATAAAGTGTACATACCTATTTCTTTTCTGAAATTACACCAATTATTTAGTTCCAAGATAAGTATCATTAAGAACTAGCGTTAAAGAAACTAAAAAACGAAAAAACAAACATAAATATTTGTTTAATATAATTATTATGTAAATATATTTATTTGTGAATAAGTATTTAATATACATGGTAGAACACCCAGACCAGATCAAATATTCATGTTTATTCACACAAATATTTGTCCTGTGTGGGAATTGAATCTCAGGAGCAGAGTGCGGTTACCTTCGTCACCACGCCATATCGGTCGTCAAATAATTATATGATATTGTTTTTTTTCCAGTGTAATATTTCTACGTACCGGTATATCGTGGTATTACAACTGGTCGCTAAACAAAAACAGAATCAAGCTAAACGAAATGCGGGAAGAGAAAAAGAAGATTCTAGAAGAAGTTATGAACACTGAAACTTATAAGGTAAGGTTCACTTGTACTCCACTCCTAAGGTCGTGGGTTCGAATCCCACTGAGTATAAATATTTCTGTTTATGAACATGATTATTTGTTCTTGTCTTGGGTGCTGCCTGTATATATTAAGTGTTTATTTACAATAAAAATAAGTATGTATCTGTTCTGTTATTGAGTATCCATAACACAAGTTCTTAATGATACTTATATTTGAACTAAATAATTGGTTTAATTTTCAGAAAATATTTATTTATTAAATATTTGTCTTACCAAAAGTATATTTCTGAGTGGCGGGAAATTGAAGCGTCATGTCTTCAGTTTTGTTTTATTTTCTAAAATTTGTGATATTTCGAACATTAATGTGTAATTACGGTGAATTATTAACCGTCAAGTGTTTGTGAACGTACATGAGTGTTGGTAAATGGTAAAACTTAGTGCAACATCACTTTTCAAATTGTCTCAAAGAGTCCATGTGAGATCTCAGTATAGTCCCACATCTTTACAGAGAACGCAGGGGGTTTAGTGGGAGGGCATTTCATTTACCATTTATTATCTTTATCGCCACTCATTCTCATTTACTATGAATTATGTATTATTATTATATATTTTTTTACTTGACACTGGCTAAATGTGCTAAACGCACAAAGCCATTATTTAAATTGCTATTGACTCGATTAGATTATTTGCCAGTTTCAAGTTATTTAATAAATCAATTTAAGAACTCGACATTATGTAGCGATATCGTCATTCAATTTTAGTCAAAGTAAAAGTCAATTTTTCTAGAGGCTTCTATGAATTTTTGGCATCAACAAAGAAAATCTCAATTCACTGTAATATGCCAATTGACTAGAATAGACGTTGTCGATAACATTATATCTGGAAACCCACAATTTTTGCTCATAAAACTCGAATATGGACTAGTTAAAGAAAGAAGGTGCGTAGGGATCCTAACAAGACCTATGGAGCCCAAGTCAACCTCACCTGCAAGTGGTGCGCCTGCCGATCAACAAACGAGGCTTTAGTGAACAAAACAGTGCCCGATATGCGGCAATAGGTTCGCCACCTATTACGTGGGACCAACTATATAATTGGCGAAGTGTGGATGTATTAATATGCCTCTGCCTACCCCTTCGGGGAAGGCGTGAATGTATGTATGTATGTTAAAGAAAGAAAGTGAAGCAATGTTTCATCATCGTCATCAACTCAGCCCTCTACTGAGCACGGGATTCCTCCCACATACTAATAATACTAAGGTGAGAGGGTAAAAGTTCCCTACCACGCGGCCCCAATGCCGCCTTAATTTGCTGTAAGAACTTAAAAAATATACACGTTCCATTGCAGATTGCCAAAGAAATCCTGGACAAATACGGAGGCGGCGAGGATCAATCGAAAGCGCTCAAGCCTTTCGTGCCGTCTTCAAACGTGCCCGGTAACGCCTCTAGCACGCCCTCTCCGATCCCAGGTAGACCCCTGCCTTCAGTAACCCTTGGTTAGTTCTCCGACTAATTGTCATTGTTATTTAATTTATTGTTAACTAGCATGGTGCCCGTACCCGTGAAAATATCGGAATTAAATATATATTATGTATAAATCCAGGTTATAAACCAACTTTGTGCCAAAGTTCATCCAAATCCGTTCAGTAGTTTTTGCGTGAAAGAGTTAAAAACATCCATACATACTCACAAACATTTATAATATTAGTAGAATATAGGTACGAGGGCGACACTGAAAATTTCGGGAATCAAGGAAGTGACAAAAATTTGATACATTTTTTCAATACGATGTAACCAATCGTTGAAGCAACCGTTTCATTCGGGAGTAGGAGGGGCTCCAAAATGGCCGTTTTGTAGGCGACCACAGCTTCTTCAGGTGATGAAACACTCTGACCGACCACGCAATTTATTCCTTATTTTAGGAAATGTATAGACATCATTAGGGCTTAGGTCGGGGCTGCACGGCGGATAGTCTAATAATTCTATGTTTTCTTGCTCTAAAAACTCTTTTGTTCTGTGCGCGGTATGAGAACTCGCAATGTCGTGATGGAGGATGATGCGGCGATTGCAGTTCTCTTTACGGAGTTCAGAATCGACCTGTGGCAAACAATTGCTAGCATACCATTCTGCATGAACTGTTCTTTGTCCCTCAAGAGGAATAGTCGCAACATGGCCGGTTTTGAAGACAAACGTGGCCACAGTTTTCCGGCGACACTCCGTGAACGAACAATTTTTGTTGGCTTTCACTCATTTTCGAACACCCAAACTCGTGACTGTTATTTGTTTCGGGTTCGTTCGCGTATATCCAGGATTCGTTACCTGAAACGATGTTGTATACAGCATTTGAGGATCCTGCGTGGAATCTTTCTAGAGTTCTGACGCATCAAGTAACGCGAGCTGCTTTTTGCTCTTCACAGAGCGAATGCGGTATCCATCGGGAAAACAACTTTTTTACACCTAATTGTTCATGCAAGATTATTTGTATTTGACTCATGCCAATGTCAAAAGTTTGAAGAATTTCGCTGAATCTCACACGTCGATCTTCCTCAATCAGCTTACACACAGCATTAACTTGGGTGACTGCAGTTTTTGGACGACCTTGACAGGGATCATCACTGAGCTTGACACGTCCACGTTGAAATTCAGCAAACCAGCGGTAAATTGTGGTTTTGGATGAGGCTTCATCACCAAATGCAGAGATCATCCGGTCAATACACTGTTTTTGTGTTAAACCACTTCGAAAGTCAAGAAATCATAGCTCTTGAATTTTCTCGAGTCAATTGCATTTTCTCAACGACTAAACAAGTTTGACAAGACCTTGTGACAAAGCCGAGATTCTTTTTTAAAATAAATAAATGGTATTCGATATTTTAAACCAAGTAGTTTTCAATTAAACAGATTTTAATATGACAGGAACAGTGGAAATATTCCTTTATACTAGGATAGGATACTTTTAGTGCAGCCCTCGTACAATCCGCAACGCAAAAGACCTTAAATGCGCAGTACCACAAAATCGGGTCTGAAACGAAGTGCGGGAGGGGGGGGGGTGACTATAGCAACGCGTATGTAATATTAATATTACTTCTCGCATCGTGCCTGCAGAAATGCATTAATTTTAACTAAATAATAGTTTGAAAGGGTTTTTCATACACAAATAAAATATGGAGTTGAGAAACCATTTCTGATTTTTAACCTGTTCATCATCTCAGCCCATAAACGTCCCACTACTGAGCACGAGCCTCCTCTCACATACCAAGGTGAGAGGGTATTGGGTCATACTCCACCACGCGGACCAAGTGCGGATTGGCGGAGGCAGGTGTATGGCGTCCTGCTGTTAGAATTTATCAAGCCGCCCATTAGGCCTCTAACATGGCTTAACGACTACCACATTTAGTGATAACCGGGTCCAACGGCTTAACGTGCCTTCCGAAGCACGGAAGCGCTCGATATCAAATGCCACACAAACGGTCACCCATCCAAGGACTGACCTCTGTAAACTCTGCTGTACTTCGGCGATCGTTTCCGACCACCGAGCACCGCGGAGCTACGAGCGCTTCAAACCTGTTAATTTTAGTGTTAATCAAACTTTATGTTACAACAACTTACAGACTAAATGCTAAGTGATATGAGTATAAAAGGTAGAATGTATGCAATCAATATAGGTTGTTTGGAAAACGGTATTGCTGTCTCTTTCCAGCGACTCCCGGCCAGTTGAGACAGAGACAACTAGCCTTGCAGAGCTCAACGCCTACTGGCAACCACTTTAACGTTGTAGCACTGAACAACTCTATGGCTTTCGTTAAAGGACCTAGGCTAAGAGTGAGTTGGTTTTTATTACATCTTTCTTTCTTTTTTTTAATTTTTTTAATTACTATTTGGTCAAAATTTCTAAGTCAGCACACATCAAGAAATGCATCAATCTTAGTTTGTTGCTGAAAAATAATCTTTATTGCTATGAGAATAAAGTGCAAAAGTTTCTACGTTTTCGGTTAGACGCGCCCGCGGTTTTGGTAGATAATTAAACCAATTTCAGGTTTATTTGTTGAGAGAACTACTTATTTTTTTGGGCTCCATCCAATATCTTAGGAGTCAAGCCAATCTCACCTGCAAGTGGTGCACCTGCTGATCAACGGATGAGGCTCTGGCGAACATAAACATGCCCGGTAAGCGGCAATAGGCTCGCCACCTATTAGGTGGGACCACCAACCTTGACGACCGATATGGCGTTGAGGTCAGTATACCTGCACTTCACTCCAGAGGTCGTGGGTTCGATTCCCACACAGGACAAATCTTTGTGTGCATGAACATGAATATTTGTTCTGGTCTGGGTGTGTTCCTATGTATATTAAGTACGTATTTACAAAAAAAAAAAGTATTTAAGTATGTTTATCCGTTGTTTAGTATCCATAACACAAGTTCTTAATGATACTTATCTTGGAACTAAATAATTGGTGTAATTGTCTGAAAATATTTATTATTATTATTTATTTATTATATTTCGATTGGTTTTTTTTAAATATTTAACCTAATTGGCGAAGTGTGGGCATGTAATATGCTTCTGCCTACCCCTTAGGGGAAAAAGGCGTGACTATATGTATTTATGTATATAGAACTACTTCGCTCTATAGCACAAACTTTCCATTGCTTGCATCCCAAATATATTTTTTCTATAAATAATATTTCTTTGTGTTCTACAGTCAGACCAGTTACCCCGGCCTCTTTTGGACAGCAACCGATCGGCTTTGGACAAAGTGGTCGACTATCTGCTCAAAGATGGACCCAGCAACCGTATGGCATTGATCTGCAACGAATGCTCATCTCACAACGGTAAGGTGGTTGCCGTTTAAAATATGTAAACACTCAATATCGTTACCTCCACAGCAAACTTACGAATCTGCAGTTTTTGTAAATTTGACATTTCTATTTAAAAATGCACCTTATGTTGTACTACATAGGTGTGAAAATATTCAACGTCTTAGACAGTCTTAGTTTAAATATTATCACACCTATGTAGTACAACATAAAGTGCATATTTAAAAATTTTCGTAAGTTTGCCGTGGAGGTGACGATGTATGAAACAGACACAGGCACGCTTACATTTTTTTGCTGCAAACATGTGTCACAATTAATAAAATATAAGCGAACAAAATCAGGCATTAAAACACACATACCTACACTCACGCGCACAATCCACACTCACGGACACCATTCACAATCACGCACACGATCCATACTCACCGCACAGTCCATACTCACACACACACACAAACACGCTACCCACAAACGCTACACACACACGCTACCCACTAACGCTACTGTGTGCGCTGCGACTTCTACATCCATACGCATTGTATTAGGTCGGGGAAAAAGTCTTTTCGCATAACGTAGGTATAAACTTATTATAAATTTTTTTTGACCGTACTATTTGTGTCTGGCTGGTTTTGGTAACATTAAAAAGGTTCCATTATTAAGAAAAGAAAAAAATAAAAAAAAGTTGTTTCCCGCTATTTTTCATTTGTTTTTCTCTCCGTAAAAATGAGTGAATCTAATGAAGAAATTCGATACATTTTAAAATTTTATTATAAAAAAGGCAAAATGCAACTCAAGCAGTGAAAAAAATTTGTGATGTTTATGGACCTGATGCAGTGTCAGTAAGAGTAGCACAAATTTGGTTCAAACGTTTTCAGTCCGGAAATTTTGATGTTAAAGATGCACCTCGCTCGCCCTGTTACGAATAAAATGGACGCCATTTTTGAAAGAGTGGAGCAAGATCGGCATATTAGTAGTTACGATGTAGCTGAAGAACTGGGAATTGACCACAAAACAGTTTTGACCCATTTGAAGAAAGCTGGTTATACAAAAAAGCTCGATATTTGGGTGCCACACGAGCTCACTCAAAGAAACTTAATGAACCGTGTACTCATTTGCGATTCATTATTGAGACGTAATGAAACCGAGCCGTTTTTGAAGAGATTGAAGAAAGTGCGAAAAAGGTCGTGGTCGAAAGTTGGCCAGGCTTCACAGACTGTGGCCAAACCTTTTTTTTTTTTTTATTTTTTTTTTTTTTTTTGATTTACGTCGGTAACAAAATGCATTTACGCACTGTCTCCCGGCCAAAGGGGGACCGAGAGAGGTGTGTGGGGCTCACCACCGGCAGACACGACCGCCAGCAGTAATACCCACTAAAAATCTTCCGACGACGCCCGCCGCTTGTTGAGAAAGAGGCGGGGTGCCAGTACCTGGGTTGCAGCTCTGACGGGTGCGCCCTATTTGGTAGAAACTTGATACTCCGAAACCTATTTGGGATAACTGACTTCGCAGAAACTTCTTTAGTCGATCATTTATTAGGCATAAAAAATATTTGACATAAATATTTTTAGGCATAATGTGCTTATGACCGAATTTAGAATGGCATACATTTAAGATAGTAGAATTTTTATTGGCATAATTACCTTTGGCATAGTTAAAATTTTGTATAATTTCATTTAGCATAACGTTCATTTAGAGTACAGATTATTTGGCATAATTTGACTAGGCATACTATGAAGATCATAGAATTTCAATTAGAATAATATAGATTGGGTTACTTTCTTCTTTAAAAATGCGTAGGTTAGGTTAGGTTAGAACTGTGACCTCTTATGCACGAGCCGAGCGTGCGAAGCGAGCGTGCCGCGGCAGCGGCCGGCGAGTGCCAGAAACGAACATGCTCTCATGGGCAAGGATATAAAAACCAAATAATTATCATTAAATCAACTTTTATTTATTACAATTACTAAAAAAAAAACAATTAAATTAATCAGAAAACAAAATTAAACTAATCTTATATTATCTCCTATTGCTTTATACAATTAAACAATTTAAACAATTAAATTTAAACAATTAAATTAATCAGAAAACAAAATTAAACTAATTTTATATTAGATAACGCCTGATTAGAAAAGTGTTGCAATAATCATAAAAGATGATTCTTGCTGTAAGCATTATGTGAAATGATGGTTCTACTTTTAAATAGTTATGGATAAGAAATAGATATATGCCAAAAGATGAATCTGGTTATGAACTTTCTGCGATGTGATGATTATACATTGTGATTATTATGGATACCAAAATTATGCGTACAGATGATTCTGACTTACAAAATTATGGGTTTCAATGTATGCTAAATGAGTTTATGCCAAACGATATTCTGCGAAAAGAGGTTTATGCTATTAGTTGTTATGCAATATAAAATTATTACTTAAAAAGTTCTACCATAATAGGTGTACCCAGCTCTGACACCCCGCCCGCGGCCAACGTCCCCCGGACCAAAACCGGGAGGACCTCCTCAGAGAGACGCAGTGGACGCGCCCCTCCTACCTCCTTGTGCGACCATAGCGTGTGTGGCCGACTTCTCGAAGGGTCCATGGTTAGACAGCAGGGCCCCCCTGCCCCCGCTGCCTAAGACCCTCCTGGCGCTGTTTGACGGGCCCTCCTGTCCCGCCCGCTGCGCCCTCCACAGGTCCCTCTTAGTTTCCCCCCCGGTAGTCAGTACTAAGGGCACCCAGAGTCGCCAATCTCTGGGTGTTACCTTTTCCCTGGCGCCTCCTGCGCCTTACCGGGAGGTACTCAGCCCCCCCACCGCGACAAGGTGGAGACCAGTCGGGGGGGAAGACTGTGGCCAAACCTTTTTTTTTTTTTTTTTGATTTACGTCGGTAACAAAATGCATTTACGCACTGTCTCCCGGCCAAAAGGGGGAGACCGGGAGGGGGTGTGGGGCTCACTGCGGCAGACGCGACCGCCGCAGTCCTACCCACTAAAAATCTTCCGACGACGCCCACCGCTGTTGAAGAAGGGGCGGGGGGCCAGCACCAGGGGATTTGTAGTTTCTGGCACCCCGCCCGCGGCCAACGTCCCCCGGATCAGAACCGGGAGGACCTCCTCAGAGAGGCGCAGTGTGTCGCGCCCCTCCTACCTCTTTTTGCGGCCATGACGTGACTGGCCGACATCTGGGGGGTCTATAGCTAGACGGAAGGGGCCCCCTGCCCCCGCCGCCTAAGACCCCCAGGCGCGGCCGGGCGGGCCCTCCTGGCCCGCCCGCTGCGCCAACGGCGTAGCCGAAGAGAGAGCGGGTCCCGCTCCCTCTCCCGCTCCGCGGCCTCCTTCTGCGACATCACCACTTCGCAGAAGGAGGCCATCGCCTCCCATGCCGTCTCGCTGTCGACCATCTTTTGCATGATGGTCGGCAGCGAGAGAGCCACTCCACCCAAGGCCGCGGCCAACGTCGACCGCGGCCCCGCCCACGCAGGGCACGCCACCAAAGTGTGCTGCGCGGTGTCTTCCGCGCAGTCACAATGGTGGCAACACCGGGTCGACTCCCCCCCGGCGACGTCACACAGATACTTCCCGAAGCACCCGTGCCCGGAAAGTACCTGCGTGAGCCGGAAGGTCATCGACCCCCACCGACGGCCGACCCATCGCTCCAAGATGGGCCCGACCGCCTCGAGGATACGGCGCCTCGATCCTTCGGCACGAAACTCGGCGCTCCGAAAAAGCTGCCGCCGCCATGCGCCCAGAGCCTGCCTCTGAGCGTCTCTACGCCACCGCACCACAGTGTCCGGTGCGGGGCGGAGACCCTGGCTCCGGGATTGCGCGCCTCGCCAGAACACTGCCGAGAGAACCAAGGCGTCTAGGTCCCACGGCAGTGACCCGGCGAGTGCGCAAGCCACCTCCACAGAGATGGTGCGATACCCCCTAACGACACGGTTCGCCATGACCCTCTGCGACTGTTGCAGGACCTGTCGATGGCGACCCGATACGGAGCTCGCCCAAATTGGGGCCCCGTACAAGGCTATGGATCGCACCACCCCCATGTAAAGGCGACGGCAACTGCCGCCACTCCCCCCGAGATTGGGGAGCAGGCGAGATAGAGCTCCCGCCGTGCTCACCAACCTCGGTGCTAGGTGCCGAAGGTGAGGTTCGAAGTCCCATCTGCTGTCGAGAAGGACGCCGAGATACTTTAGCGTGTTCCCGACAGGGATGGGAGTTCCTCCTACCACAATACTGGAGCCCGCAGGCGGCCGCCTCCGGGGACCATGAAAAACGATAGCCCCGGATTTGTGCAGTGCCACTTCGAGCCCCAGCCGCCGTATCCTCTGGACCACCGCCGCGACGCCGACGGTGGCCAAAACTCTCGCATCCCGGAGGTCAGAACCCCAGGATGTTACGAGGGTGTCGTCGGCGTAACAGATTACGTCCACGCCGGGCAGGTTCACACAGCGCAGAACGTAATCGTATCCGATGTTCCACAGGAGTGGTCCTAGGACAGACCCCTGCGGAACACCGCACACCATACGCCGACGACAGCCTCCCCCTCCCATCGTTGGGAAGACTACCGCCCTCTCCGACAGGTAGCTCCCCAACAATCTCCGCAGATATGGAGGCACCTCGTGGAATCGGAGCGCCTCCATAATCGTTGGCCAGGGCAGGGTGTTGAAAGCGTTCGCGATATCGAGCGACACCGCAATCAACACCCCACCCCGGGACACCGCCTTCTCCGACAGGTCCTGCAAGCGGCCGATCGCGTCAATCGTCGATCGGCCGCGGCGGAACCCGAACTGGAGGTCGGACAAATCTGGTCCGACCTCCTCCAGGTGCTCGACGAGGCGGTTGGCGATGACACGCTCCAGGAGCTTGCCCGCCTCGTCGAGCAGCACGATGGGCCGATAACCGGAAGGGTCATCGGCCGGACGTCCCTCTTTGGGAAGGAGAACCAATCGGCCCTCCCTCCAGCGCCGCGGGAAAACCCCATCCCGCAGACACCTATCAAAGAGGGAGGTCACGCGGGGAAGAAAAGGCGCTTCCTCCCCGCTCAACACCAGGTCCCACGCCCTCGCCGGGATGCCGTCGGGACCTGGGGCCGTGCTTTTACCCCTCAGGCGTAGCACGGCCCTTCCTACCTCCTCCTCGGTGAGCTCGGGCACATCCTCAGTGCCCGAGTCACGGGTGACTTCCGGCGCCGCCATAGTGGGAGGCACGAAGTCGGTCCCCCTATCTGGGAACAGTGCCTCAACCACCCTACCGAGTACCGCCGGTTCGAGACTGCTGGAGACCGGAGGGGTCCACGCTCGGAGCTTTTGCCGAACAATCTTGTACGGCCTGCCCCATGGATCCGCCTCAACAGCCTCCAGCAGCTCGTCCCACGCTGCGGCCTTGGACCGACTAATGGCCCAGCGGAGGGCCCTCACCGCCTCTCTGTAGACGGCGTAGAGCCGATCCAACTCGGCTTCGTCGCGGATTCTCCTTCCGCGACACTTCTGATAGCGGCGCCGCTCCACCGCACAGGCTCGGCGGAGCTGGGCGATCTCCGGCGACCACCAGTAGACCTGGGTTTTGCGCGGGGGGGCGCGAACACGGGGCATGCCCATGTCGCAGACACGCGCCATGGCCTCGCACACCCTTACAGCCTCCCCCTCCACGTCCACCAGCGGTGGCTTCCGTGTCCACGCCTCGACCAGGGCTGCCTCCCGCAGCAATGACCTGTCGAGGCGCTTGATCGCCCATCGTGGGCCGTCCAATCGCGGCTCTCCAACACCTCCGCTGGGCGCTGGCACCGATGTGGAGACACTGAATCTGATATAGCGATGATCAGACAATGTCTCCACATCCCCCAGCACCCTCCAATCGTGGACACGACGCGCGAGAGAGGGCGCCGTAAACGAGACGTCAATGACAGACCCTCCGTTGCGGCGCACGCACGTGTCCACCGAACCGCGATTGAGGATGGACAGCCCACACTCTGTCACCCATTCCTCCAAGGCTGTCCCCCTCCCGTCAGTCGCTCGGGAGCCCCACTCCGTGGATTTGGCGTTGGGATCTCCCATTACAATGACGGGACGAGAAGAGCCTCGGGTTATTGCGCCCAACCTAACCAAAAACCGCTCGAACTCGACGAGGGGGCGATTGGGGGAGAAATAGACTCCCACAACCACCACCCCGCCGACCCGAGCGGCTACAAAACCTCCCCCTCTCCCGACGAGGACAAGAGGGGGAGTGCCCGCCGCCACACGCTGAATAATGGCCACCGAGCCGTCCGCGTCGCAGACCCAGTCGGAACGGACCGGGACGCGGTAGGGCTCAGCGGCCACAGCCAGATCGACCTGCCACTCCGCCATGGCCTGAAGAATGAGGTCTTGGGCCGCTGCGGAGTGGTTAAGGTTCGCCTGGAGAAAGTTGAGCCGGAGAGCCATTAATTAATGAGTCTCCATATCAACCTCCTCCGGCCGATCCGTGGCGGCGGTAGGGCCCGATGGCAGCACGCCTTCGCCAGGGCCCTTCTTTTTGGCCTTGGGGGACCGGGCGCATGCCTTACCCCCAGGGCGATGGTCGGCCACCCTCCCAGCCTCCTCACAGAGGGGGCAGAGCATTCGCGGGCTTTGTGCCCCGGCCGAGCGCAGCGGAAACAGTTTTCGCTACGGTCGACCGGAGACTTGCACTGGGCGCCTAGATGGCCCAGTGCAAAACACCTAAAGCATCGACCAGGGCGAGGCTCTAACAGGCTCGTCCCGGCCGACACCCATCCGACCAACAGTCGCCCGCTGGCGACCTTCTTCGCCACCGCCACGGGGCAGGAGACCACAATGGCCCCCAGCCCCGCAGAGGTAGCCCTCCCTATTTCCCCCGGCCTGATAAGGTCGGGAGCGCAGCCACCTACTGCCGCCA
Source organism: Musotima nitidalis (assembly GCA_949126915.1). Classification (NCBI taxonomy): domain Eukaryota; kingdom Metazoa; phylum Arthropoda; class Insecta; order Lepidoptera; family Crambidae; genus Musotima; species Musotima nitidalis. The sequence continues at coordinate 5,053,806 of OX421441.1, forward strand.
CCGCCGACACCACCTCCTCCTTGGAAACAGAGTCGTCCAGGCCCGAGACGCGGATGTCTGCCCGCATCACTGGCCTGGAGACCCTGACGTCCTCCGGCTCGTAAATTGCGCGGAGGCGCTCCGCGAGCCGATCGGCCTTTTCGTCCCGGGCCTCCCCTGCTATTTCGAGGACCCGGGCCCCCGTCGCCGCCTTGCGAAACCGCACCGAGGCGATGCCGAGGTCGCCAAGTTTGATCTTGGACTTGGCCTCGGCGATCACCGCCTCATAGGAGCGGCCTCGCTCCACTGCGCCCGGCAGCAGCGTCATTACCACTGCCGCTGATGTTGGCGGGCGCAGCGCCTTCTTCTTGGCTGCGGGGGCTGCCGATCGGCTCGGCTGTGGTGCCGGCCTGGCAGGAGCAGCGCTCCGCGAAACCTTCGCTTGCGGCGCCGCCCTCCCCTTAGGGCGGCGCGAGACCACAGTCGTCCACGATTCCCGCCCCTGGCCGCCCGACTGCACCGGGGCGGCAACGGGAGCCGGGACGACCGGGCGAACTCCGGATGAAGAAGGAGCGGCCGGTGCAGGCGTCGAATCAGGCACCGGCCGCTTCTTCCCCTTTCCCTTCCCCTTCTTGGTAGGGGAAGGAGGGGGCTCCGCCGGGGCCGCAGTAGAGGCCGAAGATGGGCCCGGCTGCGGCAAAACGGCCGCCCGGTCGGCCCGAAGTGGGGGACGCACCGACTTCTCAGGCAGCAGGCGGCCCCCCACCTCCAGGCCTTCGATGCGCGCGTCCATCATCGTCATGACGCGCGCACCCAGCTCCAGCGAAAGCGTTCTTCCCACTGCGCAGGCCTCTCCACCCTCCGCACCACCTCGCGGAGAGAGGAGACCTCCCTCATTACCTCCGCATGCTGCGCCAAGAGACGGGCGTTCTCCTGCCTCAGGGTTTTCTCACTCGCCCTGAGGCGCTCCACCTCCTGACGCAGCACGTCATCCTCCGTCGTCGGATTGCGGGTCGACATGACCCGCATAAATTCCCTGCCGACTTCCACGGCGTTGAGGAAACCACCGTGGAAGGTTCCTTTTAAGGAGGACGACTTATTTGTCATCTCCTCGATACCGTCGAAGACCTGCGACATCCTGTCCGCTATTGTCATCGAGGAGGTGGCGTCCGCCGGGTCCCAGGTCGCCGTCATCTCGCGAAACCTGGTCGCACAGTCGGGAGCGCGAGAGATGCCCTTTGTCGCCCTCCTCTCATCCTCCGCCTCCCGACGCGCCAGCGCCCGGCTGACGCTCAGCGCCCTCCTGGCCTCGTCAAGGCCGACCGTTAGGCCATGGGAGCACCCGCGGCCATGGGGGCGGCCGCGCTTTGTTTTGGCCCTCGCTGAAGAGTCGTCCGGAGCCAACTCGACCTCGCTAGCCGAGCCCGCCTCAGAGGGTCTTTTTCTTTTCTGTCGACCCGAAGAACCCTCGTCCACCTCCGACATCTCCACCTCCGACATTTCCGACGCTTCCGCGGGGCCTACGGTGTGCATAGAACCCGCGGAGTCGTCGGAGAGAACCTCAACCTGCGGCACCGGGGTGGTGACAAACCTGCCACGCTCATCACGCAGCGGCTTGCCCCCCCCCCGGAGGCGCAGAACTCCAAATCGCTCAGCAAGACTAATGTCATAAAAATAAAAGCCGTGGTCGTCAATGCGGGAATCAGCAGTGTGCTGACCCCCGAAGCAGTTGGTGCCCCCTCCGTATACTACGGGGCAGACACCCGCCGAAGCGGGTGTGCAGGATTCCCCCTTTCGGGGACCTGCCCGGAGATTCTTTTCCGAACTACTTATCATTTTTTTTTCCTTTTCTCCTTCTCTTTTTTTCGGGGGTGAGCTCCCCCGCACGCTAGCGACTGGACTCCCTCCAGCCATGCATCCCTTCGGCACGATCCGCTCACCTTGGGATTGGGATAATTTATTATAGTGGTATTCTTCCACGCGGCACCACTCTCAATGAGCGGCACCTCCGTTCCGCAGACTGCGGATTACGGATTGCCCGGCGGGGAGTCAAGAGACCCACCCAACAGCCACAACAATGTGACTGCCGGACCCGCCGCGCCGCAGGCCTTGCAGGCCCACCACCCACCGCCGCATGAAGCGGCCACTGCCCTCGAAAGGGCGAAACAAAAGTCGCCGAAAACGCCTCGCCGCCACTCAGGAAAAGGCTGCATCCCCTGCCACCTCAGATGAACTGAGGCGTGCTGGGAGCAGCCACTTCCCTCCGACCAAAAGGTCCCTCAGGTCAGGTCTCAAGAGTCTATATCAGGCGCGCCCGCGCGGGAACCCGTACTAAATTGCTCTGGCTTATCCTAACTATCCCAGCCCCACTTAGCCTAGTCTTAAGTAGTCTAGCCCTAACGTAGCCTACCTATCCTACCAGCCCAGCCTAGCCTTACCTACCTAATCCTAAGCAAAGTTACCCTAGGGTACCTAATCAAAGCCAAACCAATCTAGACGAGCCCACCGCACAGCCACGCTCAATACGACTCCCGATCCCCCACCCCACTCGCCAGTTTTGGTCCGCGCCGGACTTACATTACTTAAAAGCCGGTACCACAATGTGTGGCATGCCCCTATCCGCCACCCGGGGACGCGCCCGATGGGAGTCTGGCAACTCCACACGGGAAGACTGTGGCCAAACCTGGCCTAACACGAAATAAGGTGATGCTGTGTGTATGGTGGGATTGGAAGGGCATTGTTTATTATGAGCTTTTACCGCCCGGCAAAACCATCGATTCTGATCTTTACTGCCAGCAACTGATGAGATTAAAGGAAGCAGTCGAGAGAAAACGGCCGGAATTGATCAACAGGAAGGGTGTGGTCTTTCATCATGATAACGCTAGACCACACACATCTTTAGCCACTTAGCAAAAATTAAGAGAGTTCGACTGGGAGGTCCTAGTGCATCCACCATATAGCCCTGACCTTGCGCCTTCAGATTTTCACCTGTTTCGGTCTCTGCAGAATTCTTTAGGTTCTGTAAGCTTGACCTCAAGAGAGGACTGCCAAAACTATTTGTCCCGTTTTTTTTGATCAGTAGTCCCAAAGTTTCTACAGTAACGGGATAATGTCTCTGCCCACAAAATGGCAGAAAGTTATTCAACAAAACGGTACATATATATTGTAAATAAATGTAAATAAACTTTGAAAAAAAAATGTCTTGACTTTTCATACAAAAATACGAAAAGACTTTTTCCCCAACCTATTATGTTTTACTCTGTAAACTTTAAGACAAAAAATATAAATTCTTTTTTGGTTGTCAAGGTATGGCAATGGCTGAAGAATTCGAATATGTGTCCTACGTGTGCGCTTACTGTGGAAAGCATAATCCTGCCAGGCGACAACGACCACAGGCACCTCCTTTGGCCTTACCAAGACGACCACTAGCCGGTGAGTCTTTTCTATTTTGTCGTGTTATTCCCGTCGGAATTAAAAATTATTTATATGCGCACGCAGTTGAAATCGGCGATAGCCCAGTGGAGAGCCCCAAATCCTATATCTGGTCCGGTTTCCTAAGGCTTAACATAGACGGAATAAAAGCGACGTTTAATAAAACTTCTAGGCTTATTATGATCTGGCTAATTTACATATCCCTTGGAGACCCATTACAAGTTGAAGTTTACTTGTGATGTTTTAAAGGGATTACAGTATTAACATACATACATAAAAACTATAGGATAATAATTTTAATTTATTGCTCTAAAATTAGTTCAATAAAGTACTGTTATTATTATTGGATATGAAATTAATACTGTTTCTTAATCCTATGTGTGAATTGTGTGACAAATAATTACCGATATGCCGTGGAGGGTAGTATACCTGTACTCCGTTACTGAGGTCGTGGGTTCGATTCCCACACAAAACAAATCTTTGTGCGCATGAACATGACAATTTATTCTGGTCTGAGTGTAATCGATGTTTATTAGGTATGCATTTACAAAATTAAATTAATTCTTTACGATATCGATTCTTAGAATTAAATAATTGGTGTAACTGTACGATAATAATAATAATATATTATTAAGCCTATTTCACTGAATAGAATATTGTAAGCCTCATTTTTAAACTGCTTATGTCCTTTTGAACAAACTTTATAGGAGAAGGTAAAATCTGTTTTCTTTGCAGGTACTAATTGCTTATAGGTGTTATCCTAAATGTAATAAATAGTTTGCTATTTCTAATAACTATGTACTAGCCGTATGTTTCTGGTAAATTTCAGATGAGAACATTTCTTATGGTTCAACTCCATTTTGTTTTCCATCTCAAACTCCTTTTTATGACACCACAGCGTAAGTCTTTCTGTATCAGCTTGAAATAACTCAGAATCCTATGATGAAATTATGGCCCGGGCGAATTTTAAGTCATCAGCATATAGAAAAAGTATTGAGTGCAGAAAACAGCTTTGTTAATATCATTTATAAAAATATTAGTATGGGACCCAAGTGTGAACCCTGTGGAACACCTGAACTTATTCTGTGATAATTGGAACGAAAACAACAACAAATAAAGATCAATTATGCATATAAGACTCCAGCCAGCTCAACAGTAAACCACTAACACCATAGACAGACAGTTTATAGTTCAGAATCTTGTGAGAAACTTTGTCAAAAGCCTTACTTAAAGCAATGTAGATGACGTCATATTGCTTACCCATAATAACTGCTTTAGCCAAAGATTCCGTAAATGTCACTAGATTTGTATAAGTAGATTTAGATGGTACAAAACTGTGCTGATGCTCACTAAGGTGCAGCTTCATATGAGTTTGCAGGAACTCACTAATAAATGATTACAAAATCGATATGGATGGAACAGTTCTTTGCTTTCAGATATATGAACAGGAACTACCTTAGCCCGTTTTCACTCTAAGGGAAATGTTCCAGTTAATAACGACTTGTTATATATTATTATTAATAATGGAGTTAACAAAGCCGAAGCGCAAGAAATTATAAAGACTTTGGATGGGTGATCGTGTTTTGTGGCTTAATATCGAGCGGTTCCGTGCTTTGGAAGGCACTTATCATCGTCCAGGTTATCACTAAGTGTGATAGTCGTTAAACAAAGATACAGGCTACACTGGGCAGCCTGAAGAATTTCGATTTTGACTGTATCCGTGTGGTAAAGTATTACCTGAATTACTCTCACTTTCTTTCTTGAGAACAGCACCGATGTTTTGAATTCGCGCATAAGTTAAACAAGAGATCTTGATACAAAAATGCTGTTATAATGTCCTTAACTTAAATCTATAAATAGTAGATGTCTTCCAACTGTGGGCCCATTGGTACGGTGCCAAGAACGCTGGCAACATTTCCTCTTTGAATTGCCAGGCTAATACGCTGGCAGAAGTAGCTGCCAGCCTTCTTGTCACCGGAGGCATCAATAAAGCGAGTACTGAAATGCCTGACAAGCTGCATTGCCTCAGGGCCCTATGGACCCATTGTCACCCATGTTAAAGAATATTTATATGTAAACGACTTATTAAACTTAACCTTTAACCTTTGACAAAGATGACTTGTTAGTATTACTTTTAAAGTCCATAAAAATCAGATATCATGCAATCACAACCTCTACTGTAAGAACTGTAACATCTAACCTGTGTTCGCAAAAAATGATTTTGATAGTTTGATTGATAGGTTAAAAATTACCTTGGATGCCTACACATTATCGGGTATGTAGTACCCGCCCGCCCGCACTATTAATTATTAAAATAGCTTAATTTACCTTAATTGTATTCACGAGTTAGTAATTAATATTGGTAAATAGTTAAGGGGGTTATTAAGTAAAAATATATATATTTTTTAATGATTTGTGTCTGTTACTTGTGTGTGTTATGTAATGGTGGAAATTTTATTGATATATGTATTGTATTCTAAGCTAAGCATTGATAAGTAATAATATATTGTATGTTTCCCAAATAATAAATCAATAATTTCAGCTATCTGTTAATGAAAATCCCGTTTGCGTTTTGTTATACCATGCGAGTTGCGTTTTGTTATATCACGGTTTATGTCACGTGGTTCTAAGCTATCTTCCCACTCATTTTCAGCCAAGTCGGTTCAGCCGTTTTTGAGTTATATATAGTTCACAAGGGTACAATATATCCCTTTTAGACCCATCATAAGATGAAGTATTCTTATGGTGATTTGAGGGGGGATTACATAAAAAAAGTCATAAAATTCTTTCAAAAACTCTTTTTGATTATAGCGAGTCATAGAGTTATCATTATTTAACATAATTATGACACATTGACTTATAACAACATGGGGGTCATAGATCCTGGTTTAACCATAGACCCTCTGGGGGCCTACCGCCGAGTTCGATGGCAATCGATTATAAGGCAAAATGGATTTCGAATTGATTCTGTCGTACCGCCGAACTCATGGAAATCGAAACAAAATGGCGTTCTCCATTTACCTATTGGTCTGTCACGGACTGAAGGTCATGAATGAGAGGTGGCTGTCGGCAGATTCCCCGGTACGGATTAATGAACGCAAAACAAAGTTTGATCTAGATGGATTACCGGTAATCCATCGAATTCGGCGGTAGGCCCCCTGGATTGCGGAGGTTTGACGGCACTCGCTCCATGTAATAACTGAAATTCAGCCAAATCTGGTTAGACCAGTGAGCACCTAAGGTGACGCACCTCTACCCTAAGCTTAAGTCTAGGGCAACCGGGATAATGCTAGGATATGATGTTAAATAAAAAAAAGTAATCAGTTTATTGTGGTTTATTCTTTTGAATAAAATTAAAAATAATTTAATAATGATCTAATAATTGTTGTACGAATGATACTGACATAATTGCTTAAAGGTTTAATTAAACGTATTGTTTGACGCATTTTTTTAAATGAACATTGATACAATAAAATCTGGTGGGAATTGTTACTTATTTTTCCAGAAATCCCTACTAAGCTGAGATTGTTTTAGTAGTGGGGATTTCCGGAAACAAAAATAACAATCTCTGGTAGGTTTTTTTTTGGATTTGGCGAGGTTTTCCCAAATTATTACGGCGGTGACCACTTTTTATTATATAGAAAAGAGGAGTTTGTTATTTTTAATTGGGCCAAGCCCGTGTTATTAATACATACAATCAGGCATGTTTCTCCGATGAATTAGACGTAGGAAGAGGCATATTATTCGCCCACATTTGCCTATTATATTGTTGGTCCTTCGAAATAGGTGGCGAGCTTATTGCCGCTTCCCTTTTATGTTCGCCAGAGCCTCGTCCGTTGGCAGGTGCACCTCTAGCAGTTGTCTTGGGCTCCTTAAGTCTGGATCTAATCCCTATCATCATGTCAGCCCATTAACGTCCCACTACTGAGCAAGAGCCTCCTCTCACATATCAAGGTGTGAGGGTATTGGGTCATACTCCACCACGCTGACCCAGTGCGGATTGGCGGAGGCAGGTGTATGGCGTCCTGCTGTTAGAATTTTTTCAAGCCGCCCATTAGGCCTCTAACATGGCTTAACGACTACCACATTTAGTGATAACCGGGACCAACGGCTTAACGTGCCTTCCGAAGCACGGAAGCGCTCGATATCAAATGCTCCATATACTCCCATATAATACACAAATAAATAATTAATTCCTTATTTTGATTACAGGTAGCGGTGATGATTCCTCTATAGCAAGCTCTGGAAGCGAAAGCGAAGAAGATAAAAAGATAGAGGGCTCTAAATCGGGTAAGACTAAGTTTCTAGACGGTTTACTTAATTTATTTTTTAACTTATAGACACACAGTGCTCGTAGCTCACTATACTACCCCACGGTACTGGGTGCTCGGAAACGATCACCGAAATTAAGCAGAGCTCACTCCGTGCATGGGTGACCGTTTGTGTAAAGTAAAAGGTTTTTTATTTCATATACTATTACATAGCACTTGAAAACGTCAATAACGTCAAATATAAATTAAAAATTAACTAAATATCACAAAGCTTAGATTCACTTACATGCAAAAAAAAAATTAAGTTTAAGTGAATCTAAGTGCCAGTTCCGAGCCACCGCTCTGTGAGAAGAACTGACAAGAAAGTCACAGGCTTTGCTCTTTTAAATTATCAATCGAATATAACAATACAGAACACACACAGTGAATATTTGAAGATATTGAAAGGGTCCCCAGATGCCGTAACCAATAAAGTGCCTAAAACTAAGGGAACCTTCCATCACAGTCAAGTAAGTAGGTAATGTGAAACTGAGCTGAGCCCGTACAATAGGGGATGGTCACTACAATGATCTGGTTGACTTTTTATCCTAATTTACACAAATACAAGTTGAAAATGTTAAACCCAAGTTTGTTATCTGACAAGTAAAAATTTACAGCATAATACCCCTTTTGAAGAAATTGCTTTTTAACTACAGTTTTAAAAGCAATTTGTTACGAGCGCTTCGGAAGTCACCTTAGGACGTACATACATTCACGCCTGTTACCCTGAAGGGGTAGGCAGAGGCATATAACACGCCCACACTTCGCCAATTATATAGTTAGTCCCACGTAATAGATGGCGAGCCTATTGCCGCTTGCCGGGCACTGTTATGTTCGCCATAGAATCGTCCGTTGATTGGCAGGTGTACCACTTGCAGGTGAGGTTGGCTTGGGCTCCTGAGATCTTGGTAAGATCCCTATACACCCTATCACTATATGTGGCAGTCGTTAAGTTACGGTAGAGGCCTAATTGGGCAGCTGGAAAAAAATTAACGGGACGCAACTACCGCCAGTCCGCACTGGGTCCTCGTGGTGGAGTATGAAACCAAAACCCTCTCACCTTGGTATGTGAGAGGAGGCTCGTGCTCAGTAGTGGGACGTTAATGAGCTGACATGATGATGATGATGATGAGGTTGATAAAATGTATTTTTATTTTCAGGTTCAGACAGAGAAACGGATCGACCGCCATCTTTGTCGGATGGCGAATCGAAATCCCTTGTCGACAAGAAAGAAGACTGAACTAGTGCGGTACCGAAACTATATCCGATCGAAATATCCGGATTTTATATCCGTTAAGTCAAAGCCACGTGCTTAACGCAAGCTGTTTGCTGACCTAACCTAAACCTAGTCTTTCTTATCTCAGAACTAAAATTATTATATTATGTATTAACACTACTGTGTTATCACCATAAAGCCAGGGATAAATTATGGAACAAATGTCCAGCAAATACGAAGTTGCCGGACATTAACTTCGCCTGGCGTCGCTACTGAAATAAGTCGCACTTTATCGCCGATATGTCATTCGAAATCACCCGACTTTGCTTGACATGTAGTGACACTTTTTTTTTTAAGTGAATACCCTGGATTTAAACAGCGTTTTCACCAAAATTGTACGAGAACGCAGCCTAAACCATGTCACCTAACGATCATCTTGTCGCTAAGCAACGTGGCTTTGTTTATATAGTCATATTTATTCAAGAGGCACGTAATTACTGTTAATTTATTGTTTGGAAATACATGATATATTAAAAACTATGTTAAAGTCAATATCATTTATTCTAGTTTGGATCAATAAAGCTCTTATGGGTGTCAACCTAAAAACTAACGCGCCCATACACTTCGGGAGCTTTGGTCAATTGTCTTGAATTGTAACAAATTTATCTATAATAAATACGTCTGCAGTTCAATCTGTTTATAATTAAACTATAGACGTATTACAATTATTTGATTGTAGTTTAAATAGTTACTGTCACATATCGTATAAGTCAACATTTTATTGTTGATGTCTATGTGTAAATTTACTGGTAAATGAAGCATGCTCGGCATTTAAACAAATACATTTTGTATCCGTAATATCCGATCTATCTGGATATTTTTCCATAAAAAGTGCAATTATAGTGATGTGTTCTCCTGTTAATAAAAATAATATAATAATTGGTTTTGTATTAAATGTTATTAACATTAAAAAAGTGAAACAATACAAAAAAAAATATATAAGTCAATTGATAATTTTATTTCTGAATAGTTCGAATTTTATACGTAAAACTCTCAACATTTTAATTCGATGCTTTGGCACAATTTTATAAAAAAAAAGAAAGACACATTTTTAATGATAAGATTCGATTTCTAAACGATAAATTTGTGTTTATTTTTGGCGGCTGCCATGCGTTGAAAAATATTGCCAGCATTAAAAATTTTAGTGCTTGATTTTAAAACGCAAAATTTTGTAAGACAATAATTTTATTGTCATGTTTACAATTAAATAATAAAGCTTCTTATGGTATTATAATAATAATGATAATAATTGCAATACAATTTACGTGCCTTGCTAATAAATAGGGTGAGGTTGTAAGCTTGCTTGCGTACATTGAAGGAGTAATGCTTTGTTTACAAATTGCCATAATAAATAAATTAAAAAAGATTATTATTTAAGATTTCACATACTTTGTGATAGGTGGCTAGCCTATTGCCGCTTATCGGGAACTTTTATCGTCCGCAAATCGGCATTCCTACACACTCACTCAAGATTAAGTATGTCTGAAATTCTTTTATCTGAAATTTCTTTTTGGATTAGTTTTTTTTTATAGCAACGCTTATATTTTTTCGATTTTAAATAAATTTATGAATTATGTAAGTAAATATTTTTAGCCAAGTCTAGTTTTTTCAATTACTGATAAGAAAGACAATACTTAAATAAAACAAAAATTTGTATCTATAATTAAAGTTCCTTTAAAAGTTTATAACTAAAAAGATTATTCTTTTTATGGCAATTTGTATACAGAAGCAATAAGCTCATAACCTAATGCTAAAATAATAATTTATTTTATTTATTTCATGTTACGTTCATATAATAAGTTACTATTGGATCTTAATAGTGTGTAGTTTAGATGTTTATTAGGTTTTCTGCAATATTTATTTGGCTGGTTACTTAATTTAAGAGTTAACTGATACATTTAACCAACGCTTCCAAAATAAACTAAAATATTAAGTGAACAACATAGATGTACAATAGAAAGCTAGATACATACATACATAATATAATCACACCTGAAAGGGTAAAAAGTGGCAGTGTTGAAAATGTTAAACCCAAGCTTGTTTATCTGACAAGTAATAATTGACAGCATAATACCCCTTTTGAAGAAATTGCTTTTTAACTACAGTTTTAAAAGCAATTTGTTACGAGCGCTTCGGAAGTCACCTTAGGGCGTACATACATTCACGCCTGTTACCCTGAAGGGGTAGGCAGAGGTATATAACACGCCCACATTTCGCCAATTATATATTTGGCCACGTAATAGTTGGCGAGCCTATTGCCGCTTACCCGGACCTTTTATGTTTGCCAGACTCTCGTCCGTTGATTGGCAGGTGCACCTCTTGCAGGTGAAGAGGGCTTGGGTTTCTAAGGTCTTAACAGTATTCCCATACAAATATTTTCATAATCTCACGCTTACAATCATATATTTTATTTGAGAAACCTTGCTACAACAAATTTTTAGGGTTCCGTACCATAAAAGGTGAAAATGGGACACTATTACTAAGACTCCGCTGTCCGTCCGTCTGTCACTAGGTTGTATCTCATGAACCGTTGATATTTGATTTTATTACAGATGATGTATTTCTGTTGCCTCTATAACAACAGATACTTAAAAACAAAACCTTTATGGATACATTTCTGTACTGAGTATTAGATTTAACAATAAACATAATGGTACAAGAACCCTTCGTGCGCGATTTCGACTTGCACTTGACCGGTCTTTCCGTTTATTAATTAGATTTTTTGGCATTTACATTTTATGAGATAGAAAAAATTCTAGAAAAAATTAACACTTCCGCGATTGTACAAGTAAAAATCATACCTGCGACCTTAGGATAACTGGTCCACTGTTCTAACAACATAGCTACCGTTATAACAATATAACATAGTTCACAGAGATAAAACGTGTTAAATGATGAAAGGTGGCCGCCTCAGCCCTTCACCCGCATGGACAGAAGACGAGATCCCATTCCCTTAATCTTCCACCCCATGGCCAAACAACTTGAACAAAAAACTTGAAAAGTAAAGTTTCTATACAATTGCTTTTTATAGAATGTTGCCACATGACAAAAAGTGGTACAGATGTAGTAGATCTTGGGAGATGCGGCACAAGTACCACACAGTACTTATAATTTACACACAATATGAGTGGTTTATAACATAACAATAGCGACTTAAATACTAATTGATTTGATGACGCTTTGAATGTAATTTTTGTATGAGACTTTGTATCTAGTTCATATTGTAAATCTATGGTGGACAATAAATTTGACTAGTTTTACCTAAACCATCTTTTAATATCAGAACATGTAAATGTTGGCCAACTATTACATAACTCATAGTTTTCTAGTCAAAATTAAAGCTGGGTTTGAACATAGAACGTTTGAATTTTTCATTGAAAAAATTGCCACATCAAAATTTGAGAAAAAACTAAACCCAATTTTTTTTCATACTGAATTTCTTTTTTCAGTTGAGCTTATATGAACAATTATTAAAATTTTTAAAATAAATACTTTACCCATTACTTGTATTTAACCATTAATGTTTTATGCTATCAATATTTATGTTTTACTAACAAACGTTTGTGTTAGTCAAAAACAATATAAATTGTTACCCTTATACATTCCTATAATATTTTTTTGTTGTGAATTCTGATGGGTTTTCTGTTGAATAAAAAAAAATCCACACTGCCAAATTAGTAATAGGCATTTATTGACATGTTAATATGTATAAATAAATGTTCCAAACTTTTAAACCCATAATTGAACAAAAAACTTGAAAAGTAAAGTTTTGTATACACTTGCGTTCTATAGAATGTTGCCACATGACAAATAGTGGTACGGACTTAGTAGATTTTGGAAGATTTCTATAAAATTACATTTACTACAGAAGTCCAACTAGATAAATAAAATATAACACAATTCAATATTTGAATTTATATTCCGTGTTATTTGCATGAAATAAGATTATAATTGCAATTTAATTATATCGAGTTTATTCTTTGTTTGGTTTATTAAGTTACGTTTGTAAGGACATTTCTTATTTTATTTTCCCAAGAGTTTATGCCCAACTTTCATTGAATTTGTATGTATAACCACGTTAAGGTATACATATACAATCACGCCTGTTTCCCACTCTTCGCCAATGGTGTTGTTGGTGCCTCGTTCGTTGATCGGCAGGTGCACCACTTGCAGGTGAGGTTTGCTTTGGATCCAAAGATGATAGCTGTATACGTTCCAGTGTAACATACGTTATACACCCAGAAGCAAGGTACCTTCTTGAGTAAAGGTTGGTTCGACGAGGCTTATGAACGTCGACTTAAAAACTACCACTCATATTTAGGTGATAATGTCATTCAGGGTTGCCATATCCCGCAGTTCCGAATCTTTCTATCTGTCAAAAAAAAGAAAAGAAGAGAAATCAATGAAAGCTGGGCATTGAACTCTATAAAGAATCCTCAACTTTGTAAATAGATATTGAGAATGTCAAGTGAATAGTGTTGTTGAATTTGTTATTGCTTGTAATGTTCATTAGCTATTTTATAATGGAACTAATATACAAGTACCCAGTTGATTTGTGTTTTATTTCTATGAATATATGCCTCTTAGAGCTTATAATTTAGGATTTTATATTAGGTTTAAGTTTCAAGACATTTGTTTTTATGAGAATAAATTTTATTCTCATAAGTTCGAAGACATTTATTTATTATTACACACATGCAAATAAAACAAGAAAAAAAACTTGAAAGTAATAAAAAAATTGTGCAGGGTGCAGCTGAGCATTTTAGTTCTAAGCTGAGAAACTGTTTGAGTGGATGCAATTAAGCCAGCAATTAAGTGGACTACAGTCTGTATATAAATTGACCACCACTTAACACCCTTTAATTTTTTTTAATGTGTCACGCCACTACTATGTTACGATCAGGTAAGCAGTCAATGCAGCCCAAAAAATAGAGCGTTCGATACCCGATAAAAATCATGGTAACATGCTAGCAACTCACGGCAGCCTGCATAAATGCCCTACTTAAAAGACCCGGGATTATTGTAAACATGCGCCGGCAGAGAATTTCAAACCCGAATGGTCTTACAGAGGAACTTTTTGTTAGTTCCAGCGCTGATAGACTGCACAATATGAGGGTGGTTCGTAAGACCAGCGGGCGACGAGTTAAGGTCAAAAAATTCATTAGAACATTGTATCATGAAAGTGGTTCAGTGACCAATTACGCAAGACATTTTATTTAGAGCTAGTGGGGCGAGCTCTACTTTGAGCACTGCCAGACAGAGGTTCACTGTACCATCAAATTACGTAAAACTGGGTGTTCTGATCTGTTTCTAATTAAGCGTCCGTTTCCGTAAATAGAGTAAAATATAGACAAGTTTGTAAGGAAAGACTTTCGGGCAAAATTCTAAAAAGAAACCACTAAGTATTATTTTACGGAAAAAAATGTCATTAAGCTATAAAGATGTAAGTGTATAAAATACTTTTCTTTTTCTTTTTTTAATTAATAGCATTATGATATCAAATGTAAATGTTGATTTTAGAACGTTCATTTGTCGCTGATTATGACAGATACCGTGCCGTTACTTTCGTGACAGTGGCAGTGGCAGGCAGTACTTTGCTGGGATTGTCAATGTCATACTTTTGACGTCCCTATCGTCGGTACGATTCCCGTTAGTTGCGACTAGATAAACGATTTATTTACACTTTACCAGCACCTTATGATACATACCTGAAGGTGTGCGAATTCATTAACTCCGACAGCTTATCAGCGGCCTTTCTCTACTGCCAGTCAAGTTGAACAATCTTCAATCTAATCGCCACACCTCTACTTGCATGATACAAATTAATAATATCGTGATGAATAAACAAATTTACGTCATAACGTGTTATGTTGTTGAACTGTGAACATACGTGCCGTACTGCCGTGTAAAAGTTTTTACGATTTTGCGAGATAAATAAAGTTTATAACCTGACTTCGGAAGTCTTCCAAACAAACTTTGAAGGTGTATGATGTCACTCATTAACAACTTTAGTGTAACAGTAGCCAAAGGATTGAGACGTGAGTATATTTTTTGATTTGTTATCTGTTGTATTATAAATGACTGTGAGCACTATCAGATTATTTTTTATTTTTTTTTGTAAAGTTCTAGAATGATGACATAAACTAGCCTGCAACTTGGTTGCAGTATTTTCAAATTTTAGGCTGTTTCTGTTTATTGTATCAATTATCCGTCATATCAACTACATTACCCAGTAGTTAATATTGCAAATAGGTAATCACTTGTCTAAATATAAACAAATAATAATTTACGTGTTCCTCAATTATTATATTTATCATTCTATTAAAGTGTTGTTTAGTTTTGATTCTTACATGAATTTTACAGAGCTCTAAAAACTTATCATTAAATTGTCAAATAAAATAGTGATTAAATATTGTATGTATTAAGTAATTTATTTAATGATTTACACATTTAATTACATCACACAAATAATTACAAAATAAGGTACAATGGTGCTGCTTCTTTCCAATAGAAATTTCTTTCAACAGACCAGAAGGTGGAAACATTTATGATTTTATTTAATTATTTAAAAAGTGATACATTATCAACATATAATTTTACAAAAGTTAAAAGATATTCTCTATATACAACATTATAGAATTTATATGTAGGTACAATAAAAGTAAAAAAAAATAAACACTATAGAACAAAATCGAAAACAATATCCAAAATATTATTAATAAAGTGTAGTGCATTAATACAAAAATGAACTACTTAACTAATTATTTTTTTCAATCTTTAAATTAAGTGAGACTATTTTCTGTCTAAAAACTTGTATGCATGGTTAATTTCTTTTTCATACATAGTTTTGTTTCTAAACTATACATATTTTGCTTTTTTCTCAAGCAAAAACTTTCTTGATAAAATTTTATCAGTCAAAATCAATCTCAACTACACAATTTTCAACTTCCTGTTTTGATTAATTGCATTAATTAATATAAAATACATAGATAACTATCCAGTTTTGTTTACTATTATAACTCGAGAGCAAAGTGGTTACAGAATTTATATATAAAACCAAACTGGCTTTTACCAGTCATTAATGATGCTTGTTTCACATGTTACAATTAAACAGTCAATTAACTTGAATTTTCTTATCAAACACGGATGATAAAGACAAATAATTAAACTTTATGTCAATAGGTCATTTATGTAAGTAGTTTATTGTCTATGAAACTAGTTACAATTATTGCAGGTTTTAATTGTAAGTTTAAATCATCATCATATCCTAGCATTATCCAGTTGCCCTTGGCTTAAGCTTAGGGCCCAGGGTTTGCTAACTGTTCTAACCAGATTTGGTTGAATTTCAGTTATACACTAAGTGTATATAAATAAATAATCCTTTTACAATTACACCAAGTATTTTAGTTCCATGATAAGTATCAGTAAGAACTTGTGTTATAGATACTAAATAACGAATTAACATACATGAATATTTTTTTAAATTTCTAAATACGTATGTAGAAAACACCCAGACCAGGACAAGTATTCCTGTTCAAGCACTCAAACTTCTTTGTCCTGTTGTGGAATTGAAAACACAACCTCAAGAGTGGTGCAGTCACACTGAACTCCATGCTATATTGGTTGTCTAATGTCATAGACGAAGAAACAGCTAGATTAGAGACGAAGAAACAGCTAGATTAGTTTATTTTAGCTATTTTCATAGCATTATGTCATATGGTATGTTATTGTGGGGATCTGCTGCGGACATACATAATATATTTGTACTACAAAAGCGCGCCATAAGAGCTATCTATAATCTTAAGTCCAGAGATTCTCTTAGAGAGATGTTTAAAAGAATTAACATATTAACGGTTGCATCTCAGTATATATTTGATAATATAATGTATGTTCGCAAAAACATTAATACATTTGATAAAAATTCAAAAGTACATAATTTTAATACTAGGAATAGAAATAAGCTCTCTCTGCCAAATTGTCGACTTCACAAAACAAAAAATTCATTTTTGGGTAATAGTATCAGATTTTTTAATAAAATTCCGCAGGAAATAATTGATCTACCATTGGCAACTTTTAAAACTGTAGTTAAAAAGCAGTTTCTTCAAAAGGGGTATTATGCTGTTAATGATTATTTATCGGATAAACAAGCTTGGGCTTAACATTTTCAACTTGTATGTGTATATAAGATTAAAAAGTCAACCAGATCATTGTCGTGACCATCCCTTATTGTACAGGCTCAGCTCAGTTTCACAATACATACTTACTTGACTGTGA
Source organism: Musotima nitidalis (assembly GCA_949126915.1). Lineage (NCBI taxonomy): Eukaryota > Metazoa > Arthropoda > Insecta > Lepidoptera > Crambidae > Musotima > Musotima nitidalis. The sequence goes on from OX421441.1 coordinate 5,071,077, forward strand.
TGGAAGGTTCCCTTAGTGCTACTTTATTGGTTACAGCTTCGGGGGACCCTTTCAGTATCATCAAATATACACTGTGTGTGTCATGTAATAAAAATAATTTAAAAGAGCATAGCCTGTGAGTTTCTTGTCAGTTCTTCTCACAGAGCGGAGGCTCGGAACTGGCACTTGGATTCACTTACACCTAATTTTTATTTATTTGCATGTAAGTGAATCTAAGCTTCGTGATTTCAGGGTTGATATAAATTTTTTTTTTCTCATATATATTTTGTTTTGACGTTTTCAAGTGCTATGTAATAGTTTATGAAATAAAGAACTTTTTACTTTACTTTTTTACTTTCATCTAGTATATCCGAATATAAGCAGAGTGTGTATGGGTACTAGATTACGGGTAATCATAAAAAGTTCTTGTTGTTATTAAGTATGTACATACTTATAAACAAGTAAGTTAAGAAATTATAAAATGTGTTAATGTGACCCGAATTACATTCATTGACTTACTACAAGAAGGACTCTTTCAACCATTGATTTCTCTCAGGTGTTTCAGAAATAAGAGACAAGCGGAAGGTCATTGTCATAAATTTTCTCTAAATAGTGATAAATATGTGTCATTGAGATTTATTTATAAACAGTTTATTGATGAGAGCAGAAATTTCCAATAAAAGCATTGTACCATATTAAGGTCAGCTGACATTAGGGTTGCCAATAATGGTTTTTGCGGAAATTTTTTATGTAGCAAAAATAAAGTACAAGTTCGCCTTTGTACATGTCCTTTTTATTTGAAATTTTTTGTTATTTTTTGTTTTATGTGCAATAAAGAGTTAAAAATACACAGCATAAAAACAAGTATATTTATATGTTGCTATCTGTTTTTTCTGTTGTCTGAATAAAGAAATTATTACTGTTATTATTAATAAGATTCATAAGTAATCATAATCTCATATGCATAATACTTAGAACGAGTAAAAGTCAAAGTTGGTTACGTAAACAGAGTATTTAAGCGTTCTTTATTGGTGTCATAGATGTTATAAAAAAGACAGATACACGAAAAGGAGAACAATTGTCCGTTTTAGAATACGGGTGGCAACCCTAGCTGCCATATCTGGTGCAGTACTCATGACATATCTGGCCTCAAGGTTTGATGAATGAATGAATTGTGGCTTAAATTTTTTAGGTAAATAAAAAGTAAAATAAAAAGTTTAGGTAAAAAATAAGATTATTTGCATACATTAAGAACTACGTATAAAAGTTAACAAAAATCGTGCTTAAAAATCGTTACACCTCCAAATTTGGGATAATTTTTTTTCTGAAATTGTAATTTAAAAAACAATCTCGCTGTTATAAATAAAGTAAACGTCTTTAATTAAAATACCTTAAACTAAACGTCTGTGCCATGTGGTCTCGGCCTAGAATAGTGCCACCCCCTCTCATCTCACGGGGAGTCGTAAGAGTCGACGAATAGAAATTCTACCGGATATAGAAGAGATATAATAATAACATATAAAACATAGTAAATGAGATTGAGTGGTGATAAAGATGATAAATAAGATGCCCTCCCCTTTACCCCCTTAGTCCTCAGTAAACATGTGGGATTGTACTGAGATCTCACATGAGAATTTGAAAAGTGATGTTGCACTGTTTTGTTTCATTTACTAATACGCATGTACGTTCCAGAAACTTAACGGTTAATAATCCCCTGTTATTACACATTAACGTTCGAAATATCACAAATTTTTGAAAATAAAACAAAACTGCAGCCATTACTCTTCACTTTACCGCCAAGAAGTAAGTAGAAGTACACATACGTCTCTGTAACTAGTAATATAGTAAGCAAGTGATGGATTAAAAATTTATTTATTTATTTATTAAAAATAAAATTTAAAATTTATTTATTTATTTATTTATGGATTATTTGTTTTTGAATCATCATTGGACTAAACGCGTATTGGCTCTTATGCGATTCAAACTTCTGTGATGATTGTAAAAAAATTACGAAGCTACGAATGATGCTTTGGCACAAACTTCTTGTTAAATATCTTTGTGTATAGGGTTCCTACCAACATCTTAGGAGTCCAAGCCAACCTCACCTGCAAGTGGTGCACCTGTCGATCAACGGACGAGGCTTTGGCGATCACAAAAGTTTCCGGTAAGCGGCAATAACTCGCTACGTATTACGTGGGGCAAACAATATAAGTGGAGATATGTGGGCGTATGTTATGCCTCTGCCTACCCTTTCGGGGAAATACTTACATTTAAAATTTTAAATATTTAAAAATACTTACATTGACACCCCTATATATTTTTGAATATGTAAATGGCTCATATTTAATGTGTCATCAAAATTAATAAATTACCAACCTAACCTAACCTTTTTGTACATCAAAAAATTCTGATGGAGCACCTAATCCCCTATTAGATGCTAGATCAGTATTTTTGATGATCAAAAAAGTATTTTTTAGAGGTTCAGTTTATTATATTCCTATGTAAATTAGTCCGTAAGAACCCCGATAAATACACTCAAGTACAAGATGAAATTCCTCAATCTCATGGTCTACAAGTTAGCCACACCTTTCACAAAGTTGCACATAGTGAGCTCGGGTACCAAGTATATAATAAGTTACCCAAAAATATTAAATGCATAACTAAAGATTCTAAGTTTTATATTAATTTAAAGGAACATCTATTGCAAAATGCTTACTACAGTCTGAACGAATACCTACATTCTTAAACATATAATTGAATAGTTAAATACATTTAATATAATTAGTAAAAACATAATGTATGTATAGTTGATTGATTTTTATGGTTGTTTAATTTCTAATGTATTTAATTTCTATACCTATATAATAATACAAGGAAGAAATGTGTTCCTATTTTAAATTGTGATACCCTTGCAGGGTTCATTTGAGGACAAAATGTTATTTTTAAGACCTAATTGTACACCAAATGAAAGAATTATGATTATTATTATGAAACAGGCGTGATTGTATGTATGTATGAATATCCTTGTGAGTTATGTATGACGTCTATTTCGAAACAAAGTTCAGACCTTGTCTTACCTTCTATTGTGTGGCACTCGTAGAAAACATCTATTGTTTGTAAAAACATTATATATATATATTATATTATATCGATACACATGTAAATACATATATGACAACTCAGTTTTTGGTGTGAAGCTAAGTAAGATACCTAATTAGGAACCCCTCCCTGGACTGGTATCCATCTACACTGGACAGCAAATAAACCGGGCCACCCGCTACCTTGGAATTTTGATTCGATTTTCTCAAAAAGTATAAACCTCACAACTATCAAAGTTACACCCACAAAAAGTGCGTTTCATGTTGAAGTAAAGTAAAAAGTAAAAAAAATATTTATTTCATAAACTATTATAAATAGTACTTGAAAACGTCATGATCACAAATGAAAAAAAAAACAATCGAAATAATATTACACTAAATCACGAAGCTTAGATTCACTTACATGCAACAAAACAATTTAAAAATAAAAAATAATTAAGTGTAAGTGAATCTAAGTGCCAGTTCCGAGCCACCGCTCTGTAAGAAGAACTGGCAAGAAACTCACAGGCTATGCTCTTTTAAATATGTCCATTAGTTTGGTACTAGAATTACAATCTTCATTTGTCTGTGAAGCTATACAATGCAATATAACATAACCTTAACAATATTTATGTTTTCAAGTCATTCATATTAGAATAGCCTGTATGAAACGGCAGATTAATCCCAAGCATTTTTATCTGCCATATAGTCTTTAATAGAATAATATCCCTTTGAAGACAGCTTGTGTTTTATTGATAATTTAAATTTATTTAGGCTCAATTGCTGTATGTTGCTTGGGATTTTATTGTAGAATCGCACACATTGACCTTTAAAAGATTTGTTTATCTTTTGGAGCCTAGTGGCAGGTACAACTAATTTATGCTTATTCTTTGTGTTTAGGTTATGTACACAGCTTTTCTTACTAAATTGATCAGTATTCTTGTGTACATAAACCAGGTTATCATAAATGAATTGACCGGCCACTGTTAAAATACCAATTTCTTTAAACTTTTCCCTTAGTGAATGTCCACACGGGAGATTATAAATTGCTCGAATAGCCCTCTTCTGCAGCACAAAGATTGTTTGAATGTCTGCGGCACAACCCCACAGAAGAATACCATAGGACATAACACTATGGAAATAGCTATGATAAATTAGCCTAGCTGTTACAACGTCTGTTAATTGGCGAATTTTCTTTACCGCGAATGCTGCAGAGCTAAGTCTACTCGACAATTCACCAATATGTGGGCCCCACTGTAGCTTAGAGTCTAAAGTAATCCCTAAAAACTTGGTAGTATCCACAAGGGTCAACTCATCCTCCTTTACCATAATAGTAGAATTTGCCTGTCTGACGTTAGGCGTCACGAATTTAATACATTTCGTTTTAGCCCCATTTAATAGCAAATTGTTAACGTCAAACCAGTGCACCACCTTCGAGATCGCACTGTTTACTTCGTCTAAATTCTGATTTCGTTTTAACTTAAACAATAATGATGTATCATCAGCAAACAAAACTATCTCGTGGTTTTCTTTAACAAAATATGGCAAATCATTCATATAAATCAAAAACAAAAACGGACCGAGAATCGAGCCCTGCGGTACCCCCATTTTTACAACAGACCCCTGAGATCGCTTTCCATTAACCTCAACCCTTTGAATCCTATCACTTAGATATGAAGTGAGAAGATTCAATGCGGAGTTTCTTATTCCGTAATATTCTAATTTTTTTATCAATGCTTCATGAGGAACACAGTCAAAAGCTTTGGACAGATCGCAAAAAATACCTAAAGCGTCCAAAGAATTATCCCAAGCATCAAATATATGTTTTAAAAGCTCAACACCTGCATCGGTTGTAGAGCGACCCTTAGTGAATCCAAATTGTTTTGAATGCATTAATCCATTTTTATTGAAAAATATTAACATCTGGTTGTAAACAAGTTTTTCAAAAATTTTACTAAATGTAGGCAGCACTGAGATAGGTCGAAAATTTGTTGGGTCTGTTGTACTGCCCGATTTATATAATGGAATGATTTTACTTTCTTTCATTAGATCGGGAAATTTGCCGCAATCTACACATTTATTAAATATTGTTTAAGAAATGACCACAAATTTATCCAAAGTACCCTCAATTCACATTGTAATCAAGCAACAAACACAATACCAACGATTTGCTCTGTTTTGACTAGAGTTTGCGATTAGCGTTCTTTTTTTCTAAATGAGGATAGTCGGATTTTTCTTATAATTTCTTTGGTTGCCTCCATTATTTGCTCCAGACGCGTGTATTTCTGCTATTTTCTTCGGTCAATAATGGATACGACGCCTCAAGAAGCAGCTTAAGCTGTAGCACTACTTCAAGCAGGCTTTTCGCCACGTGAAGTCGCTCGGAGACTTCGAATCAGCAGATCTTCGGTACAACGGGCTTACAGACGATACTTAGAGACTAGAGCATTCGATCGCCGTCTAGGTACGGGCAGACCTAGGGCTACATCAGCAGCAGATGAACGTTATATCCAACGTACTGTTTTGCGAAATCGCCGCCTCAACGCAGTTGAAGTCCAACGAAGTCTGCGTGACGAACGCCAAGTGGTCATAAGTTCAGATACCGCTAGAAGGAGACTTGCTAAACGAAATCTGGCTCCAAAGAGAGCTGCTACAGGCCCAAAATTAACCGTACCCTACCGTAGAGCACGACTCGAATTTGCCCGAGAGCATAGGGATTGGACGTTAGAGCAGTGGGGCAATGTACTCTTTACTGATGAGACTAGGGTGAGTCTACAAGGAAGTGATCGACGTCAGAGAGTATTATACGCACTTTTTGTATGTGTAAGTATAGTTGTGAGGTTTATACTTTTTGAGAAAATCGAATCAGAGTTCCAAGGTAGCGGGTGGCCCGGTTTATTTGCTGTCCAGTGTAGATATGGTAAGGGGGCTGAGTATCACCCGGTAGGGCGGAGGGCTGAGCGCTGTTTAACCATAGAATCTTCGAGAAGTCGGCCACTCACGCTATGAACGTCGTGATAGGTCGGTTCGTTGCGTTCCCTAAAAAATGGTTAAGCAGAACGCATCTTCTCATGTCTGCTGTGTTTGTCCGTAATTATGTTAATATTGCTAGAGAGTTTTGTCTTCTGTTCTTTTGGATCAAATTTCAAGTGCTATGTAATAGTTTATGAAATAAAGAACATTTTACTTTTACTTTAAGGTTAATGATAAATCTCCCTCCATTTTTCCCAGGTCTAAGACAAAAGACGGACATATACGACAAACTACTACCGAACCGTAAAGGAAGCCATGTTACCAGGGACGACACACCTAAACTCAAGATGGAGAAATGTCTCATCGTCTCCAAGGTCACCAGATACGAATATGAGAAGTGAGTATTTTTTTATAGTTATCAGATCAGGTACCTGGCAAATTGTGCTTTTTAGGATCTTATTATATTTGAGCGTCTGTTGCTCTGAAGGTATGTGATATACACTTGATCATCATCATCAGCCCAAAGACGTCCACTGCTGAACATAGGCCTCCCCCATTAGCTTACAATATGACCAATTGCAGGCGGCCTGCATCTAAAGTGATTCTGTAAAAAAAAATACTTTATTCTCTTTAAGATCAACAGGATCATTTAGATTCGTCAAATTTTTATACACAAAATAAAAGTTCCATTATTTTTCTTATTAACAACAATGAAAGAGATATGAGCGGTACTATAATCAGGAAATAAAAGAAAATAGATTCTTTGTCAAGGTTTGTCAGTTTATCTGTCTGTAGTGGATTTTTTCTCAAGATTTGTCAGTCGGTCGGTTACTCTTATAGCGCGGATCTGTCAGTCAGCGTGTCGTGATTCTAAAGGGGGAGTGGATTGTTCGTCAGTCAGTCAGTCTGTTGGTGACTCTAACGAGGCTTCCAAAAAGGCAACGAGATTGAGAAGAATGCCTTAAGGAACTCAACTCGGCTTTTTTTATATTGTCTTAAAATCTAACACATCCCGTACAAGATCATCCGTCTAGCTCGCAGGTTGACGTTCCACGAAAGGGTATACCGTTGATGGAAAACTCTAGAACGTTTCTGTCCCAACGGCTGTCAGTTCTTCTTGCTATGTTCCTCACTGCTCCTTCAGCTTGTTGATTCTTTGAGCTATGTCGGTGACATTAGTTCTTCTACGGATCTCCTTAGACTCAGTGTCAGAGTTTTACTGACTTAAAACCATCCATAGAGGACCTTGAGCCCTTTATGTTTCGGAGCCGCGGTAACTCTTTGGAAAAATCCCGCAAACCATCCAGAAACAGAGTGGGTACCTCGGCTGTCCAAAACCAAAACCTAGCTAGAGACATTTTAATTACTACTCGTAATCATCTTGAAAATATTTATTTTAAAGTAAAGTAAAGTAAAGTAAAGTAAAAAATTATTTATTTCATAAACTATTATACATAGTACTTGAAAACGTCATGATTACAAATGAAAAAAAAAAAAACAATCGAAATAATATTACACTAAATCACGAAGCTTAGATTCACTTACATGCAACAAAACAATTTAAAAACAAAAAATAATTAAGTGTAAGTGAATCTAAGTGCCAGTTCCGAGCCACCGCTCTGTAAGAAGAACTGGCAAGAAACTCACAGGCTTTGCTCTTTTAAATATGTCCATTAGTTTGGTACTAGAAATACAATCTTCTTTGTCTGTGAAGCTATACAATGCAATAAGTTAAGGTTATGTACCTTAACAATATTTATGTTTTCAAGTCATTCATATTAGAATAGCCTGTATGAAACGGCAGCTTAATCCCAAGCATTTTTATCTGCCATATAGTCTTTAATAGAATAGTATCCCTTTGAAGACAGCTTGTGTTTTATTGTTAATTTAAATTTATTTAGGCTCAATTGCTGTATGTTGCTTGGGATTTTATTGTAGAATCGCACACATTGACCTTTAAAAGATTTGTTTTTCTTTTGGAGCCTAGTGGCAGGTACAACTAATTTATGCTTATTCCTTGTGTTTAGGTTATGTACACAGCTTTTCTTACTAAATTGATCAGTATTCTTGTGTACATAAACCAGGTTATCATAAATGAATTTTAGAAAATGTGTCTTAAAAATATGTCTTTTTCTAGATTTTGGTTTTGGACAGCCGACCTGTATAGATCAAGTACTTGGCGAATATGGCACTATGAGATCTGGGGAGAGAAAGAAGAATGGAGAAATTTTGATCACAAGCCTCAGACTGTACAATGATGATTTTACAGTGTCAGATGTACCTGACCTAGTTCAGTTGTAGAACGTACCTTTCACCGTTGTAAAAATCTAAAAACAGCCTAGTATAAGGTTTTTTTTATACAACCAAGTGAAAGCAAGTCAGACTTTTTACTTATATTTTTCGTACATACATACATAATATCACGCCTGTTTCGCCTAGGGGTAGGCAGAGGCAGAAGCTGCAACCCAGGTACTGTCCCCCGCCTTTTTCTCAACAAGCGGTGGGCGTCGTCGGAAGATTTTTAGTGGGTAGGACTGCTGGCAGTCGCGTCTGCCGCAGTGAGCCCCACACTCCCCTCTCGGTCCCCCTTTTGCCGGAAGGCAGTGCGTAAAGACATTTTGTTACCGACCTAAATAAAAAAAATGGTGAGAACCCTATACACCCGTACCCATTTTTCGTAAGATTTGGGAAATAGACGGGTCTGGGATATAGGGGACATTTTGCGAAAAGGACATTCTACGACTAGACCCTTGACCTCCCCTATTACTTTAGCCAAGTCCCAAAACGAACCATCATTAACCAAAGAGTTTCGTATAATATTATTTCCCCTTTATCACATCAGCGTCGTTCAGTAAACACATGTCACCATAAGAATTAAATATATCTTGATTTAGATTAAAATATAAGCAAACAATCTGTTTAATTACTAGAAAGTTTTATAATTTATTTTATCAGCGTGTTCTTTACATGCATTGTCAGTGATTTTGATAAAGTAAAGTAAAGTACATAAGCCAGCTCTGGGGAGGGTTGTGTTTGGTATTTCTTTGAAAGATCGCATTTAGAATAAAGTGGTCAGAATCCCAACTAAAGTAACCGACATAAATTGGTTTTAAACCTGGTTTAACTTTAAATCTTATTTTGTAATTAGTCCCTAAAGGATTAGCAAGCAAAGGCGTGTACTAAAATTTCGTATAGTTTAGGTATAGTTTGTATCTGGATTTTAATTCGCTGGGCTTAGTCTCACTTTACAACGCCGCTGAATAGAATGGAAGCGACTTTCTGCGTATATATAGTATAACAACTTTATGTCAATTGTCTACCACCACCTACATCTACATCTACCACCCAGTACGCCCGCCATAATTGTCAATTTGACAGGCACCACAGACTGCTATAAAAACCATAGTATTAACAAATAAGTTCTTAATATAATAATCTTAAATTAATTAAAGACTATATGGCAGATAAAAATGCTTGGGATTAAACTGCAGTTTCATACAGGCTATACTAAAATGAATGACTTGAAAACATAAATATTGTTAATGTTATGTTATATTGCATTGTAAAGCTTCACAGACAAATGAAGATTGTAATTCTAGTACCAAACTAATAGACATATTTAAAAGAGCATAGCCTGTGAGTTTCTTGCCAGTTCTTCTTACAGAGTGGTGGCTCGGAACTGGCACTTAGATTCACTTACACTTAATTATTTTTTGTTTTTAAATTGTTTTGTTGCATGTAAGTGAATCTAAGCTTCGTGATTTAGTGTAATATTATTTCGATTGTTTTTTTTCCATTTTTAATCATGACGTTTTCAAGTACTATGTATAATAGTTTATGAAATAAATATTTTTTTTACTTTATTAAATTTAACAAAAGAAAGGATCTTTCGCCGAATCGCTTCAAATCTGTGAGTGTCAGACGAGGTTTATTAATTCTTATCGTATGTCAAACAACTCATACATAACTCTGTCATGTATCGATTCTGGAAATATTTGGTTAGTATTCCAGTTGTTTACGCTAACTGCTTTTATCTAGGGTCGAGTGTGTAATTGTATTATAATATCAGAGGAAAAATATCTATATTTTTATGATGTTTGTCATTATAAACATCCAGGGGTTATTACGAAACCAGGTTTTTAAACTAGTGAACTTTACGCTACAGATTTTGGTGCATTTTTTTTGTAATAGATTGAGTGATTTGAAAGGAGGTTGGGTTTAGTTTAGTTTCAAAACTGCCTGTAATACAAAATTTGACTTTTTATGCCATCTAGCGTAAAATTTGGAGATCAATCGATTGAAATATCTCATAATTATTTCAGCCCATTAACGTCCCACTACTGAGCACGAGCCTCCTCTCACATATCAAGGTGTGAGGGTATTGGGTCATACTCCACCACGCGGACCCAGTGCGGATTGGCGGTGGCAGGTGTATGGCGTCCTGCTGTTAGTATTTATCAAGCCGCCCATTAGGCCTCTAACATGGCTTAACGACTACCACATTTTTAGCGATAACCGGGACCTACGGCTTAACGTGCCTTCCGAAGCACGCAAGCGCTCGATATCAAATGCCACAAAAACGGTCACCCATCCAAGGACTGACCTCTATAAACTCTGCTGTACTTCGGTGATCGTTTCCGACGACTGAGCACCGCAGAGCTGCGAGCGCTTCTAATAATAATATCTCTCAAGTCCCATAAATTAATTTTGTAATTTAGTTATGAATTAATTGGAATAACACTGCAATTAGTGCCTTAACTATGAGAAATAAACAGTTTGTACTTCCTCCTATAAAATTTGCTTAAAAAGACATTTGAAAATTAGGATGACGATATGTAGATCACAAGGATCAGCCGGCCGCTAATATTTAAAAAAAAACCGAAGCAAAGTTATATCGTGCCCCTCGTGCCACTAGTTTCAGAATAATAACTAAGCTATAATTAGATTTATTATGTTATTTGATCGTTATCGTGTTACGTTATTATATCGTCACAATGGTTAATAAATAACTAACGTAAATGTTATGCTTAGTTGTGTAACATGCACTTATTTGTTTGACGTAATATTTGTTTAGGTAAATCTACATTGCGATGATGTACATAAAATAGCTAGATTAATATATTGCCGTGTGGTACCGGCCTAGAATAGTGCCACTCCTTCTCATCTCACGGGGAGTCGAAAGAGTCGACGAAGAGAAATGTTATCGAATTATGGGCAACAGCGTAATCCTGCGTACTAGCAGCGGCGCGTAAGTCTAGCGATGAACAAAATTTGGAAGGGATAGCTGCGCATAGAGTGAGTGAGAGAGTACGACTGGAGAGCCAATGAACGCTTACGCACGCCGTTTCTCTCCCTTGCGATACCTTATTTTCAACTACTGCGCATAAACGGTCAGCGCTAGACTTTCGTGCCGCCTACTGTAAGTCTACCGCTGAACGAAACTCGGAGGGGATAGCTGCGCATAGGTACTGTCGCGGACGGAATACAATTATTACTTTAATTAATTAAAGGCAAAATATTATTAATGACATTGTTTTAATGTATGTCGCGCCAAATGATAAGTCGCGCACGCAAATGTTATACTTTAATAAATAGTAATGTGAAAGTTTTAAGTACAAAAAACAAAAACAACAATTAACAGCGATAACAACATAATTTCGGAACGCGACTGTACACTGGAAGTGCGCGGGGCGTCGTATCGTATCGGTGCGGGTGACGGAATGCGACTGGAGAGCCAATCACGACCGCCCTTCATCCCTCTTCACCCCCCAAGTTACCTTATCGGGCACTTTTATGTTCGCCAGCGCCTCGTCCGTTGATCGGCAGGTGAACCACTTGCAGGTGAGGTTGGCTTGAGCTCCTCAGATCTTGGTAGGAGACCTATACACCTTTTATTTATTTATACACCTATATATATATACACCTAATATATTTATTTTTTAATCTCGAATAATATTACAAATAAAACTAAGAACAAACACACGCACAAACTAACAAAGGAACCACTGGTTTGGGGACCACTGGATACGGTGTATAATGCGTATATTATATAAACAATTTAGAAACATAGTTTTAATTTTGTGTATAATTGAGTAACAATATTTTTTTTATCATATATTGCTATTATTCTATTAAAAAGGCTTAAATCGTGTACTTCTTTCTCTTTTATCAATATAATATGATGTTAACGTCGCTGTTGACTAAAATAAATACATATCAAGTAATGAATTTTGCTATCGCCATGATATCCGAGTTCAAAATCCTAATTAGTCGACACGGTATTACTATAAAGCTATTCCTTCTGTCATCATTATTAAAGTTAAATTCTGACAGCACGCCAGTTTCGCTTCACACTTTTTACAATTCGCACTGGGACCGCACTGGGGACCGCACGGAGTATAAAGGTGAACGCACACTTATCAGAGCAAATAGCGTCGAACAAAATGAACTTTTAAATTTCTGCTGAGAAAACCTATTTACACTTCCAGATTCGACGCGGCAGGTGTGCAGACTTTCATAGGATATAGATAATTCAAATTTTGTTTCCTTCGACTTGGATAAGTGTGCGTTTACCTTAGTAAAGTAAAAGTAAAGTAAAAAAAATATTTATTTCATAAACTATTATACATAGTACTTAAAAACGTCATGATTACAAATGAAAAAAAAAACAATCGAAATAATATTACACTAAATCACGAAGCTTAGATTCACTTACATGCAACAAAACAATTCAAAAACAAAAAATAATTAAGTGTAAGTGAATCTAAGTGCCAGTTCCGAGCCACCGCTCTGTAAGAAGAACTGGCAAGAAACTCACAGGCTATGCTCTTTTAAATATGTCCATTAGTTTGGTACTAGAATTACAATCTTCATTTGTCTGTGAAGCTATACAATGCAATATAACATAACATTAACAATATGTATGTTTTCAAGTCATTCATATTAGAATAGCCTGTATGAAACAGCAGTTTAATCCCAAGCATTTTTATCTGCCATATAGTCTTTAATAGTCTTTAATAGTTCTTAAGTATGACTTGAATCGTTCTGCAAAGGATTTCAATACGTCGACGTTACCCCAATGCAATTTGACAAACAAACAATCAATCAAATTAATGAAATATTTAGATCTTCCGATATCGCCGAAAAATATTTGTGATTAAACAAATTAAGGTCATACAATGATAATCAAAAGAAAATATGCTGATGTATTGCGTAGTTAATACCCATAATCGAATAGAATAGATCTTTATTGCTAAGACTGTGTACATTCTGCTGGTGTTCATGCATTACATTAGTAACTACAGTTTACAGTAATTTATATAACATACAAATCATCATCACAGCCCATTAACGTCCCACTACTGAGCACGAGCCTCCTCTCACATATCAAGGTGTGAGGTTACTGGGTCATACTCCACCACGCTGACCCAGTGCGGATTGGCGGAGGCAGGTGTGTGTCGTCCTGCTGTTAGAATTTTTCAAGCCGCCCATTAGGCCTCTAACATGGCTTAACGACTACCACATTTAGTGATAACCAGGACCAACGGCTTAACGTGCCTTCCGAAGCACGGAAGCGCTCGATATCAAATGCCACACAAACGGTCACCCATCCAAGGACTGACCTCTGTAAACTCTGCTGTACTTCAGCGATCGTTTCCGACCACCGAGCACCGCAGAGCTACGAGCGCTTCAACATACAAGTAGTTACTTAATATTATTCGTAAAAAAGTATTCATTTAAGTTTTAAAATGGTTTATTTATTAGCCAGGCTTTAATCTCCAGAGGCAAATTATTGAATACTTTTATACTGGTGTAAAAAGCACTCTTATAGTATAATTACATGAGGAATGCATATATTATGTTTATGTTACAGTAATAGTGATTAAATAGTTATTATATATAATGACTGGTCATTATATATAATGGCCAAATTCACTAGAAAAAGTAATAAATTAATCACTTTGTCTGGACATTATTCATAATAACGTGTCAAAGTTAGTCAAAGTAATAAATACGGTCTATGACCTATTCCAAACTAATTTAGGTGGGCTGCATAAAATGTTTTTTAATGGTAAGAAAAAAAAGAACCTCATCCTACCTAACCCATAAAGAGAAGGTATCTCTTTTTGGGTTAGGTTGAGGTTATTTTTTTTTTTACTATTAAAAAAAAATTTATTATAATAGTTGCAGCCCACCTAAATTAGTTTGGACTTTTTTTGTTTTTATTTTGTAATTACTATATTATAATTTTAAACGCATACCTACGTGTTTTATTACATTATCCAAGTCATCGAAGATATTATATATAATAGCTAGTTAATGTGATTAATTTTGTGTCCATTATCACTTTAACCAAACTGAGTAGATATTATGCATAATGGCTAGCCATTATACATAATATCCAGATTTATTACTTTGGCTGTAACATTTATACTGATTGCGCACACTATAGCGCGATGTTTTTACATCAGATAACTCAGGGACACATTCTATATGCTGTGACGTCATATATTATGAAAGCTTTATCTCTGAAAGTGGGTTTTTAAGTCTGTTTAAACATATTATGATGCGTGTTATTTGATTGCGGTGAAAGATATTTTGCACACTTAAGCCATGCTGATATCTTAATTCTTCATAATCATTCAGGACAGAGAAAATACTACCCTGTCGCACGCTGCTGCCTATCATCTACATCAGCTCCTTTCGCTATATGTCACTCACTTGAGTAAAATTACTCATTACCAAATTAAGCAGGCGGGGCGGTGTCCGTAGTTCAGACTACGGGTAATGCTGCTTCCCATAATTTGAACCTTTTTGCTTAAACTGTCATCATGTTTCGCTTAATGCCCCCCTGCTACATGCGTATCCTGCCGATCTCCTCATTTATTTATAAGGTTCTTTCTGCTTTCTTTTCAGACATTGCTACGAAAACGTATCCGATGAAGAGTTGGAGAAGATCCTACGAAAGAGGGGGTCTGACTACGACTTTATGATGCAGAGCCACAGGGAGCAGAAAGCGTTCGAAGAAAATGTGGCGAGGAGTCTCAAGGACTTCGGAGTGAAGGTCGAGATGGCTAGTAGGTAAGCGAAATACTTATATTACTCATAGATTACCCAGGGAACAGAAGACTTCAGGAGAAAAAAGTATGTGTCAAGGACTTCGTTGTGAAGGTCGTAATGGCTAACAGGTTAGTAAAATAATTACATTCCTCGTTGATCAGGGGGCCTACCGCCGAATTCGATGGATTACCTGTAATCCATCTAGTCAAACTTTGTTTACGTTCATTAATACGTACCGGGGAATCTGCCGACAGCCACCTCTCATTCATGACCTTCAGTTCGTGACAGACCAATAGGTAAATGGAGAACGCCATTTTGTTTCGATTTCCATGAGTTCGGCGGTACGACAGAATCAATTCGAAATCCATTTTGCCTTATAATAGATTGCCATCGAACTCGGCGGTAGGCCCTCAAGCAGAAAGCTGAAGGCGTTTAGAGAAAATGAGACGAATGTCATTACGTGTCAATAAGATTCTGTGTCAAGGACTTCGAAATAAAGGTCGAGATGGCTGCAGGTAAGAGAAATACTTTACATTCCTCGTAGAACCAATGCAAGAAGAAGCAATCTACAAGCAATGTCAATAGGGAACAGAAGACATCAGAAGAAAATGAGACCGATATAATTATGTGCCAATATGAATAAATGGAAAAGTCTTCGTAATGAAGTTCGCTGGCTGGCAGGTTAGCAAAATACTGACATTCCTCGTTGATCAGACAGGACTTCAGTTTCCTGACTCAGCGTATGGAGAAAAGGAAACGAATAGTGTCTATGTCTTCGTGGTGAAGGTCGTAATGGCTTATAGGTAAGTGAAATAATAATAGTGGATCAGACAGGAAATATAAGAATATTTTAAAAGTTGATGCTTGCAATACATACAATACAGTAGACAGGAAAAATTTAGGTCAAAGGGTCAAAGTCGTCATAGTGAAGGTCGAAATAGCTAGCGAGATAGCGAAAATACATTCGTAGTTTATCAGACGGAACTTCTATCAGACAGTTCATTTTTTTCCTTAAAATGACCATTTCATTATTAGGAGAAAATGAAATCGTCAACGGAAAAGACTTAGTGGTTAGCGGGTGTTAATACTACTTAAAGTCTTCATTGATTACATGAGGACCTTCTACTTCAAATGCCTCTCCAACAAAGTGAAGGTTAGCAATAGTTTCCGCTTATTTAGTACTGTCTTGCGCGTGGAGAAATAATCTTAACGTCTTTATCTTTATAGTACTGGTCTAAGGCCACTCGAACAGACCAGGGTTTAAGGGATTCGAAAAAAAAAAGAAAAAAAAGTGTTTATTCAGTTAACAAAAACAAAAATTTTACACTTCTGCCAACCTGCACGGCAATTTATTGGCAGATGTAGCTCCCATTTCATTACATTTTGTTATATAAATATTAATGTGGATAACACTGAATTAAAAATTTTAAGGGTTAATCAAAAATAGATCATTTTCCACTACTTCTTTGTAAAGTGTCTGAAAAACCCACCAGTGATGTAAATAAAAATCACGCATATACGTGGGAATCGAACCCACGACTTCAGGAGCGGAGTGCAGGTATACTGACCACCACGACATATCGGTCGTCAATAATTGCATAACGTCTTGTTAAAAGAACTTCCAAGACGCAAAATTGTTGCTTTAATTCAGGCCATTAACACATGAACCGACTTAGCGGTGCCATCTTATCTATATGACATTTATAAAGCAATAACAACGTGATGTTGCAATAACATTATTTCCTGAAACGTAAATAGACTTAGAGATAATTTCACATCCGATATTACACTTATAGAAATCTAATTCGACCTTCAGAAAGTAAATGCCATTGTTCTGTCTATTTTCGCATTTTCTATACTTGTATATGTATGTGTGCTGTGTAGTACCGGTCTAGAACAGTGCCACCCCCACTTATCTCACGGGGAGTCGTAAGAGTCGACGAAGAGAAATGTTACCGGATGAAGGGCAGCAGCGTCATCCTGCGTACTGGCTTGAACTGCGATCACCAACCCGCCTGTCCAGCGTGATTATGGGCAAATCCTACCTCCCATATCCTACCTCCAATAGAATGTAATCTATTGGGGAGGCCAATTATCAACAGAGGACTTTGTTATATTATATATAGTGTTATATTATATTGCATTGTATAGCTTCACAGACAAATGAAGATAGTCATTCAAGTACCAAACCAATGGATAAATTTAAAAGAGCAATGGATAAATTTAACGTAGCCTGTGAGTTTCTTGCCAGTTCTTCTTACAGAGCGGTGGCTCGGAACTGGCACTTAGATTCACTTACACTTAATTATTTTTTGTTTTTAAATTGTTTTGTTGCATATAAGTGAATCTAAGCTTCGTGATTTCAGTGTAATAATATTTCAAATGTTTTTTTATATTTAATTTAATGTTGACGCAAGTACTATGTTATAGTTTTCGAAATAAATAATTTTTGACTATGACTTTGACAATATTCTGGCTACACGGCACACTGCTGTTAGATATTTCCAAGAGTCTAGTCAAAGACGGCGTAAAGTGGTCTTTTAAGGGTTGGCAAAGAAATCTATGGGTAGTGGTAATCACTTTTCGTCAGGTAGACCGTACACTTTAGTGAGTGGAATTTTGTTAAATAAAAAGTTTTTGACTAAATTGCGTTGGACATATCGTCGGGGATAGTGCAAATCCGCGTAACTAGCATTGGATAATTCCGCGTGAATGAAAATTTTTGTAAATTTAAGTTAATGCATGTAATTGTTGCAGAGCCTAAATTATGTACTTTCAATTAAATTATTTTACAACAAGAGATAGAACATATAATGAATTATATAATGTGTAAAAATGAGCCCAAAACTAGTTGAAATAAGAAACTTATTATTCTTTTTTACCTTCCCCTGTAAAAATAGGTCCATTGCAGATACGCGGACTTTACGTATGGTAGTTTCGCGGACTTTACGTATGGTAGTTTCGCGGACTTTACGTATGGTAGTTTCGCGGATTTGCACTTTCCCCGACGATAGGTATTCCCGTGTGATAAAATATTTATTTTTTTCCTAAAAAACTTTTCATTTATATTTTGAGTAAGTATTGCAAGCTTTTATAGGCAGTGCTGACACCTATCAGATGGACCGTATGCCATCATGTAAGTATCATCTTGTGGTATAAAAAGTAACTCCTCTCATCATCACATCCTAGCATTATCCCGGTTGCCCTAGCCTTAAGCTTCAGGCCTAAAGTCTGCTCACTGGTGTAACCAGATTTTGGCATAATTCCACCTCTGACATGGAGCGAATGTCGATTGACCTCCGTAACCATAGGCCCATAGTCAGGCAACACATCTCAGAACCGTGCGTCATCACTGGCAACACACACTGGTCGAAGAAAGTGAGTACTTATAAGCCATTGAGTAAGTATAATCATTAATTAACAAAACATGTTTGTGATGTACTTAATCGTTTCGCACTTGCCACTTTTATTTTAACCTTGGCATGAGTTGATAAATATAAGTCGTACGTAAACAGAATGAAGATAATAAAAAAAATCTTACAGATATAAATAATTTGCCACCCGCGTATTCTTATTTTTAACTCATTTTGATAACTTATGATTTGATGGTTACAGAGGTGTATAGGGATCCTAACAACATCAAATGAGCCCAAGCCAACCTCACCTGCAAGTGGTGCACCTGCCGATCGACGCACGAGGCTCTGGCGAACATAACAGTGCGGGCACGGGCGAGCCTATTGCCGCTTACCGGGGTAAGCGGCAATTGGCTCGCCATTATTACATGGGACCAACTATATACCTAATTGGCGAAATATGCCTCTGCCTACCCCTTCGGGGAAACAGGCGTGAATGTATATATGTATTTGTAGCAAAGGATACTTTTGGCACAAATATCTCTAGATGCAATGAAACGTGTCAAATGTTGACGCTTCTCCCTTTATAAATAAACGGTTTCTTTTCTTTTTTGGATTTTGTTTGAAAGAACATGTATTTTGTTTACAGATTGACCTACAAAGATGACTTGATAAACTGGTGCGACATGGTAGTGCCGTGTGGAGGCGACGGCACCTTCTTGCTGGCTGCTTCTAAAGTGAGAGATGCCAAGTAAGTGTACATACATATTTCGATGCTGTTGTTTCAGTTATGCTGTTATTTTAGTTGGAACCAATCAAATACTGTGCAGTCTGTTATGAAAAAAAATAAAAAAACATTGATTGCCACACAAAACAAAAACAAGATAAATTATTACATTTAAAAAAAAGTGTTAGGTGGTGGCAATGGGTGTCATCTTTATCACCACTCAATCTCATTTACTATGATGATTTATATGTTATTAATATATATCTTATTTGACACTGGCTAAATGTGCTAAGCGTATTAGGCCGTTATATAAAACAAAAAAAGTATTGTTACCTGTCAAAAGGGCGATACATCAGCGTAATGCTGCTGCAATATATAGAGCGCTCTTACTTTTCTGGACTGCTTCGACTGCTTTCCATCAGACAGGATATGGTAATTATGACGTCACAAAAAAAACATCTCGGAACATTAACGTCTTACTACTAAACATGGGCTTCATAAATAGGCGTTTCATTGTGTCGATTTATTTTGGTAGTTTATTGTGCCGTGTGGTACCGGTCTAGAATAGTGCCACCTCCTCTCATCTCACGGTGAGTCGACGAAGAGAATTCCTACCGCAAGATCGGCAGCAGCGTCATTCTATATACCTCCGTCACACACTGCACCTCGCGCTGCTCCTCGCCTTGCTTATCGCGCTGCCGCGATGTTGCCCTCTCCATCCACACACTGCTCAACTCGCGCGAATAATCGCGACGCTACGCACTTGGTTACTCGCCATTGCAGAGCAATGGACGTAGACTCGCTGGCTCCGCAGACAATAACTCTATAAACAGTAACGACTTCTCGTTACTCCATTCATCGGCGCACGCGAGTGTGTAGCAAGGCACTCGTGCTCGTGTTGCCGGTCCTTTGACTCGCGCCACATTTACCGACAATTTCGGGAGCGATGGGCAGGACGAGTAGCAAGACGAGGAGCAAGACGATTACGCTGCCACACGACGTCTCTGCCCACTTCCCTCGCTACTTCCCTCGCTCCTCGACGAGTGTGTGGCGGAGGTATATACTGGCTGGAACTGCGATCAACAACCGGCCTGCCCAGCGTAGTGATATGGTATCTACCCCGAATAGAATGTAATCTAATACTTCTGATAAAATTCAGCTCATGGCGTTTTATTTGGTTGTGCCGTCACAATACCTCGGCGATGTGATCATATTTACCTATGTTTTTGTTGCAGTAAACCAGTGGTAGGCTTCAACAGTGCCCCACATAGGTCGGTAGGGCGTCTCTGCTTGCCCACTTGGTGCTCCAACGATGTGAAGGGTGCGCTTCACGCGTTAAAAGAGGTGAGCGGGGCGTGAAACGGCATTTATGCAGTTCATATATAGTGGTTTGCTATTTTGATTTTACCATGAAATGGAGCGCTTACATCGAATGCTTACTACCAGGCAAGATATGGTCGTTATCATCATATCCTAGCATTATCCCGGTTGCCTTAGACTTGACTGCCCAGGGTCTGCTTTAACCAAATTTTGCTGAAATTCAGTTATTACGTGAAGCGACTGCCGTCTGACCTCCGCATTCAAGAGGGTAACATCATTCTATGATTAAACCAGCTGTCAGGATGTTCGAAGGCAATGACTTTCTAATAACGACTGCCATAGATGTTCATGACAGTCGGGACCAACGGCTTAACGTGCTTTCCGAGGCACGGAGCAAGCGATGAGATATGGTCATTACGACGGTGTCACATGAAAAAGCACTATGCAGGGTGCATAGGGATTCTACCAAGTTCTTAGAAGCTCAAGCAAACCTCACCTGCAATTGGTGCACCTGCAGATTAACAGACGATGCACTGGCGAATAGCGAATAAAAGTTTCTGATAAGCGGCAATAGGCTCGCCACCTTTTACGTGGAACCAATAATATAAGAAGCGCTCGTGGCTCTGCGGTGCTCGGCGGTCGGAAACGATCACCGAAGTACAGCAGAGTTTACAGAGGTCAGTCCTTGGATGGGTGACCGTTTGTGTGGCATTTGATGTCGAGCGCTTCCGTGCTTCGGAAGGCACGTTAAGCCGTTGGTCCCGGTTATCACTAAATGTGGTAGTCGTTAAGCCATGTTAGAGGCCTTATGGGCGGCTTGATAAATTCTAACAGCAGGACG
This sequence comes from Musotima nitidalis, assembly GCA_949126915.1. Taxonomy (NCBI): domain Eukaryota; kingdom Metazoa; phylum Arthropoda; class Insecta; order Lepidoptera; family Crambidae; genus Musotima; species Musotima nitidalis. Next base: position 5,092,407 of record OX421441.1, read on the forward strand.
CCATACACCTGCCTCCGCCAATCCGCACAGGGTCCGCGTGGTGGAGTATGACCCAATACCCTCGCACCTTGGTATGTGAGAGGAGGCTCGTGCTCAGTAGTGGGACGTAAATGGGCTGAGATGATGAATAATATAATGCAAATGTAACAGAAATGTAAGGAAGCGAATGTTGGTTATGGCTGAAGAAACATGAAAGTAACATTAATGCAGTAGAGATGAGAGCACTCAGAAGTATTCTAGGTGTGAAATTGAGTAATAGGATTAGGAATGAAGTGATAAGGGTCGAAGCTGGTGTAAAAGAAGATATAGCGACAAGAATTGAGAAAGGTATGCTTAGATGGTTTGGTCATGTTGAGAGGATAAATGAAAGTAGACTAACGAAAGTGATGTTATGATGGACAAGTGATTGGAAGTGTTGGGAGTGGAAGACCACGTAAGACCTTCAATGACCAAATTCAGAAAATTTTGGAGAAAAGGCAGGTCAATAGTACCCTAAACCAACGGGCTCGTATGAGGAGGTTAATGAGTGTGAATGAAGCTAAAAGTGTGTCCCAAGATCGTACGTACCAAGTAGAAGGATGTGATCTCTGCCTACCCCTACGGGAAAGAGGCTTGACATTATGTATGTATGTAAATGCAACAGTAGAATGTGAGCGTATTGTATGCATCTGCCTACCCCTTTGGAAAATCATTCGTGATTGTAAATAGGTATATAAGACAATCGCGTACATATTCTTATAATATATGGTGTATGTAGCGTGCAATGGAAAGAGAGCTCATGCTCATGCATGCATGCTCAGAGAGTCCTTGCGTGATAGAATCAGAAATGAGGAAATCTATAGGAGATCTGGAGTGACCGACATAGCGAGGCGAGTTTGCAAGCAGTGAAATAATTTTGTAAATTTATAATTTTTTTATATTATTATTATTGATTTGCGTCATCCCCCGTACTGGCTTGAACTGCGATCACCAACCCGCCTGCCCAGCGTGGTGATTATGGGCAAATACCCCCAATATAACGTAATCTATTGGGGAGGCTAATGTTCAGCAGTGGACTTTATACGGCTGATATGATGATTAAGTCACTTTCATAAGTTCCCAAACTTTTCCCCGCATAAAAAGAAGTCCTATAAATATTTTTAAAAGTAGTTTCAATATGGTAATTGGTCGTGCATATAGACAGTCATTAAGGCATCTTTTGGGTGGACCTCTAGGGTAGCTTGGGTGGATTTAATGGCTGGTATGATGATTATTGAGTTCAATTCTCAGTATGAATACTTCAAGAATAATTATAACAAATATACTGTAATTTCAGGGCAAATTCAGCTGGCTCCGACGGTCCAGGATAAGGACTACGATAAGATGCGAACAGAAACTTCTGGACAAGATAACACCCGTCGATCTTCACACACTTCACTTTTGCAGGTGAGGAATTGTGATGTTCAATATTGAAAAGATCTTATTTGACCAGTACGGTAAGATATTTCTATGTTTTTATGATATCGATAATTTGACAATCCATATGGCTTGGAGGTCAGTATACACTCTGCTTATGAGGTCTTGGGTTCCATTCCAACACAGGACAAATCTTTGTGGGCATGAACATGAATACTTTTTTCTATGTATGTATAAAAGAAAAAGTATGTATGATATGTATCTGTCATAAGTATTTAGTATCCATAACGCAAGTTCTTAATGATACTTATTTTGGAACTAAATAATTGGTGTGATTGTAAAAAAAAAACACTATTTTTTACCAATTCAAATAGTTGTGTTTACTATGTGAATTGATGTTTTATTCAAATGATTTACTTTGATATAAGACCATTTTTATCAAAAACTTCTTGCAAGGTTACTTATTTTTTTTTTTAATAAATATTTCTGACACTTACACCAATTTTTTAGTTCCAAGATAAGTATCAATAAGAACTTGTGTTATGGATTCTAAATAACGGATAAACATACATAAACACTTTTTTTTTGTAAATACATACTTAATATAGATAGAAAAACACCCAGACCAGAACAAATATTCATATTTATACACACAAATATTTGTCCTGTGTGGGAATCGAACCCACGACCTCAGGAGTGGAATGCGGGTATACTCGCCACCACGCCATATCGGTCGTCAAGGATTATTATTTTGTCATTACATGAAGATATTTTTCGTTGTGTCCATCCCAAATGGTATATATTTTATGGACGTGAGATTATGTATATGCCTTAAATTTATTTATCCCACTTTAGATACCCACCAGCACCACATCACCACGACAGTACAGAATCTCAAGAAGCCAGAACGAATTTTGACAGCACAGAAGAGTCAAACACCACGCTGTCTACGAAAGTACTGCCCTTACTGGCCCTTAACGAGGTAAGGACATACATACGTGACTGTATATTCACGCCTGTTTCCCGGAAGGAGTAGGCAGGGGCATATTATACGTCCACTCTTCACCAATTATATTGTTGGTCTCACGTAATAGGTGGCGAGCCTATTGCCGCTTGCCGGGCATTGTTATGTTCGCCAGAGCCTCGTCCGTTGATCGGCAGGTGCACCACTTGCAGGTGAGGTTGGCTTGGACTCCTAAGATCTGGATTGAAACCCTATACACGCTATACCTATACCCATATAATAATAACAACTGCGACCAAAGATTTAACGTGAATTCGCATTTACGGAAGCGCTCGATGTTAAATGCTACACAAACGGTGACCCATCCAAAGACTGACCTTACTCTTCTTCTTTGATTGTTTGAAGAGGATACCCAGGAGTTGAAATAGCAGTATGGTATAATCTATCTTTCAAGTAAACATTAATGGGAACTTACTTGGACATATGCCCTAAATCTGAACAACTGTCCTCCCTTTCCTTTCCTTTAATTATGCAATTAGCCATCTCTTTCTCCCTCACAGGTTTTCGTGGGAGAGACAGAGCTATGGCGAATGTTTCCATTGAAGGTCAAACGTAATCACGATTTATTAACAATTTCCATTATTTTATTTCACGGAAACGTTTTATAGTAAACGGCACGTAAGTTGAACAAAAATGGCTGTTGTCTGCGAAGGTACATTCGTAGACAAAATGAATGGACAGAAAGTGAAGAAACGATACGCGTGAGCGATAGTTCACTTAATTGATATCCACGTCGATAGATCGCTTTGGCCTAAAGTAAAACAAGTTTACTTGTAGCTTTTAATATCAAGCGCTTTCTTTCTCTTGGTCCCAGATATCGCTGTATGCGCAAGTTATTAAGCCATATGAGCCAAGACAGCTAGAGGCCCTATTGAGCTGCTTGAATTTTAACAGCAGGACGCCACACATTTTCCTCCGCCAATCCGCACTGGATCCGTCTGATGGAGTAGAGGCCCTCTTAAGTTGGTTTCTACCGTGCCGACGTATATCTATTTATTTATATTTAATGTTAATCTTAAATCTACCTCCATTTTTTAACGGCTTCACCCTGGTTTTTCAAAGGAAGCCCGTACTGGGTCGTTAATAGGCTACTATGATGATGATTACGACCTGAAGCAATAAACTAGGATGTGCCAAAACTGGTTACAACTATCTCTCTCTTTTACTCAGGTCTTCATAGGAGAAAGCGTGACGTCAAGAGTGTCTCTGCTCCGGCTACAGATAGACAATGGGAAGTGGACCCACACAAAAAGTTCAGGGTTATGTGTCACCACCGGTACCGGTAGTACTTCATGGCATTTTAGGTGAGTCCTCAATTAAAAATGTATTACTATTCAATTTTGGAACGTGACATTAAATCCTCCAACGATGTATTCTGTGCTCCAAAGCACACACGCACACTGTTTTTGATTCAATTGAATTTCAACTTTATATAGCTTTAATAAAGCGCAAATTGACTCTTTGACGTTAGGAACACACCTACATTCGTTAGACAACAGTGAGTGCTTGCAATTATGAACTTCATAAATTAACAATAAAGCTCAAGTTCGTTTAAGATAGATAACGTTTGTATGGGAAAAAGAAAAGGGCTGATTTTAGGGTTTCTCCGATAATTATTCGAATTTTTAAACTTCAACGAACATTTAAAAAAAGTAATTGGCCAAATTGTTCCAGGCGTTGTTGAGTCATGCGCTTACCAACACATTTTGTGATTTATTTTTATATATATATTACTAAATACTAATGATAATCACGTAGCATCAAACCCGGTTGTGACCTAGTGGTCTAACCAGATTGGGCTGAATTTCAGTTTGATAAAAAATATGTACCTGTATACGAGTATAACTATTTTTTTAAGGCTCATATTTAATGTGTCATCAAAATTAATAAATTACCAACCTAACCTAACCTTTTTGTACATCAAAAAATTCTGATGGAGCACCTAATCCCCTATTAGATGCTAGATCAGTATTTTTGATGATCAAAAAAGTATTTTTTAGAGGTTCAGTTTATTATATTCCTTTTTTTAAACTTTTAGCTAATAATTGGGGTTTTGTACTATAAAATGATCATCCTCTGGTACTCGTACCAGTTGCCTTCGGACCCAGGGTCTGCTCGCTAGTCGTACCAGATTTTAGCTGAATTTCAGTTATTTCAAGAAGCGATCGCATTTTGACCTCCGCATTTAGTAGGAAATATAATTTTATGGTAAAGCCAGCTGACAGGATATTAGAATGCACTGACTTCCTAATAACGACTGACATCTCTCATTATCTCGTAGGGAAACCCCAAGCATAGCCCTCTCCATTGCAGGCTGTAATACGTAAATATAATTGATAAATTTCAGTATAAACTGCCTTCGCACCCATTCAGTGTTGGAACTCATGAAGATACTATCCGAAGAGTACAACGTGAATGTTGACACCAGCTTAGAGAAGGCGAGAGAGGTGGCCGAGAGATATAACCAGAAGTTGATGTTCGCTCCCGGTAAGTTCCTTTTACTATATTAGTAGCGACATCTAGCGACAGGAGATCTAACAACGACTACATTGGTAGCGACATCTAGCGACAGAAGATATAACAACGACTATATTATTACTGAAGTCTAGCGACAGGAGATCTAACAACGACTATATTAGTACCGAAGTCTAGCGACAGGAGATCTAACAACGACTATATTAGTTCCGAAGTCTAGCGACAGGAGATCTAACAACGACTATATTAGTACCGAAGTCTAGCGACAGGAGATCTAACAACGACCATATTAGTAGCGACATCTAGCGACAGAAGATCTAACAATGACTATTTTGGCAGCGACATCTAGAGACAAAATTGGACGACGACTTGTTCGTTTTAGTTTCTGAATGTCACGCCTCTTTCCCGTTGGGGTAGGCAGAGATCCTTCCACTTGCTACAATCTTGGCACGCACTTAAGCTTTATTCACACTCATTAACTTCTCATACACGCCCGTCGGTTTAGGGTACTTTTGACCTGCCTTTTCTCCATAATTTTCTGGATTTGGTCATGGAAGGTCTTACGTGGTTACTGTTATATATTAATTAATTTAGATCAATAAAGGTTTTGTCTATTTATGTATTTTTTGTCCCAATAGATTCCGAACAGCTAGCATACAGTGTAAGAGAGTACATTACGTTCGAAGAGTGGCCGGCGCCCAAAGGTCTCCGTGTGAGGGACAAGGCCTCCTCTGTAAGAGTCAAGTCACACTGCACTGATGCTGGTAAGGATTCTCTTATTAAACTTCTACACTTATACTATGAGCGGCGATAGCCCAGTGGCGAGACCCTAACCTTCAAATTCAGTGGATCTCGAGTTCAAACCCTGGTCCAAACCTATGACTTTTCGAAGTTATGTGCGTAATTATCGCTGGCTCCGTGCCTCGGATTGCAAGTGAAGCCGTTGGTCGCGGCTGTCATGAACATATAGCAGTCGTTACTAAGAATTTAGTGCCTTCTTATATGCTGACAGCTGGTTTAACCATAAAAAATTTTTTCCCCCTGGTTTTCGGAGGTCAGACGGCAGTCGCTTCATGTTATAACTGAAATTCAGCCCAATTTGGTTCAATCAGTAAGCAGACCCTAGGCCCTAAGGTTAGGTCAAGGCAGCCGGGATAATGCTAAGATATGATCATTTGTCATCTACCCACAGGCCAACTCAAGTAAACTCCGTAACAGTCAAGTCAAAACCCTACCCTGGGGTAGGGTAGGTACAGTAGGTAGGTAGAAAAATATTGGAGAATTTATAAGAGGCTCCGTTGCTTCGAAAGAAGGTTAAAGAGTTTTGGAAAATTACAATTACCGGCAATATGTGACATTCTACGCAGTAAAATGTATATAAGTGAATTTAATAGAAAAGATTGCTTAAGTCGGGGAGTTATGTAAGATCTCTAAAACTTGGCTTTTTCAATTTGATTGTTCTTGGTCTTCTAATACGGAAAAAATATGAATAAAAATTGACATAAATCTACATCATAGAACACATAAATCAAACCACACGGGTTAAAAATAAAATAACCCATAAGTTTCTCAAATTATGTAAAAATATTAAAAAGATTACATAAATCCACACCATAGAACACATGACTTAAACCATACGGGTTAGAAATAAAATAACCCATAAGTTTCTTATTACTTAACATAATTACGTAAAATATTAAAAAAGATTACATAAATCTACATCATAGAAACACGACTTAAACCATACGGCTTAAAAAGAAAATAACCCGGAAGTTTCTCAATATTACATAATAATATTTAACGTTGCGTCTCTCATTTTTTCCCGGCCATTTTACTTCTAAGCTATTAATCGCAAATATTTTTTAATGACTCCAGGTTATTAGTAGATTAAGTACCGATAGACCGTTTGGTTGTTTTCGCCAATTTCTTTATTTATCATTTTTGATGAATATTCATATGCAATCAAAGCACGAAATCCATCTGGAATCCCCTCTGCAGCGGTCGCGGAGACGCCTTGCTAGGCTTCTGAAAGTCAGCGACATACACCGTCCCCTTAAATTTCCTTAAAGATAATATTAAACTGAGATCTTTTTTCCAGGTTTGGTAGTGGATGGTAGCGTTTCGTTTCCATTCAACGATGGCACCCAAGCTACCCTAGAGGTCCACCCAGAAGATGCCTTAATGACTGTCCACATGCACGACCAATTACCATATTGAAATTACTTTTAAATACATTTATAGGTCTTCTTATTATGCGGGGATAAGTTTGGGAACTTATGAAAGTGACTTAATCATCATATCAGCCTTATAAAGTTTACTGCTGAACATTAGCCTCCCCAATAGATTATATTATATTGGAGGTATTTGTCCACAATCACCACGCTGGGCAGGCGGGTTGGTGATCGCAGTTCAAGCCAGTACGCAGAATGACGCTGCTGCCCATCATCCGGTAGGATTTCTCTTCGTCGACTCTTATGACTCCCTGTGAGATTAGAGGGCGCACCTTTAGCAGCGTTAAATTTTATCAGTGTGTGCGTGGTATAAAATGTACAAATCGAGTGCACAAGTATGAAGATATCGCAATTATTTTGGTCCTACTATGCGTAAAGAAGATTAGAGAAGAAGAGCTGGCAGCATATTTTATGTCGGTAAACTGTTTTAATACTATTTCTTGTGAAATAAAATCATTACTGTTATTATTAGGAATATAGTAAACTGATCCTCTAAAATGACTTTTATGATCACCAAAAATACTGATATAGCATCTAATAGGTTTATATTAGGTTTTATTTGGAATAGATTAGGCGGCTAAGTTCGTATTTCTAATGTACAGTAGGGTTAGATTAGGTTGGCAATTTTGACGACACGTTCAGGTATTGTACAGGTGTCTTGGTAGTATAAGATAGATAATAGGCAATAGAAGCAGGACATAAATGGGCTGAGATTATGATGAAAAGATGATGACGGTGATGATATGATGATGCTGGTGATGAGATTATATGGCCTTAAAAATATATAATAGACCATAAAGTCTGTTGAGCTTGTAAAAAAATGCAATTGTAAAAGCATTTTAAAGCACAATAAAAATAGTACATTTTTATAGTAATTTTACTTGTAAATAAAGAAACATGCAATTATATTTTAGCTTAAGACTGATTGATTAGTATTTAAGAAGATATTTATAAAATATTCGGTGAAATTCTTTGGCATTTATATAATAAATTTAAACAATATCTGTGTTATGATATTTTCGTTATAGATGTGGTGTTAATATGGACTAAAATAAAAGCATTTTTGTACAGTCAGTCTTAAATAGTTATTACGTCACACATTAATGGGGTGGGAAGGGGTTGACGAAGTGTGACATGATGTGACAAGGGGATGGAAGGGATCCTAAATTTCGTGACGCCAAATTTCAAAATCCAGGTCCTATAAACATTTTGAAACTTCTGTTTTAATGCAATCATTTCTTGCTGTACAATTGCAAAATATGTGACATCACACTAAGTAGGAGGGAGTCTCACAAGTGTGACCAGCTGTGACAAGGACGGAGGAGGGGTCAAAAGTTCACGAAATTCGTGTGACGTAATTTATGGATGATCCCTTAACATCATATATAAGCGTCATATATATCGGAACGCGCCTTAACGCTCTTGACAAAAGAGACGTGTGTTGATCTTTACAGTGTTTTGGATGTTTCCAACTTTATTATGTCGCTTGTACAGCAAGCGACAATTGAGGTAAACAATTATGTAACAGTTGTTGATAATATTCTGTTACCAGATTATTCTGTGTCATAAATAATTTAGAATAGTTTAATTAAAATATAGCCAACGAAAGTAGATACAAATAAAAATTTACTGACACTCAAATTGACAGGTGTCAAACTCGAAAACCGTCAACCCAATGACAGCCGTTGAAATAATGTCAACGGCTTTATTACAATAGCGCCGCGGTGAAATATTACGTACATCGGTATTAATTTTGTAATATGATTTAAGATTAAACTTTATTTGCTCTCAAAAATATATCTTCATTTATAAGCAATATGAGTTTAATAGAGACTTCTTGGCGAGAAAGTGAAGCGCCGTGTTTGCAGTTTTGTTTTGCTTATAATATTTGTGATATTTCAAAAATTTATGAGTGATAACAATGAATTATTAACCGTAACGTGTTTGTGAAAGTGCATGTAATATGTATTGGTAAATCAAACAAAACAGTGCAACATGTTTTATCAAATTCTCTTAAGAAATCCATGTGAGATCTCAATATGGTTCCACATCTATACTGAGGACTGAAGGGGTTAAGGAGGAGGGCATATCATTTACCATCTTCATCACCACTTATCCTCATTTACTATGATTTACATAATATTAATATATCTCTTACTTGACAGGCTAAATGTGCTAAAAAGAGTTTTAAAAATTTTACTTAAAAATTTAGAAAAAATTGTCTTTTGTTTACGTTGAGTATTGCTACTTGTTGGCTGTATTTTTTTGATAGTTAGAAGTCCCCCGTCTAATATTAAGTAAAATTGCTGTTATTTCAATTAGAATTAAGACATATTTATTCGGAGCGAGAAAAAAGCAATGAAAGAAGCTACTATAAAAATTTGTTGCCAGATAAAATTATAATACGGATGTATGTATATTTAGTTGGCGGTACTTAAGTTGAACAGTAATGTCAGTTAGCTGCGTAGCCACAATCGTAGACAAAAGAAAGTTACTAAACGCATGCGCGTAACAGATGCGACGCGTTGCTATAGTAACGCCCCCCCCCCGCCGCTACACTTCGATTGAGACCCGTCGTTACTGCGCATCGAAAGTTGTTCAACTTAAGAGCCGCGGATTATACTTACGTGACTTTAGTGAAATTGTTATTTGTAATATCTAAAATAAAATAAGTGTTCGTCTTTCTAAAAGTACAGTACAGTGTTAGTTAATTTAAGGAATGTTATTTATTTGTTTCATGTCAAAATCAAATTTATTTTTGAATTTAATTGGTTAATTAAAAAAATATTACATAATTCGGACTTAAGTGCGCAGCGGGCTAGTCCCGTGGTAACCGCCTAAAAGGAAAGTAAGATATATTGGTATAATTAATATAATTTTCTTGGTTTTTAATAAGTTGTTATTAACCACTGATCACATTATTTAAATAGGTTATTTAAACGCAGACAAATAAGGTTGAGAATCCTCGGCTTTAAGGCATTGTTCATTATAAAAAGATAATGCTATATTCACAATACTTAATAAAGAATGAACTCTGTCGAAATAACTCTTTATTTATATATATATTTTTAGTTTCACTGAAATATTATTTATTTGCGGTTGAGTAAGGTAGAGCGTAGTCTATGTCAATATCAATGTCTATGGTTTGTACTTATAGAAAGAAATGTAAAGCCTCAAGGTACTAAAAATCTTATTTGTTTTTTTGTCGCGAGTGCTCATTCCTGATTGAGTATTAAATCAAATCAGAATATCCTAAAGGGCTATTAAAGGCAATTAATATATTCATAGTTCAACAAATTCTTGCTGTATAGCGCTACCGTATTTGCTGAATTATAACAACAAAATGGCTGCGTCGATGATTTTTTTCTTTCTATAAGTATGTACAGTTGATTATAGTAATTTTCAGTGTCACGTATTTTGATAAAACAAGTCATTATGTCACATTTAAAGTCAAGTGAACTGAACGTCTAACAAAGACTTTAGTAGAGGTTCTATGGAGTTTTGAAATATCACAATTCACTTCAATATACTTGTATAATTTTCCTACGCTTGTGTACGTTCTCGATAAAGTTAAATCTACACTATAATTATGTACACATAAAAAGTGGAATTTACACTAATTTTGGTAAATAAATTACTGCCACAATGTCTTTTTCCGCAATGGCGCCAAAAATTTGAAAATCATAAAAACGCTCTCCTGTCAAATTAACAAACTGACAGCTCTTGAGTTTATAGTGAAAGAGGTGCGTTATGTAAATCTTTGTAAATATTGTTTTTGGATATATGTATAAACCATACGTATTTGTGTGTGGTTTACTGAATAAATAGTTTTTACCTTTGTTATGTAATCACGAAATTAAAACATCGATGAATATACAATATGCGAGAACGTTTTGTCTTTTATTTTTAATTAGATAGTTACATCGTTTTAATCACGCGTCTGGTACATTTATATACAGGATGTAACAAGTACCTGATTAAAGCCAAAGACTACGCATTCTATTCATTTTTACATTATTTGTTTGTTGACCGATATGGCGAAGTGGCGAGTAGGTATACTCCGCTCCTGGGGTCGTGGGTTCGATTCCTACACAGGACAAATCTTTGTGTGCATAAACATGAATATTTGTTTTGGTCTAGGTGTTTTCCTATATATATTACTAGCGACCCGCCCCAGCTTCGCACGGGTGGCATGCTAATATGAATAGTTACCTTTAATACAGAATTTCTCTATATAGGCCGCCCGTACCAACCAATGCCGCAACCTTTGTCGATTTAGCCTAAGTTTATATGTTTGATATCTTCTAAAGTACTGATCGAAATTACATGATGTAAGAACAAATTTAATCTATTTTTAATGTACAAGCTTACTAACTGTACTTTATTTGGATATGAATTATTGTTATACATACTTAAAATGGCTTCGTAAATAAGTAATTATTTCTAGTAAATAGTAAAAGATAAAAAGTGGTTACTGTGGGTTATTCTTGTGAGATTTTTTTGTAGACTTTTGTAAGTTGTACATAACTGTTGTACATAATTATGACCAATCTGGTATGGCCGGGGTTGCGGGATTGTTCGAAAGGGTTACCGCGGCCCTGGTGTTACAGGCTCAAGAAGGAACACGGATGGTTTTTAGTCAGTAGAAGTCTGACACACCCTCCCGCTCTACCCACAGCGGGAGAAGGTCATTTGATGATTTTCCATCCCAAAAAAAAAAAAAAAAAGGGTTTGGCCAGCGTTAGCAAAAGTGAGTTGATTTACGACATCACATTAGAAATCTCAATCTCTATCGATAAATAGCAGAACTTTTATTGACTCTTTAAAATAACACGCTTGTCTCTTTAGGTGGCATTGGTTGTATAGGGAGGCTAAAATTTGTTTTCTTACGGTCACCACGCTCAAAGTGTAACTTGAATTAAGAAAAAAACAGCATAAATAAATAATTATAATTGCATAAGCTGATAAAAAATGCAATGCAATAGCTTTACCGCGGCAGTCTCCGAGTGCCACACGTTTTTTTTAGTCAGTAGAAGTCTGACACACACTCCCGCTCCACCCACAGCGGGGGAAGGTCATGTTATAAATATTTTTCATCCAGACAAAAATAAAACACGCTATATATAGGCCGCCTGCCGGTCATGTTGGAAGTTTATTGGGGAGTCCTATGTTCAGCAATGAAAGTCCTTTGACTGATTAGGTATATATAAGGATTGTGGCTAATTGATACAAAATTTATATTGAAATAAAACAGCAAGTTTATTTTGTGTCAGTATATTCATAAAAAACCTTACACTCATACATTGTCGGTACCGTTCCAGAATCCCATTATAATTCTTTTTTAAATACATATTACATACAAAAATATTATAGTTACAATGAGATAGTATGAAACGGGTATCGATCTTTCGTTGTTACGAGTAAATTGTATATAGGAATATTATAGGCAGTAAACACATTGACATAAATTACTAGGTCATTCTTAGTCTAAAATTTAGACTCTAAATAGTTATATACTTAATAGAAATCACGCATTTTATATCAATATGCAATATCTATTAGATTATAACGATCATTTTGTGTATGAAGGTAATGTTATAAAATTATAGTTTGATTAAATTTATTTATTTTTTTATATTGACGACAGACGAAATAATCATCGGTCTTTTTTATATGTCACAATCTGGCAATAATGAGTTTTTTTTAAAAAAATGGTAATATATTTTCCTAATAACATCTGTCATTGTCGAATCACTTAGATAAAATTGTTGCCAGATATAAATTTATAACGATCAATGCATGCATGCGCTTGGTGCCACACAGCTGCGAATAACATAATATTAAATATTGATTTTATAGCACTAAGTCATCCAATTGTAGATTTAATTACCCAGACACAAGACATACTGATGTCCATTAAATTAAAGTACATATTGTTACATGTTAAAATCATTTCATATAAAATATATAAGCCATTAGAAAATAGCACCGATATGGACGGATTATCCCATTGATACACTTATAATATAGTAAACTAGACTTAAAAAATATGGCATCGCTTGTCATATGAACCACGACATTGAAAAACTGTGATAATTTATTAGAAACTGAAAAAAAAATCAGAAATCCAATTCTATAAACTGTAACTCGGTACATTCTTGTATACTGTTTCATTTGTTTTTTTTTTTTGAACCTTTAGTTTTATATATGAGCTTATCAAAGTTATTAGTAAATATACTTTTTCCGGTTACTCAGTAAATAAAGTAAATTAAAATGATATGTTACAGGTCTTAATAAGAGATGTACTTATTTATTAGAACGTCGTGAACAGACTTGTTTGACGATTTTCTTTAATTATTTACGTAATTCAAGGCTACCTCTCAAAAACACAAAAAAAAACTCTTAAATATTATTTTCCGAAATCGAAATTTTTCACTATTACGTTTTATATTATTATATGAAAATATTTTAGTATTTAAAAAATATTGCAAAAAAAGTCGCATGTCTGTGGCCATCATAAAATAATGAGATGCAAATCAGGCATATATATTTTTTATTAAGTGGCTTTTGCTTTCTTTCATAGGTACTAATTTCAGAAAATAATATTTTGTAAAAAAAAAGTTAATCTTATTAATAAATGGACGGATAAAATACAAATTATCACAATTAAGTATAATAATATAAATATTACACATGTTCCTTGGAATGGTATAAACCTTACAGCAAAATTATAATAAATTGGTAAAATAATAATCTAACTACAAAAATTGACTTTCGTTGTGATGAACTGAACACAACATGATTATGAAATATGAAAAAGTTAATTTTATATAACGATAATAACTCATCATGGACTTAATTTTGCCTAAATGCACAAGTCGTGTCGGCCAAGAAGAAAAAGTAAGTATTATGACAGTTCTTGTAATTATTTTCACAAAAAATAATGTTCGTACATTATTTATCTTTTATGCGATATTAAACAAGTATGTGTTCAAATTTTCCTACAATACTTGGCAATTCGAATTTAGGCAAATTATATCGAATAAAATAAGACTTTAAATTTCGATGTCTTTGTATATTGTTTAATTTTCTAATTTGTAATGCAGAAATATTAATTTGTACTGGCTTTTACTATATTAATACCTATAGGTATTTTAAATATTCCATGGTATAAAAATAATGAAAATTTCAGTAGATATAGTCGAGTTCCTTTCTATTTGTAAAGTTTTGATAGTGAATTAACTTTAAATAAATCAGCTACTTTAGTTTTATCAAAAAACCAATATCTTAGAAGTATTTTTGCATATCTAATAGTTACTTAATTTAATAAAAGTAATGTATAGAATGCACATTCCCTTTTCAAACTTTTTAATAAAAATCGCACCAACATAACAAAAAAACCTCATCTTTCTCTTTCACAAAACCAATGCGAGAAAGAGATAGATTTAGTTTTGTTGACTACTAGCTTGAGTTATTTTTATTTTTTTAACTAGTGTGTGAGTAGCCAGTATTCGTGTAAGGCCCGCTATACAATGAACTGCCGGTCCTGGAATAAGTCTTGGGACTTCGTCTTCGCGCCAAAATAATTGCAATGGCGATGATGACACAGATCATTAAAATGACGCCTGCTATGCAAATGCCGATAGCGAAGTTCCGTTGTGATATGCAGATTTCGTCTTCCTTCTACAAAAAAAAAATTAAGTTAATTTTTTAAAATATTAGATTTAGGTAGGACGTATAAATGGAACGAAGATCTAGTGAAGGCGGCTGTGGCAACCGATGCAAGTTGCTTAAGATCTTACGAAATATGCTTAAATATACAATGGGCTTCTGTTCAGCAGTGGAGTTTTTGTGGCTGAAATGATGACGAATTATATTTTTGAAGTGAACTTATCTACTTTCAACTTTTGGGCAGTTTTCACAAACTGAGGTGAGATGGTTTCAAAGTTTGCTTTAACATGGAGACCCTTTATGCATTTTCAAGCCAACCAATAGTGTTGGAACTGGTACTTAGATTCACTTACACTTAAATATTATTTTTCTTGTAATGGTTTTTTTGCATGTACGTGAATCTAAGCTTCGTGATTTCATTGTAATCATATGTCGATTGTTTTTTATATTTATATGTAACTAGCTTTTGCCCGCGACTTCGTTCGCGTGGAATAGTGACTTCAGGCAGATTTTTGGTTTTACCAGCATAGTTCCCGATCTCGCGGGATTTTTGAGAAGTTCCCGCTCCCGCGGGATTTTCGGGATAAAAGCTATCCTATGTCTTTTCTCGAGTTCCAAACTATGTCCGTACCAAATTTCACACAAATCGTTTCAGTAGTTTAAGCGTGAAAAAAAGACAGACAGACAGAGTTACTTTCGCATTTATAATATTAGTAAGATTGATGTTTTCAAGTACTATTTAATAGTTTATGAAATAAAAAGATTTTGAATTGAATTAACGATTACCACATTATAATGGGCGTTCCTTCCAAAGCACGGAAGCGCTTGAAATTAAGTTCCATACATACGGTCACCCATCATCCGCATAAGGATTCATCATATCCTAGCATTATCCCGGTTGTCCTCGACTCAAGCCCAGGGCTCAGGGTCTGCTGAATTTAAGTTATTACATGGAGCGACTGCCGTCTGACCTTCGAAACCCAAAAGGAAACGTCATTCTATGGTTAAACCATCTGTCAGGTATTAGAAGGCCCTGACTTTCTAATAACGACTGCCATAGTTGTTTATGACAGCCGGGAACACGGCTTAACGTGCTTCCAGAGGCACCCTCGAGCATAAAAATTGATTGTGAACTGTGCTCCTTTTCGACCATCTATTAGAGGTACGAGCAATAATAATAAAACAATGAAAAAGGTAGTTAAAATGAAAACCGACCTTTTCACTGAAAACTTCGTCATTTTCGGGAGAGTCGGCCTCGTTGACATACAGTCCGGTGAACACCTCCACGGTAGCCGGTGAGCCCTCATCCAGGTCACGGCGAAGACGTTTGGTCTTGTCGCTGCAAGATCTTCTGTACTGTAAATACATTGAAAGGTGCAAATTTTAATCCCGTCATTGCATATTAAGTTAATCTTTAACCTGTTGCAAACATTTAATATGAATATTTAAATCCTAACACACCTATAAGATAAGGCAATAAGGTTTTTTTCAACTGGAAGGTTTGTTAAAGAACTGCCCCAAGATTGATGTTGAGCGTTAAAATCTCTAATCAATCATGGTAACTCTCTCGAACAATCCCACAAACCAAGGGAATAGGTCCTGATAATACGAGTAAAATTTTCACGTAGTATTATTATATACTTACACAAGAATTCTTGCACAGCTTGACCCCGCAGGTGTAGTACACACTGGGACTCCACGCGAACTTGTGCGCTGAGAAAGACACCGACGCACGCGTGCCGGACTCCGAGTATGAGAACTCCCCCATCACTCCGCTATCTAGCGGGCATCTGTGGACAGAATTACACAGACCGTAAAACCAGACAACACTACGGAACAAATGTCCGATGATATCAAGATTATCAAGCAAACCCCGCTTAAAATATCAGGGGACATCGCGCGGCTTATGTCTGTAACGACATCAGACGACGTGAATGTCGCCAAAAATACCGAGCGAAGTCCGGCAACGTTGACTTCACCCGACGTGGATGGCGACGCGTGTCTTAGGAGTTAGGACATTTGTCAGGTCAAAGTTAACAAGTTTTTTAAAGATTTCTTTGAACCAAGCTTCTGCCTGTAGTAAACGGGCACGTAACTATAAAGGTAATCGATGATTAGGCACCGCTGTCGTACCGCCGAACACATGGAACTCAATACAAGATGGCGTTCTCCATTTAGACACAAATTTTTAAGGATTGACGTGATAGGTAATTTACAGACAGAGACAGACTGTGTTTTTGTTTATATTATCTTACAAATTATTGATATTTACGTAGAAATGTGTCGTCGAAACGCAAAACATATCATTTATTCAATAAGTCGCTGCACTAGTCTGCCTATTGATGTGTCACAGATTGAAGGTCATAAATAATATATGGCTTTCGGCAGATTCCCCGGTACGGATTGATGAACCACAGAAAATTTAGATCTAGATGAAAGTGCTAAAATTCATCAAACTAGTCGTCGTAGAAATCAAGTCGAAATCCATTTTGCCTAGTAATCGATTACCAGCAAGTTAGGCGGTACGGCCCCTGTAGTAAAGTATTAGTATAATTGTATGTATAATAAATTCCCGAAAAGGTGAGCAGCAATTCAACAGCACACGAGTTTCACCTTTACATAGAGCAGAATATTCAAGCAATAACGAGAGCCTCTCTTTTCAGCGTTGGTCGTAAAGACATCGTTGTTCTGAGGCGGTCTGATATTTTACCTAAAGATGCACTGTGTAAGGGTGAAACACGTGTCGTTTTGAATTGTTTCTCGATTTTGCGGGAAATTATAATACATACAAGTATACTAAAAAGTACCACACTTAATTTTTATCATCAGCCCAAGATACTCAACTGAAACATAGCCCTCCCCCAGAGTCCAATGTGAACTATTTTAGGAGGTCTAAGGTTCTTGAATGGCGACCACGAATCAGCAAGCGTAGTAGAGGGCGGCCCCCCATGCGATAGACCAGGTCGGTCAGGGCGGCGGGGAGCCGGTGGATGCAGGCGGCAAAGGATCGATCTACGTGGAAAGCAATTGGGAAGGCCTATGTTCAGCAGTGGACTTCAAATGGCTGATATGATGATAATGATGGAGGTATCAGTTCGTAGGTCCATCTTGGAGTAGAGGTCTTACGATTTTCAAGTGTAATTAGCAGTGGGCGGCGGGGCACATACTTCAAAGAAACGGCTGATGGGGCTTTGTGGTTAATGGCTACCGCGAACCAAAACGGCCTACCTTCCGATGAGCCGATATTCAAGTTAAAGCGGTTGATATCGGTAGGTGCAGGCGGCTCGAGACCCCCCCGAACAGGTCTCCACCTTGGCGTGGTAGGGGGGCTGAGTACCTCCCGGAAGCCGGGAAAAGGTAACACCCAGAGACCGACGACTCTGGGTGCCCTTAGTACTGACTACCGGGGGAGAAACTAAGAAGGACCTGTGGAGGGCGCAGCGGGCGGGCCAGGAGGGTCTTAGACAGTGGGGGCAGGGGACCAAAAAAAAAAGAAAAAAAGGCGGCTCGAGATCGATCACGTGGGCGGGGCATTATAGTTGCGCGAGAGTTGTCACAGAGACATTTTAATCCATCACTTTTGTATAATAAAGTTTATAGACGTCTTACCCGTCGCCGTCGACCAGTTTGTGCTCGGCCCAGCCCAGCGCGTCGTGCACGAAGCAGTCCCTCACCAGCATCCCGACCTGCGGCTGGGGCTCCAGAGACACCACCAGCGTCACCGAGTCACCTACTTTCGCTTCGGACACCTCCTGAGAACATAATCATTATTCTTTATTGTTTCATTTGGTGTACAATTAGGTCTTAAAAATAACACTTGTCCTCAAATGAACCCTGCAATCACAATTTGAAATAGGAACACTGTAAAATACATTCATATTATGCTACATACATATGTATGTATGTATGTATGTACATATGGAGATATATAATTTTATAAACGGGGAGGGGGGGGGGGAGTTTCAGTTGAAACAACTATATAAATCATCATCATCAAAATAACGTCCCTTGAGTCTTCCCTCACGAACCTTGGTAAGAGGATTCAAGTCATACTTGGTAGAACCACGAACACAGTGCAGATTCACGAAAGCAGGTAAAATAGGGCCTCTAACAACCTTTACCTCGTTTAGTGATAAAAACGGCTAAACGGGCCTTCCGAAGCAAGAAAGCGCTTGATTTAAATGCTGCACAAACGACCTCTAATCCAAAGACTGGCTGCACTGTTACTGTTACACTTGCACTTACAGGGGCAAAACACAATGTCACAAAAACAAGATTTTATAGAATCCATAGTTTAATATTCCAAAGTAAAAAATACTTTATTGTCTTTAAGATTAACAGGATCATTTAGATTCGTCAATTTTTTTTAAACGAAATAGAAATTCGATAATTTGATGAAAACAATGAAAGAGATATGAGTGGTAATAAAATTAAGAAATAATAGCAAAATGGATTCTTCGCCTGAATTTGTCAAGGTTTGTCAGTTTATCTGTCTGTTGCGCTTTTTTTTCATGATTTGTCAGACTATCGGTGACTCTTATCGGGGGGATCTGTCAGTCAGCCTGACTGTGACTCTAACGAGGTTTCCAAAAGGCAGCGAGATTTAGAAGAATGCCTCAAAAACTCATCTCGGCTTTCCACAAATTATAATACGCTTAAATATTGAAGGCTTAATGCCTTCTTGCCAAATGCTTAAGACCTAATGACTCTTCTTGCTTTAACGTTTTTTATATTGATGCTACAAAAAAATACGCGCGCTAATGATTACTTGGAATTTCATGTGATATTACTACAGTAATGTTACATGAAATTCCAACTTCTTTATACATAAAGCACCACTTTGGGAATCGTTCTGAGCACTTTATATCTCTGAGCTACGATTTGCTATGCAAAATACTTCGTAGATAATTCAGCATTTCAGACAGCATCTACTTCATCACCCCTAGAATTACACCAGGTTAAAAACTTTGGTTTCAGCTTTAAAGTAAGACGTACGTGTTTATCTTCTGGGCCCCCTTTGAACATCTGCATGGTGACTGACGGTAGCATCACGAATTCCTTTTCCAGGTCTTGAAGGTCACTGTAAAAGTTTATGGGTTTAAATTAAAATATGAACATCATCATGGTGTAGGCAATAGACAATTCAAAGAGAAATTAATAAAAACCTTTAAGTATCTAAAATTACAATGAAATTCGTTTGCAAAGGACAGTACTTATTACAAATTAAGAAACAGAAATATCAATTTTTAATAGGTCTGCAAGGTGCAAGATTTGGCCCTGGTATAGCAAGCGTCCCTATGCTGTGGTGAGCACTTTCCATTCCAAGGGGGGCATTGCAGTTCTAATTTTCTTCTTTTGACATTGTTCATAATATGGACCCTAGGACCAAATGTGATATTTGGTCCGAGTATGGACCAATGTATCACTTTTTTTCTTTTAAATAATGGCTTCGTGCGGTTTGCACATTTAGCCAGTGTCAAGTAAGAGATATATTAATAAAATATAATTTATAGTCAATGAGAATGAGTGGTGATAAAGATGATAAATGGTAGATGAGATGCCCTCACCTAAACCCCTTAAGTCCTCAGTAAAGATGTGGGGCTATACTGAGATCTCACATGGACTTCTTGAGAGAATGTAAAAAATGATGTTGCACGGTTTTGTTTTATTTACCAACACTTACGTGTACGTTCACAAACACTTAACGGTAAATAATCCACCGTTATTATACATTAATGTTCGTAATATCACAATTTTAGAAAATAAAACAAAACTGCAGACATGACGCTTCACTTTCCCAACTAGAAGTCCAATGTAACTTATCATCTGGAGAAAGACTGATCTTCTTTTTTTAAATAACAGCTTCTTGCTGGTAGCACATTAGCATGTGTCAAGTAAATAATATATTATTGATATATAATTCATAGTAAATGAGAACAAGTGGTAATAAAGATGATAAATGAATGAATAACTCTTTGAGTGCTCAGTAAAGATGTGGGACCATACTGAGATCTTACACGGACTTCTTGAGAGAATTTTAAAGTGATGAAGACTCCTGTATGTTCACAAAAACTTAACGGCTAAGAACCCACTATTAGTACACATTAATGTTCGAAATTCACGCTTCACTTTCCCGCCAAGAAGTAATGACTCATCTTCTGCCGTCCATTAGCTATAATGCGGTTAACGTTCAGTGGGCAATTTTTGGAATTTAAGCGCTGTTGCAAAACTATAAAGTTTATATTTCAGAAATTATCCTCTGACAGTTAGCGGCTTTCTAGCCAAAGGACGGCAGTCTTGTCACTCTGACACAAATTCCCTGTCATAGACAATAGACTTCTTAGTCCTATGGCGTTTGTAGAAGACATGTAGGACACATTGGGTTCTTAAACAAACAGGGTATTGTAGTTCTCATTTTGTCCAAAATGACATCACTAAGGGAAACGTATCCTCTCGTCACTCCGAATTAAATTATCTGACATCATTTATAGACTACCCGGCCCTATCGCGCATTTGCAAGACGTGTGCAACCAAAAAGGCTAGTATCAATTGCCATCATAAGAAAGACCCTGTCACTTTGACATATATTCCCTTTTTTCATTCCACCTTTCATCACTCTGTCTTCATCATATGATTATGAAGTCCACTACTGAACTTTGTCCTTCCCAATAGTGCATATTGAGGATATTTGCCCATAATAACCACTCAGGGTAGACGGGATGGTGATCGCAGTTCCAGCCAGTACGCAGGATGACGCTGCTGCCCATCATCCGGTTAGATTTCTCCTCGTCGTCTTTTACGCCTCCCCGTGAGATGAGAGGGTATGGCACTATTCTAGGCCGGACACGGCAACTCTTACTTAGTCTTAATTAACACAAATTACCTGTCATCAACAATAGACTTCCCGGTCCTATCCCGCTTGTGGAATACATGGTACTGCATCAGGTCGCGACGCCGGTACCGGCAGCGCACGTGGTATCCTCGCCCCTGACCAGTCACGATCTTCGGATGAGGCTGCACTATAATGTTGTTGTAGTATTCCACTGTTCCATCGTCCTGGAAAAGAAATAAAAATAAAATAAATATTTTCTGACAATAAAACCGATTATTTAGTTCCAAGATAAGTATCATTAAGAACTTGTGTTATGGATACTAAATAACAGATAAACATACATGTAAACTGGTAAACACTATTCATCAGGTAGGCCGCTTAAAAAAAAGAATGTCTTCTCTGTTTATTTTTGGTACTCCTTCCTTCGTGCCTAGGAAAGCACGTTAAACCGTTGGTCCCGGTTGCCATCGACATCTATGGCAGTCGTTGAAAGAAAGTCAGTTCCTTCTAACATACTGAGCGCTGGTATAACCATAGAATGATAATACCTTCTGGGTTGCGATGGTCAGACGGCAGTCGCTCTGTGTAACTGAAATTCAGCCTAATCTGGTTTAACCAGTGAGCAGAACCTGGGCCCTATTCTTAAGGGCAGCCAGGATAATGCTAGGATATGATGATAACCACTCGTGTAATCCTGTGACTCAATTTAAAAGATGAAATATAACATATAAGTATAAAATCACAAATCAAATTACAAAGATGGCATTTTGATAAAGAGTCACTTTCTGTCAGACAATGACCAGACAATAAGAGGACATGACGTCACATCCGTCATGCACTCACGCACAAAAATCAGAAGGAAGTCGAGCGAAGACGATTTGAATTTGTAATGACTTAACGGTCTTAGTTTTAGGCTAAATGTTTGTTATAATGCGTTGTAATTATTAAAACTTATTAACTTTTCAAGAGACGATTATCTTACTGCAATTAAAATTTAATAGTGTTTTCAATGTGATGTGTCATAATGACTAAGGATAGGTTACTGGTCGATGAAGTACAAAAAAAAAAAATACTCCTTGGGATGCCTGGGATATAGTAGCACGGTACCAATCGCATTCACTTATAACGGCATGGAACTGATGTAATTTTTTGAGTCCGCCTTCATTTTGATTATATTTACTTTACGGAAGTTTATTGTATGTACGTGATGGCTTAAAATAACTAAATCAAATTAAAATTAACTTGGTGGCAATTCTCGCGTAATAATTTTCCAAAACGTCGAGAAACAATTTTAATCGACACCTGAATCGCTTCCAAACAGGCTATTTGATGGCCCCAGAACAACGACATCTACACGACAAACGCTGAAACGAGAGTCGAGTCAAGAGATCAGTCATAAAATCAGTAGGAGGAGCCGAAGAGAGCTGGTTTTCACCCAGAAGTCTCATATGTAGATTAGTGCATCCCAACTCTCTAATACTCATTATTTTGTTTTTTTTCGGGCAACTGGAGAAGGGCCTTAGAAAATCACCTCATGATCTTCTCACGCTGTGGGTGGAGCGGGAGGGTGTGTCAGACTTTTACTAACTAAGAACCATCCATGTTCCTCCTTGAACCTGCTACGTCCCGAGGACGCGGTAATAATAATAATATGCGTAATAAGAATATTTTTTATTGACAAAATAACATTACATGAACAGTTAGATGAAACAGTTACAAAAAAACGTACACAAAAACAAAACAAAAATATTTAAATAAAAAGTAACAATAATAATAACAACAACATAATGTAATGTTACCTGTCAAAAGGGCAATACATCAGCATAATGCTGCTGCATCTGTATCTATGTGTATTGCTGCTGTAACCCTTTGGAACAACAGCAATCGACTACCCATCAGATGAGTAAAGAATGACTTCTCTCCACCTCTTGACTGAAACTTTCTTTACAATGGATTAACGCAAAGAAAAAGCTCAATCAATAAATCATCATAAAAACTTTTTATGATAATTTATGTGAAAAATGCGTGATTGATGTAAGATGAGAAAATGTATCAAACAGCCGTTGACGAAATTTAGGTCTATAATAAATTAGCAAAAAAATGGTTGCCTGTAAAGTCGTTTTTACGGGCGAAGATTTTACGTGACAACGTCTTTTTCTCGGTAGAATATTTATTGATATGAATATAATTAAATTGCACAATAGGAACAAGGAATTGAATGAAAATAAGAATTGCACAAATTTTAACTATAGAAATATATTTTGTTTACTAAAACATTGTACACTAGTGCTGCGCGCGCGGCAGACCGATCATAGTTGAGTGGGAGAGAGACGCAAGGCATTCGCCGGGCCTCTCTCTCGTTCGGTGACTCATCGTAACGTTACCGAGCGTTACACTTTTTCATAAGTGACTCCCAGCCGCAACCTAATTTAAGACGTTGTCACGTCAAAAACTAAAAACCGTTCGGTAAAAGAAAGGAAATACCACAGATGGTAATTAAGGTCATCTTATTCTAGCAGCCATGATTTTCTTTTGGCTATTAGCAAAGAGGAAGTGCTATAGAGACGAAATTAGATAGATACATTTAGAACGGGTGTATACGGATCCTACCAAGACCTAAGGAGCCTTTTTTTTTTTTTACTTCGGTAACAAAATGCATTTACGCACTGCCTTCCGGCCAAAGGGGGACCGAAAGGGGGTGTGGGACTCACCGCCGGCAGACACGACCGCCAGCAGTAATACCCACTAAAAATCTTCCGACGACGCCCGCCGCTTGTTGAGAAAGAGGCGAGGGCCAGTACCTGGGTTGCAGCTTCTGACACCCCGCCTGCGGCCAACGTCCCCCGGACCAAAACCGGGAGGACCTCCTCAGAGAGGCGCAGTGGACGCGCCCCTCCTACCTCCCCTTGCGACCATAGCGTGTGTGGCCGACTTCCCGGAGGGTCCATGGTTAGACAGCAGGAGCCCCTTGCCCCCACTGCCTAGACCCTCCTGGCGCTGCTAAACGGGCCCTCCTGGCCCGCCCACTGCGCCCTTCACAGGTCCCTCTTAGTTTCCCCCCCGGTAGTCAGTACTAAGGGCACCCAGAGTCGTCGGTCTCTGGGTGTTGCCTTTTCCCTAGCGTCTCCTGCGCTACTACCAACATCACCAGCAAGTGGTGCACCTGCCGATCAACGGACGAGGCTCTGGCGAATATAAAAGTGCCCGGTTAGTGGCAATATGCTCGCCACCTATTACGTGGGACCAACAATATATTTGGCGAAGTGAGGGCGTATAATATGCCTCTGCCTACCACTTCGGGTAAACAGGCGTGAATGTATGTAAGTACATTTAGAACTTGGCGCACAGCACCATCATCATCCTAGCATTATCCTGGTTGCTCTAGACTTAAGCTTGTGGCCCAGGATACTCACTAGTTCAACAATTACATGTGACTGCCCTCTGACCTCTGCAACCCAGAGAAAACAACATTCTATGGTTAAAACAGCTGTCAGGATATTAACCGCGGCCCTGGGTGTAGTCGCTCTCTCGCTGCCGACCATCATGCGAACGGCGTGGGAAGCGATGGCCTCCGTCTGCGAAGAGGTGATGTCGCAGAAGGAGGCTGCGGAGCGGGAGAGGGAGTAGGATCCGCTCTCTCTGTGGCTACGCCGTTGGCGCAGCGGGTGGGCTAGGAGGGACCGTCCAGCAGCGCCAGGGGGTCTTAGGCGTCGGGGGTAGGGGCCCCCTACCGTCTAACTATAGCCCCCGCGAAGTCGGCCACATACGCCGGTGGCCGCATAAGGAGGTAGGGGGGGCGCGACACACTGCGCCTCGCTGAGGTGGTCCTCCCGGTTCTGATCCGGGGAACGTTGGCCGCGGGCGGGGTGTCAGAAACTTTATACTCTGGCACTGGCCCCCCGCCCCTTTTTCAACAGCGGTGGGCGTCATCAGAAGAGTTTTAGTGGGTAGGACTGATGGCGGTCGCGTCTGCGGTGAGCCCCGAACTCCCCTCTCGTTCCCCCCTTTTGGCCGGGAGGCAGTGCATAAAACATTTTGTTAACGACGTAAATAAAATTTTTAAAAAAAGCTGTCAGGATATTTAGAGGCACTGACTTCCCAATAACGACTGTCGTAGATGTTCATGACTGCCGGGAGCAAGTGCTTAGGGTGCTCTCCGAGACACGGAGCAAGCGATAACTCAAAAAGTTATCTAGTTCAGCATGGGGCTCTGAAAGGGTCTAGGAGAACTGCTCAGTAAATAAAATTAAACTAGAATATATAATATAATAAGTATAATATAAACATATAAGCACTTTCGTTTACTTATTCACTTACCAATATGTTTTGGATATGTTTTTATATAACTTGTATTATTTAAAGGAAATAAACGTTTTATCCATCTATCTAATCACTAGCGTAGATATGCCCATCTTTAAATTTCTTTTGATTAAATTAAAACATCTTGTGTATTTTAAGTTGCATTCTCTTTCGTTGCATAAAACAATTCACTGATGTATTGACAGAATTCAGAAAACTTATGTTACTTCTCCAGATGATATATTTCGTTAGCTATAAGTAATCATCATTTGTAAATGCCTCGATTGAGTGAATGATAAAATAAAATATTTTTTGGAACAAATTGCCATTTTGTTTTACCGTCATTCTGGAATGCACAAGTGTTAATCGTTTGTGCGTGCAGAGAGAATAGATACTGGAAAAGTCTCGAAAAAAACAATTACTGTTAGCTACGTGTTACTGGGTGGTCAATAACGATCAACAAAGTAAAGCAGAGTCAACAGTGGTCAGTTCCTGAATGGGTGACAGCTATTGTGGCATTGAATGTACTTTTTGAAAAACGTATATTATATTGCATATATGTAAAGGCTATATGTGAGATTTAATTATTATATTGTATCACGCCTTTTTTCTAAAGCAGAAGAGGCATATTATGCGCCTCAATTTCGCCAATTATATGGTCGGTACCATCGAATAGGTGGTGAGGTGAGCCTATTGCCGCCTAACCAGAGCAGTTACTTATATAATGAATTTAACATTAATGTATATCTATGAGAGACAGTAATATATTGCCACTGTTACAAAAAAGGATAAACACATTTTCGTTTGCAAGACATTAAAACATAATTTATGGAGTATATCCTTGTTTTTTACACGTTGCTACATCTACACCTACGATATCGGACTTATAAGGACACAAGGCTGTTTCAAAGGTCGGTTGTCCACTCAATATAATATAACACTTCTCAGATAATATTGATTCAGCCTTTGTGCCCATTAATATCCCACTGTTGAGCACGGAACATCTCCCACGAGGTTTTTTTGCATTCAAAATCAAGAGTGTGTCTCGACGGTAAAATAACTCTTACGGTAAACTTAACTGCGCCCCTTGTGCAGAGCGTGTATGGTGGCCGAGGAAACGGGCGCACACGTGCTCCTGAAATGCACAGGCGTGGCTGACATACGGAAGGTAACCCTAGGATCACCGATTTCCATTAGGGACATTTTACACAGATTTGAAAATCTGATCTGCTCCTGGAGAGAGGTGGGCTGGCTGGAGTGAGCAAATGTAGCCGCAAAGGCTCACGCACA
This sequence comes from Musotima nitidalis, assembly GCA_949126915.1. Lineage (NCBI taxonomy): Eukaryota > Metazoa > Arthropoda > Insecta > Lepidoptera > Crambidae > Musotima > Musotima nitidalis. The sequence continues at coordinate 5,119,624 of OX421441.1, forward strand.
ATGGTCCATAGCAAGGACTAAGTGCGGAAACCACCACCACTAATAAAGAATATAGAACAGAGGGTGTCAGATTTTTACTGACTGAAAACCATCCGTGTTCCTTCTTAAGCCTGCCATGTTCCGGGCCGCTGTATGTTTTCGAACAGTCCCGCAATGCATATGTATACAAAGCCAGACTGTTCTAAAAGTCGGTATAATATAATTCCTTCCTATCCCTCTTATCTTCGTGAGCGGTTTTTTTAATTCATGCGCCTGGTTCCTCATGTAGGTCGAATCTCCTTTTACTCCGGAAATTCCCCTCTCATAACTCCGATTTCTTTTACTATTCGTTTTCTGTGCACGCGGTTAGGCTGTGGAATGCGTTGCCAGTCATTATTAGCACTTCCAAAAGTATTTCCATTTTTAAGAAGGCAATGAAGGAACACTTCCTTGGTGCCTGCTAGCTGTACCTTTTTGTCTAATTGTTTAATTTTAGTATGTTGTTGTTTGATTTTAGTATTTTATTGTTAGCAAGTGATGGATTAAAAATATCTTTGTAACAATTCCCGCGCTACTATAATTTCCCGAAAAATCGAGAAACTATTCAACACGACACGTGTTTCGCCCTTACACAGGGCATCTTCAGGTAAGATAGGAGCCTCAGAACAACGATGTCTTCACGACCAACGCTGAAACGAGAGTGAGCAGCTGAGCATATTCGAGCGTATTTATACCCTCACCCACTTCCGCCATCAACGTCCGCCACGTCATCGCGGTCTGAGTCAGAGTGACCGTTATGAAATTTCTGAACCATACGTAATAGAGGTGATCTAGAGAACGTATTTTGTTCGTTCAGCAGTAGGTTTTGATCATTGTGTTTAATTATTTCTAGATTTTCCAATACACACAACCGTAGACCTTTTTCATGTATATGTAAAATTTCAAAATTATGATTATTACTCAAGGTGTGCCCAGAGTCGATAAGGTGTTTGGCAAAATGAGATTTGTCTGGACAATTATGCCTATAAGCAGCTATATGCTCCTTATACCTGGTTTCAAAGTTGCGTCCAGTTTGCCCTGTATAGACACTGTGACAAACCTCACAAGTTAATTTATATATACCCGACTTTTTACTATTTTCTATGCGATCCTTTCCGTTACAAAGACGACTAAGTGAGTTTTTAGTTTTGAACGCTGTATTTATTTCATTATTCTTAAGCAGTTTTGAAATCTGTCTACTAACTGAGCCCATATAAGTTAAACTGCACCTTGAGTAATAATCATAATTTTGAAATTTTACATATACATGAAAAAGGTCTACGGTTGTGTGTATTGGAAAATCTAGAAATAATTAAACACAATGATCAAAACCTACTGCTGAACGAACAAAATACGTTCTCTAGATCACCTCTATTACGTATGGTTCAGAAATTTCATAACGGTCACTCTGACTCAGACCGCGATGACGTGGCGGACGTTGATGGCGGAAGTGGGTGAGGGTATAAATACGCTCGAATATGCTCAGCTGCTCACTCTCGTTTCAGCGTTGGTCGTGAAGACATCGTTGTTCTGAGGCTCCTATCTTACCTGAAGATGCCCTGTGTAAGGGCGAAACACGTGTCGTGTTGAATAGTTTCTCGATTTTTCGGGAAATTATAGTAGCGCGGGAATTGTTACAAAGATATTTTTAATCCATCACTTGCTTACAATGGATTTCCGCAAAGTAACGCCTGAATCAATAAATTATTTTATTGTTGTTTTATTTTAGTTTGCTTTGTTACGTATTTTGTGCAAGTGTCTACTTTGTATATGTTTTTTCCTTTTATAGGTCTGCTGAAAGAAATTTCTTTTAGGGATAAGCAGTGCCGTTGTACATGTCTTTCATAACTTTTATCTTTGTGTATGTTTGTTATGTGCATAAATTGTTAAATAAATAAATAATATAGTCTACTCAATATGATATAATACTTCTTACTACTGATTCAACCTTCTCAGCCTATTAATTTCCTACTACTGAGCACGGGCCTCATCTCACGAGCCAAGGTCAGGGGAATTGAATGATTAGGTTCTACTAAAATTGTAAAAAGAATGAATCAAATATAAAAATGTATTGTATAAAAGGCATTATACACATTTTGACGAAGCGCTCGTAGCTCCGCTGTGCTCGCTAGTCGAAAACGATCACCGAAGTAAAGCAGTTTACAGAGGTCTGTCCTTGGATGGATGACCGTTTCTGTGGAATACCACCACACGATATCAAATATGATATCGAGCGCATCACTGTTTCGGAAGGCATGTTAAGCCGTTGGTCCCGGTTATCACAAAATGTGGTAGTCGTTAAGCCATGTTAGAGGCCTAATTGGGCGGCTTGAAAAATTCTAACAGCAGGACGCCATACACCTGCCTCCGCCAATGCGCACTGGATCAGCGTGGTGGAGTATTTATTTATTTATATATAGGTGCGCTAACAGCTTAACATACAAATATGTACAAAATCATAACACAAACCCAAAATTATATATAGAAGCATTTATTAAAAGCGTAAACAGCATTCTCCTAAATTTAAACTAATCTTACCTAAAATTAATATTTTTTTATTTATTACATAATTAGCAAAGAGGTTAAGTCTTAAGTATAACATTGATGTCGTAACGTGGGCTCAAGCAGCTTCCCCCTTTGGTCCGAAGGCAGTGCATAAATGCATTTTGATACCGAAGTAAAACAAAAAAAAGGGTTATACAGCTTCACAGAAAAATGAAGATTGTGATTAAAGTACACCGAGGGACAAATTTAAAAGAGCATAGCCTGTGAGTTTCTTGCTAGTTCTTCTTACAGAGCGGTGGCTCGGAACTAGCTCTTAGATTCACTTACACTTAAATATTTTTTGTTTATTAATCGTTTTGTTGCTTGTAAGTGAATCTAAGCTTCGTGATTTCAGTGTAATCATATTTTGATTGTTTTTTATATTTTTATTTGATTTTGACGTCTTCAAGTACTATATAATAGTTTATGAAAAAATAATTTTGAAGTTGACATTTTTGTGTAAAAGTAATTAACTATGAATTCACGAAAAAAGAACTTTAATTCGTTTTCATAACACAACCTATGCCTAGTTTTGGGCCAGATAACTTTTTAATGTGCCATGTTGTAAGAAATACTAAAAAGCATCCATCCTTCTATGATTTACGAAACACAAACATAAACTAGATAACATATTCGTCTGATTAAGTATTAACCTCAATCCAAGTCTTACTTAGGACATATCGAACCGAGTCAGGTGCTCCGTCCCACATACAAGCGGTATTGCCACACAACATTGGTGTTGCACACACCGTATGACTAATTATGTAAACTTAAGTAGCTTAAGATGATACTGGTATCGTAATTATTCTTCACTAACCAATGCCCGCGACTGCGTCTTTTAAAATAAAATATATTATACATAAGAGAAACAGAGAGAATAGTTAAAAACAGTAACTGTTTTAAGATAAATGTCACTTGGAGGAAAGAAAGATTAGACCTGTTACATACTATTGAGATATATGCGAAGAAGTTAAACATAAGTAGAACTAGCCATGAAAGGGATATTAAACAATTACAGGCTGACGTTTTGCATTTGCAAGCCTCTCTTGATAGTATTACAGAAAATTATAACTTTGCTCATACATATATACATTCACGCCTGTTTTCTCGAAGGGGTAGGCAGCCGGCATATTACACGGCATATTATATATTAAAGATATATTATTAATATTAAAATACAATATGGTAAATGACAATTCATTGCAATATAACACTTTCCGAAACTGGTCTACGAACTGGACTACTGGTCTAAGAAGTAATTTCTAAGAATCGACCATATTTACACATTAAAAACTTTTCAATTTTACACTATTTTTTTTTTGTTTAAAATAATGGATTCGTGCGTTTAGCACATTTTGCCAAGTGTCAAGTGAGAGATATATAAATCATATTAAATAAGAATGATTGGTGATAATGATGATAAATGGTAAATGAAAATGACTAACTAATAAAATAATAACTAAAACTATGAAGAAAGCCTCTTTCGAATATATATTTTTTTAAATAAGATTAAGGCAGACCAGTCGACCTTATTTTTTACAACGAAAGGCGGACACAAGTGATTCATCTTGTGTGAATATTTAATTTGCATCATTTTACAGGCATTGTCTGAATATATCATCACCTTACAAAACATTGTTGAACTTTGGAAAATATCCGGTTTTGTAATAAAATGGCGATGAGGTCAGTATACCAGTTCTCAGATCCAAAGATCGCCGGTTTTATTTTTTCTAAGATATATAATTATGTTGCCTCGCCATCAATTGATGCGTAAATGGCTTACTTATATTAAGATATTTATATAAATAAACAAATAAAAACTAAAAATTATTTCTATTTCAAAAACATAGTACTTAATTGCATTGCTGATTGCAGAGGCATTTTATTCCTAAATGCAATTTGATGAAAAATATGAATTTAAACTTCAGAATACTTTTGCTGAAATCTATCGTACGTGCACACAGTAAGTTTTTAGACTTATTTATTATTCGATTCGATAAAAAATCTTAGAACGTGGAAAGACATTCGATAAAATGTAGAGTCGATAAATTTTTCCTCCAAATCTGAACTATACATAAATTTTCCCTACAAGTTTGAGCTATATAATAAATTGTTCCACCGAGTTTGAGCTAAGTATATACAAAGTTTTCCTGCAAGTTTGAGCTATGTATAATTTAATTCTACATAATAGACATTTGAAGAGTTGTAATTGATAACTCGTTGAAAAGTATTTTGAAAAGGCTTTGTTAAGCCACGTTTAGTTCGCATACTACATCACAAACTCTGCTTATTTTGAGGCTAGATGGCTCTGTGTAAGTTGTATTATTATTATTAAGATGTTAATCATGCTTAACTCAAAAAATACGATTTTGGGACATCACAAAAGAAGATCTTCTAAAGAATACTTGTCCTACTTGTAAGCGCATTAAATTGATACTGATTTATTAATTAATGATTCTGCTTGTGTTCTGAACGTTTGATTAAAATTGATTCGATCTCAGTAAGAAATAGAAAGACTGTATAAGTACGCAACTCAAACCTGACCTATCTATTAATGGGTCGATGTTCCTAGCATGCGTATCAGCCTTATAAAGTCCAACAAAAAGCTGAACATTAGCTTTCCCAATAGATTACATTCTATTGGGGATATTTACTCATAATCACTACGCTGGGCTGGTGTTCGCAGTTCCAGCTAGTACGCAGGGTGACGCTGCTGCTCATCACCCGGTAGGATTTTACTTCATCGACTTTTACGACTCCCCGCGAGATGAGACAGGATGGCACTACCCTAGGCAGGAGTTTCCTGCCCAATTGATTACCCCCGCAGTGAATGGGCGCGATAGTTTTACAGTTGAGGTTCATCAGAGCTATATTGATACAAATTTGATTTAAAAATACTTAATTTATACTTCGAAATATTGCATTTATGGTAAAGAACTTTATTAATATTCCAGTGTCTATCACAAAAGCTTTAAATTGTTCGCCCACTTTAGCGGAGTCTATTTTGAAAGATAACGTGAATATATGTACAGTAGATTTTACGTTTAGTTATGTTACATCTATGGATATAATTAAGACATTCAATACTCTTAGTGTTAAGAAAGCTGCAGACCTCTGGGGCAATTCCATCGTAGTTACCAAGCCTATCATTGTTTCGGTGGCGCACAGTTTGGCTCTAATATTTAATAAATGTGTAGATTGCGGCAAATTTCCCGATCTAATGAAAGAAAGTAAAATCATTCCATTATATAAATCACGCAGTACAACAGACCCAACAAATTTTCGACCTATCTCAGTGCTGCCTACATTTAGTAATAATAATAATAATAATCATAATAATCATCATTTATTTGCACAAAACATGGTATAACGTGGTCTTAACACAATAATAATACAAGAGCTTATGTTTCACTATTAAAATAGCATGCAAATCATTTATTAGTCCAATGTACTCTAAATTAGTCTAAAAAAATTACAATAATAATATTACATTCCAAATTAATCTAGTACAAACAAGCAAAAAGTTACAAATGTCAATAAACTCAATCAATGCCAATAATTTCAATGTCTATTTGTCAAAAAATTCCTTAACACTATAAAAATTATATTCATTTAGCCATTTAAATATTCTTTTTTTAAATAATAAACAATTCACCTCCTTTATTTCTATGGGAATCTTATTATATATTTTGACACACATTGCAAGACAGCTTTTACTATATTTAGATGTTTTAGCTACATTACGAATGACAAGTTTATGTCTGTCTCTTTGCACTCTGGAACAATATGGCTCAGGTGCTTTTTGAAAGAGATCTTTATGGTTATGTACAAAATTGCATACCTCGTATATGTAAAGCGATTAAAATTAAACAAAGTAAAATTTTTGAAAAACTTGTTTACAATCAGATGATAATATTTTTCAATAAAAATGGATTAATGCATTCGAAACAATTTGGATTCACTAAGGGTCGCTCTACAACCGATGCAGGTGTTGAGCTTTTAAAACATATATTTGATGCTTGGGAAAATTCTTTGGACGCTTTAGGTATTTTTTGCGATCTGTCCAAAGCTTTTGATTGTGTTCCTCATGAAGCATTGATAAAAAAATTAGAATATTACGGAATAAGAAACTCCGCATTGGATCTTCTTAATTCATATTTCTATTTCTTATTCATATTCAAAAAAAAAAGTGTTTATCTATGTTTATCCGTTCTTTAGTATCCATAACACAAGTTCTTAATGATACTTATCTTGGAACTAAATAATTGGTGTAAGTGTCAGAAATATTTATTAATTTTTAATTTTATATCTAAGTAATAGGATTCAAAGGGTTGAGGTTAATGGAAAGCGATCTCAGGGGTCTGTTGTAAAAATGGGGGTACCGCAGGGCTCGATTCTCGGTCCGTTTTTGTTTTTGATTTATATTAATGATTTGCCATATTTTGTTAAAGAAAACCACGAGATAGTTTTGTTTGCTGATGATACATCATTATTGTTTAAGTTAAAACGAAATCAGAATTTAGACGAAGTAAACAGTGCGATCTCGAAGGTGGTGCACTGGTTTGACGTCAACAATTTGCTATTAAATGGGGCTAAAACGAAATGTATTAAATTCGTGATGCCTAACGTCAGACAGGCAAACTCTACTATTATGGTAAAGGAGGATGAGTTGACCCTTGTGGATACTACCAAGTTTTTAGGGATTACTTTAGACTCTAAGCTACAGTGGGGCCCACATATTGGTGAATTGTCGAGTAGACTTAGCTCTGCAGCATTCGCGGTAAAGAAAATTCGCCAATTAACAGACGTTGTAACAGCTAGGCTAGTTTATCATAGCTATTTCCATAGTGTTATGTCCTATGGTATTCTTCTGTGGGGTTGTGCCGCAGACATTCAAACTATCTTTGTGCTGCAGAAGAGGGCTATTCGAGCAATTTATAATCTCCCGTGTGGACATTCACTAAGGGAAAAGTTTAAAGAAATTGGTATTTTGACAGTGGCCGGTCAATTCATTTATGATAACCTGGTTTATGTACATAAGAATACTGATCAATTTAGTAAGAAAAGCTGTATATATAACCTAAACACAAGGAATAAGCATAAATTAGTTGTACCTGCCACTAGGCTCCAAAAGATAAACAAATCTTTTAAAGGTCAATGTGTACGATTCTACAATAAAATCCCAAGCAACATACAGCAATTGAGCCTAAATAAATTTAAATTAACAATAAAACACAAGCTGTCTTCAAAGGGATACTATTCTATTAAAGACTATATGGCAGATAAAAATGCTTGGGATTAAACTGCCGTTTCATACAGGCTATTCTAATATGAATGACTTGAAAAATTAAATATTGTTAAGGTTATGTTATATTGCATTGTATAGCTTCACAGACAAATGAAGATTGTAATTCTAGTACCAAACTAATGGACATATTTAAAAGAGCATAGCCTGTGAGTTTCTTGCCAGTTCTTCTTACAGAGCGGTGGCTCGGAACGGTCACTTAGATTCACTTACACTTAATTATTTTTTGTTTTTAAATTGTTTTTTTGCATGTAAGTGAATCTAAGCTTCGTGATTTAGTGTAATATTATTTCGATTGTATTTTTTTTTCATTTGTAATCATGACGTTTTCAAGTACTATAGTACGTGATATAGTACTATAATAGTTTATGAAATAAATATTTTTTTTACTTTTTACTTTTATTATTTTTTCATTAAGGTATTCACTTACTCAATTTGTATGATTAAACTAAGATCACACAATAATACAAACAAGCGCAATACAAACACATTACCTAATTAAGTACATAAAACACTCCTACCGCTAGGAAGCGGCGGATATGCTATATCAAACAATGTTATATTATATCGTTTTAAAACAATTTTCCTTTAAAGAGAATCAACCTGTCCGCGGTATCCTGAATGGAATGGAATTCTGTTCAGGATACCGGGCACGGGTTGGTTTTTTCTTTAACTTTATTGGAAAGAAAGGTGAGAAAGAATTTATTGCTTTAAGATTTCATTTTATTATTCAAAAACGTCACGGCTAAAAACTGGTTGAGTTTATCATGAACCACCATGTGCACCACTTGCAGGTGAGGTTGGCTTGGGCTCTTCAGGTTTTGGCAGAATCCCTATATACCCAAACAACACCATATAAGTACACTAATACAAAAAGGGTCACGGCTAAAAACTGGTTGAGTTTATCATGAATTAAGTGACATACATACATACAGCCTACATACAATTGATGTCATCTTCCGTTAAAGGAGAATCACCTTCATATGCCCTTATAGGCTTGCCTGCAAGTAATTACGGCTCTTCAGTGTTGTAATGTACGTAATCGTTGACCTTTGCTTAACCTGGATTGGTCGACCTTAAGGACATCAAGGACAGTTTTTGTCACATAGTTAATATTTAATTAAAAGATGTGCTTTTTATTGAAGCACTTGTGAACGTCACTTAAGTATTAAGAGTGCCACTTTATACTTATCCTAGCATTATCCTAGCTGTGCCCTAGAATTACATTTAGGACCCAGGGTCTGCTCACTGGTCTAACCAGACTTGTCTGAATTTTTGTTAGTACATAGTGCCGTCTGACCTTCGCATCATTAAAAACATCATTCTATGGTTAAACCAGCTCTTAGGGTGTTGAAAGGCACTGACTTCTAAATAACGACTGCCATTGATGTCCATGACAGCTTGGACCAACGGCTTAACGTGCTTTCCGAGGCACAGAGCAAGCGATGATTACGCACAAACCCTAAAAGTACTAGCACAAATATTACTTTTAAGTTAGACCAGGATTTGAACCTAAGAAACTCTACTAAATCTGCTTGAGCCCACGATACGACATTAATGTTGGAACTAAGAATTAACCTTTTTGCTAAGAAAAAAAAAGAATGTTTAAATTTGGATTATATTCGATAAAATTTAGGAGAATGCTATATTTAAAAAAACACATAATAATATGTAAGTTTGTGGTTTTGTAATGATTTTATATATGTTTGTATGTTTAGCTGTTAGCGTACATATATATAACTAAATAAGACCTACCTTAACAGTCATATGTTTACGATAGTGGGCGTTTTATGAAGCTATTTATGCAACTAGTGTAAGAACAAGGAATGTAAAGAGGTAGGCACTGAAGTTTGTTGGACTATTGTAAATATTTATGCAGTCATAAAGTTACGAAAGTTGAAGTTTCTTGTTAAGTTACGCAATGTAGCTCTTTACTTATTTGTATGAATGGTCGAAGTCTATTTGTGTTTGAATTGTTTTATGATGTTTATGAATTTTATGAACTTTAGGTACTAATACACACACAAATACATATAGGTATATTTCAAAATAAATAAATGGACGACTTTTGACAGCTTATTAGACTTTTAATTTAAACACTTACAGTAATAATCTACCATTATAACACATTGATGTTAATCACAAATTTATGAAAATTAAACAAAACTGTAGACATGACGCTTCACTTTCCCGCCAAGAAGTCCCCAAAAAGGTTGTAGTCACATAAAGTTTTTTTTTGTTTTCAAGCTACGTTCGTGTTTGCTAGAAAAGACAAATGTTTAGAAACGAGATAATCCTAAACCAACATCAATTGTTCGTTTTTAGTCGAATAAAAGTTTCGAAAAAACTTCAAAGTGATTATTTGTTAAATATTACTATCTTTTTGTTTTTTAGAAGATTATCTTATTATAGCAACTGTGTAATTGTTTTAATAACAATTCGGATCTCCTTACAAATCCTGTGGCCATGATGTCAGTTCACATACAAAATGGAAATATTTTTATATTTAAACACGAATAACTGGTTTCTTAGTACATATTACCGTAATGTATTATCTGTCGTATTACAAAAAAAAGTGTATGGTAAGCAAGATAATATGTTACACAATGTAGAGCATCCAGCGGTAAATATTACACATTCATAATCATCTTATTTCCAAATACAAACGAAAGCTAAATTCCATGTACATTAATTACGACTATTAGGTTTGAAAAAAAAAATAGTTTATTGACTTTAAGATCAACATAATCATAATAATAAGATTCGTCAAACATTCAGACACAAAATTGGAATTCGATATATTTATTTAACAACAAAGAAAGAGATATAAGCTGTACAATAATAAATAAATAAAAGAAAATGGGTTCTTTGTCAGAATTTGTCAAGGTTTGTCAATTTATTCGTCTGTTGTGGTTTTTCTCAAGATTTGTCAGTCTGTCTGTGACTCTTATCGGGGGGATCTGTCAGACAGCCTGTCGTGATTCTAAAGGAGGGAGGGGATTGTCCGTCAGTCAGTCAGTCTGTCGGTGACTCTAACGAGGCTTCCAAAAGGCAACGAGATTGAGAAGAATGCCTCAAGAAACTCATCTCGGCTTTTTTCAAATTATGTCTAAAGATCTAGAAGAACTTCATCTTCTGACTCCAGCTGCTGAAAGATGGCTATGCCAATTGACACTGGAAATTTAAATTAGGATACAGGCATCTAAACGTCATTCGATATGATAATTACTTTTTAGAGATTGAGACTTAACATTGTGTAGGTAATTTTTTTTTGACAAGGCGCCCACCTCATGAAAAGTGGTAACCGCAGCCTATAGGCGCTTGCAACTTTAGAGGCACCGTTTCGCGCCCTTTTTGAAGAGCCTGATACTATAACCTTTTAGGAAAACCTCACGAGGGAGCTCATTGCAATATTTACCGCCGGGTTGGTACAGGGATCAAGACCTAAGGAGTCCAAGGCGAACAGTTCCCGATATGTGGCAATAGGCTCGCCAATCGCAAACAACTATATAATTGGCGTAGTGTGGGCATATAATATGCTCCTATCTACCCCTTCGGGGAAACAGGCGTGATAGTATGTATATATGTATGTATGTATGTACTGGTACATTCAAAGTGTAGACTATCAGCCGTAATTACTATGATAGACAGGTGCTAAGTTATAGACAGACAAACGTAACCTATTTTGACGCGACTAGGAAATGCGTGCTTCGAATGTTTAGCGAATTACAAATTAATTAAACTTTAATTAGGGGACAGTACATTCTTTATGGAGAATGTACTTGAGTCAGGCTTGTGTTGCACATTGTTATTTAATTTGGTAAAATAAAAGTTTTTATTTGGTTAATAAGTTGGTAAACTTAGGTATTATAATTGAATTTGTAATAGGTTATTACAATATGTGATAGGGTGCTGAGGGGTCCTACCAAGACCTTGATATCCTAAGCCAACCTCATCTGCAAGTGGTGCACCTGCTGATCTACAGACGAGGCTCTGGCGAACGTAACAGATCCTGGAAAGCGGCAAAAGGCTCGCCACCTATAGCGTGGGACCAACTATATAATTGGCGAAGTGTGGGCGTATTAATATGCATCTGCCTACCCTTTCGGGGAAACAGGCGTGTATGTATGTGTATAACATTATTTTTATTGAGCTTAATATACGTTGAGGTAATAATAATATACAAACTAATAATAATGATAATTAACGATACGATTTTGACGACCCATATGGCGTAGAGGTCAGTATACCTGCAGTCCGCTCCTGAGGTCGTGGGTTTGATTCCTACACAGGACAAATCTTTGTGAGCAGGAATATCAATATTTGTTTTGGTCTGGGTGTTTCCTATGTCCTATGTATATTAAGTATCTATGTACATAAAAAAAGTATTTAAGTATGTTTATCCGTTATTTAGTACCCATAATACAAGTTCTTAATGATACTTATCGTGGTACTAAATAATCGGTGTACTTGTAAGAGGATATTTGTTTATGTATTATACTAAATTATTATAATTGCATTTGTTATAGGATACAAAATTATTTGTATGTAACTTACTATAATTTCTACGTTAAGGTAATAATAATTAAGTAATTAAAAATAATGATAATGTTGCGCAATAAATCAAATCTAGAGTCTTCGCCAACGCTGAATAGACAGCTTGAGGCGGTGTTTCATTATCTAAAACTGATGTGAATTCGAGTGTTATGTGTAAATATGGTGGATTTATAGAGGTAACTTCTTAGAAAACGTACACAAGTGTGGGACAGGGGTGTGTTACCGTGAAATATGACTTTTCTGACTGATTCCAAAACTCTATAGAGGCCACTAGTAAAATCTCCTTTACTTTACTGGGGTACGAGTTTGACGTGACTGTGACTAAATCACGAAAACGCTGAATAATGTGGATTTCTTAAGCAAATAACTTGATTTATCAAATTACTTGACACTTGCATATACTCTTCAACGAGCGAGTCCACATTTAAGAAAAAATAAAAAGTCAAATTGATGGTTTCTTCTTAATATTACTAGGGGGCCGTTCGAATATTACGTAAGTACTATGGGGGGTGGGGGGTAGGGGAGTCTAGATTATGATTACATCATCGCTAGTTATTTACTATTTTACATGGGTTTTTTGGCAATTCTCACATTAATAATAAACGATTTTACTTTGGCTTTGTCCTGGCGGGGAGACAGAGCTTTGCCGAGTTTCTTGTAAACTTCTGCTTCAAGCAGGCTCCCGATTTAGTGAACTGATCCTAGATTTAAGTGACATTAACAAGTGCTTCGAAAAGAAGCCTAACTTGAATACATTAACTATAGTTGTTTTTTGAAAAAGCTTTATTTTATAACGAATGTCAGCCAAATCTGGTTCAACCAGTAACCAAACCCTAGGCTCTAAGCTAAAGTTTTGGGCAACCGGGAAAAAGCTTATTAGCTATTGGTCAAATATTCGGCAAGTTTTGATCACGACACGTTTATGTTTAATCATCCTGACGAACGTGACCGATTGTCGTGATGCCTCCATAATCCAATTGTTGTGACGTTAAATAGACGTGTAAGTATAGTTTCAATCGTGTCACGAATGTATCATTATTATTAGACTTCTTTGGTAAGGCGTGAATTTTTTTTCCTAAAATAATGGCTTCGTGCGTTTAGCACATTTAGTCAGTGTCAAGTAAGAGATATATTAATTATACATAAATCATAGTAAATGAGATTGAGTAGGGATAAAGATGATAAATGGAAAATGAGATGCCCTCCCCTAAACCCTTTGGGTCCTCAGTAAAGATGTGGGACTATACTAAGATCTCACATGGGAGTCCATGTTAAGAGGATATGAAAAGTAATGTTGCACAGATTTGTTTGATTTACCAACAATCACGTATGTTCACAAACACTTAACGGTTAATAATCCACCGTTATTCATTACACGTATTAATGTTCGAAATTTCATAATTTTTTGAATATAAAACAAAAGTGCAGACAAGAGTTGACAAGACGCTTAAATTTCCCGCCAAGAAGTCCGTTTTATAAAACTTAAAAGGTATACCTTAATGTGACAAATTGGTACAACTGTTATTTTTTTTCAGTATGGACTTATTTGATTAGAGTATTTTGTCAGTGTGAAGTAGGTAATTTGATAATTTTAGTTATTTGCAACAATGTGCAGCGTCTTCGTCATATAGTGACAGTTAAACATACATACCGACTGGTGACCTTGAACACCCCTACACGAGAGGAAGTCGGCCCCCTACACCACTGTAGGGGGCCGACTTCCTCTCGGTAGGGCAAAGGATCCACTGGGTAAAGGGTAACACCAAGAGACCGGCGACTTTGGGTGCCATTAGTACTGACGTATGACGTCGTTTCCCCGACAGAGGCAGGCAGAAGTATATTATACGCCCACACTTCGACAATTACATTGTCGGTCCCAAGTAATAGATGGCGGGCCTATTTCCGCTTGCCGGGATCACAGCTAAAGTCATGACAAATAAAGTTCGTGACAGTCAGACATTTTGATTTGTAGCGTGTGGCCGCTACCGGCGTCAACCGTGTGCGGCGAGTCCATATAAACTGTATGAAAACTGCAGGAAATATGCCAGTGTTGTTATTTTGTGGTTGTGGCTGGTGGCCCGGGTGCGGGAACCAAATAAAACCCCAGTTAAGTAGTGTAGGTTCTATGGAATCAACGCGGAAACTCACAACTCACTGTAATATGCCACTGGCCTATACTTGTGTACGTTGCCGAAGAGAGTATGTCTATAATGCATAAAAACTTAAATTTACAACATTTTCGGAAAATAAAATCATGCATCGATGTGTCTTTTTTCGCGATGGCGCCTGTACTCGTTCTGATTGTTGGTTTTTTTAAGAACGTAAACACAATACAAAGTTCTATAGGTGCTGTTTGTGGAAAGTAAAATCTTTTTTAAAGGAACTTACATGATCGGTGGCCATAGTGTTGCATCCCATCAGAGGCAGGGAGTACTGCAGGTCATCTCTCGCACCCTGGTACTCTCTGAGACACGAGGAATTGCTGCCCAGACCGGCTGGGTAGACGATGCCGTTGAACGCGTCGAATATACTGGAAGAATGAGACCCTTAGAGTTCAATCATACATCATCATGCCTATCAGCAGCGTCTTTCAAATCGAAATTAAAGAATCACTACCTGTTGCTTTTAGAACAGAGCTAACACTTATTTAGAATGTATTTATTTGTTATTAATATTTATGTATATTTTTTATTTATAAAATAGAATAATATGATGTAAGCATTTACCTATTAGTGTCGTATGCGTCCTGCCCCGTCTGCGCGAGGGTGACGGTGATATGCATGCTGTCTCGCTCACAAGCCACAGAGAGCTTGTCGAGCGGAGCCACGGCTCCAGGCCATGTGGTCGTTTCTACCGTCTCCGCAATGGCTGTCGTTTGTATGTCTGTGGAGAAGAGAGATCATATTAGTTCATCACCATCCGAGCTTTATCCTGGTTGTATCCTAGATTTACTCTTAGGGCCACTCGTCGTGCAGGTTTTTTCCGCAATTAGACGTCCCATGTGTCCATTTTGCGTAGGATTCTACTGGTTTAACAAGATTTGGCTGAATTCCAGTATTAAGAGCGACTGCCGTAAAATCCAAAATTTTTTGTAAGTAAAGATTTGGACTTGATAAAGTAAAATGATAAAATTTGACCAATTGAATAAAATGCAGAATGAAAGTTTGCTAAAGATTCACGTTTGTTATATTAAGCTAGTGTGAAAAAAAATTATGAAACTAATTAAAAAAATAGTAGTAGATACTAAAAAAATAGTAGTAGATAGTAGTAGAATATACTAACATAGAAAAAGCACTTAATACTCAGTCGCTCTTTCCGGACACAGCAACTTAATAGAGCGCTCTCAGTTTATTAGAACAATGACGACACAATTAAAATTTAAGATCTTATCACAAAACAAAGTTAAACGGAAACGAAATTTCGGATGGCTATAACGAAGTTTCGTTTCCGTTGAATTAAAGTAGTCCCTCAGGTTTAACTTCAGGTCTTCATTCGATCTAGAGTCTTCATTTTATCAATTGAAAGTGACAGCTCTAAACCTTTTTTTTTAAATTACGCTGGTAACAAAATGCGGACTGCCTCCCGGCCAAAGGGGGACCGAGAGGGGAGAGTGGGGCTCACTGCGGCAGATGCGACCGCCAGCAGTAATTCCCACTAAATATCTTCTGAGGACGCCCTCCGCTTGTTGAAAAAAAGGCGGGGGCCAGTACAGCGTCTGACACCCCGCCTGCGACCAACGTCTCCCGTACTAAAACCGGGAGGATCTCCTCAGAGAGGCGCTGTGGACGCGCCCCTCCTACCTCCTTGTGCGACCATAGCGTATGTGGCCGACTTTTCGGAGGATCCATGGTTGGCCTAAGACTCTCCTGACGCTAACGGCTTCTGGCACGCCCGCAGCGCCCTTCATAGGCCCCTTTTAGTTCCTCCCCAGTACTAAGGACACCCAGAGTCGCCAACCTCTGGGTTTTACCTTTTGCCGGCCTCCGGGAGGTACTAAAGATTTTCTTGGATAGACTCAGTATCAAGGAAATTTCCCTGTATATTGCAATAAGTTTTCTCAAAATTACAAAGGTGGTTAAAACTACAATGACCTCTGTAAAATCGGCTTTACTTCGGTGACCGTTGCCGACCTAGTTCCGCCATCTCTATGGCGACTTCTTCTTTTTTAAATTAATGGCACTATGTAAAACCCCTTACCACGACAAGGTGGAGATAAGTCGGGAGGGGAGCACTAGTTTTAAACTTGGATTAACTTTAGAACTTGTTTTTTAATAAGCCCCTAGACAATTAATAATAAAAAATGGCAGAAGACATAAAATTATGTGTGATTTTTTTGCAATTGTCCAGTGTGGAAGAATGACGTCGTCCACATCGATCGTTATTATAAAAAATATATAAGAAAGAAATAAAGAAATTTAAGAATAAAAATAAAAGCCGGGAGTCTTAGCGCTTATATGGACAAAGACGCATCGCGGAAATTATTTATTTTCCAAAACTAGTGTATATTTGAGTTTTTTTTTGTAGATATAGTGGATTATTAGTCAGAAACGCAAACAAGTGTAGGAAGTTGCATGTTATAGTGAATTCTAATTTTCCATGTTGATTCCAAAACTTCATAGAGTTCCAGTGAAGTTGTAACTGGCGGGAGAAACAACTAACCTTAAAGATTTTCTTGCCCGTTCTTTTACGAAGAATGGGCGCGTTAGTTTTTAAGTTTTTACCTTCATAAGAGCTCTTTTGAGCCAAACTTGAATAAATGGATTTAACTTTTTGAAGTCTCCGCTATATTACTGTAGGACTTTGACATGACTGGTTTATACATACTTAATATACATAGAAATACATACTTAATATACATAGAAAAACACCCAGACCAGAACAAATATTTATATTTATACACAAATATTTGTCCTGTGTGGGAATCGAACCCACGATCTATGACGGACTTGACTTGATTTTGACTAGGTATGAATAAATAAATAAATAAACGGTGCATTTATGCAAACAACTTGATTTATTAAATCTCTTGACAGAGGTTAATAATCTAAACAAGTGAGTACAAATTGAAGAAAATAAAAAGCAGAGCGAAGAATTTGAAAATTTAACCCTAATAACTTCTCTGTTGTACCCTAAACGCTTTTGCCAATAAAAGCTTTTATAGTGTGGCGTTTGACATTTAGTCGTTTGACAGTCGGTGCATTTTTTTAAAAATTAATTATATTAATTCGAATTTCATATAATACTATATATTGTATAATAGGTTGTGTATAAAGAAACTTGAAAAGGAATATAGGTAGTAGCTACCAATAAAATAAGTATAGGCTGTATGGTGTCAAATGAGTAAATAAACGCCGGAGTCCTTTATAGGTTTCCACGAAGACAAGCCTTTGAACTTGGCGAGGCGGGAGCTGGGCGTCTGGACACTAGGTCGTCGACCTGCCCACTCCGGCGCATCCTTTTTACACCAGGGGCTAGACTCGTAACTCTTTTTACCATTTACTAGCTACTAACCACATTGTTTTATAAAACAATAAGTTCTTATAAGAAAGTCAGTATAGTTCTTATATTATCATGACCGCTGGTTTAACCTTAGAATGATCTGTCCCCCTGGGTTACGAAGGTCAGATAAATGTCATTCGTTGTAATTTACTGATATTCTTCCAAAATCTAATTAGCGAGAAATCTGGCGAGAAGCAATAATTACGCACATAACTTTGAATGACATATCGAAATTATGTGCGTAAGTAACACTTGTTCCGTGTTTTGTGTTCGTTTTCGGCCGATGGGACCATCGGCTCTCATGAACATCTAATGCATTGGTTATAATGAAGTCAGTGCCTTCTAACATCCTGATTGCTGGTTTAACCATAAATTAATATTTTCGCTTTAAAGTTCGGAGATTACGTTACGCTACGTGTAATAATTGAAATTCAGTCTCATTTGGTCAGATCAGTAAGCCTAGCTCCGGACCCAAAATTATGTTCCTGAGTCTTGCCAGGTCCTAATTTAGCATTTTATTTGTCTCGAACCCAGTAGTCGTCAGTATAATAGGTTGGGGAAAAAGTTTTTTCGTATTTTTGTATGAAAAGTCAAGACATTTTTTTCAAAGTTTATTTACAATATATATGTACCGTTTTGTTGAATAACTGTCTGCCATTTTGTGGGCAGAGACATTATCCCGTTACTGTAGAAACTTTGGGACTTCTGATCAAAAAAACGGGACAAATAGTTTTGACAGTCCTCTCTTGAGGTCAACCTTACAGAACCTAAAGAATTCTGCAGAGACCGAAACAGGTGAAAATCTGAAGGCGCAAGGTCAGGGCTATATGGTGGATGCACTAGGACCTCCCAGTCGAACTCTCTTAATTTTTGCTGAGTGGCTAAAGATGTGTGTGGTCTAGCGTTATCGTGATGAAAGACCACACCCTTCCTGTTGATCAATTCCGGCCGTTTTCTCTCGACTGCTTCCTTTAATCTCATCAGTTGCTGGCAGTAAAGATCAGAATCGATGGTTTTGCCGGGCGGTAAAAGCTCATAATAAACAATGCCCTTCCAATCCCACCATACACACAGCATCACCTTATTTCGTGTTAGGCCAGGTTTGGCCACAGTCTGTGAAGCCTGGCCAACTTTCGACCACGACCTTTTTCGCACGTTCTTGTCGTACGTGATCCACTTTTCATCGCCAGTTATCAATTTCTTCAAAAACGGCTCGGTTTCATTACGTCTCAATAATGAATCGCAAATGAGTACACGGTTCATTAAGTTTCTTTGAGTGAGCTCGTGTGGCACCCAAATATCGAGCTTTTTTGTATAACCAGCTTTCTTCAAATGGGTCAAAACTGTTTTGTGGTCAATTCCCAGTTCTTCAGCTACATCGTAACTACTAATATGCCGATCTTGCTCCACTCTTTCAAAAATGGCGTCCATTTTATTCGTAACAGGGCGACCAGAGCGAGGTGCATCTTTAACATCAAAATTTCCGGACTGAAAACGTTTGAACCAAATTTGTGCTACTCTTACTGACACTGCATCAGGTCCATAAACATCAC
The DNA here is from genome assembly GCA_949126915.1 of Musotima nitidalis. Classification (NCBI taxonomy): domain Eukaryota; kingdom Metazoa; phylum Arthropoda; class Insecta; order Lepidoptera; family Crambidae; genus Musotima; species Musotima nitidalis. The sequence goes on from OX421441.1 coordinate 5,139,100, forward strand.
AATTTTTTTTCACTGCTTGAGCTGCATTTTTGCCTTTTTTATAATAAAATTTTAAAATGTATCGAATTTCTTCATTAGATTCACTCATTTTTACGGAGAGAAAAACAAATGAAAAATAGCGGGAAACAACTTTTTTTTATTTTTTTCTTTTCTTTATAATGGAATCTTTTTAATGTTACCAAAACCATCCAGACACAAATAGTACAGTCAAAAAAATTTTATAATAAGTTTATACCTACGTTATGCGAAAAGACTTTTTCCCCGACCTAATATTTGTGTTGACCTTCCTAGCATTATTACGGTTGGGCTAATAGCAAATTCTAAGATGAATACGATAGATCAAAGGATTAATAGGATACATACCACAGCTAACAAAGAAGTCGGTTCAAAGAGTTGATGACCTTGAAATGCCCAATAATTTTTTTGTAAATTGTAACTAAGTTAAAACTAAATTAAAACTAAAAAGCTGCATCATAATCGCTTCATGCGTTTAAGAGCTACAATGCTACATATACAGAGACATGTCAAACTTATAACGTTTTTATTTGATCGATATACAAAAAAAAATATTTTACATTGTTTTCCAAGTATTCTGCATTAAAAGTAAGTTCTGATAACTACATATTTTTCTATCGAAACTTAGAGCGAAAACTAGTAATGTAATGTAGTAGTTTATATAGTATTATAGATCGAAAATGAGAGCAAAAACCAGAATTATAATAAAAAAAAGATAGAAAGATAAAGTCTCAAATTGAAAAAAAAAACATCTTTCAATCCTATCCCTTACACTATAAGCCCATACATCGAACAGTAGCACATTATTTAAAAATAACCACTAAAACTATTCGCAATAAAGCTCAACTCTGCCTGCAATTGAGATGCTCATACAAAAGTCACATATAAGCTTTAATAGACGCTGAATCTAGATACAAAATGTTTAGAATGGAAAAACATACTTTATTTGGAATTCGACTGGTTTTGCTGATCATTTATAAATTAACTAGTGATCGCCCACGTCCTCGTCTGTGTTAGAACTTTCATTCGTATGTTTTGTTTTTAGACACGGGAGTATTTTTAAATTATTTTATTCATATATTAGTTATTGGCGGGGCACATATCTCGAAGAACCGACGACCGATGGGGCGTTAAGATTTTTCAATGGCGACCACGAACCGGCAAACGTAGTAGAAGACGACCTACCACGCGATGGAGCGATGATCTGGTCAAGGCGGCGGGAAGCCGATGCATGCAGGCGACTCAGTATAAATCAATCTGGAAACCTTTTGGGGAGCCCTCTGTTCAGCAGTGGACGTCATATGGCTGAGATGATGATGATGATGATGATGATTAGTTATACGGGTCTAGCCCAATTACAATAACTAACTCAGTGATTAATTTTACAAGCATATATGTAAATGGACTCCTTGGCGGGAAAGAGAAGCGACATGTCTGCAGTTTTGTTTTATTTTCTAAAATTTGTGATATTTCTAATATAAATGTGTAATAACGGTGGATTATTAACCGTTAAGTGTTTGTGAATATACATAAGTGTTGGTAAATAAAACAAAGCAGTGCAACATCACTTTTCAAATTCTCTCAAGGAGTCCATGTGAGTTCTCAGTATAGTCCCATATTTTTACTGAGGACTCAAGGGGCTTAGAGAGGGTATCCATTTACCATTTATCATCACTCAACCTCATTTACTATGCATTATATATTATTAATATATCTCTTAATTGACACTGGCTAAATGTGCTAAACGCACGAAGTCATTATTTAAAAGAAAAAAAACAGCATAAAATACAATTACAGAGGAATATGTTTCAGTAGTACAATCATGATCATAATTGTATTTAATTAGCTGTTTATTAAATTAAATTATATATATATATATGCATAATTATATTTACCTTTAATTTCTGGTAGTTGTTTGCAAGATGCGCTCGTCGCGAGCAATGTTACTAGTAGAAGTCGCCACATTTTCTGGTCTGAAACAAAATATGTGATATAATATACATTCACTATCACTTAATTGCAAATATAAATGTATCGTATGTATCTGGGAGTATACATTTTTTTTTTTGTTTTACGTCGGTAACAAAATGCATTAACGCACTGCCTTCTGTCCAAAAGGGGACCGAAAGCAGGGGGCCTACCGCCGAATTCGATGGATTACCGGTAATCCATCTAGATCAAACTTTGTTTTGCGTTCATTAATCCGTACCGGGGAATCTGCCGACAGCCACCTCTCATTCATGGCCTTCAGTCCGTGACAAACCAATAGGTAAATGGAGAACGCCATTTTGTTTCGATTTCCATGAGTTCGGCGGTACGACATAATCAATTTGAAATCCATTTTGCCTTTGACGACCGATATGGCGTGGAGGTCAGTATACCTGCACTTCACTCGAGAGGTCGTGGGTTCGATTCCCACACAGGACAAATCTTTGTGTGCATGAACATGAATATTTGTTCTGGTCTGGGTGTTCTCCTATGTATCTTAAGTATGTATTTACAAACAAAAAAAAGTATTTAAGTATGTTTATCCGTTATTTGGTATCCATAACACAAGTTCTTAATGATACTTATCTTGGAACTAAATAATTGGTGTGATTGTAAGAGAATATTTATTTATTTATTATTTATTTATAATCGATTGCCATCGAACTCGACGGTAGGCCCCCAAGTGTGGGACTCACCACCGGCAGACGCGACTGCCAGCAGTAATACCCACTAAAAATCTTTCGACGATGTTGAGAAAGAGGCGGGGGCCAGTACCTGGTTTGCAGCGACTGACACACCGCCTGCGGCCAACGTCCCCAGTAGCAAAACTGGAAGGACCTCCTTAGAGAGGCTCAGTGGATGCGCCCCTCCTACCTCTCTGAGCGACCATAGCGTGCGTGGCCGACTTTCCGGAGGGTATATGGTTAGATTGCATAACCCCCTCTGCCTAATAACCCTCCTGGCGCTGCTTGACGGGCCCTCCTGGTCTGCCCGCTGCGCCCTCTACTGGTCCCTTTTAGTTTCCCCCCGGTATTAAGTACTAAAGGCACCCAGCGTAGCCAATCTCTGGGTGTTACCTTTCCCCGACCTCCGGGAGGTACTCAGCCCCAGCAGGTGGAGCCTTGTCCAGGGAGGAATCCTACTAAGACCTAAGGAGCCCAAGCCAGCCTCACCTGCAAGTGGTGAACCTATCGATCAATGGACGAGGCTCTGGCGAACGTAACAGTGCCTGGTAAGCGGCAATAGACTCGCCACGTATAACGTGGAACCAACTATACATAATAATATGTTTGGCGAAGTGTGTAAAAAAAATATCATAAAAGTTAAGTACGCTGGTTGTAAAGAAAATATTAAAAATATTCGTATATTCTATGTATAAAAGTTATTTACGCTGGTTATAAAGAAAAGGGGTATAATTCAAAAATAGAAACTGTCACAATCCACGCCTGCCCAGCGTGCCAATTATGGGCAGATACCTCCAGTAGAATGTTATAGAATAGAATGTTATAGAATAGAATGTTATGTTTAAATAAATAAATAGATTTAGGGGGCTATTAGAGGGGCTAATGTTCAGCAGTGGACTTTATAAGGCTGATATGATAAGAATGAATATTTTAATAAAACTTATATGTTATATCTAAACGCTGTTTCAAGTATGACATATGGGTTTAGTCCGCCTACTATATCATACTTATTGTATAATAAAACAAAAACTAGTTTAAACAAAATGAGATCCAAATAAATTTGACATTTAGTTCTTTTAGGTCAGTTAGGCGAGTGTCTGCCTACGGTCTAGATATTTATGTCATACTTATCTCAAACGCAATCAGTGAAAGGTTCGACCACGCCTGGTACAGTCAGCTGCTATAAAAGTTGGCTCTTAAATCTATGTAGTAAGATTTAAATTTGATTGTGCATTGCTGTATATTAATGCAAATTATTGATTCAGGCGTTACTTTGCGGAAATTCATTGTAAGCAAGTGACGGATTAAAAATATCTATGTAATAATTCCCGCGTAACTAAAATTTCCCGAAAAATCGAGAAACAATTCAACATGACACGTGTTTCACCCTTCACAGGGCATCTTCAGATACGATAGGAGCAACGAGAGTAAACTTGACTTTTAATCCATCACTTGCTTATATATTATTGCACTTGACTGTACTTAGATTGCTTATACTTAGATTTTAATATTCTTTTTTACATTAATTACCTTACGTAACGATATCTTAATGGTTAAATAAACACTAGTTTTTACGAAAATTTAAGATCTTGAAGCTTAAAAATTTTATTTAAAAACATTATTTGTCATTTATTTATTTACAAAGTATTGTATAGCATATACGTTAAAAAAGATGTCCAACAAAACTGTTCAAACAGTTTGACTGAAGGATCAATTACTATAAACTATGATTATACATTAAAAATTAATAAATATTTTAATTTTTTTCAATTAGAATATATGAATTATAATTACTTATGTATATTATATTAATTATGTACTTTCTTACTTACAAAAAAAAGAAAGTATTTAAGTATGTTTATCCGTTGTTTAGTATCCATAACACAAGTTCTTAATGATCTTGGAACTAAATAATTGGTGTAATTGTCTAAAAAAATATTAATTATTATTTATTTATTTATTTTCAGTAAACTCTTAAATTTTATTTAATTCATCTCTGATGTCTGCAGGTAAACTGTTGAGTATATAGGGGATACGTTTTTTGAGAGTTCTATGCCCCCAATACGGGTGGCAGTGGTTACAGGTGAAGTTGGTTTGGGCTCCTTAGATCTTGGTAGAATCGCTATACATTGATTATGCAAAATAAATAAATAAATATTCTCTTACAATCACACCAATTATTTAGTTCCAATATAAGTATCATTAAGAACTTGTGTTATAGATACTAAATAACGGATAAACATACATATATACTTTTTTTTTGTAAATACATACTTAAGATACATAGGAGAACACCCAGACCAGAACAAATATGCATGTTCATGCACTCAAAGAGTTGTCCTGAGTGGGAATCGAACCCACGACCTCTCGAGTAAAGTGCATTATACATAAGTTGTCACATGATATCATCATATCGTCTCATTCGTCTCGCCAGTCTCATACCATAGCAAATCTAATCACTTGCAAAACTATGTCCTAACCTAAATTAATTTAAACAAAACATTACGTCAATGTGTAACAGGCAAACAAATTTGAACGCGCCCATTCTTTATCCACACTAGTTTGTTTGAGCAGTTGTGTGTTGTGAAATGTGTATTCACTAAACTTTGTACCGTACCGTAGTAGTAGCGTACCGAAATATTCTTATCTCACACCTTTAAAATAAATAAAAAATAAAATTCGTTTATTTCGGACCAAAATCCATAAGTTAGTAACAATAAACCTTAAAAGCTATGTTAGTATTACAATTTTATAATTAAGTACATAATCGTTTATTTCGGACCAAAATCCATAAGTTAGTAACAATAAACCTTAAAAAACTATGTTAGTATTACAATTTTATAATTAAGTACATAACAGGATACCACTATTACACATACCGGTTATATGTAATTGTGGCATCCTTGGCTATGTGAACGCGTGTCCAGTGCTGCATAATAGCACTGTCCACATCAATCCTATTGGCCACAGTCTTCAGGAGGCTGTTGGAACTGCCACGGACCCGCTGTAGCAGCGACGCTATTCTCATTCTGATGATAGCTGAATAGCTATCAACCCCAGCCGAGGCCAGCATCCCTGAGGCACTAATTAAATACTACAAGTTTTTTTTCAAATGTTTACGAAGATATAATTAAAAAAAAAACCGAAATTGAGTTTCTGCAGCCCCCTAACATCTCACGGAGAGTCGTAAGAGTCGATGAAGAGAAATCCTACCGGATGATGGGCAGCAGCGCCATCCTGCGTACTGGCTTAAACTGCGATCACCAACCCGCCTGCCCAGCGTTGGTGAGATGACAGCCGGAATATATTAAGCAAAGTAAAAATAAAATGTTTTTTACTAAAGTTTACGAAGATAGAATTCAAAAAAAAAATCGAAATTGAGTTACTGCCACTCCCTAACATCTCACGGAGTCGATGAAAAGAAATCCTACCGGATGATGGGCAGCAGCGTCATCCTACACACTGGCTTGAACTGCGATCACCAACACAGGCGTGTTGGTGAGATGACAGCCGGAATACATTAAGCAAAGTATAAAGAAAATGCTATACGGTAGAGCATCTCCATGACTTCCCAAGGCGACAAATAGAATGGAATCTCTTCTAATGTCAATCGAATGCCACCTGTCACCATTTGACAACTTTATCTAGAGATCTGAGTGCTAAAAGGGACTTCTTGGCGGGAAAGTGAAGCGTCATGTCTGCAGTTTAGTTTTATTTTCCAAATTTTTGATATTTCTAACATTTATGTGTAATACATTAAACAAAGTATAAAGAAAATGCTATACGGTAGAGCATCTCCATGACTTCCCAAGTCAACAAATAGAATGGAATCTCTTCTAATGTCAATCGAATGCCACCTGTCACCATTTGACAACTTTATCTAGAGATCTGAGTGCTAAAAGGGACTTCTTGGCGGGAAAGTGAAGCGTCATGTCTGCAGTTTAGTTTTATTTTCCAAATTTGTGATATTTCTAACATTTATGTGTAATAACGGTGGATTATTAACCGTTAAGTGTTTGTGAATATACATGAGTGTTGGTAAATCAAACAAAACAGTGCAACATCACTTTTCAAATTCTCCTTAAGGAGTCCATGTGAGATCTCAGTATGGTCCCACATCTTTACTGAGGACTCAAGGGGCTTAGGGGAGGGTATCTCATTTACCATTTATCATCTTTATCACCACTCATTCTCATTTACTATGAATTATATATTATTAATATATCACTTACTTGACACTGGCTAAATGTGCTAGACGCACGAAGCCATTATTTAAAATAAAGAAAGAAAGAGTGCTTAAAGTGAACTTTCTTCCTTTCTTTTAAATAATGGCTTCATGCGTTTAGCACATTTAGCCAGTGTCAAGTAAGAGATATAATAATATGAATAATATATAAATCATAGTAAATGCGTGGTGATAAAGATGATAAATGGTAAATGTTGCCCTCTCCCTAATCCCCTTGAATCCTCAGTAAAGATGTACTGAGGGACCATACTGAGATCTCACAAGGACTTCTTGAGAGAATTTGAAAAGAGATGTTGCACTGTTTGGTTTCATTTACCAACTCATAAGTTCACAAACACTTAACGGTTAATAATCCACCGTTAGTACACATTAATGTTCAAAACATCACAAATTTTAGAAAATAAAAGAAAACCGCAGACATTACTCGTTATTTTCTCGCCAAGAAGTCAAAAAGTGAACTTTTTTAGTAGATTTATTTTTAATAGTTTCTAGCTAGGTTTGTGCCCATCATAAATGGGATATATATGCGTGAGATTATGTATGTATAAAGAAACGTGGACAAAGTCGCGGTTTATTAGTAGTTTTGAAATAAATGAGAGCATTTTAACGGAAATGTTATTGCCAAAAGTCGACTCGCAGATTCAGAGGCCATGTTTGCGTCACACCCACAGACCACAGAGTATCGAAGGTCAACCTTTCAAATGTTATATGAACTTTTTGATACTCTTGTTAACTTATTTTTTAGCTACTATACGTAGAAATTTTCTTGCAACATTTACCAGATTATTAGAAAATATATATTAAAATTCGAGTTTTGGCGCCAACGCGAAAAGACACATCGCGTCAATACTTTATTGTTCAAAATTAGTGTAAATTTTCGTTTTTTTTTCCCTTTAAATAATGGCTTCGTGCATTTAGCACATTTAGCCAGTGTCAAGTAACATTAATAAATTGAAAATCATAGTAAATGAGAATGAGTGGTAATAAATATAATAAATGGTAATTGAGATGCCCTCCCTCGAAACCCCTTGAGTCCTCAGTAAAGATGTGGGACTATACTGAGATCTCACATGGACTTCTTGGGAGAATTTTAAAAGTGATGTTGCACTGTTTTGTTTGATTTACCAACACTCATGTACGTTCACAAACACTTAACGGTTAATAATGCACCGATACTCCACATTCATGTGAAAATAAAACAACACTGCAGATATGACGCTTCACTTTCCCGCCAAAAAGTCCTATAAGGTTGTTCTTGCAGTACTCCATCGCATTCATTCTTAAAAACCTCTATGGTTAGAAATAGCGTTCAACTAAAATGGCGTCATGCTTTCTTCACCCGTCTGCTGTTAGAATTTTACCATATCTTTGTAAATAGGTATGTTAAATTACGAATTAACGCTATGCGGTACGAATGTTCCGTTAATTGATCTAAATTTATCTGTGCTAATAATGGAAAGTGAGTATAGAAGTCTCAGAGGACATGGTAATACTCCTGAGAGTTATTCGTACCCTAGGTTGGTTGCATAAAAGGTTCCATGAGTATGTGATGGTCATATTAAATAAAGCACTGATTATAAATAAATATTTTCTGACAATTACATCAATTATTTAGTTCCAATATAAGTATCATTATGAACTAGTGTTATGGGTACTAAAGAACGGATATAACAACATATATAACAACTTCTATTAATTCCCTTTTTTTTAAATAAAAATAAACCAAAAACCCAGACCAGAACAAATATTCATATTTAGATATGCATAAGAAGATTTGTCCTGTGTGGGAATCGAACCCACAACCTCAGGGGCGTAGTGCGGGTATACTCGCCTCCACGCCGCATCGGTCGTCAAGATGACGTCATATTAATTATGATTATAACAGCCCAACAACTTTTATGGAACTAAAGTATCTAAAGATCCTTCGACTCTGCTCAGATGAGCATAACAATCTTAAAGTGGAGCATATTGCTGTTTTAAGTAGAGGTTTTATCTATGGAATAAAACTTCCTCCCGTCTCCCGGTAGACATTCTATCGTAAATAAAGCTAATGGAAAGTTATTGTGAAATAAGAAGCTGCCATATGAAAAAAAAATCATATTTTTACAACTGCCATCAAAATTTAATCAAATTTAAAATCAATTATTCAAGTTTTTTCTCAATAAAGCTCTTATGACATTAAGCTTATAAACTTACGCGTGAAATAACTCAATATCAACTTTAAGTATTTTTATAGATCTAAACTTAATAGTCTTCATAAAAACCCAGACATGATTTTAGTATTTAACAGTACCTAGGTAACTTTAAAGTATACATAAAATGAAGATTCTTACATGTATAATAGATCTATTTTCCTTATCATTAATGCACAATGATGTGACTTAATGACTGCGAAGTCCTTGACTTAACAATAATTAGCAACAAAAATAAAGATTCGTCATATAAAAACATGCACATTAGCATGAAAATGTACAGTCAGCCTCAAAATCATTGAACACTTAAACTTTTTATTTGGTAACTATTGCGCACTGTACAAATACAATAACTCAATTCAATAGCATACATGTGAGAATAGATAGATTATCTCACTTGTCTACTAGTCTACTAATTAGCCCAAGAACAGCCACTGCTGAAACCAGGCTTCCATAAGCTTCCAGTGTAACAGATTGCAGGCGGTTTTCTTTCCAGCGTGTTTTATAACACGGTGTATAAGGGTGTATAGGGATCCCAAGCCAACATCACCTGCAAGTGGTGCACCTGCTGATGAACGGACGAGGCTCTGGCGAACATAACAGTGCCCGGTAACCGGCAATGGGTTCGCCACATATCACGTGGGACTAACTACATAATTGGCGAAGTGTGAGCGTATAATACGCATCTAACCACCCCTTCAGAGAAACAGGCACGAAAGTATATGTATTTTATAAGCTGTGCGTTTGTCCTACCTCTTTTACTTCAAGTGAACTAAAAAAAGTTTAAATGAAAATTTATTACAGCTCATTTTAGGGTCTGATAGAGAACTGAACTGAGAACGCGCCTGTTCTGTACGGGCAAGGCTTGAGGCAAGAAGAATCTGTCAAGGTTTTCCTTTCGCTTACTTACTCATATCACAAATAATATGATACAATGCCCTAAGTAACTGGACTTGGTGATGAAGTCCAGCACATGACAAAGACGACCGTATTTAAAATATACATTAAAACATATGAATATTCATGTGTTTCTCTGTCTGCACTAAATTGACTGTGATTATTTTACAAAGAAGTATACTCCGCAAAGTTATTTGTGAGCTTTCATTGTGTATAGTTGAATAAGTTTGTTTGTGATTTACTCTGCTTATTATTCAAGGAAAAGTCATTCATAACACAGTAATGTTCAAGGATGCCGTGTGGTGCCGGCCTAGAACAATGCCACCTCTCTGATCTCACGAGGAATCGTAAGAGTGCTTAGGGCAAAGTGCTGCCGATCAGCGGACGAGGCTCTGGCAAACATAACAGTTCCCGGTAAGGGTCAATAGGCTCGCCACCTATTACGTGGGGCCAACTATATAATTGGCGAAGTGTGGCATATAATATGCCTCTGCCTGAACGGGGAAATAGGCGTGAATATATTAGGTCGGGGAAAAAGTCTTTTCGCATAACGTAGGTATAAAATTATTATAAAATTTTTTTGACTGTACTATTTGTGTCTGGCTGGTTTTGGTAACATTAAAAAGGTTCCATTATAAAGAAAAGAAAAAAATAAAAAAAAGTTGTTTCCCGCTATTTTTCATTTGTTTTTCTCCCCGTAAAAATGAGTGAATCTAATGAAGAAATTCGATACATTTTAAAATTTTATTATAAAAAAGGCAAAAATGCAACTCAAGCAGTGAAAAAAATTTGTGATGTTTATGGACCTGTTGCAGTGTCAGTAAGAGTAGCACAAATTTGGTTCAAACGTTTTCAGTCCGGAAATTTTGATGTTAAAGATGCACCTCGCTCTGGTCGCCCTGTTACGAATAAAATGGACGCCATTTTTGAAAGAGTGGAGCAAGATCGGCATTTTAGTAGTTACGATGCAGCTGAAGAACTGGGAATTGACCACAAAACAGTTTTGACCCATTTGAAGAAAGCTGGTTATACAAAAAAGCTCGATATTTGGGTGCCACACGAGCTCACTCAAAGAAACTTAATGAACCGTGTACTCATTTGCGATTCATTATTGAGACGTAATGAAACCGAGCCGTTTTTTTTGAAGAGATTGATAACTGGCGATGAAAAGTGGATCACGTACGACAAGAACGTGCGAAAAAGGTCGTGGTCGAAAGTTGGCCAGGCTTCACAGACTGTGGCCAAACCTGGCCTAACACGAAATAAGGTGATGCTGTGTGTATGGTGGGATTGGAAGGGCATTGTTTATTATGAGCTTTTACCACCCGGCAAAACCATCGATTCTGATCTTTACTGCCAGCAACTGATGAGAATAAAGGAAGCAGTCGAGAGAAAACGGCCGGAATTGATCAACAGGAAGGGTGTGGTCTTTCATCACGATAACGCTAGACCACACACATCTTTAGCCACTCAGCAAAAATTAAGAGAGTTCGACTGGGAGGTCCTAGTGCATCCACCATATAGCCCTGACCTTGCGCCTTCAGATTTTCACCTGTTTCGGTCTCTGCAGAATTCTTTAGGTTCTGTAAGGTTGACCTCAAGAGAGGACTGCCAAAACTATTTGTCCCGTTTTTTTGATCAGAAGTCCCAAAGTTTCTACAGTAACGGGATAATGTCTCTGCCCACAAAATGGCAGAAAGTTATTCAACAAAACGGTACATATATATTGTAAATAAATGTAATTAAACTTTGAAAAAAATGTCTTGACTTTTCATACAAAAATACGAAAAGACTTTTTCCCCAACCTATTATGTATTAAAAAGGCAAGGCGCTAGTGTTGTCTCTGGTATTGCATTGCAAGCGTTCTTGGGCTGTAACTATATTCGATGACTTCTTTTCATGTATTTTTACATGTGGTTTTACTTTACTTTTAATTCTTGAGTGCCACCTTAGAGCTTAAAACAAATAGCAACACAAAATTTTAATGACAAAATGACTTTATCAAATACCTAATTAAAAAGTCTACCCACTAGCTACAGTTCGTGATGATAATTAGTATGCTGACTGTACATCAGAGTGACTTGAGACGCGGAAATGTTCCGGCTCCGTCAAGCGCGACAGTTGATGATGAGGCCGTATGTGGCACAAATTGTTACAGTGCTAATGTAAAGAAAAATACATTGTAAGGTAATGTATATTTTTTATTTTATTTACTGGCGACACTAACGAGATACTCACGTAATGGGTAATATGCCAGTCTGTTAGGAATATCTAATGATCGTATCACGTTGTCTTAATTGCCAAGCAATAATGCTTATAAGGCGTCAAACCCTACGCCTAGTGTATGGGGATCCTATCAAGACCTAATGGGTAATAATGCGCCAGTCTGTCTGAAAAATCTGATGATCGTATCACGTTGTCTTAATTGCCAAGCAATAATGCTTTTAAGGCGTCAAACCTACACCTAGTGTATGGGGATACTATCAAGACCTAAGGAGCCCAAGCCAACCTCACCTGCAAGATGCACCTGCCGATCAACGGACGAGGCTCTGGCGAACATAACAGTGCCCGGTAAGCGGCAATAGGCTCGCCACCTATTACGTGGGACCAATTATATAATTGGTGAAGTGTAGGTGTATAATATGTCTCTGCCTACCCATTTGGGGAAACAGGCGTGAATGTATGTATGTATGATGTATATAACCTATACAAAAACCAGCCTATTTAATAAGTGCTAACTTCTAATCCGAACTGGGTCTGCGTGGTGGAGTTTGACCTAAATACCTCTCACATTAGTTCGTGAGAGAAGTAGGCCTCGTAGTGGGACTTTAATGGACTTAGATGATGATTGTTATAATAATAATAATAAATTATGTGTAAATTAAATAAATATATGTGAATAATAATAAATATTTCTGACACTTACACTAATTATTTAGTTCCAAGATAAGTATCATTAAGACCTTGTGTTATGGATACTAAAGAACGGATAAACATACATAAATACTTTTTTTTTAAATTGTAAATACATACTTAATATTAAGTACATAGAAAAACACCCAGACCAGAACAAATATACATATTTATACACACAAATATTTGTCCTGTGTGGGAATCGAACCCACGACCTCAGGAGTGGAATGCGGGTATACTCGCCACCACGCCATATCATGTTATACATATAATGTTTCAAACAAAGTCCACTGCTGAACATTATACATTAAATCCACAATAGATTACATTCTATTGGGGGTATTGGCCCATAATCACTACGCTGTGCAAGCGGGTTGATGATCGCAGTTCCAGCCAGTACGCCGGATGACGCTGCTGCCCATCATCCGGTAAGAATTCTCTTTGTCGACTCTTACGACTCCTTGTAAGATGAGAGTGGTGACACTATTCTAGCCCATACGTCACTTAATTTAAAAGTGTTTATTACAAATAGTTCAAACTTTTAATAATGTTATTACCACTACTTTGCTTAATAAACCCATTATTAATGTCAACTATAGGCAATTGTACGTAGTGGAGTATGCTCATACTATGGAACGACTGCGTGACATGATAACAGGTGCAGTGTTCATATAGCCTTCATAATTATACCTTTAATATACCGTAAGGCTGTCTTTATAACAGTATAGCACAAAAAAATAAAAAATTCAGTAAATTTTATTTCTACTTAGTATAACGAAGTCAATTTTCTGTCTGTCCTTATGTAGGGCTTAGATCTTTAAAAGACGCAACGGATTTTTATGCGCTTTTTTAATATAAAGAGTTCATGATTCAAGAGGTAGGGTTATATGTAGGTCACGCGGACGCAGGCGAGAGCAGCTGCTAGTCAATCATTGAATATACATATATCGAGGGTTCCGTGCTCAAACCCGATAAGTGACAAAATTTGCGTTTTTGGGCCTAAAACAATACTTAAAAGAATTTATCGGTTAATTAAAAAAAATGAAACTTGAAAGGTTTACTTATTGGATTATGAAGTCCTCAGTTTTCAGTCTTCTTTTCTGAAATCGACTTATCTGATAATATCACAAGAAAAAGCGGCAGAAATTATGTATCTATTGTTGTCACTTATCAGGTTTGAACACGGAACCCTCGATACATTATACCACATAAAATGTTACTGTATAAACAAGTTTCCAAAAAAGTAGGTTAGTTATATCAGGATTCATCACCCGCCATTACACCATTTAAAACCAATCATTTTAAAAGAAATAAAAAACAGGAACATTTTAAGTAAAATTTATTTTAAAAAACATCATGGGGCTTATTACAAAACATGAACTAAAGTAAGACCAGGTTTAAAACTAGTGCTGTCACTTTTATATGATAAGAAGAAGACAGTGACAGAACTAGTTTTAAACCTGGTCTTACTTTGGATCTTGTTTTGTAATAAGCCTCCATGTGTCTAACTGATATTACTCTTTGCATAAACACATTGATGATGATCAGATCGATTTAGAACTATGTGTTAATAATTGCAATTCGTTGCAAAATAAAAACCTGCTAGGAAATGGAGGCCAATATCTAAACGGCCTGCAGGTATACTGATTTGCCCATGATTACCACGCTGGGCAGGCGGGTTGGTAGCAGATTCAGCCAGTACGTAGGATGACGCTGCTGCCCATCGTCTGGTAGTTATTCTCTTTGTCGACTCTTACGATTCCCCGTGAGATAAAAGGGGGGCGCTATTCTAGGCCGACACCACACGGCATAATATATCTATATAAACAGTCAAGCTTAATGATATCACTTCAGAAGTTACACAATCCTTGAGAACGCATGGGGCGCCGCTGGTCCACTTTCAAACTCATTATTCATTATATTTGGCACAAAACGAGTGCCTTTAGTCAATATTGACTGTACTAGTTTTAGTTACAGTTGCGTAATATTTTTCGGAGGATGTAAGGTCGAATGAAGCGCTCTTATCGCGATAGGTTATAAGAAACGATCATGGGGGTAAAGTAGAGTTCACAGAGGACGGTCCTTGGATAGGTGACCATTTATTTTGCATGTAATATCGGTACTTTAAATATTGTTTCTTATTGGCCCCCTCTCATCTCAGGGGAAGTCTTAAGAGTCGACGAAGAGAAATCCTATCGGATAATAAGCAGTAGCGTCATCCTGCGTACTGGCTGGAACTGCGATCACCAAACCCGCCTGCCCAGCGTGGAGATTATGGACAAAGACCCCCAATAGAATGTAATCTATTGGGAAGGCTACTGTTCAGCTGTGAATTTTATAAAGCTGATATAATGATGATAATAGAACCTTTAAAGAATATATGAATATACACACCAATGTAAAAATACAATGTATAAGAGTGTAAAAAACATAATTTGAGAGCCGACCTCCACTTTTATAGCAAAAATGGAAAAACAGCATTATAATAAACAACGTTGTAAAAATTTTACGCATCTAAATGATCCTGTTGATCTTAAAAACAATAAAGTAAATATTATTTTATTTTTTATTTATTTCTCTTTTTCTTTATTTAGTTCATTTATTTTATTTATTATATTCATATAACGGAACTAATTTAGTAAACCTCAAACACTGAATTGGGGGTCAAAAGTCTGACACAACATTTATCCCGAACTATAAATACAATAATTACAAATGTGATAAATTAAAAACCATTAATTTTACAACATAACGCTCACTAAGCACTTGTTACTTCACACCGGCATTCACCTTTCGCTTCACCGTCTATTATATTTATATCTATTTGTACGTAACTTAAGTTGGTTACACAGTATAGATTTTGTTTCATAATATTACTATGTACTTGCATCTGAAGTTAATTCTCTTAAATCATACAGTCTGCAAAATTTCTGCAAAGTTAAACAGTTCTTTTATAAATTAAACGGTTTTTCGTAAAACTTTTGCGTTTTCTACTAATGTATTTTTTTTTTATTTACGTCGGTAACACCATGCAGAGACCACCGAGAGGGGAGTCTGGGACTTATTTCAGTGTAATTCTGTAAAGTATTTGTAATTTTGACTACTATGATAGAAACATTAATTTTATTTAATTGTCCTTTATAAATTGCAAAGTACGTCAGACTTGTGTTATATTATTTATCTGCATTATAAATATGTGGTAAACGATGTTAGTGTCAAATTTATAACAATGTTTTAATTTTTTTTTCTGTACCTATCACATAATTTGTTACTGTTTGTTTGCCAAAATAAATTTTAAAAAAAACAGTATTATTGTTTAACCCCGTCAAATCTTTTGCCAAATCTGGTTGGGTCAGTGAGCAGACCCTGAATCCTAAGCGTAAGGGCACAACCGAGATAAATTCTCAACCCCGAAATGCCCCGCAAATAGTCTATATACTCGTATTATATTCAATCAGAAATCATTTATTTCATAAACTATTACATAATACTTGAAAACGTCAAAATTAAATATAAATATCAAAAACTATTGAAATATTATTACACTGAAATCACGAAGCTTAGATTCACTTATATGCAACAAAACAATAAAAAAAAAAATATTTAAGTGTAAGTGCATCTAAGTGCCAGTTCCAGTTCTGTGAGAAGAACTGGCAAGAAACTCACAGGTTATGCTCTTTTGAATTTATCCATTGGTTTGATACTTGAATTACAATCTTCATTTGTCTGTCTTTAATATTCTATCTGTCATCATCTTATCAGCCTTATAAAGTCCACTGCTGAACATTAGCCTTCACAACAGATTGCAATTGAGGGTACTTGTCCATAATCCCCACGCTGGGCAGGCGGGTTGGTGATCGCAGTTCAAGCCAGTACGCAGGATGACGCTGCTGCCCATCAGCCGGTAGGATTTCTCTTCGTCGACTCTCACGACTCCCCGTGAAATGAGAGGCGGTAGCACTATTCTACACCGGTATCTCACGGCGAAATTCTTTCTGTATATTCTATAAAATCCTTTTTTTACATTTGATTACGACACTCTTACCACAATATGAAAGCAGCCTTTTGTTATTTTCATATTGGTTAGCGTTTATTAATAACAATCATACTTGAACTGCATTCACTCCGTTAAGTTGGTTTTTACCGTAACTTGGTACACTCAAGTACAACATTGAACGTGAAGAGTGTATGTATGTACAAAAAAAATATTTTATCTGCTGTCATTTGTCCGTTTTTTTTAAATAATTATTAGTATTGTTTCCATTTAAAATAATGTCTGTTATTGATTACTTTACTGTAATATAATTGAATTTTATATGTTTATTATAAATGTGGGTATCTCAAATAAACAATATTATTTTTGTTTATTTTTTAGATCATATATATATTAATCTTTAGTAATTGCTGATCGCCATATGGTAGCGGCCTAGAATAGTGCCAACCCTTCACATCTCACGAGGAGTCGAAGAAAAGAGATCCTACTGGACGATTGACAGCAGCGTCATTCTGCGTACTGGCTTGAACCGCGATCACTAACCCGCCTGCCCACAGCGTGGTGACTATAGGCAAGTTCCCCCCTTAATAGAATGTAATCTATTGGGGATGCTACTGTTCAGCAGTAATTTTATAGGGCTGATATGATGATAAGAAATTTGAAATAAGTTTATATTTAATACTTAAGCCATGTTTAAGTTTTAAATATTGATATGTATTTATCTCAAAAAATAATACAGAAACAACATATGCTTTATTGTTTTTAAGATCAACAAGATCATTTAGATTCGTAAAATTTACAAAACACAAACATGTATTTACAATATTTTTTAAATTATATTATGGTCTGTACAATAATCAAGAAAGAGAGAGAAAAATTGATTGTTTGTCAGAATTATTTGCACTTAAGAACAGTATCACTAACTAATAAGTTATACAATGTAAATTAATTTAATTTATTTAGAAATAAAATTTGTTTGTTGTCTAGATTTGATTATTAAAATTTGTGGGGCTTATTACAAAACAAGATCTAAAGTTAAACCAGGTTTAAAACTAGTGCTGTCACTGTCTCCATTTTATCAAATAAAAGTGGCCCTGTTTGTTTATATTAATTAGGCTCCAAATCTCCTTTTTTTGTGTTGCACTGTTTTTTCTTAAACTAGTGTGTTTAATTATATAATACGTTGTATTTTATTTTGACTTCCTTGCGATAATGATGTCATTATTGAAACCAGTTTAATTCAATTCATGTCAAAGTAACACTTGTGCCGTGCGATGTACCGGCGGTTGCACAAGGTTGAGGTTACGTCACGGAAAGGTGACCGGCGCGGCAACGAAGCGGGCACGTGATAACACTGTCTAATGCATTTCAAGCTGCTTAGAGATCTGTAGATCCCCATTTAAAGGGGCATTTTTATTCCTTGTATATGGACATTTTTAGTTCTTGCATAGGGACATTTTTAGTCCTTGCATAGGGACATTTTCAGACCTTTTATAGGGACATTTTTAGTACATTCATAGGGACATTTTAAGACCTTCCATAGGGACATTTTAGACCTTTCATAGGGATAATTTTTATTTTTTTAGTTCCTATACCCAGGGACATGGGCCGCAGGCGGGGTGTCAGACTGCACCCCAGGTACGACGCCTTTTTCTCAACAAGCGGCGGGCGTCGTAGAAAGATTTTTAGTGGGTATTACTGCTGGCAGTCATGTCTGCCGGTGGTGAGTTACACACCCCCTTTCGGTCCCACTTGGGCGAGAGTGCACTGCGTAAATGCATTTTGTTCCACGTAAAACAAAAAACAAAGGAACTTCAGATCTTGGTAGGATTCTTATACACCTATTTTAGTTCTTTAATAGAGAAATATTTAGTCCTTATTTAATCCGGTAAAGGGTAATTTCAAGTCCCTAATATAGGTACATTTATAGGGTTCTGCACCATAGACATAACGGGACCCTATTATTAATACGCCCGTCTGTCACCAGAATGTATCTTATAAACCTGGATTCTATATCTAATGTGGATGGTGCAGTGTGGGATATCGTAGAGTTAATAATTTATTGATTCAGGCGTTACTTTGCGGAAATCCATTGTAAGCAAGTGATGGATTTAAAATATAATTTCCCGAAAAATCGAGAAACTTTTCAACATGACACGTGTTTCGCCCTTACACTGGGCATCTTCAGGTAAGATAGGAGTCTCAGAACAACGATGTCTTTACGACTAACTCTAAAACGAGAGAGAAGCTCGCTCTCGTTTCGCTCTCTCGCATCACTTGTCATAAATAAATAAATAAATAAAATAAAAATGTTTATTTCGTTAACTTACAATTATAAATTATTTTTAGGACGGAGGTATCCTTTTAAGTATGCATTATACCTGTGATAGGATACCCCCCTCTTCCATAGCAGAGGTTACACCGATAAATGATTTACGTACAAATTATTTTAACTAACACAAGAAATTATGTACTAAAGATATGTTTGTGTATGTGTACATGTCATAGAGTTGTCATATTGAATCATACATACAAAGAAAGTGACCAAAGCCCGCCCGTTTCGACATTTTCAAACGACTAACTTGTATAAAAATTTTCGCCAAGTATTTTTATTTAGATATAAATAATTTACGACTGTTTTTAAGCCGTACAGCTTTCCTTGTAAGGTGTTAAGCCTCATTCACGCATTAGTCACATACCCAAGACTAGTTATGACCATAAAGTGGGCACGAGTATCGGGATACGGTCAAAAATATGCTGGTACTGACTCTGAGGTCAAAGAACTAAGAGGTTCTATGTCCTCACAGTATAGTTCTAGTATTGTATCTAATATTGTACTACTATAAGCTTTCTAATAATAAACATTAATAAATAAATATTTCTGACAATTACACTAATTATTTAGTTCCAAGATAAGTATCATTAACAACTTGTGTTATGGATACTAAATAACGGATAAACACACATAAATACTTTTTTTTTGTAAAAACATATTTGATCATCATCATCATCACAGCCCATTAACGTCCCACTACTAAGCACGAGCCTCCTCTTACATACCAAGATGCGAGGGTATTGGGTAATACTCCACCACGCTGACCCAGTGCGGATTGGCGGAGGCAGGTGTATGGCGTGCTGCTGTTAGAATTTTTTAAGCCGCCCATTAGGCCTCTAGCATGGCTTAACGACTACCACATTTAGTGATAACCGGGACCAACGGCTTAACGTGCCTTCCGAAGCACGGAAGCCACACAAACGGTCACCCATCCAAGGACTGACCTCTGTAAACTCTGCTGTACTTTCGTGATCGTTTTCGACCATCGAGACCGCAGAGCTACGAGCGCTTTATACTTAATATACATAACAAAACACCCAGACCAGAACAAATATTCATATTTATAAACACAACCCCACCACGCCACATCGGTCGTCAATAATAATAATAACTGAACTAGAACGGGAATCGCTCCCCAATACTTCAAATTCCTTAGCAGTATCAAATAATCTTGACCACTTGGTATAGGCCCGTGGCTAGATTAATAACGCGGGTTTCAAAACCGAGATATATAAAAATAATAATAATACGTAATAATATTCATAATTTTAGCCTTTTGAATTCACTGTTGAACATTGGTCTCCCTAATAGATTACAGTTTATTGGGGGTATCTGCCCATAATCAGCACGCTGGGCAGGCGTGTTGGTGACTGCAGTTCAAGTCGGTACGCAGGATGACGCTGCTGTCCATCATCCGGTAACATTTCTCTTCGTCGACTCTTACGACTCCCCGTGAGATGAGAGGGGGGGCTCTATTTTAGACCGGTACTATACTATATTTACTAATTTAATTTACTAATGACTGAAAAGTGTAATTTTTTTAAACATCTACAAAAAAAAAATTATGCTTATTTTACATGACTTAATAGAATATACGTAAGTATATATTATTATTCAAACTTAAAATTAACTCCAAAAAATACAAAAATTGACTTACAACGCCATCTAGTGTAAAATTTCGAGATCTATCGATTGGAATATGTCTCAATTCCCATAAATTTATATTTAATTAGTTATGAATGAATTGGAGTATAATAGTGCCTTAACTATGAAAATTAAACAGTTTTTACCTTCTCCTATAAAATTTGCTCAAAATTAAAAAAGCATTTTGAAAATTAGTCTGACCATATATTAACGAAATAATTGTTTTATTATCATGATCCGCCCATGCCTATTATAATCTGGCTTATTGAATGACCGGGTAACGACATATTTATAAACACAAGTGTCACACTTACCTACTTGTCAGCTTTTTAGCCTGTCAAAATTACCCTTGACATTAAATTCAGTATGACATTGCAACATTCTAAATTGGACCGTGTGCTACGTGCCGAGAATTAATTATGGAAAGTAACATCGACATATTGTCCCAAAATGACTTGTTTCTTTGGAGGACATTGCACTGTGTTATGCTTTGTTTTTTAACATACATACATTTACAACTGTTTCCCCGAAGGGGTAGGCAGAGGTATATTAAACGCCCAAACTTCGCTCATTACATTGTTGGTCCCAAGTAATAGGTGGCGAGCCTATTGTCGCTTATCGGTCACTGTTATGTTCGCCAGAGCCTCGTCCGTTGATGGGCACCACTTGCAGGTGAGGTTGGCTTGGGCCCCTTAGGTTTTGGAAGGATTTGAAACCACGGAATTGCTTGATACTAAAGACACAAACGATCACCCATCCATCCATCTGTATAAAAACTGCCTAACTTTAGTGATCACTTACATACATGTCCTAGCATTATTCCGGTTGCCCTAAACTTAAGCTTAGGGCCCAGGGTCTGCTCACTGGGCCAACCAGATTTGGCTGCATTTCAGTTATAACATGAAGCGACTGCCATCCGAGCTCCGCAACCCAGAGGGGACCATCATTCTATGGTTAAACCAGCTGTTAGGACGTTAGAAGGCACTGACTTTCTAATAACGGCTGCCATAGATGTTCATGACAGCAGGGACCAACGGCTTAACGTAAGTACTTTCTGAGGCACGGAACAAGTGAAAATTACGTAAGTACTTCTGGAAATAAAACAAATAAATGTATGGTAACAATTTATTTTAGTTTTCATCTCATTTTACCACACATAAAGAGAAGAAATATATACCTCATGTAATACTTAAATTTATTTTGTGTAATAAAGGATCTTCGTAGGTGACTTTTCATATGGATTTCCAGGGTTTGAACCCGAGAACGTTTATATTTGAAGTATATATGTATCGCCAAAGGGATATCGGCGCTCAAACTTTACTGATATCATGCACGTGTTTAATTATTATTAATCATTATTCGGAAAATATTCAGTCTCATTTCAAAACGGATCCATTTTGTAATTTTCTCATACAACAATAACCGGGACTTACTTACTACATGAGAACAACCGTAAACTAACTTAACACTGCGTCTAAAAAACTTGAAGCCGTCTGAAATTGAAGCTTAACTCTGTAGACTTGTGAGTGTAAGCCAATTGTGTAACTGCATGTATAAGTTTGTAATAACGTTCCATAAATGGCATTGTAATAATACAGTTTTCTCACCAATTATATCACCTTGAGTGAATAAAAACACGACATCCAGTGTATATATTTGTCGTGGCAGTTCTTTAAATTAAAGCCAACCATTTATTTGACTGAAAATTTTTTGGTCATTTCATGAATGAAAAATGATATGAGACCGAACATTTCATTTTCAGTACTGGCCATTTCGTGAAACGGAACATTTTATGAGATCGGACATTTTAAGGACTTCTTATCTTATCCAAACATGTTATAAGACCAAACATGTTTTGAGACCAAACATGCTATGAGACCAAACATGTTATGAGACCAAACATTTATTAGATCTAAGATATACCTAACAAAGCTTTAAATTTACTTTATTAATAATAATAATAATAATTTATTTCTGTATGATAACTAGCCTAATTACAATATTTTACGAACATAAATTGGGTTAGTAATGCAATTAATTTATTAAATTGTTAGTTTGATTAAATGTCGACAGTTAGACATTTATTTAAAATTTCGATAGATAAAAAATATTTTATTTACTACTAAATATAACCCAAAGAAAGCCGCGGCCAATACTAGTGTACAAAATAAACCGGAAAATAACAAATAGCACTACGCTAATAGCGAATCATTCAAAAATCCACCTACAATACTAGGAAGACTCTTCAAGGTCCAAGACAAACGTACACAGACCTTGCTTCTTAATATTTGCAGTAGAAATAGGGGGTCATGTTTAGTTGGTCTTTACTACCAATTTATATAGAACTCTGCTGTTGTTTCTAGATGGGAACTCATAAGCTGGTTTTAGAGGTCATATTATACTGGATTTTTTTGTTTTAAATCATTTTGACCTTGTGTGATGTGTTTCTTTCTGTAACCTTAGGTAGTGTGCGTGTGTCGCATATTATTGTTAAATCTTATGTAATAGGTAGAGAGTTATGGCATAAATAAGGCACCTTCACACTTCAATAGCCTTTTAAATTGAGTCTGTAATGTTGACATCATGACATCCTGTAGGCCTTTGTTTAAAAACCTTAAAATATTAACTGTTGCATCCTTATAGATATACGAGATTTGTGTTTTTGTTCGGTCACATCCCGAATTGTATCAAAAAGAGCGTAGAGATACAAGTAGGTATCCGAATAAACTGACTCTGCCAATCATGTCTACTGCATCTTATGCGAAGAACAGCTATGTCATGTCATGTCTATTAAAGTCTACAATAGGCTCGACAATAACCTTAAGCTGATGCCATTGAATAAATTCAAAGTATATTTAAACAAATGGCTTGTTGATAAATGTTTTTATTCACTGAGTGAATATTTTGAACAATAAATTTATGTTTGTTTTATTAGAATTCTCTAATTATATTTTTGCATACCAGTTACTGGTGAAATATGCGGACTGTATAAAATTTTAAGACCACTCATGTACCATATTTTATGTGAAATAAAAAGTCTTTGTCTATGTCTTAGTTTCCGCCCACGTACTATTTTCGGCGTGGAATTAAGCCTGTTTACAAGAAGCTTTAATATTATTCGACATACATACACGCCTGCCCCCCAAAGGGGTAGGCAGAGGCATATTAAACGCCCACATTTCGTCAATTATAACGTTAGTCCCTTGTAATGTGACGACCGATATGGCGTGGTGGCGAGAAGACCCGCCCCCGCTCCTAAGGTCGTGGGTTTGATTTCCACACAGAACAAATCTTGGTGTGCATGAACATGAATACTTGTTCTGGTGTGTGTAAATAAAGTATGAATTTCCAAAAAAAAATGTATTTAAGTATGTTTATCCGTTATTTAGTATACAAAACACAAGTTCTTAATGATACTTATCTTGGAACTAAATAATTGGTGCAACTGTTAATAATTATTGCATTCTGTGCTTATAACTAGTAGGGGCAATTTGAAGTACGTGTTATAAATTAAGCTCACACAAGTATATGTTACTATTTGTACCCAGTTTTAAAAGTGAAATAAATTTTTTTTTAAAAAAATTGTCAGGTCATATTTTTTTATTCATGTAATGTAATAGATGGCGAGCCTATTACCGCTTATTAGAAACTTTTATGTTTACCAGAGCTGTACATCACTTTCAGGTGAGGTTAGTTTGGGCTCCTTAGATCATGATTGGAACCTTATCACCCTATTAAACATACATAATGTCACGCCTCTTTCCCGTAAAGGTAGGCAGAGACAAGATCCTTCCACTTGCTACGATCTTGGCACACAATTTTAGCTTAATTCACACTCATTGACCTTCTCATACACGCCCGTCGGCTTAGGGTACATTTAACCTGCCCTTTCTCCAAAATCTTCTGAATTTTGTCATGGAAGGTCTTACGTGGTTACTGACATGTACCTATGTGTCTTAATTTAGATCAATTCGTTTTAGTTCCTGAATGTTACATACATAATGTCACGCCTCTTTCCCGTAGGGGGTAGGCAGAGATCACATCCTTCCACTTGCTGCGATCCTGGCACACAATCTTAGCTTCATTCACAGTCATTAATTTTCTCATACACGCCCGTCGGTTAAGAGTACTTTAAACCTGCCTTTTCCCTAAAACTTTTGGCCAGTGAGCCCAAGGGCTCGAAGCCCTCACCCTGCCATCTGGCAGAAGACTCCAAACAAAGTTTTCTGTAGTCTTCTGTATTTGGGGAAGGCCTACGTTTAGCAGTGAATGACTTGGAGCTGATGATGGTGAGGATGATCACCTTCCTATTCAATCCCCCCAATCCTCTGTTTTCTTATCAAAGACTTTAGCAAACACCAAAACAAATTTCGTCTAAATCAGCTTAGCGGGTATTTCGTGGTTGACAAACAGATAAAATTACTTTCGCTTATAAAAACATTATATAATCACATAATATTAAGTGTATGAATTATCCATAGCAAACCGTTTATTAAAAACGAAAGCTTTGGAACACTAAATCCATCCATATATACACTACAACAGTAATACTTGTATGAATATATGTGTTGCAGGCATATTGCTAAGCATGTCATTTTAAAAATGGCTAAGCGTTGTTATTTTTATAACCACTAGCCACTATTATTAAAAAACAATGCACTGAATATATTTATAACCCACAGATTATAAAAGTAGGTTCTTACATATATATATATACATTTACGCCTGTTGCCCCTCAGGGGTGAACAGATGCATAAAATACGCCCACACTTCGCCAATTATATAGATGGCCCCACGTGGCGATAGGATGGAAAAGGTGGCGAGCCTATTGCCGCTTACCGGGAACTGTTATGTTTGCCAAAGCTTCGTTCGTTGATCGGCAGGTGGCCTTACAATAACATTTATTGTTTACGTTCCGATTCACGTAAAACTATCTGACGGAGCCTTTGCATTGGTTGTTTTTGTTTGAAACTTCACTCTGTAATATCAAACTGGTGGTAAAATCAAACCTCCTTACTCACCTGACATGTGGAATATAAGTCCTCCATTTTACCAAAAGCCGACAGAGGCTAAGAGGTTTCATAGACACTAGTTATTTTTTTAAATTATATGTCTTATATCCCGTCTAATGATTTAACCATATAATGATGATATCCTTTAGATTGCAGAGGTCAGACGGAAGAAGCATTGTGTAAACCAGTTTTCAGACCCTGTGACCTAAGCTTACGGCAACTGAGCTAATGCTAGGATGAAGACTGATTTTTCAAAATAGCTGATTTCAAAACATGCTTACGACCACAGAAATCTAAATAAAACTACTAGAACACATATCGCCAAATTAAAAAGGAACGCATTTCGCCAATTTGAAAATGTAAGTTCGAGATTGACGTTGCTGTCATTCACTACGGACTACAAGTTATCTTGAACACAGTACATTGAATGTTTGTTGTAAGGTACGATTTAGATATGACGAAAGCAGTTGACAATGTATTTCATAGTTTAATAACGCCATACGATACACCAGTACGCCAGAAATTTTACGCGCGCACAGCACTTCCATTGTATCATTATTATGATTTCTATGTCCACGACATCATCTTCCACTTTGCAACAAGTCCACAAACTAGAAATTTATAAAGATGACAGAATTCATAACATGTCTGCGACGTTCATCTTATGGTGCATATTGAAGCAACACCCACACTATGTCGAAGATTACTCAATATTTAGCATACAATGCCTCACGGATGACTTTACAAGCAAACACGCAGCAAGATGGATGAGCTGTGGCCATTTTGACATTAACTATGGTTTAGCGTAGTAATGGTATTAATAATTAAATATTCATTTAATTTGTTATTTTCGGAAAGAAAACAAAAAAATATATATATTCGATAACAGAATTAAGTGTAAATTAGAACACAGTAATTGATGTATAGCAACAGTAATTGATAAAGCGCTCGTAGCTCTGCGGTGCTCGGTGGTCGGAAACGATCACCAAAGTTCAGCAGATTTTACAGAGGTCAGTCCTTGGATGGGTGGCCGTTTTTGTGGCATTTGATATCGAGCGCTTCCGTGCTTCGGAAGGCACGTTAAGCCGTTGGTCCCGGTTATCACTAAATGTGGTAGTTGTTAAGCCATGTTAGAGGCCTAATGGGCGGCTTGAAAAATTCTAAAAGCAGGACGCCATGCACCTGCCTTCGCCAATCCGCACTGGGTCAGCGTGGTGGAGTATGACCCAATACCCTCACTCCTTGATATGTGAGAGGAGGCTCGTGCTCAGTAGTGGGACGTTAATGGGCTGTGATGATGAATTGATGTATAATAATATTAATAATTGCTTAGACATTTTACCCAACGCTATGGATGACTTTACAAGCAAAAACACAAATGATCTATGTACATTTTGACTTTTAAGTTTGTTTGTCATTAAAACATCTATTTATATGCCTAATTTAATCTAATTTTATGACAAAAAAATGTTGACACTCCGGCCCAAGATACTATAAAACCATTAAATTACGGCCCAGCGACCTAAAATTATGACGTGATATTTAAACGTATTTATTGTTTTAAATAATCCCGCCAATTCAAATGTGCCAACAAATTGTTAACCTTGAATGCATCTCTGATTTTGACCAAGATGAATAAGAAATATCCCTTATAAATAAGAGTTAAACACTGTTTTACTAAATCAATGTTCTGGGCCACAACTACATGCACCTATTTTTAGTACATTAAACCGTAATATATATCGACCTAAATTTGGGTTGGGCCTTACGAGGTTATGAAAATGTAACGGAAACGACATAAATTATTATGTCGGTGACAAATAAGATAATGTAATAATTAAAGAAAATAATCCACGAGATAAGCGCAGTTCCAGTTTTGGCGCCAGCGCGGAAGCAACACATCGCGGCATTTTGTTATTTTCCGAAACTAGTTCGAGCTTTTATGTGTAAATGTAGTGTATCTTTAGGCATAACATCTTCGGCTACGTACACAAGAATAGGAAAGTAGCATATTGCAATGCATTGTGATGGCTTTGTCTGTGGACTCAAAGACAAAAACTGTGCATTTATGTAAATAAATAGATTAAATAAACTACTTGACACTGGCAACTATTCTAAACGAGTATGTAGTTAAGAGAAACAAAACAATAAAACCTAGGCTGTATATCGTGTATTCCAACCTCCATGTTTAATGAAACTGTGACTACATATTTGGGTAAGCCCCAAAACGGATTTGATGACAAATCATTGGCCATTTTGGAAATACATGTTTCTTTCTTTGGGCGTTGACAAGGTTGAGCGTGTGACTCTTGCTTAACTATGATTGAGTAAAGATTTAAGTGACGTTTAAAAGTGCTTAGAAATAAAGGTAAGTCTGAATGAATGAAATTCAATTTTGGACCTTAACATCGAGCCTGTATTCCGTTGCACTTTGTAGTATAAAAAGAACTGCTTTGAGCTTACTGAAAACATTGATGAAGGACTTCTTGGCGGGAAAGTGTAGCGTCGTGTCAGCAGTTTTGTTTTATTTTCTAAAAATTGTTAAAATTTGTATATGAGTGTTGGTAAATGAAAGAAAACAGTGAAACATAACTTTTTGAATTCTCTCAAGAAGTCCATGTAAGATCTCCGTATAGTGCCACATCTTTACTGAGGACTCAAGGGGTTTAGGGGGAGGGCCACTCATTCTTATTTACTATGCATTATATGTTATTAATATATCTCTTACTTGACACTGGCTAAATGTGCTAAACGCACGACTACCATATATGTTCATGACAGCCGGGACCAACGGCTTAACTTCGAAACGTCATAGACGCGACGAGGGTTTGAACCCGAGACCCTCTGAATTGCTGTCTATTGATCTCACCACGAGGCTATCACTGCTCAAATGTTACATACTATTACATAAAACATATTAGCATAATGTATGACGACAACTTAACACTAGCATACTTATACTATCTGTGAGAAAAAATCTCTGTTGTATCTATTTTTATTCCTACATACCAATATCACCCAAAACACCTACGTTATAAAGACTATTGTTACATCACACCTGTTATGTGTCCACACCACATGACAATGTTACATATATCTATG
Organism: Musotima nitidalis; assembly: GCA_949126915.1. Lineage (NCBI taxonomy): Eukaryota > Metazoa > Arthropoda > Insecta > Lepidoptera > Crambidae > Musotima > Musotima nitidalis. The sequence continues at coordinate 5,168,122 of OX421441.1, forward strand.
TGAATAGTTAAAAACAACTTTATCTCGTGATTCATAAAGGTCGTTGTGGACGTAAAGTTGTTTATGGATTGCGGCGACCTCGTATCGAGGACATATTGTAATGTCTGCTTCGGTTTTGATCGTGAGGATTTGCTATAACATATTATACCTGTATTTATCTATTTCTAAACTTAATGATACAAATCTATAAAATGAGAGGGTGCTACACCCAACATCTTAGAAGCCCTTCAACCGTACAAACTTCATTAAGATTGTATAGGGATTGTAAGGGTGTATAAGGATGCTACCAAGACCTAAGGAGCCAGGTGCACCAGCCGATACGCCGTTGGCGCAGCGGGCGGGCAAGGAGGGCCCGTCCAGCCGCGCCTGGAGGGTCTTAGGTGGCTGGGGCAGGGGGCCCCTTCCGTCTAACTATAGACCCTCCCAGAAGTCGGCCAGTTACGCCATGGCCGCACAAGGAGGTAGGAGGGGCGCGACACACTGCGCTTCTCTGAGGAGGTCCTCCCGGTTCTGATCCGCGGGCGGGGTGCCAGAAGCTACAAACCCAGGCACTTTGCCCCCTGCCCCTTTTTCAACAGCGGTGGGCGTCGTCGGAAGTTTTTTAGTGGGTAGGACTGCGGTGGTCGCGTCTGCCGCAGTGAGCCCCACACTCCCCTCCCGGTCCCCCCATTGGCCGGGAGACAGTGCGTAAACAGCATTTTTTTACCGACGATAAAAAAAAAAAAAAAAAGGTGCACCAGCCGATCAACGGACGAGGCTCTGGCGAACAAAGAAGATCCCGGTAAGCGGCTGTAGACTCGCCCTGGGACCAAGAATATAACAGGCGAAATGTGGGCATATAATATGCCTCTGTCTAACTTTTTGGGGAAACAGGCGTGATTGTATTATGTATTATTATTAATAAAGTAGGTATATATTCTGTGACTTAAGTATAAAAAAAAATTATTGTCTTTAAGATCAAGAGGAGATTTAGATTAGAGTATGGTGTGACGTCAAAATTAATGTAACCAGACTATAAACTGCAGACTTTTGCTTAATAGAGTATGCTCTCGTCTCACGTCTGCTCATGTCTACTATGTTTATCCGTAATTATGTTAATATTGGCAAAAAGAGTTTTGTCTTCCTTTCTTTTAAATCTTGTGACTGCAGAATACAATTGTTTTAATATTATGTATTTTAATTGTAACTGGCGGGAGAAAAAACTAACCTTGACAATTTTCTTGCCCGTTCTTTTACGATCAAGCTCCCGCCCGCAGTGAATGGGCGCGCTAGTTTTTAAGTATGACACTCAGAGCTGTATTGAGCCAAACTTGAATAAATGAATTTTATTTTTGATTTTGATTTTATGGTGTGACGTCAAAAGTAATGTAACCAGATTATAAACTGCAGACTTATCAAGAATATGTGGGCTTTTTGCAATTGGCTCTTATGTTAATCACGTAGGCGATATAAACCTTCTAAAACCCACGAGTTTCTCTTATAAAGCGTTAAATACTTCGTATTTCTTAATCTTTGCAAGCATAGACTTTAATTTACATATTCCATTATAGTCTATAACCTTTTAAGGACATTTTTAATTTAAGTCAGTTTTTTTTCTTTTAAATAACCGCTTTGTGCTTTTAGCACCTTTAGCCAATGGCAAGTTATAGATATATTAATAATATTTCATACATAGTAAATAAGAGAGTCATAAGATTATAAATTGTGAATGAGATGCCTATCTCTAAACCCCTTGAGTCGTCAGTAAAGATGTGGGACTATACTGAGATCTTGGGATTTGTTTCATTTACCAACACTTATGTACGTTCACAAAAACATATCGGTCAATTATTTGCCGTTATTACACATGAACGTTAGAAATATCACAAATTTTATAAAATAAAACAAAACTGCAGACATGACGCTTCATTTTCCCGCCAAAAAGTCATCATTAGTCAATTTGGAAGCGTGATTTGAAATATACGTTAAAGTAGCGTTCACATACTTTATGTTTTGTAATATACAAGACATAAGCATTAAAATATCCTGACAGCAGGTTCAACCATAGAATGGTGTATCCCTTTCGGTTGCGGAGGTCAGACGGCAGTCGCTCTACGTAGCAACTGAATTCAGCCAATCCTGGTTAGACCAGTGAGCAGACCCTGGGCCCTGAGCTTAAGTTTAGGACAGCCGGGATACAATAATGATATTATAGGATATAGATATAGGATATGATGACCGGGCCACTCAATACCCATCACCATTTCAGCCCATTCACGCCCACTTCTTAGCACGTACCTCCTCTCTGAACCAAAGGGGTTCAGGACATACTCTCATGCGGGCGGAGTGCCAGAAGCTACAAACCCAGGCACTGGCCCCTGCCCCTTTTTCAACAGTGGGCGTCGTCGGAAGTTTTTTAGTGGGTAGGACAGCGGTGGCGGCGTCTGCCGCAGTGAGCCCCACACTCCCCTCCCGGTCCCCCCATTGGCCGGGAGACAGTGCGTAAACAGTATTTTCTTACCGACGATAAAAAAAAGAACATACTCTCACACGCGGACCCAGAGGGGATGGGAAGAAGCAGTTGTGTGGCAGAGATTGAAGAACAATATGAGGCAGGTGTCTGAGACAATTCTATTGGCAGCAAAATAAAAAAAAAAATGACTTTTGGACATTGTAATATAATATCACAAACAAAATGTATGTTAAGTGACCCCTCGGCATATGCTAAGAATAAGCTTTTTCGGTGCCACATGTTCATGTCAAGAAAAAAATTATTTTCGTTCTTTCTTTCTACTTTCTAAAGTATGCAGTGTATACGACGTAAGTATAATTTTTATAACCAATAAATGAGTATTTGAGTATTACAAAAATTGTCTCTACTAACAATTAACGAAGCAAAAACCTTCATTCACCATCAAGTTTTGCTCCACGCCCGTAAAAGATTCAAGATAACATACGTCGGCGCCAAGGATGGTAGGTAATCTTGAGATCTCACGGCGAGGCAAGTCGCGTGAGGATGGTCATGGATGATAACCTCTGTGGTACTGATAACAGAAAACAGGTGGTACCTATATAAAAGACGTATTTTTTTATAGGTCAAGCTTAGGGCGTCTTGCACAATAGTTTTAAATTGGGTTGAAGCTAAATTTAATTTTAAAATCTCAGTGCATTTTAGTCATTCAATACTCAATATTTTATTACTTTCCACAATGGTTTTATAAGGAGGTGAATATTACATTTAGTACATTTGTCGGGCACAGCATAGTGTAGGAGACAGGAGGAAGTGCGCCGTATAATTCTTATTATTATTCACATATATTTATTTAATTTACACATAATTTATATTTTTACAATTATTATATAACAAAAAAGAAAAAAATACAATGCTGTAAAAAATATAAAAAACGGAGACCGCCGGTCGCGAGGTAACACCCAAACGACTGGCGGCTAGGGCTGCAGAGAGAGAAACCTCCTGACAATGCGCGCCGTATCGAGAAGCACTGCCTTTTGTATCTGACCCTTAACCCAGCTACCAATTATTATTAAATTAATATTATTAAATTACCGATTTTAAATTACTGTTATTAAATTATTGTTTATTTATTTAGTATGTATCAAATGATGTCAGTAGATATTAACAGTATTATAACAGTTGGTATAGGTCATAACATTATATAAAAAGGGGCGATAGCCCAGTGGCCTCTTGCCTTTAAATTTAGAGGGTCTTGGGTTCAAACTCTGGTGGCGACCTAAGACTTTTCGAAGTTATGTGCTTAATTATCGATTGCTCCGTGCCTCGGAAAGCAACTTAAGACGTTTGTCCCGGCTGTCATGAACATCTATGGCAGTTGTTATTAAGAAGTCAGTGCCTTCTAACAGACTGACAGCTGGTTTAACCATAGAATGATGTTTCCCCCTGGGTTGCGGAGGTCAGACGGCAGTCGCTTCAAGTAATAACTGAAATTCAGTCAAATCTGGTTTAACCAGTGAGACACTAGGCCCTAAGCTTCAGTCTAGGGCAACCGGGATAATGCTAGGATATGATGATGATTAAAGGTAGTTTTTAAAATAAACACATTTATTAGTAGTTAATAAATTTGTCTGTAGTCACTTAAGTTACCCCGTGACCACGAATGCCTGTAAGGTCGGTATATAAATAGTTGCCTTTTTTACCACTAGGTGGCACTTAAGCGTGTTCATCTGATGAGTGATCACCGCAGCATTTGGACCTTTGCACCACCAGGGGCATAACTAGCACGTTGCAAACCCATTAAATACCGTGTCACGCCCTTTTTGAAAAACACAATGCTGTAATCTCTTGATTAAACCGCGATTAAATCCGCATCATCATCTCAGCCCATTAACGTCCCACTACTAAGCACGAGCCTCCTCTCACAAATCAAGGTGGGTATTGGGTCATCCTCCACCACGCTGACCCAGTGCGGATTGGTGGAGGCAGGTGTATGGCGTCCTGCTGTTAGAGTTTTTCAATCCGCCCATCTAGGCCTCTACATGGCTTAAAGACTACCACATTTAGTGATAACCGGGACCAACGACGGCTTAACGGGCCTTCCGAAGCACGGAAACGCTCGATATCAAATGCCACACAAACGGTCACCCATCCAAAGACTGACCTCTGTAAACTCTGGTGTACTTCGGTGATCGTTTCCGACTACCGAGCACCGCATGGCCACGAGCGCTTCAAATCGCGATTTAAATCCGCATAATGTGTTCTATTTTAAAAGGGGTATAGAGACCCTAAAAACATCAAAGCAGCCCAAGCCAACCTCATTTGCAAGTGGTGCACCTGCTGATCAACAGACGAGGCTCTGGCGAACGTAACAGATCCCGGTTAGTGGCAATAGGCTCGCCACCTATTACTTGGGATTAACAAAATAATTGGCGATATGTGGGCGTATAATATACCTCTGCCTACCCCTTCGGGGAAACAGGCGTGAAAGTATGTATGTAAGTTTCCACATATTAACTATGCATTGAAATTAATCCTATGAGCGTGGGTGCGTTGCACAAGATCTAAACATCTTCTTGTGGAGATGTTACGAAGTTTATTGAATGTTGTAATTAAAATTGATTACTTCTTACAAAATGTAATCAATTAATAATTACATTCAATAAAGTAATGGTTATATATTGAACACTCAGAGTTATTAGTATTTTTTAAACAGTGTTAAATTTATATAACTATTACGATTAATACGAATATTTATATTGCATTCATCTGGGTGTTTCTTATCGTGATGTCGTATTGTTATGAATGATGTATGTATGATCCTTTGTCTTGCGTTCTCACATATAATGTATACATAAATTTAATATATATACATGTATTATAAAGTATACATTATGAATAATAATTGATTTTTATAGGAATCATTGAAACTTTACTCAGTTTTTTGGTATTACGTATTGTTGTATTTTCAATTTTATATACCTAAACAATTTTGCATTAAATTTTTTTATTTTATTTTATTAGAGGATTACGATCAAGATTGTTTATTTAATATGAATATAGTTATCAATATTATTCTAGTATATTAATTTATTTCATTTTGCAAGTTGTTAGTATTTTTAGTAGAATCTAAACGTATTCAATTAAAAAAGCAGTTCAAACTAAGTGAGACTGTCTTATATATTCGCGTAAAATTTTAAGTTTCTCAATTCTTATTGAGAGATCTTAATGAGATTCTTATCTAGAGCTCTTGCTCTATGGAGCCAAACTTGAATAAATAAATTTTACTTTGATTTTGACTTCAAGAATGTTGTAACACTATAACATTGCAGATGACTTCTTGGCGGGAAAGTGAAGCGTCATGTCTGCAGTTTTGTTTTATTTTGTAAAATTTGTGATATTTCTAACTTTAATGTGTAATAACGGTGGATTATTAACCGATGGGTGTTGGTAAATTAAACAAAACAGTGCAACATCACTTTTCAAATTTTCTCTCAAGGAGTCCATGTGAGATTTCAGTATAGTCCCACATCTTTACTGAGGACTCAAGGGGCTTAGGGGAGGGTATATTATTTATCATCTTTATCACCACTCATTCTCATTTACTATGAATTATATATTATTAATAAATCACGAACTTGACACTGGCAAATGTGCTAGACGCACAAAGCCATTATTTAAAATAAAGAAAGAAACATTGCAGCTTCGTGAAATCATCACCAGTTATTACAAACACTAGTTTTCCTCAACTTATTACTTATGCTTCTTCACTATTCATGCATAAATAACTTGAACATAACATAATATGACTTCATGCATAACCCTGTTCCGGATATACATACTTAGCATGACTTACCAGTGACGTCATGCCGAGGTTAAGATGTAGGCGCACTGGTTACTGACCTTCACTGGATCATAATAATAGTAGACATAACTATTTATCAATGTATAGGTGATATCAATCTAGAAGTCTGAATTTGCAAGCAGGAACACTTGCACAACGGTCACTAATTCTGATTAAAGCTAAAACTATTTAAAACATCGATCTGCCCCTCTCTATTTAAAACAAATGAAATAATATGACATTTTAAATAAAATTCTTCAAACAAATAAAATGAAATGACATTTTTAATCTAATTCTTTAAACAAATAAAATGAAATGACATTTTTAATCTAATTCTTTAAACAAATAAAATGAAATGACATTTTTAATCTAATTCTTTAAACAAATAAAATGAAATGACATTTTTAATCTAATTCTTTAAACAAATAAAATGAAATGACATTTTTAATCTAATTCTTTAAACAAATAAAATGAAATGACATTTACAATAAAATTAACAGTTAGGTCATAAAGTAACATCAAATCAAAAATATTCTCTTTGTATTAATCCTACTTATCCTTCTTATATTACAAATGCAAAAGTGTGTGAATGTGTATGTTTGTTACTCTTTCACGCAAAAACTACTAGACACATTTGTATAAAATTTGGAATACAGATAGTTTATTAACTGGATTGACACGTAGGATACCTTCCATCCTACTGTTCCCACGGTACCAGTATGTAGAATGAAGGCTGCTGCTCTTCATTCGGTATGATTTTTCTGCGACGACTCTTACGACTCTCCATGATATGACAGGGGTGACACTATTTTAGACCGGTACCACTTAGCTAATCTTATATACTAATACATTGATTGAATATCAGTGTAATAGTATGGATTCTCCACATGTTTGTGGTTTTATTTAGTTTCCCCTTAGAAATGGACCCTCACATAAACTGTCAGGTGTGACAAAATGGGTTGAAAAAAACAGACCACGTCCGCTGGTGACCCTTTTTATATTCACTGCTTGATGCTATCTATTTATATGAATTAAATTGTTTGGTAAACTTTAATAACACAAAAAAATTAGGTTACAAATTTATAAATTTAAAAAAAAATATTTCTTTGACAATTACACCAATTATTTAGTTCCAAGATAAGTATCATTAAGAACTTGGGTTGTGGACACTAAATAACGGATAAAAATACATAAATAATAGTCCTAGCAAGATCTGAGGAACCCAAGCCAACCTCACCTGCAAGTGGTGCACCTGCTGATCAACGGACGAGGCTCTGGCGAACGTAACAGATCCCGGTTAGCGGCAATAGGCTCGCCACCTATTACGTGGGACCAACAATATAAATGGCGAATTGTGGGCGTATAGTACGCCTCTGCCTACCCCTTCGGGGAAACAGGCGTGATATTACATAGAACAACACCCAAATGGAAATCGAACCACGCCATATCGGTGGCCAAACGTACTTGTGTTTCTATATAATATGTTGTTTCCACTATCGTAATTATGTACAAAATAAAGAAATAAATAAATCATTATTTATAGCATAGCATAATTTTATAAAAAATACTATAATATAAGTAATTTGTTTATGTCAACCGAAATTGATTCTAATTTATCTCAGTCCAATAATTAACAAAGACTATAGTATAAATAAATTGTTAATTTCAACCGAAATTGATTCTAATTTATCTCAGTCTAATAAAGTCCCACTGGGCTTCAGTCTCTTCTCAAAAACAATATAAGAAGGTCATACTTATACTCCACCACGCGGACTTGTGCGCTTTGGCAGAGGTGCGGTGTGGGTGTTGTATATTTAGCCACCAAATATGACCTCTTACTTGACTTAACGACTATCACATATAGTTTAACCTTATTTTTTTGTCCTCGGTAAAAAAATGCTGTTTACGCACTGCCTCCCGGCCAATGGGGGGTGTGGGGCTCACTGCGGCAGACGCGACCACCGCTGTCCTACCCACTAAAAAACTTCCGACGACGCCCACCGCTGCTGAAAAATAGCGAGAGGCCAGTGCCTGGGTTTGTAGCTTCTGGCACCCCGCCCGCGGCCAACGTCCAGAACCGGGAGGACCTCCTCACAGATGCGCAACGTGAAGAGCCCCCCCTACCTCCTTGTGCGGCCTTGGCGTTACTGGCCGACTTCTGGGAGGGTCTATATGGCTAGACGGAAGGGCCCCCTGCCCCCGCCGCCTAAGACCCTCCGGGCGCTGATATATAGTAATAACCAGGTCCAACGTCCTAACGTGCCTTTAGAAGCAAGCAAATAAAACGCCTAGAATAGTGCCACGCTCTCTCATCTCACCAGGAGTCCTAAGAGTCGACGAAGAGAAATCCTACCCGATGATGCGCAGCCGCGTCATCTTGGGTACTGGCTCGAACCGCGATCACCAACCCGCCTGCCCAGCGCAGCATATAATCTATTGGGGAGGCTAATTAACCAGTAGCGTATTTTATAAGGCTGATACAATAATGATGAAATGATAAACATAAAAGCTCACCCATTAAAAGAGTGTTCTTTGCTTCATTTTGCCAATTGTTTTGAACTTACTTGTATCGTCTGCCTAGTCTTGGACAATGCCCTTAAGTGTAAGAAAGTGGTATATTACCGTGATTTTCCGTGTTAAATTCAATTATACTCCATAGAAGCCTTTAGTAAAGGTAATACTTTACTGGGTTAGGACTTCGACTTGACTATTTTGGACTTTATTTGAATATAACAGTGACAAACTAACGAAAAAACTGCATAATGTTTTTGGAATTTTTGAATTCTTCATACTTCATACTAATATTCTAAAGAGTATTTGTGGATGTAAAACCTTCCAAAAAACTAAAAACAATAACTACTGGAACGATTTCAAAAGTTCTTTCATATTTAGAATGCAACATTATCCCTGAGTAACTCAAGTACATACAATTCAAGTACATAGGTTTAGTATATTAATTACTGGAATGAATTAGAGATCCTTACAAAAACTCTATATGAAAAGAGTTTTTATAACCCGTGATGTGAAACATTTCATAAAAAGTTGTTAAAGTAGTCATTTTCAACATACTCTAATCAAATGAGTCCTTAACAAAAAAAAGTAAATAAAAGAATACTTAAAATAAAACCTTATTTTTAAAACAAAGATTAAAAAGTAATACAAACTTTTTCAACACAATTTTTATTATCTCCGAGTTGCATTGTAAGTTCACAATCATGTCACACGTTCGGGCAGCGAAGTTCAAACATAGAAAGGGATAGATAAATATAACTATCTTTCTCTCTTGGCAAGTTACGTAGACTCAAGACTGGACTGATTGTGAGGTTGGCGCGGTCTTGCGTAATCATTGTTTGTGTATTTGTGTCTGAGCCGCCCTTTTATACTCCACAGTCTATTAGACTGCCCGTTTTACAATACACGGAACCTTAATCATACTTTAGAGAAAATGATAAATTTGAGTTGCGGGATTGTTTGAAAGGCTTATCGCGGCTCCGGAACATGACAGGCTTAGGTAGGAATATGAATGATTTTGAACTTTTTAGTCAGTAAAGGTGTGACACACCCTTCTGTTCCTCCCACAGCGGAGACAGTTATTAGAAGACTTTCCATCCAAAAAAAATAGGATAACTAATGAGAAAATAACAAGGAATAAAGAAGAACTACGCAAATTAATTTACATGTAAGAATAACAATAAAATCATAACAATATTTTTTTTACTGTCACGTCTAACATAATTATTTAGTCAATGAATTGATAATGACATCATATTTTTTTTATTGTAATTTAAAATGTTTTTTTTACTTTTTAGTTAATAGTGGATCTTGTAAATAACTAATTTAATAATGAATTAAAAAATAACTCCATTTGTCACAGTATTTTTGCAAAACAACATTCTAGCTAGCAAGGTTTCTGACCACATAGCGTATATGTATAATATTACATTTGTATATTACATGTTTTATAATTTATAATACACAGTATCATACCTTAGTATTTATAGATTCACTTGTTTAGCGTATTTGCCAGTGTCAAGTAATTAAAAAAAGTTTTTTGCATGAGTGTTGGTAAATGAAACAAAACAGTGCAACATCACTTTTAAAATTATCTCAAGAAGTCCATGTGAGATCTCAGTATAGTCCCATATCTTTATTGAGGATTCAAGGGGCTTAGGGGAAGGGCATCTCATTGACCATTTATCATCTTTATCACCACTCATTCTAATTAAATAAATAAATAAATAAATAAATATTCTCTTACAATCACACCAATTATTTAGTTCCAAGATAAGTATCATTAAGAACTTGTGTTATGGATACTAAATAACGGATAAACATACATAAATACTTTTTTTTTTTTTTGTAAATACATACTTAAGATACATAGGAGAACACCCAGACCAGAACAAATATTCATGTTCATGCACACAAATATTTGTCCTGTGTGGGAATCGAACCCACGACCTCTCGAGTGAAGTGCAGGTATACTGACCTCCACGCCATATCGGTCGTAATTTACTATGATTTATATGTTATTATTAATATATCTCTTACTTGACACTGGCTTAATGTGGTAAACGCACGAAGCCATTATTTAAAAAAAATTGTGCATTTATTTTGACATTCGAGTTTTGACATTTAGTCACTGTCAAAGTCAAATAAAGCCCGTCAAAGTCATACCTCAATAGAGTAGTGAAGAGTTTTCAAAGGATCAATGGATTTTTGGAATCAAGACGGAATATTTAAACTCACTGTAATATGTCACTTTCCTACACTTGTGTACGTTGCCGAAAAAGTTATGTCCAAAAATTCACACACAAAAACTCGAATTTTCATTAGTGTTGGAAAATCTCACCGTATTAGGACTTCATATTTAAACCTCAAAAAATCCGTTTTCAAAAGACGCAGCATTTTAGTTTTGTAATATCATCATATCAGCCTTATAAAGTCCACTGCTGATCATTAGCCCCCCCAATAGCTTACATTATATTAGGGGTATCTGCCCATAATCACCACACTGGGCAGGCGGGTTGGTGATCGCAGTTCAAGCCAGTACGCAGGATGACGCTGCTGCCCATCATCCGGTAGGATTTCTCTTAGTCGACTCTTACGATTCCCCGTGTGATGAAGTTGGGACTTTTCTAGGCCGGCACCACACTTAGTAGTATATTTAACTGTAACATATTTTGCCGTTATATTGTATATTTAAAACCTGACATACAAATGTCAATATTTGTAGTTTTCAAAATACCAACATTTTTGTGTAGCGTTTGTAGCTCCGCGGTAGTTTGTGGTCGAAACAATCACCGAAGTGAAGCAGAGTTCACAGAGGTCACTCCTTGGATGGGCGTCCGTCTGTGTGGCATTTGATATCGAGCGCTTGCGGATTCAGAAGGCACGTTAAGTCAACAGTCTTGTACATGTGATAGTCGTAATTTTTTTAAGCTTATTAAAAAACTACAATTTTTTTATTGCGCATAAGAACATTCCGTGTAGGGCCGGCCTAGTGCTCCTCTCATCAGACGGGGAGTCGCAAGAGTCGACGAACATAAATCGTACCAGATGATGGGCAGCAGCGTCACCCTGCGTACAGGCTGAATCGGCGATCACCAACCCGCCTGCCTGATTATGGAAAATTACCCCCCCCCCCCACGAAATATAATCTATTGAGGAGGCTAATGTTTAGCAGAGGAAATTAAAAGGTTGATATGATAATTGCAAATAAAAAAGAATTGACATCGAATCTAAAAACATAAATGACGTAAAACAAATCAATTGAAACGTCATTCATTGACATAACACAAAGTTAAGTTGAATGACAAAAATACTACTAGATATTTCTCACTCAACAAAAACTTAATTACCCACGACCTTACCAATACAATCGAAGGCTTCGCGGCTTTATGATTTATTAATCTTATTTGGCAGCCATAATAACGATTGTAAACTGCAGATTAAGGGGACGGTGGGTGTCGCTGACTTTCAGAAGCTTGTCATGGCGTCTCCCCATCCACCCCGAACAGGTCTCCACCTTGGCGTGATGGGGGGGCTGAGGCCGGGAAAAGATAATACCCAGAGACCGACGACTCTGGGTGCCCTTAGTACTGACTACTGGGGGAGAAAATAAGAGGGACCTCAGGAAGGCCAGCTCAGCAGCGCCAGTAGGGTCTAGTCAGTGGGGGCAGGGGGCCCCTGCTGTCTTACCATGGACCCTCAGGGAAGTCGGCCATACACGCAATGGTCGCACGGGGAGGTAGGAGGGGCGCGTCCACTGCGCCTCTCTGAGGAGTTCCTCCCGGTTTTGGTCCGGGGGACGTTGGCCGCAGGCGGGGTGTCAGAAGCTGCAACCCAGGTACTGGCCCCCGCCTCTTTCTCAACAAGCGGCGGGCGTCGTCGGAAGATTTTTAGTGGGTATTACTGCTGGCAGTCGTGTCTGCCGGTAGTGAGTCCCACACACCTCTCTCGGTCCCCCTTTGGCCGGGAGACAGTGCGTAAATGCATTTTGTTACCGACGTAAATAAAAAAAATAAAAAAAGGGCGCCCTCCATTCAGATGGATTTCATGCATCAATTGCATATAAAAATTCATCAAAAATAATAAATAAGGAAATTGGTAAAAACAACCAAACGGTCTCTTCGGTATTTAATCTGCCAATGGCCTGGAGTCATTGAAAAATACTTGCGGTGATTAGCTTAGAAGTGAATTGGCCGAAAAATAAAGACGAAACTCAACTTTACATATGTAATATTGAGAAACAAACAGGTTATTTCATTTTTAACCACACGTTTTCAATGTGTTAGTTTTTTGTCTATTTTTTTCATATTTTTTCCGTACAAGATGACAAAGAACAATCAAATTGAAAATGCTCAATTTTAGCGATCTCACATAACTTCCACCTTAATAAATTTCTGGTCATTTACGAGCCTAAAACTGAGTTTTAAGACGGCCCTAAAACTGAAATTTTGGGCTCTTTACATTTGGGTTCTGAACTTTTTAATTAAATATTGCTGATTCCATTCTTACTGAAACTAAGCAAATATGTTTGATATTATAATTCTTTGTCAGTATTATTATGAATAAAAAGATTTGTACGTTTGAATATAAATTCTCTCAAGTTAATTGACGTTTAAATTCTACTTAAAACTCAATTTAACATTTTAAGTATCCTTTATTGAGCAAAGAATAGAATCAGATAGGAAAGAGTATTTAAAACTATAAGCACATCTCTAAAACAGTTCTCTACCAGCAAACAGCAGTTTGAAATCAAATTGTGGGTACGGGGTTCAAATTAAGTAGATATTAGGCTTTAGTGTGAGTTAAAAAGTATGAATAAAACCTTTGTGCCGAAAAGTTCGATGCAAACTTTTTAGTCGATTTATAAATAAGTTAACATACAATACATACATACCTTTTATTTTAAAAATCCAAAACCGACCGGAGCACTTCTTAAAGGCTGACAACTTCACTAGTCATAAAAAAACCATTAAATCTCATTGAGCACACCACTAACGCCCTTAAGCCCAACTGCACTAAATCCACATTCCTTTAAAAGCACCCAATGAAATTAAAAAAGTTCACATCCTTGGACTGGCCATATGCTTTTAAAAAGACAATCGATTTGTCTAAAATCAAAATTATAAATTAATATTGCCACTCGGAATTAGGAACACAAATTTTTAATAAACTTAAAAAAGTGGAAATGATAATTTTATTGTTTAAAAATGGCGGATCGAATTCGTTTTTTGAAATGTTCGTTTTTTTCGCATCGCGACCGCGCACCTCGCTCGAACGTACAGCCTATACTGCCTTGCGCCCGCGCTTTGCGTTGGTGGCATAATACCAGAAAGGTGTAACTAGAATTCAAGCAATTTTGAACCTTCTCTTAGAATGCAAGACGAAGGTGATGTCAGACTGAAGTGGTTATTTTAAAACTCGTTGTGCCTTAACGGGAATTATCGGGTGAATATTTTAATGTAGGTTCGATGTTACGTTGTTATTTGGAAAGAAGTCAAAAAGTTATGAAATTGTTTTGGAAAAACACTTTTAGTCATAAGGCTTGTAAGGAAATGCTGCTTGTTTCATGTTAGTTTGTCTTTACGAGTTCTATTGTTATAAAGTGTTCAACTTTATATTGAAGCAATTGCGGTTTAATATATATATTTTTTTATTTACATTATTACATAACCCACAGTACTGAGTCAAATGTAAAAATAATATCAAAATTAGGTTAATATTTTTTATGCTTCATAATATGTTACTATTAGTAGACAGAGGTAGCTTATTTTACGTTAACAAATTATAAAAAAATGATATTATTCATGCAATGGCTATAATAAAATATACTTCGCATGTTGTCGCAATATGTGTGTGTGTGTGTGTGCGTGCGTGCGTGCGAAAACGCGTGCTTGCGTGTTTGCGTGCGTGCGTGTTTGCGTGCGTGCGTGTTTGCGTGCGTGTGTGTTTGCGTGCGTGCCTGCTTGCGTGCGTGTGGGTGGGTGTGTGTGTGTGTATGTGTGTGTTATATTTTATTTATTTATTATATTTATAATGTAATATTAGAGTAAGGTGCATAGGGATCCTACCAGGATCTGAGGAACCCTTTTTGAACGAAGCACGATACAAAGAGCACCAATTGATGACAGACTGCTAAAGTGCCGTTTCACACCCGCTTAAAATACCCAGGATTGTAGAACTAGGAAACACATGAGCCGGCAGCGAATTCCAGAGCTTAATGTTCTTATTAAGAAAAGAGTTACCAAATTTCTTGGTTTGAGTGCTGGTACTAGCGATGAAAGAGGCTCAGTCCTTTAAGTCGTTTAAAATAAGACTCGTCTGTTTTTACACGACTTTGCTTTTAAATTAAGACTTAAGCTGTTAGTCTTAAATAAAACGACTCAATTAACGTATAAGACTAGTTAGGACTTAGGCTACAACGCCTAAAACGACTTATACGCGTAAAACGACTTATACGCCTAAAATGGCTTAAACAACTTAAGCGAATAGTTATTATTATTGATTCACATTATTCACAGAAATATAACTTTGGTGCTTAAATATAATTACGCTGATTGTATTTATGATTCAAACTTATATGCAAAATGTGTTATTATGAGTAAATATCATTAGGGGACGTCCATTAATTACGTGAGGTGTTTTTTTTAAATTTGGACCCCCACCCCCTTGGTGAGATGTGGTTGGACCCCCCCCCCCCCTCACGTGACATTTACCCAATATTTTTTAAATGATTTAATTTATTTGATTTGTCTTTTATGTACTACATTTTTCTGTGAAATAAGAGGAGAATAATGATACCACGTTTAAGGTGCACTATAACGAATGATGACCGGATTGACCCCCTTGATGAGTTTTGGTGAGATGTGGCCAGACCCCCCCCCCCTAATTTAAGCTAAATAAGCTATTTAAGTAACTGCTGAGCGTTTTAAGTTAAAAGATTTCGACTAATAAGGCTAGCCTAATGAATGACTAAAGATTGGGGACTAAAAGACTGATTCTATCGTGTGGCGTCAAAAATAAGACGAGTCTTTTTTTAAAAGCGTGGCCTGAGTTTCTTTCATCGCTAGCTGATAATCTGCACAGTATGAGGATGGTTCCTAAGACCAGCACGTGTTGTTCAGGAGAGGAAAGGAGAGGGCGGAATCATTATAAACAAAACATATCTGGAAAAGCCCTTTTATTCTCTCAATTTTGTCTTTATGAACACGTTATAAGATTCACTGCTCAGGAATCAAACCAAAAAAGCTTAACTGAGATTTAAGTATTAAGAAAATAAATTTTTAGTCCGTTTACTTTAAAGTCCAATTTCATCTAACTTCTTCTGTGCGATGAGTAAGGATTAAAGGTCAGTAGCTAAACTTGATTATAAGCTTTTTTTTTTGCATCAACATTTTGTAAGCGATTAAAAATCGACCTTTTGGTTTAGGTGTTAAAGACGATAATTGGGGAACAGACACATTAAGTTCTATAAGGCAATTCCAAGGCCATCAGGGCTATTTAAGGCGCAAGAACTTTTTTTAATTTAATTTTTTCATACTTTGTGGGTGGTAGGTCTCTTTAAGACTGTAGAAGTCTAGGTAGGTACTAACTTTGTGTCTAGATTTTCTAGACCTACAATTATTTACTACTTAAAATGAATGTGTTTCTATCTTATAATTTGTCTGATTTGTAATTACTTTAATTTATAATTTGTTGTATTTATGGTACTTAGTCTAATTTGATTTAATATAGGTATTTTAGCATTAATCGTCTGGCCTGGAATAGCTGTGAGTTTCTTTTAATATTTAACAAAAAAAAAAAGTTTGCAGGTAAATTAATATATAATTGTATATTTTTATTTATTGTTTAAGAACTTGCTCTGTTTGATGCTAAATGCCGCGGTGTGCAATTTTTGTTAAGAAATCACATAAAATAATTTATTAACACAAATGTGGGTATCATAAAATCATTACTGACTTGAAAAAGTTGTCAAGTTGTCGTGACTGTAGTTAATATTAACTTCATTCTAACTTTGACAACAAAGTAAATAAAATAATGGTACATACCAATATGGAACTTTACACCACAAACGCAATAAAAACAACAAAAAAAATGATTCAACCAGTTTTTGTTCATTCATTGTTCCCAAAGTTGGCGTAAAAACAAAAGACATCAACGCGTCAAGTTCATTGTTATTTAGGTGTTAGTTTTATAAGAATCTGTTAGACTTTTTAGCGGAAAAGCGAAGCGTCATGACTGCAGTTTTATATTATTTCCTAAAATATGTGATATTTCGAACATTAATGGTTATTATCATTAATTTGTAATAACCATTAATGTCCATTAATTCAGAGGATTATTAACCATTAAGTGTTTGTGAACGTGACACGAAACAAAACAGTGCAACATAACTTTTAAAATTTTCTCAAGAAGTCCATGTGAGATCTCAGTATCACATCTTTACTGACGACTCAAGTGGTTTAGGGGGAAGCCATCTTATGTGCCATTTATTATCTTTATCACAACTAATTCCCAATTTGCTATGATTTATACGACATTAAACATGTCTTAATTGACCCTACCTAAATGTGCTTTATTGTTGTGCGTTAATATTCTTTATTATAGTACCGTTCATATCTCTTTCATTGTTGTTAAAAAAAAATATATCGAATTTCCATTTTGTGTGTGAATACTTGACGAATCTAAATGATCTTGTTGATTTCAAAGACAATAAAGTATATGTTATATTTAATTTTTGCTCAACGCACGAAGCCAAATTTTGAAAGAAAAAAAAGTTTTTGTTTAAATACATACATAAAAAGGTGTTTTTAATAAACTAGCTGTTGAATGTGACTTTTTCTAAATGACTGAAGCTATTTAAGGTATGATACCGTGTGATGATGGTGACGTGTGGTACAGGTCTAGAATAGGGCCACTCTTTTATCTTACGGGGAGTCGTAAGAGTCGACAAAGACAAATCTTATCAAATCAAATAAAAAAATTCTTAAACCTAAATTAAAAGTGCACTTTACTGGTTTGTTATTGTTTTGGTTATTTTAACTCATAGATAACAATAGTGTAGTTGCGGAAGAGTGGTAGGTAATGCCAAATTAATGTTTATTTTGTGTAATTATTGTTATTATTTTATTAATTGTATTGTGTATGTTATAGCTATGAATGTACAAAACTTATTGTTTTTATTTGTATATCGTAATTATTGTATTTGAGTAATGTATGTGTATAATGTAAACATAAAATAAAAAATTGGTTGCCTGTAAAGTCGGTATACGGCCAAAAGTTTTACGTGCCAACGACTTTGAGTGGTAAAATAATTTTAATGTGAATATTCATTCGTATAG
The DNA here is from genome assembly GCA_949126915.1 of Musotima nitidalis. NCBI lineage: Eukaryota > Metazoa > Arthropoda > Insecta > Lepidoptera > Crambidae > Musotima > Musotima nitidalis. The sequence goes on from OX421441.1 coordinate 5,186,264, forward strand.
TAGGAAGAAGGATGAAATAATAGTAACAATTTAAAACATTTATTTATACAAAGAATTATATTTAAAACGCATCTCGCTCTGTCTCTCTCGCTCTTAGGCGGGCTAACCATGCCCGAGTGGAAGGGACGCGTGCCTCTCACTCGCTCTCATTGTGAGGGCATAACGTGAGCGGAGCGTAACGCAGTTTCTTGAAGTGTCACCCGGCAAACCAATTTATAAGACGTTGTCACGTCAAAATAAATACCGGATCATGAGCAGTTTGTCTTTCGTACTTCCTGGAGCTGCAATCACCAACCAGCCAGCCCTGTTTGGTGATTATGGGCAAATACCTCCAATAGAATGTAATCTATTGATGAGGACAATGTTCAGCAGTGGACTTAATAAGGCTGATATGAGACAAACCTGATAAGACCAGTGCGCAGACCCTAGGTACTTAGCGTAAGTCTAGGGCATAAGTGGGATAAATCTAGGATATAATAAGTAATGAGAAATATTATACTATTTCAGAAACGAGCAGCAGCAATAATGATACATATTTTTTGAGGAATTTTTAAAGTCAAAAAGTAAAAATTTTGTTTCCTGCAACTTAATATGTTATGATTTAATTTAATTTGAATAATGATAAAATTATTTATAGCTTACTTCTTGTGACGTGTAACACAAATGAGTGATTGGGTAAATTTTCAGACCGGTAGGTATATTATTATGGCATTTGACATTCCAATAATGCTTTGTGTATTCGTCGCAAATTTATTGATAAAATCCAAAGCATGCTTTCCAAAATACCGCCATCTGGCGGTTGCTGTTGATACTAAGCACCTACTGGCCGAACGTGCTGCTGGAGAAGCAATTCTTTATTGAGTTCAAGAAAGTTTAGTATTATGAGATCCCTATTATTGTTTCAACATTTACGTAGATGGCGTTTACTTCAATATGTTTTGTCGGAGTTTTCTTGAATGAATGAATATATGAGTTTTAGCGCTAACGCGAAATCGTGTCAATAATCGCACCAGTATTTTATTTTCCAAAACTTGTGTCACTTTGAGTTTTTATGTGTTAATATAGTGGATTTTTAGATATACTCAATACTTTATTGCGTTCCAACAATGTGTTACAGGATGGTAGTTTAGGTACAAAAGTATCAATTGTGGACCCTGTCGGGCACAGCATAGTGTAGGAGAGAGGACGAAGGACGCTGTTTAATTACTTGTTAGTTAAATCTACTTGTGGAAGAAATAATTCATAAATATTTGCTCATTTTTGACTACGAGTATAGTTATTAGTTGTTATTCTCATTAAATTTCTTAGTAATAAAATGTTAGGTACCTATACTTAGTTATATTTGTTTTTATTTAAACTATTACTATATTACTTCTTCAACGTACAGATGTGCAGGAAAATTGTATATTGCAGTTAATTTGTTATTTTTCCTTGTCGAATCTAAAAATCTATAGCCGCCGCCGCTATTAAAGTACCTACTACCCACTACTTTCTTGGGATGACTTTGACTTGACTTGATTCGACTATGACGGACTTGACTCATACGAATGATTTGATAAAATGGCGAATACGCTGCATTTATGCAAACAACTTGATTTATTAAGTTACAAATACGGTAAATTATTATATATTATTAGTATAGGGATCCTACCAAGACATAAGGAGCCCAAGCAAACCTCACCTGCAAGTGGTGTACCCGCCGATCAACAGACGAGGCTCTGGCGAACGTAACAGTGCCCGGTAAGCGGCAATAGGCTCGCCACTTATTACGTGAGACTATATAGTTGGCGAAGTGTGGGCGTATAATATGTGCCTCTGCCTACCCTTTTAGGTAAACAGTCGTGAATGTACGTATGATTAGTAAGAATCGAAATTTTAAATTGACTAATTTTTGTAACTGCTAAAACAAAAAGTAAAACAAACTTAAGTAGGTTTTCAATCAATTTTATTAATTTTTTTTTCTTAAAAATTTTTTGTTCATAAATAAATCCTTATAATAATTTAATTATTTTTCTATATACTATTGGTTGTTGATAAGCTTGTCTAGCCATGGTACGAACTTCTGTACGTTGGTATAGACTCCTGGGAGGTGTTCCCGACCACAGCCGATGCCCCACGAGACCAGACCGACCAGAGTGCTTCGACCTTCTAGTTTCATGGTGAGTGGGCCGCCAGAGTCGCCTTGGCATGAGTCTCTTCCACCCTGTGAAATTAAAAATAGTTTTAAAAGTTTTCATACAATATATTTCATAAGATATTCATTTACCAGTTACTATAAGACAAGCGAAATCACTAGATGTGTTCAAAATTGGAATTAAGAAGCTTTTCCTTTCATACAATGTCCTGCTCAGTGTTCCTATGTCATGTACGTATTTATATATGTAGGTTTATTTTATTAAAGTAATCATATTTATATTTATTCTTTTCTACACCTTCAGTATTCGTTTAATTTTAATCACTCTCCATCCTAAGGTTGCCTGGAAGAAATCGCTGCAAGCGATAAGGCCGCCAATTGTATCGCTTTTCTTTTGTCATTTTTTTTGTTTTATTTTTAATTTGATGGACTGTAAAAAAAATTCTATTTTTCTATAGATAAATAATATTTATTGACAAAAACATTAAAAACAACAGATTTCATTGAAAAAAAAAGACTAAAGCCAATCTAAGCGGTCTTATCGCTAAAAGCGATTTCTTCCAGACAACCCGACGCAAAGGAGAAAACAGGAAAGCAGTCGGCAAGGCACATAAAGTTTAAAAAGAATAAACACCAAAAGTTTTATGTTCATAGGTTAGGAAATATTGTTATCGGAGATAAATCTTTGAAACATCAGATAACGCTTTGGACTGACTGAGTAGATGACAACTATCCGGAGCTATTCATTATATCAGCCTTTTAAAGTCCACTACTGACTGGCCTCTCCAATATTACATCATATTGTGGATATTTGCCCATAATCACCACGCTGGGCAGGCGGGTTGGTGATCGCGGCTCAAGCTTCAGAACCTAGAAGGGCCTCTAACTTGGTTTAGCGACTACTGGGGCAAACAGCCTTTAGAAGCACGGAAGAACACGATGTGACCAACGGTGATCTATTTTCTTTAAGATAATTTAAAACCACAAGATCTGAGCTTGTAATAATATACAAAACATACAGATAAATGAAATCCTGAATCGCGCAAACAGAATTCCTTTGGCTCGTCGCTATATATAATGTATTATGTCACCGTAAAGTTGTAAATAACGTTAAATTATAATCTACCCCGCGATATTGTAATCTGTCGAAAAATTGTGATCCGTAACAAACTGCTCACAATTTAACGCATTATTTTTCGATAGATCATAATCTATCGAAGACAAACCGTCAGATTGTAAAATGGCATGCGAAAGAACGCACCTCGCGGTCTGATTGGTTGAACTTCATGTTCCCCGCTCAGCCGCCCGTCGTCGCCATCTTCGGTTGTTATTAGTTATATTTATTTGTTGTGAAATGTAAACAAACAGTGTTTTTTGTGATTTCGTGTTAATAATAATAACGCATTATATTATAATAAGTTGTAGGGAGTGTTAACGGACCTGTGATAACCTAAAGAAGTGCAGTTTAATAATAAATAAGAGAGTTGGCTGGTCTTGATGGCAGACCAGCCAATCATGGACAGGCTTTAAACAGTTGACAATTTAACGCGCGACAGATTGTGATTTAACGGTTTGTCTTCGATAAATTATAATTTATCGAAAAATAATGCGTTAAATTGTGAGCAGTTTGTTTCGGATCACAATTTTTCGACAGATTACAATATCGCGGGATACATTATAATTTAACGTTATTTACAATTTTACGGTGACATATACAACACCCAACCATCATCAATTGGGCCGCGGCCCCCGGGCACTTCCATCCGCCTGGTGAAAGATCTTCTCTTTAGTAGGGGCACGTCATGCTCGCTACAATATGATTGCCTTATGAGACCCAAAAGTGAAGCAAGTAAGAAGAAATGCTTACCTCTTTATACCCGGCACACAGAAAAACATCATGAATGGTCTCCCTCCGGCCTGCGGCTCGGAACCATCGCTGGCATCGCTCGTTGGGGATCACTTCCACGTCTACTTCCTGGAACAAATTCAAGAATATAGATCTGTCTATAAGGTCCATAATTCTAACGACCATCTCGATCCATAATTGACTATTTTCATCTAGAAATTATTGAATTATGAAAACAGCAGTCCCAAAATATAAAATCATAAGATTCAACATTAGCAAAAGTTACGAATAATAAAATTCTATGCAGATGCAAAATAAATGATCTTGAACACAAGGACTTATATTTTAAAATTTGACATCAAGAATAACATCAAGACCAAGACAAACCAATTGTTTTCTCAAGTCTTTGCTGGAATTTACGTCTCAAAAACCAATCCTTTTTTGTTTTGGATAGAAAAACGTAAAATGACTGTCTCCTGCTTTGGTTGGAGCGGAAGGTTTACTATTTTAGGTGTAGGACTTTTACGGACTAATACCGGCCATGTTCTTCTTACTTGTCTTGAGCTTGCGATGTCGCGGTCCCGCAGTAAGCCTTTAGAACAATCTCGCCACAAAAAGCAATCCTGGGATTGAAACTTCAGGAACTATTGAAATTGAGATTGTCCTCTATCTAAGATTGAATTTAAATCTCAGATTGCAGATGGGTTATTAATTTAGGGCGTAAGTGGATATACCCCTTACTGAGGGTGGTTGGAGTAAGTTTTGTTGGTTGATTCACCCGGTGTAGCTTGTTTCTTTTTTTTCTTTGTGTACCTACATTATCCAAACACGCTTTGTCACACAGCTAAGTTTATTATACGTTTGTTTGTCAACGTATCATCAAGTACCGGATTTTCTAAAATTGTACATAATGTAACCTTATTTGTTAATTCAAGTAAGTAATTTACATGATTTATTGTATCTTATTTTAAGTGAACTATTATGTTTTTATGAGAAATAAATTGTTTAAACCCAAATAGAACCTCTTACTCATAGAACCTCATACATACTAGAGTGCCAATAATGATTTAACATAAACCCAATGGCAGTTCCTCAAGATTCGGTATTGGGTCCTCTTTTAGTTTCTCGTCGGTATGAATGATCCTTGACAAGACCTGACTCGTAGGTGCGGCATTTGTTAATCAGTGATCATATCATTACCTGCAATACTGATGGCACTGTGCTCTGTCCGTGTCTGGTGCGGCCCCATCCCGCCACTGTCGCCATTTTGCCGGCCAATTTCATCTGTTTCTGTGGTAGGCATACCTGAAAATATAAATTGTTTGAGGTTAAAACCTTCTTGCTACCATCATCCATAAACTACGTCACAGGTAGAGGGAATGGGCTTGAGGAAGAGTGACACGAGTGTGACAAAGAGATTGAAGAAAGAGAGAGTTATTCAATCCTGATATTCTTGATGTCAAATTTTAAAATATAAGTCCTTGTGTTCAAGATCATTTATTTTGCATTTGTGTCATCTCAGCCCATATACGTCCCACTACTGAGCACGAGCCTCCTCTCACATATCAAGGTGTGAGGGTATTGGGTCACACTCCACCACGCTGACCCAGTGCGGATTGGTGGAGGCAGGTGTATGGCGTCCTGCTGTTAGAATTTATCAAGCCGCCCATTAGGCCTATAACATGGCTTAACGACTACCACATTTAGTGATAACCGGGACCAACGGCTTAACGTGCCTTTCGAAGCACGGAAGCGCTCGATATGAAATGCCACACAAACGGTCCCCCATCCAAGGACTGACCTCTGTAAACTATGCTGTACGTTGGTGATCATTTCCGACCACCGAGCACCGCAGAACTACGAGCGCTTGTATAGATTTTTTATATTCGTAACTTTTGCCAATGTTGAATCTTATGATTTTATATTTTGGGACTGCTGTTTTCATAATTTAATAATTTCTAGATGAAAAATTGCAAAATATATGAATTTTTCAATTTGATAGAAGGTATGGAGGGTGACAGCCATTCCAAAATCCACATACCAACAATATAACAATAGAAATGCCGTGCGCGCGTTAAATCGCTGTCGTACTGGTGCATCGTATGGCACCAGTTCAAAACTATTAAATGCATTCCCAATTGCATTCGTTATATCTGAATCGAACCTCACTATAAACTATCAATGTATTGTGTTCAATAATAACTTGTAGTCCGTTAGTGAATGACAGCAACGTCAATCTTGACATTATTTTAAAATTAGCAACATTCGTTTCTTTTCATATTGGCGACATGTGTTCCGATAGTTTCACGCGGCATATTATACCATTTCTAGTGTCTTATTATTTTGATTTCTATGTCCTATACCAAGTTTTAGAGCCATTTTGAGGGTGTCCTACACAAAGGTCACTAGTCCTGCTTAGAATAAACATGGTTCTGTCCCTCTCAACGTTATACAAATGACTGAAATGCAATGAATTTGTAAAACAAATTTAGCTTTAAACAAATGGAGAACAATTTTGCAAACCGCTCTAATTCAATTATCAATGACGCATCCAATACTATCGCCGCAACAGTACTTCTTGGCGGGAAAGTGAAGCGTCATGTCTGCAGTTTTGTTTTATTTTCTAAAATTTGTTACTGTGTAATCATTATTACTGTGTAATATGAAGTAAATTTTGTACGGATGGGAATTTGTTTTTGATTAGGAACGCATAGTATTGTTCGAATGTATATATTGATATTCAGACTGAATTGCTGTAAATGATATCTTTCATAAGACCAAAAATATTTGTGGTTTGCAGAACATTTAATCAATATAATGTTATTTTTGTAAAAAATATTTTATCCTGTAGCTTGAGTATGTCGTGCTCACTTAAATGTCTTTGCGGTGGTGGCATCATGCGTCGGGTCTTTACGTTCCCTAAAATTATTGTTAAGCGAAACGATGGCTGGTTCATGTGTCATACTTGTGAACGGGTGCCGCCAGTGGGGACTGGTCTGCTCATGTCTACTATGTTTATTCGTAATCATGCTCGTATAACTTAAAAAAAAAGTTATTTTCTTCTTTTATTTTAAATCTTGTGATTGCAGAACACAGGTTTTTGTAGATTTGTCAAATTGTTTTACTACTAAGTACATTTTTTTGTAACTGGCGGGAGAAAAAACTAACCCTGACAATTTTCTTGCCCGTTCTTACGATTAAGCTCCCGCCCGCAGTGAATGGGCGCGCTAGTTTTTAGGTTTTGACGTTCATAAGAGCTCTTTTGAGCCAAACTTGAATAAATTAATATGAATTTGAATGAATTTGAATGAATTTGAATTTGTGATATTTCTAATGTGTAATAATTAAATGGTAAGTGTTTGTCAACGTACATGAGTGTTGGTAAATGAAACAAAATAGTGCAACATCACTTTTCAAATTCTCTCAAAAAGTCCAGTGAGTCCCTGAGAAAAGTCCCACATCTTTACTGAGTACTCAATCTATAACTCGACACTGGCTAAATGTGCTTAACGCACGAAGCCATTGTTTAAAAGAATAAAAAAATAACGCAACAAGCAAAGCCCTTCTATTAACTATGTTAGCTCTAGCAGCTCCGAGTTTACAGTGGTTTGTCCTTGGATGGGTGACTGTTTTTGTGCAATTTGAAATCGAGCGAGAGGTATTACTGGCAGTCGCGTATGCCGGTGGTGAGTCCCACATGCCCTTTCGGTCCCCCTTTGGCCTTACAATGCCTTACAATGCCTAAATGCATTTTGATACGTACGTTACCATATATTTTTGAAGATCTATTCACATAATATACATACTCTCTACTAAAATTATAAGCTATTTTTTAGTTTCCCGCAGAAAAGCTGCGCCGGCGCCGGGAGGCGTTTCTTGGGGAAAACTTTTCTGATATTACTAACCTGATTTAACGGGAATTTCAATAAAAAAACAGCTAAAGATACAAGCTACTTTTCAGTTCTGTGGGAACACTATTAAAAAAAAGTACATATAGGTCACTCGTACAAAGTCGCAGGCGGCTTTTAGTTAATCTATATATAGGTAGTTCAATCCACGATGACGCATGGCGAAGCTCTTAACACCAATCTATAGAGTTCAATACTGCTCAATTCATGCGTCATTGTAGATTGAACTGTCTATAGTTACTTACAGGTAATATGTGTTGTTTAAAGACCACAGGCCGGTCCAACTGCACCAAGGCCACGTCGTTCCTGAAGTCAGCAGGCTCGTATGCGGGATGGACTTCCTTCCTCTGGACAGCAAACTCTTCGTGGGAGTAGCGTTCCCCGGCATCCCGCACGTCCCACTCGCCCAGACGCACGCGCAGCTGTGAATTTGGTGTGCTGGAAGATAGGAATGTTCCATTTATCGTTATTTACTTACTTATTTTTAGGTATCGAAGCGCTCGTAGCTCTGCGGTGCTCGGTGGTCGGAAACGATCGCCGAAGTACAGCAAAGTTTACAGAGGTCAGTCCTTGGATGGGTGACCGTTTGTGTGGCATTTGATATCGAGCGCTTCCGTGCTTCGGAAGGCACGTTAAGCCGTTGGTACCGGTTATCACTAAATGTGGTAGTAGTTAAGCTATGTTAGAGGCCTTATGGGCGGATTGAAAAATTCTAACAGCAGGACGCCACACACCTGCCTCCGCCAATCCGCTCTGGGTCAGCGTGGTGGAGTATGACCCAATACCCTCACACTTTGATATGTGAGAGGAGGCTCGTGCTCAGTAGTGGGACGTTAATGGGCTGTGATGATGATTTTTAGGTATAAGCATTGGAATCATTATAAATACACACACACACACCATCACGCCTGTTTCCCGTAAGGGGTAGGCAGAGTTATAGAATTTAAGCCCACATTTCGTGACCTGAATCACTCTCACCGTGCTTTTTGAGAGAGGAGGCCCGTGGTCAAAAGTGGGACGGTAATGGGCTGAGACCAGTACACTTTCGGAAACTTTGGACAAGGTTTTGTACCCTTAAAATCAAGGATATGGAATATTATGAAACTAAAGACTTTTTTTGCACTTACGTAGCAACACAATGAGCAGCAGTAATGACCCATCGTTCAGATATGAGAGCTCCACTACAAGCTAGCCGAGATGATAATAGCCAGTTCTAACGATTAAACCCACTGTGCCTTGCATAGTACCAAAGAGGTGCAGAAACCTTTGTCAAACAATGCAAGGTGAAGAATGGTTGGAGTCGCTTATGCGACTTTTTAAGTTTCGTGCGGTATTCCACAAGGCACTGTATTGGGACCGCTGTTGTAGAAAATCGCTTACGACTGGGTGGCCCCGACTTAGCATATCCTCATCCTTAATTGCTAACTTGTGGTATAAAAATATCCGCACCCTGCCCGACGGCAAGCAGTCGATGCAGTCCAGAAATAATTGAGCGCTCCATACCGCAGAACAAGCATAGCAACAACCCATGTGGACCAGCACAAAAACCTTTTCAAGCCCAACTTAAAAGACCCAGGACTGTAGGAGATTTACTTACGTGGCAACACAATGTGCGGCAGTAATGACCCATCGATCAGATATAAGTGCTCCTCCACAGGCCAGCTTCTTGCTGAGGAACCCAGACTTGATAAGCGCCGCCTGCCACGGATGGGACCCGAAGCCGGTGGAGTGACCGCCTACTATGCGGTTTGATCGAGTGAAGTGTTCTCCGCAGCCTGGAAGGTAGTTTAAATATAAATTTATTAATTTATAATAAATAAATTTATTGCTGGTCAAACAATCAAAATCCAAACATAGTTAAAACTGTCTAAATCTATACTCCAACTCTGATAAAATTTCTTAACACAATAGAGAACTAACCGGAGCATTCTCCAAGAATGTTTCGCTATGTTTTAATATTGTAAATATTTATGGCTAAGATAGGTTAAGCTATTCACCTGCAAGTAGGGGATGATCTTTTTGAACATATATTTTAGGCAATCTGAAAATTGATTGTTTTTAACCTTTTCTGTAATAGGATAGCACAAAACTGCAGACCTGACGTTAGTTAATAGTATTAATAATGTTGATTTCTTATTTTTACTTTCATCGTTTAATTGTTAATTTTATAGCTAATATATTTTATTAACAATAATATTAGTACAATCACAGAAGCAGTATCGAGGAAAGCGCTATTTAACAAAACACAATATGTAGCTCTCACTCAAGGATAACAATGAAAGTATAAAAATAACAAATGCAACTACTAGTTTAATGGCAACAATTGTGAATTCTCGGACAAGAATTAAATGTCAAGACGCTAATCTTTCGTGGTAAAAGAAATTAATCTACTAATAATAGACTAATATCTAATAGATGGCGTGGGATACATAGAAAACACCTAGATCCGTTTACAAATTCATTAAAAGTTTTCCTTATGATTACAGATTGCTTTCATAAAAAATAAAATATACTTTTTAAATGAATGACCTTAACTATTTACTTATAAAGCACTGACACGTTAACGCTAAATATTGAAAGTAATTAAACTATATTACTTCTGCCTAATTTTAAACTATTGTCTTTTTACACCACAAGCACTTAAGCTACACACGAAAACCTAATGAAAAGTAGTATTTTTGCAGCCTATGAACGCTTGAAACACCAGAGGGCCTACTTTAATTCAATGAAAAACTAATCTTCGCTATACCCATCCCGTTTACTCGATAATGCTAAATCTAGAGAGTGAAAGAGAAGTAGAATTAGAGTAGGGCCTCAGGAGCTTTAACTAAGTATTAAATAGTAGCAACAAACTAACATTCAAATTCTTCATTAAAAAGAATTCTTAAATTATCTTGAAAAAAGGTACCCATACTTACTATCACACTTCACCTATTGAAACCAACACGAAAACAGTATGTGTGAGTAATCAGTGTAATAATGTTAAACAATGTGCAGTAATGTCAAGCTGTGCTACAAAAAACAGTTTAAGTCGAATAATGTCAGATTCTATACAACATGTCAGATTCTACGACGCCACATACAAATAAGGTTACTAAGTAAAACCTCAGCTTACTTTAAGATTAATATAAGTCAAATTGTTAATTTCATTTATAACTTCCAAGTTTTTTTATAACCATTTCAACCTAAAAGTCTGACATTTCTAGAATCTGGCATTTTAAAAATCTAAAATTTCTAGAATCCGACATTAGTCGACTAAACTAAAAAATGGTGCATGATGATTACGAAAACGCTGTGCTCAAATTAGAAGCTAGAAAAGTGACAGGTAATATACATCGGTTCGGTTTTTAACGAAATCACTCAAGAATCAAGATCGTCTTGATTATGTCGTTTCTCTTTTATGTTACGTCTTCAGATGAAGAGATTCAGTTTTTAGTTTGTACTTTTGTTCAGCAATTTATATAGAATTTGAATCGGTTAATGATTTTGAAACTTAGGACTTAACTTTGTTGCATATAGTCTTGAATTTATAGTACATTTCTTTATAAATACTGTTATATAATCTATATTTGGTATTATTAAGCAGCTATTTTATATATACTTACATACAGGTTTAACTAAAATAACTTTCGACATCATTCGTAAAAAAAATAAAAATAGCTGAAGACGGAAATAGTATTTTCACAGACCATGATTCTTGTTTCGGATGAACAACTAAAACGGTATCATTATGTCTAATAAAACATAATTTTGTCATAAGTTAACATTTCATTATCAATCTAACGTATTAGTGTAACATATTATTAAACTTTACCTTCATGCTTTTTTTCTTAAATATTCAGTCCTTCAATAGTTTCAATTTAGTTTATTGTAATTCAATTATTACTTGCTGTCAACTAGCAAAGTGGTGTATTTTTAGATTTTTTACTTATTTTTAATTTAGGCATTTTATTGGACTTATGGATTATATTTACTATAATAATAGTTAAATAAATAAAAGTAGTGCTGTAATCACGTCTCATTGCTTTCATTTCACAGAAAAATAACAAAAAAAACTACTCTTGAGTGTATCACGTTAAAACCGAAACGCAAAAAGATAGATTTCTCACCAGGATAGCTGGGTCTCAGTGGTTTTTGACCGTTAGTTACAACCGGTATATAATCATCATTCCCATCAATAGGTTCGTAATGTGTATGATCGCTCTGCTGTGTTGTCGTCTCGTGATACGAGGGTTTCACATGAAAATAGTGATTTTGATCGTAGTCCCAATCCGGTTTTTGATGATTTGTATCCGGTTTTTGATGAGCCGGCTTGTGATCCGGTTTGTGGTGGTTTTGACCCGGTTTCGGGCGGTTTGTGTCTGTGTAGATGATGATTGGTTCCTCGAATTGGTTCGTGTTTTGGTAGTCGTAGGTTTCGTGCGGGAATGTACCGATGAGTTCGATAAGGTCACCTGTGGTAATATTATTGTATTGAGTTGTTGTGTGAGTATTTGACGACCGATATGGCGTGGTGGCGAGTATACCCGCATTCCACTCCTGAGGTTGTGGGTTCGATTCCCACACAGGACAAATATTTGTGTGTATTAATATGAATATGTGTTTTTCTATGTATATTAAGTATGTATTTACAAAAAAAAAGTATTTATGTATGTTTATCCGTTATTTAGTATCCATAACACAAGTTCTTAATGATACTTATCTTGGAATTAAATAATTGGTGTTAGGGTCAGAAATATTTATTTAATTTATTTATTTGAGTAGGTATGGTACAGTTTTGTGCTTTATTTTCATCTATTTTTAATACGAATTTATTGAACATTTTCGTTTTAATGTGAAACGTCATAAGTACTGACTGAATCCTGCTGTAAGCCGGTCAGTTTGTTTACCTAGGTTTTCACAAATGAAGATTGTTACTGACCAATCGATAATTTAAAAGAGCATAGCCTGTGAGTTTCTTGCCAGTTCTTCTTACAGAGCGATGGCTCGGAACTGGCACTTAGATTCGCTTGCACTTAAATGTTTTTTGTTTTTTTAAATTATTTGGTTGCAAGTGAATCTAAGCTTCGTGATTTTAGTATAGTTATATTTTATTTGTTTTTGTTATTTTTTTATAATTTTGACGTTTTCAAGTATCTACTATGTAATAGTTTATGAAATAAAGCATTTTTGACTTTTGAAGCAAAAAACATAAGGCGCTTCTTGCCGTGGAGTACGCACTATAAATACGCTCCAACTCATAACGGCCAGCAAAATGCCGTTTCACACCCCCCTTAAAAGGCCCAGGCTTACATTTCGCCATGGCAACCTATATTGACGACTAATATGGCGTGGAGGTCTACTTGCACTCCGCTCCTGAGGTCGTGGGTTCGTTCCCACCTAGGACAAATATTTGTGCGCATTAACATGAATATTTGTTGTGATCTGGGTATTTGTTGTGTATATTAAGTGTATATGTACAAAAAATAAAAGTATTTATGTATTTTTATCCGTTATTAAGTATCCATAACACAAGTTCTTCATGATACTTAACTTGGTAATATTTTTTAATAATAGGTAATTTTTTAATAGAGAATATTTATGTATATAAGGAAAACTTAACATTTAAGTCCGAAATGCTGGAGAGTTAACACATCAGAGGCTACTCTAATACAACGAAAAACGTAACTTTGTTATACCCATCCCTTTCACTCGATAATGATTTACCTAGAGAGTGAAAGAGACAGGTATAACCAAGTTTCGTTTCTAGTTGAATAAGAGTAGGGCCTCAGATTATTATTTCATTTCATGTAAGAGTTTTAACGCAATAACTACATAACTTGGAAACGTCCGGATTTACCAGCCATTTGCAATGTTGTATGACGTATTAATTTGAATGCAAACTGTAGAGATGCCCATTACGATACGATATATCGATATTTGATGCGATATTTAGACCATACGATACGCTTCGATATATCGCGTCCTTATAAAAATATCGCATTAAAGTATCGTATCGAACTATGTCGGTGATTAATTTGTATAATTTGAAAGTTTCTATATCACTAAACGAAAAAAGACACTGCCATTGAATATATTATTATTAGTAATAAAAGATAACGTCAACAAAATAGTTTATGAAGTAAAACGACTAAAAAGATAACCCTTTGCACGATATATACTCATTATATCGCTTATTAATAGAAAGGCATGCGATACGGTTACGATACGATATATCGATACAATACACTTTTTTGGGCATCCGTAGCAAACTGTTATTAAAGTTATGATAATACGCAGGAAGTATAAACAATATGTAATAGGAAATAATGTAATGAGTTATATCGATGATTTGATAATTCTGTTACAAACTAATTAGCTAATAATGTTTTTTAGAAAATGTTATTTCATGATTGTGATATCACCTTGAGGTACCGGCCTGGGATAGTGCCTCCCCCTCTTATCTCACAGTCGTAAGAGTTGGCGAAGAGAAATCCTACCGGATGATGGACAGCAGCGTCATCCTGCGTACTGGGGGCCTACCGCCGAATTCGATGGATTACCGGTAATCCATCTAGATCAAACTTTGTTTTGCGTTCATTAATCCGTACCGGGGAATCTGCCGACAGCCTCCTCTCATTCATGACCTTCAGTCCGTGACAGACCAATAGGTAAATGGAGAACGCCATTTTGTTTCGATTTCCATGAGTTCGGCGGTACGACAGAATCAATTCGAAATCTATTTTGCCAAATAATCGATTGCCATCGAACTCGGCGGTAGGCCCCCTGGCTTGAACTGTGATCACCAACCCGCCTGCCCAGCGTGGTGATTATGAGCAAATACTCCCCAATAGATTTTAATGTAAGGAATTTGATCAACCTCAAATTTATACTAGTTTTGGGAAAATAAGTATTGCCACGATGTGTCTTTTTCCGTGCTGGCTTCCAAACCTAATAAGACTCTGTAGTATAAAAATATCTAAATACGGGTTCAACAATCGCACCGTTCGATAGTTCGTGATGTAATGTGAACTTTCTCTTGATTTTCACTAACTTCTCGATTTGGTAATAAGCGATTAAGAAGTCGAGATCACAGGGATCATGGTTAGAAGTGTTTATGTAAGGTTGGTACAGTCAGCATTAAAATATTGTTACCGTTACTTAATTTATGTTATTTCTAGTAAAAATAACTATAAAACTAAAATGTACTTTAAATTTGACGATAATAACAAAATATAGAATTGATAGAATGCTGTTAATCAATAGCAAACCCTTATTTGAGTCTATAGGTCGCCAGTTCGTGATTCCTAAATAATAGTGCGCATAAAAACGTGGAATGTTCAGGTTTTATGCGTATCTAGGTCAAGACAAGGTCGGCTTAGTTATGGGCTATCGTAGCTTAACGAATACCATACACAATGATACAGACATACATACATACATAATGTCACGCCTCTTTCCCGTAGCGGTAGGCAGAGATCACATCCTTCCACTTGCTACGATCTTGGCACATACTCTTAGCTTCATTCACACTCATTAACCTTCTCATACACGCCTGTTGGTTTAGGGTACTTTTGACCTGACCTTTCTCCAAAATCTTCTGGATTTGGGCATGAAAGGTCTTACGTGGTCTTCCCCTCCCAACACTTCCATTCACTTGTCTATCATAAATCAGTTTCGTTAGCCTACTTTCATTTACCCTCTCAACATGACCAAACCATCTAAGCATACCTTTCTCAATTCTTGTCACTATATTTTCTTTTACACCGGCTTCGGCCATAATCAGTTCATTCCTTACCCTATCACTTAAATTCACACCTAGAATACTTCTGAGTGATCTTATCGCTACTGCATTAATCTTACTTTTATGTTTCTTTTGCCATAACCAGCATTAGCTTCCATACGTTAGTGTAGGTGACCAATAATAACCGAGACAAATGGATTCAAACGGATTATTTATAATATATGTATAATTTATTGTTTTTGATAATTAACTATATATTTTATAATTTTTTGGGATAAAAAGTTGATTTTAATGAAATTTTGTGGGAAAGAAGATTTTAATATAGATTTTAATGAGATTTTTTGATGTTATAAGGAGTAATTGACAGAATTCTTTCCCACAAAATCTCATTAAAATCAACAAACAGACAGAGAAACGAAAATTTCAAGACTGTTCTTTTGTTATTGGCACTAATAACAAAAGCAATAGCAAAAACAAATATTGGTTAAAAACTAACGCGCCCTCTGATAAACTTTTTAAGCTGACTGTACTTCGGGAAACTTGTTAGGCCCGCGTCGCCCCGTCACGATCACGTACGTAATGGTGCAACGGCGACGCCGGGTCGCGGTGCGGTCGTGATTGTCAAGTACGCCTCCTTTGTGTCGTCACGAGAATGGTGACCGTCAGACCTTTGTTAAGAAGTTTCTAAAGCGCATATACAATTATCAATGCGAATATATTACTTTCCGCGTCCATGAACACTATATTCCAGATTGCATCCACCGGCTTCCCGCCGCATTAATCAGATCATGGATCCATCGAACCAAGGCCAAGAAGGGTTACTAATAGATCTTGATGGAGAGTTTTTAAACTGCGAATACAATTATCATTGCAGCACATTGATAAACCATGATAAGAAGGATTCTGGTCATACTCCACGATGCGGAAGGGTCCTCATGAAGTGACCTCTGTAACTACGGTGATCGTTTCGATTGGTGGAAGGTAGCTTAGATCCAGGAGACAGATATATGATTTTGTATCTAATTCCCATGAGACGTGACACCCATCACATAAAATGTGACATAACAAAACGTAACTGGCATGGAATAACCAAACGCAGACTGTACTATCAACAGATAGCTGAATATTTAAACACATAGCTAAAGTTACAAGCTGCTTTTCAGTTTCCCACAGGAATTCGATTTACAAAAATTACCTGCTGGTCACACGAACAAAGTCGCGGGCTAACCCTAGTATTAAATAAACGGAGTAAAATTTTACCAACGCTACTTAACTATGGGGAACGTTTCTGATCTTCTAGCAATCTCGCGTCACGAATAATAAACAGCTCAATGAAATAAACACATTTAAACTCGAAAACAAAACCGTAAATTCAAATTATCACCTCCAATTTTAACCGCCGAAAATATTATAAAAACCGAGAACAATGGGTTTACGTTTACGGATAAATTATCGGTTTAAGCGAAACTGTGAAAGTGTAAAAATATAATGGTATAGTTATTACGAGACTAACGTAAGATGGTATGGGCGGAAGCGCCGGCGCATCCAAGTCGACGCGACAATCAGTGCGGAAACTTTTGTAGAATAGTGTGGTACAAGTGTTAAGCTTTAGCCAGTTGTCTCACAGCTGACGATTAACGAGATGTGATTAGAACTGGAAACTCTCCAAAAAATTTAATATTACAGGGGATAGACGTCTTTTTGCCGTGTGGTGGCCTAGATTAGTGCCACCTCAGTCGGAAGAGAATTAAATCCTACGGGATGATGGGTAGCAGCGTCATTCTGCGTACTGGCTTGAACTGCGATCACCAACCCGCCTGCCCAGCGTGGTGATTTTAGGTAAATATCTCCCACAGAATGTAAGCTGTTTTGGAGGCCAATGTTAGCGTGGACTTTATAAAGCTACCATTAGACATGAGACGCCTCGTACGTCTCTTTATTAAATAAGTCTTACGATCATATCAATAATTTCGATCCAAGATTAAGTATCATGAACATTATGGAAACTATATAACAAATTTTCATCGTTTCAGCTAATTAACGCCCGATCGATCAGAGGTTATTGGGTCATACTCCACCTCGCGGACCCAGTGTAGATGGGCGGAGGCAGATATGGCGTTCTGCTGTTCGATTTTTTAATCTGTTCAATTAGGCTTCTATTATTTCTCAACAACTATCACGTGATAACCGGGACTAACGGCTTAACGTGCCTTCGGAAGCACGGCAGCGCTCGATATTAAATGCCACATAAACGGTCATCCACGGACAGAACTCCAATGAACTCTGCGTTACTTTGGTAATTGTTTCCAACTAAATACGCTGGTATTTACGCTATACGAACCCACGATATAAAAGAACAAGGGATAAGACTAAATATAATAAAATGGTGTATAAGGATCCACACAACATCTTAGGAGTCCAAGCCAACATCATCAGCCAGTGGTGCACCTGCCGATCAATGGACGAGGCTCTGGCGCACATTGAGTTTCCGATAAGCGGCAATAGGCTCGCCGCCTATTTCGTGGGACCAATAATAAAATTGGCGAAATGTGGGCTTATACTATGCCTCTGCCTACACTATCGGGATAACAGTCGTGATTGTATGAATTGCTTAGTAAGGGAGATGAGTCATGGCATTAATGGACAGAGAACACAGCTCTTTAAAAAAACCGCTTTAATGGACCTTTTTTAGTAAAATCATTAAATCAAAATACGGATCCTGGTGCACATTAATATACTGTCTCAGGAAATCGCTTCGGCTCATGCCTTGCACTCAATAGAGAGAGTGTATTTCGGTTACACATAACGCTGTCCGATTTCGTAATAAACAAGCGTCGCCTTATGAATAACAAATTCTTACTTTAACCTTCTGCCTCAAACAATAGGGACCATTTTCTATATTGTTGACCTGGATTTTTTGGCAGATGTGTTATCATGTGTTCGAATGAACAAGTGTCATGACAGGTAATTTGGAAAATTTATTTGATGCACATTTTTTAATTATATATAATATACAGTTTGAATTTAGGCTGAATTACCTTGACATAATAAATATGTTGAATGTTTTTTAGGATTGTATGTCTTTTTTAGTAAATTTAAAAAAAAACTAACACTACAAAACAGGGTCTATAAAATGAAATGAAATAAAATTTTATTTTGTCATAAATGCATATAAACAAAGAACAAAAATCATAACAGTAAACAATAAAGATACTGTTTGTCATATTTAATAATAGTAATAATAAAACATTCATTACCAAAAAGTGGTACAACATTGATTTACTGGATTTAAACACCTTAAGTAAACTTATGGAATGAGAACTGAGAATTGAGAAAAATATTTAGTTCCAAGGTAAGTACAATGTAAAACTTGTGTAATGAATACAAAATATATGTTTTTTGTGTCTGGGACCGACGATGGACGATGATACTAGCGTGTTAATAAATTTTAATAAACTGAAAAACATGTTGAAAAAGTATCAGTAACACCCTACACTATGCTAGTCTACATAGCCCATTGGTTTAATGTTGGTGATGGCCCAAAATTTAGAAAAGGTCTACCAAAAGGTGTATGAGGTGTAAATACTAAGGAGCCAGGCTAACCTCACCTGCAAGTGGTGCACCTGGTGATCAATGCACGAGGCTCTAGCACATATAAAGTTTCCGGTAAGCGACAATATGCTCGCCACTTACTACATAGGACTATGGGACCAACGATATCACTATAGCGTGAAGTAACAATACAGAAATGAGGACGTTTTATATGCCCCTGTCTACCCATTCGGCAAAACAGGCGTGAGTGAATGTATGTTGATGAATGTGTAATGTATGTCTGCCAAAAGGTGTCAAAAACTCACTCTTATTCAAATAGATATGAGATATGATGTTGTAAAATTGTATAGGGATCCTACCAAGACCTGAGGAGCCCAAGCCATGATGAGGTCATCTGCAAGTGATGCACCTGCCGGTCAATGGACGAGGCTCAGGCGAACATAACAGTGCCCGGTAAGCAGCAATTGGCTCGCCACCAATACCATGGGACCAACTATATAATGGCGCAGTGTAGGCGTATATTATGCCTCTGCCTATCCCTTCGGGAAAACAGGCGTGTATGTATGTGTCTAAAATAGTGTAAAAATTTGATAATGAGATGAATTCCTTGTCTTCTCATTAACACACAACATTCAGGTTACAAACATTTTTACTATTAAGTATATTGTAAATTGTAACATTTCATTTGCATATTTTCTATGTTTTAAAAAATCATTAATTACGGATTAACCCCGGCTGTTTATTTAACTCATAAAATATAATTCAAGATTGTCTCAGTAATGCTTTTATAAAAGTAAATATGAAAACTAACGCGCTGACATTTACTACACTGTTTCTAACCCTAAATATATATTACACAAACCATATTTTAATGATTAATTGATTGTTTTTAATAAAAATCTTTATATTCACCTCCGTAATTAATGATTTATCAATTTAATTTCATCAGTATTTTAACATTCAGTTTAAACAACAACAGACACTAAACTTGCAACATAAACATGCAGACAGGTTTTCAAATTACACCCCATTTGACCTATAACCCGACGACCTGTAATTATTTTTGGTACTTACTGGCGTTGTGAACTACTGGTGCAACTTCACTGGGTCTCTCAGTGGTGTCTCTTTCGACACAGCAAGCCCAGATCATGCCACCTGAACACAGGTCCATAGGTTTTCCACCACTCAGTACGCATGATATGCTGAGGCCGCAGGGAAAACGAGCTCCCCTGAATCTGCAGGTTTGGGGAATCACTGGAAAGGAAGAAACAATATATTAGTATCTCGTCATTATAAATCGTACTGCTGGGATAGAAGCTTCTCATTCTTTCTCAACATACAGCAATTGAGCCTAAATAAATTTAAATTAACAATAAAACACAAGCTGTCTTCAAAGGGATATTATTCTATTAAAGACTATATGGCAGATAAAAATGCTTGGGATTAAACTGCCGTTTCATACAGGCTATTCTAATATGAATGACTTGAAAACATAAATATTGTTAAGATTATGTTATATTGCATTGTATAGCTTCACAGACAAATGAAGATTGTAATTCTAGTACCAAACTAATGGACATATTTAAAAGAGCATAGCCTGTGAGTTTCTTGCCAGTTCTTCTTACAGAGCGGTGGCTCGGAACTGGCACACTGGGAGCCTCAACAGGATCGCCACTTATTTCGTGGGACCAATAATATAATTAGCGAAATATGCCTCTGCCTACCCCTTTGGGGACTCGGGAGTTATACGTATGTAAGATCTTTAGTAATATTGTTAAATTACAAGTGGATACTATTATATAATATTAAGGTAATAATTACCCCGTCAATTAATTACTACAAATCAAACAGCCTTGTAATTTAAACGATGACATAGTACAATCAACCACAGCTGAAAAATAAAACTTAATAGTTAGAAAACACCTTAAAAGCCTTGCAATAAGAGTAAATTTTAAACAGATATGTCATTCATGAAACAAGACTGTCAGTGTTTATAACGTGAAAAATTACAGTAGATCCATAGATCACGCGACGAATGATCTATAGATCAATACGGTGAACGACCGATCAATATTTTCACTGTTAACATCACTTTTATTGTCATACAACTTGCACGACAGGGTAATAACATAGTTAGTTAATAGTAAAGGCTTTACCCCACTATTGCATTATAATGCGACGATAATATCGGATGGGTAATTGATAATAGAATTAGGGCGGCTTGCAAAACTGTTCTTAATTTGTTTTAAGATCAATTGATTGAAAATGTCATTGCATTTTTGTCATTTGTTTCAAGTTGCGAGGGATAGAAATGTATTTAGAACTAAACAGGATTAGTGACCCTTGTGCAAGACAACCTTAAAAGAGTAGCTAAATAAAAGCAATACATATTTTTTAAATAAGTATTTTCTCAGCCCACAAATAAATACCTACCATTCGGATATTTTTTAAAGAAAGAAAGAAAGAAAATATTTATTCAATACAAGTTGCAAGAAAAAAAATAACAGAAAATAAGTACAAAATAATAAAAACACAAATCAATAACAATAAGAACCCAAATGTAAGAAGTACTCAACAAATGTAAGAACAAATGTAAGAAGTTTTTGATAGGTATTATACTGGTGGTGACTCGATATTAACAGACGCGGTTTCCGTTGAGAATATTGAATAAAAAAATTAAGAACAATTTCTATTAAGACGTCTACAGACACACACTTGTTCGATAATAACGAGCAGTGTACGAAAATTTGCTGATTGATAAATAGTTACGTCAGTACTACATATATTTATTTACGCCTGTTTCCCCGGAGGGGTAGGCAGAGTCATATTCTACGCCCACACTTCGCCATTTATATTGTTGGTCCCACGCAATAGGTGGCGAGCCTATTGCCACTTACGGGAATTTTATGTTCGCCAGAGCCTCGTCCGTTGATCGGCAGGTGCACCACTTGCAGGTGAGGTTGACTTGGGCTCCATAGGTCTTAGTAGGATCCTAATAGTTACCCGTTAAATACGTTACTTTAGTACTGTGGTACAAGATAACACAAACACTATAGAAAAATAGCCCGATTAACATGCATTTTTTTTTAAGATGAATTAAAACACATTGTCGCTGCATATTATCGTCAAACGAATGGCACCTCTCGCTTCACTTCCGACGCCATGAGTTACATTTTTAGAGTTTTCATAGAGATCCCTATTTTATTATTTTATTTTTTACAGCCGGACCATCGGCCGTATTTATTACTGGAAAAATAATCAAGGATAATGTTACATTAATAATGTTGAATAATATATGATATATATATAATAAATGTAAGAATTTTTGAAATCGATCATAAAGTTTTTGAGTTAAATCATTACAAACACACAAAAATAGAAATCTTTACTATTTATTATATCAGTTTATCTATCTATGTAAGTTGTTAATGTTATGTAAACACTGTTATGGTATTATGTTTACAACAAATTACTTTTGTGTTACTTAAACACTGTCGGGCTTATCACAAAACAAGATCTAAACTTAAACCAGGTTTTAAACTAGTGCTATCACTTAGATAACATTAGAGCTATTAGTAGGCAAGTTAATTTTAAAAAAAATTAAGACAGTGACAAAAAAAGTCTTAATTTTATCAAATAAAAGTGACAGCACTAGTTTTAAACCTGGCTTAGCTTTTGATCTTGTTTTGTAATAAGCCCCTCTATGTTTTTCGTTGTAATTATCATAATCTTAGTGACCATTATGCAAGATACCCTTAAAGGAGTAGCTAAATAAAGGCAATATATATTTTTAAATAAATTTTATTAGCATTATTTTGGTTGAATTAGACTTTAGCTTAGGGCCCAGGGATTTTTGTTATTACAAGAAGCGACTGCCGTCTGACCTCCGCAACAAAGAGGGAAACATCATTCATACATACCTATAGAAGGTATGATTTTTACTGTGATTTAATAAAATAAAATAACGCAGCAGTGGGTAAGAGCCTTTAGAGTTGTTTTATCAATTTATTCATAGATCTTTATGCCTGTTTAGGAATGCAGAGGTTGGCGTCTTTTCGCACCTGTCTTTGTTTCATACTAATTATTAATTTTCACTTTTTAAGATTGATTTGTTAAAATGACGATATCGAGTTTAATTAAAATCTTAGTCATAGTAAAATTTTAAAATATAGGTAATTTAAAGTCTAAGAAAAGATATTTCTTTTTTTATTTAATGAGTAAAATTTTTTGTACACTTTTATAAAAAAATAGTTATTTACCAAAAACAAAACAAAATTCACTAACCTAACCTATTGGTGAAAAAATATTATTTATTCTCATTCAAAAAATATTGAAACAAAGTGAAAGACATATGGAAAAATTAAAATAATTAATTTGTCAAAAAGAACACTAATTATTTATAAAGAACATTGTAGGACTTTAAACTAATAAAATATTCCGCAAAACTGTAGGTACTAATGGTCTGTTGGATCAACAATAGAAATAAGTAATGTTTTTTTTTTAAATCTAGTTACTTACTTTTCCCTAATAAATCCATGATGGAGTCATCTTCTTGAGACGAGGAATAAGAACCATGGTATGACCCTTTCCTCCGCCCCAACGCATCCAATAAAAGAATATCTTTCTCCTGGCCATTGGCAGGCCTTCGTCTGTCCGAAGCACCGATATCGTCTTTTAAATCTAAGTCATCTTGTAATGTCAAAACATCGTTATCAGAATCCGTACACTGAACACTCGTCAAAAATACCGCCAAAAAACAAAACACAAAAGTTTTCGCAGGCGCCATGTTGGTACGCGCTCTTCTTCGAATTTTGAAATTTTTACCCGCCACAAATCCATTGAGTACGGTACGATGGCACATTTCACTTCCTTTACCACATTTTTTTCTTAAAAAGTTTTTAATACTCTTTCGTCCAGACGTCCGGTGCGTCTAACCGCGGGAAATAAGTAATCGGAAGTAAGCGTCGTTTGAATGAGGCTCGTTAGTTACTTTTCACTTTCTGTTGGGTTCCATAGACGTGAACATTTCCGGCTGATTGGGCTGTACATGATTACACATGTTATTACTCCTTGCATAACTTTGCAAAAAGTTAATACAAACTTTTTGATGCACTTTTTTTCTTTCTTTTCTTTTTAATATTTTCGCGGCAGAGTTTCGTAACAGCCAGTCTATATTTTTTTACAACATGTTATTACAGTCAAACAATAGTAGGTAATGTGAGTTCGTAGGTGTGCGTGATGCGTAAATACGATTTTAATGACTTCTTGTAGAGACCACGTGCTCGCTAATTTATCTAATTAGGTACCTTTTTACATTGAAATTTCGTGATGACATTTTTATAGTTGGATATATAACTTTGATCAAAACAGATCTCAATTACTGATATTAATTATTCTATATAAAAGAATATACATATAAATTTTAAACACTTTTTATCACTTTTATATATTCTATGAGGAGATTATAAATTATTACTTTGTAAATTTGTAGTATTCACTTCTTTTCTTTAATTAATTAAATTAACAAATTTTTATTATATTATAATATAACTAATAATTATTATTAACTAATTATTCACTTTTTTAAATTTTATTGTATTTTTATTGTCAATGTCTCTTTTGTTTGTTCATTCTTAAATAATTAATTACAATAGTTCAAAATATTCTAAATATAAAACAAAGCACCTTTTAAGTACTCAAGTTGCGGTTTATTCTATAAAATACCAAGGTTTGGAAACTTTACAGAACAAATACCTGTCTTTGATTTCACAAAAAAGCATTGAAAGCTAGTGATTTAATTAACGGAAAAGGACGATAAAGTGTGAAATGTTTTATGATTAAATTATTCAACACTAAAGCATCAAGATTAAGTGGTCACACTTCGCTCGGCGGCAACTTTCCCTGTGACTTTCGAAAACTGTGCCATGTCACGATCCAAGGAGGCCTTAAACGTCTCTCGCTCACCAAACGATTTTCGATTTTGCATGATCTGTTTTTAATGTTCATTTTTATTTGTATTCGATAATAATTTTATTTCATTTTGATTCATAAAAAATATGTCTTTATTAACAATGTTTATTTTTTATTTTTGTAGCTGATTTGAGCTTTCGTGTCTTTAAATTTGAGTTGAATTTTAGTTTTATAAAGCGAAAGAAGGATTTATGATTGACTGCTTTCTTCTAGTAATAAGATTTTATTTGGTTCATTTGTAGCAGTATTGCGTAAAATTCGTGACAAATAGGTACTCTTTTGTTAAGAGTGTAAATTTCCCACGACAGAGGTTTATTGCGTCTAATACTCTAAATGTCAATATGTTTTTTAATTTACGAAATAACGATGCGTTTCCTTTCTTATTACACAAGGAGGTTGACATGCAAAGTGCATCAAAATTCCTATTTTTCCTTTAAAGTATTGCATTTTATTTGTATATGCCAGTGTTAAGTAATTTGACAAATCAAGTTCTATATTTCGAAACGAATGCAGCGTTTCCATCATAGTCTCTTAAAGTCCTTCTTAAGTAAATAAAAATTCTAGTAAAGTAGAGGAGACATAAATAGTGGTACAATGAAGCTTTAGAATCTACATGTGAAATTAATTTACTGTTATATGCCACTTTCTTGAAGAAGTAATGTCTTAAAATATAAAAACACGAATTTATACTAGTTTTAGAAAATATAACATTGCCTCGAGTCTTTTATCGCATTTGGCGCCAAAACTATTAAATACGCTTGGAAAAACTTTATGTCAATTTATTGTTTTTTTTTTAATGTTTTAAATAATGGCTTCGTGCGTTTAGCACATTTAACCAGTGTCAAGTATGAGATATATTAATAATAATCCTTTATTGCACATAAAACATAAATAGTTTACAAAAGGTATTTAAAAACTTAAAGTACAAAGGTGGACTTATCTCTAGAAGAGATCTCTACCAGCCAACCCTAGAAGTTGTGTATAAATTTGTAGGTACGGGATTAAATTTGGTTAAAGATCTTTGTTAAAAAAGGAAATTAAAAAAAATAAACCTATATATACCATGCATACTTACATACATATATATCAATATTATACATACATAAATATCAATATTATGATTAATAATGTAATAAAAAATATATATTATAAAAAGTGTTAACTAAGTGCCAAAACAGATAAGTAGTGATTTCTCAGTTTATTTTTAAACGACACAACTGATGGACTCTCACGGATCTGAGAAGGAAGACTGTTCCACATTCGTACAGAGTAATTAATAACATGAGTAAAACAATGAGTGGTGATAAAGATGATAAATGGTAAGTGAGATGCCCTCCCCTAAACCCCTTGAGTAAAGATGTAGAACTATACTGGGATCTGACATGGACTTCTTGAGAGAATATGAAAAGTGATGTTGCACTGTTTTGTTTGATTTACCAACACTCATGTATGTTCACAAACACTTAACGGTCAATAATCCACCGTTATTACACATTAATTTTAGAAATATCACAAATTTTAGAAAAGAAAACAAAACTGCAGACATGACGCTTCACTTTACGGCCAAAAAGTCCCAATTTATTGTTTCAAAAGAACAATGCGTTTCGTTCCTAATTACATTATAGAGGTAGACATGCAAAGAGTGTTTATTAAAATATAAATAATCTAAGCAAATAAAAAATAAACGTTACTAACGTCGAATTAATGTTTATTGTAAATAAAAATGTAATTCAAGTGTTTACATTTAAAAGCAGTATTTCTTGTAATTACAGTCTATAATTACTGATTTATTTATTACAACCATTTAAGTGACTGTACTTTTATTACGCACTATTGTTTCTATTGAAATTAATTTGATTGGATAGGTCTTAAATCGATTTTAAAATCTCAATAGGATTTTATTGTTTGGTTATATTTTGTTGTTTTATGTAAGTGAAGTGTCTGTTATTTTGAAATAGCAGCAACTTTTTTTGAGTTATTATTTTAATTGTGAGAGATATATGTACCTACAATATCAAAAAGGCTTTCAATAAAAAAAACCGTCATAACTGGAACTAACTGGTAAGAGGTGCCGTGTGGTACAGGCCTAGAATAGTGCCAACCCCTCTCATCTCACTGGGAGTCATAAAAGTCGACGAAGAGAAATCCTACCGGATGATGGGCAGCAACGTCACCAGCGTACTGGCTTGAACTGCGATCTGTAACCCGCCTGCTCAGCGTAATCTATTGGGGAGGCTAATACTCAGTGGACTTCCTAAAGGTAATATGATGAGGGTAAGGGTATAGATCAGTGGTTCCCAAACTTATTTTATCTACTGCCTACTTTGAGAATAATATTTTTTTAGCGCCCCCATTTTTTCACCTATTTAAAATCCTTCTAGCTAAATAAAATTACAAATCACCCCCCAGGCCTCTACACAACGCCCCCATTTCTTTCTGAGTCTCTTACCGCCCCCCTTGAGACCTGCAGCGCCCACAAGGGGGCGTTATCGCCCACTTTGGGAAAGACTGGTATAAATGAACACAATGAGATATTAGGTTTAAATGCTGCTATAATATACACCAAGTCCACACTCTTATACAGATTAAGAGATATTACAATGGGTGATATAATATAAATATTTCTGACACCTACACCAATTATTTAGTTCCAAGATAAGTATCATTAAGAACTTATGTTATGGATACTAAATAACGGATAAACATACATAAATACTTTTTTTTGTAAATACATACTTAATATACATAGGAAAACACCCAGACCAGAATAAATATTCATATTTATACACACAAATTTTTGCCCTGTGTGGGAATCGAACCCACAACCTCAGGAGTGGAGTGCGACTATAACGCCACCACGCCATATCGGTCGTCAAATATATAAGATATATAAGAAATACAAAAGGCATGAATAGAAGGCGTCCAGTTTAGACAGAGGCTTGAATTTTATAAGCAACACATAATTTTTTTTAAAGAAATGCTCCCATTTAATAAACCCAGTGTGAAAACAAATGCTCAAGCTAAACCTAAACCACCAGAACGAGAACAATGTATGGTACATGAATGCGTATGTACACGCTTATTCTGCTGGTGGTGGTTTGCGAAAAGTGCGTGGCATTGTTTTCCATCCAGATCTGGCAGGAACTTCTATTACTACTACAACTACATTCCAACATGGCCATGAATGAGGGGCATTTAACTGATAATAAACGACGATCGATGTTCGACGATCAATGTTCGACGATCGATATGGTGTGAAGGTTGGTATACCCGCACTCCGCTGCTGACATCGTGGATTCGATTCCCACACAGTGTGCATGAGTATTTGTTCTGGTCTGGGTGTTTTCCTATGTTATCTGTTTTGTAAATACATACTTAAACTAAAACAAAAAATAAGTATTTATGTATGTTTATTCGTTATTTAGTATCCAGAACACAGGTTCTTAATGATACTTAACGAAATAATTTAATTAGAAATAAGCTTTGGCAAAATTGTACACCTCTTATTTTAATAATTGTTTTGTAATATTTTTAAGTAGCTTTAAGTTTCTTTGCTTTGTATGGGAAAAAAATATATATTATTATTAATTGGTGTAATTGTCAGAAAATATATATAATTTATTTATTTACTGTTAGCAAACGTATTTAAACTAGAACTAAACATTGCAAGCTTATCAAGAACCACTGTCTTATTTAATACAGACATGGCCGATATTAAGGCATCAGCTGATATTAAATATATTTAAACTAAAACTGTACTTCTTAATCTAATGCCGCCCTCACCATCTTCCGAACTAAACGTGCTGGTCTTCGGAACCACTTGCAGGCTATCAGTCAAAAAAATTGGTAAGTCATTCCTCTGTAAGACCATGAGAGAGTGCGCTTATTATCATGCTTATTCCACGGTGTAGGGTCAGGATGTGGTCACTATGACGAACCACATTGTAACAAATAAATTTATATAGACCTTGCATAACCAAATCCAGAAGGCTTTAGGTCAAAAATACCCTCATCATCATATCGTAGCATTATCCCGGTTGCCCTAAACTAAAGCTTAGGGCCCAGTGTCTGCTCACTGGTTCAAGCAGATTTGACTGAATTTCAGTTAGGTCAAAAGTACCCTAAGCCGACAAAAGTAATAATAATAATAATATAATAATATTCTCTTACAATCACACCAATTCTTCAGTTCCAAGATAAGTATCACTAAGAACTTGTGTTATGGATACTAAAGAACGGATAAACATACTTAAATACTTTTTTTTTTTTTGTAAATACATACTTAATATACATAGGAAAACACCCAGACCAGAACAAATATTCATGTTGATGCACACAAAGATTTGTCCTGTGTGGGAATCGAACCCACGACCTCTGGAGTGAAGTGCAGGTATACTGACCTCCACGCCATATCGGTCGTCAGATGAGTGTATGAGAAGATTAATGAGCGTGGCTGAATGAAGCTAAAAGTGTGAGCCAGGATCGTAGCAAAAAAAGAATTCTACAGCCTCATGTTTTGACCAAGGGTGTCGGAAGGCGAACGGAACTTAGTCGTAACTCGTAGTCAAGGATGAGCAAATATCTATGAATTATTTAATAAACAAATAGATTTGACTAAAAAGTAATTAAACAGCGTCCTTCCTCCTCTCTCCTACACTATGCTGTGCCCGACAGGGTCCACAATTGATACTTTTGTACCTAAACTACCATCCTGTAACACATTGTTGGAACGCAATAAAGTATTGAGTATTGAGTATTAACTAGATCGCGTCTAGAGTAAAAGTAAACGAAAAGCTAGCTGCATTGCACCATAAGACAAAATTCCTCAAGGGATCTCTGTGCTAATGTCATCTCATATATATTATATTATATCACGCCTGTTTCCACAAAGGGGTAGGCAGAGGTATATTATACGCCTACACTTCGCCAATTGTATTGATGATCCCACGTAATAAGTAGCGAGCAATAGGCCGCTTACAGGGAGCTTTTATATTGCCAGAGCCTCGTCCGTTGATCGGCAGGTGCACCACTTGCAGGTGAGGTTGGTTTGGGCTCAAACGATGATGGTAGGATCCCTCTACATCCAAAAAATGTTAACTTTAGTACAACTATATGAATGATTGAATGAATGAACACTTTATTGTACACCATAATAAAGAGAAATATAGCAATGAAAAAATTATGAAATTAAATTAATGCATTCCTTTTAAATTGTAACCTGCCCCGAAGTATAAACAAAAAATTCGGGCGACGCCGAAATGTATTATTCTTAAATTAATAATACTAACTCCTACATTATACTTTAAATATATTTAAAGTACACTCAAGTACTGGAAAACATACGAAACTGCACAAACTACATACATGAAATAGTCACTTGAAATAGCAACAAAATGCGCACAAGTAGAGCGCGAAGAGACGAAAAAATTAGGGGCACACTTTTTAAAAACAAATCTAAGCAAAGGTTGCATACGTGTGCAGCCTGTCACGAGTACTAATCAGACCGCGAAACCATAACATACGCAACAATTTGATCTCAAAGACGTGTAGTATGAGAATTATTGTGACTCCGAAACAATTGCGAATGCAACCGACCGGATACTTTGAACTCTATATTCTTTTTGGTTAATGGAGGGTTCCAATTTTAAAATAAAGTGACAATGGTAGTACTTTTTATGTAAAATGCCATTGAGGTGTGATAGATTTCTTTTTTTTCTGAAATATTGAATCCCTTTTTTAGAATATGTGCCAGTGTCAAGTAATTTAGTTCATCAAGTGCCGATAGGAAATGTTAAGCAGTGGACTTATAAGGCTGAAAGGCTGACATGATGATGATGATTAAATTATTTTTAAAAATTTAATATAATAGCTAAAGAGTAATAAAACGGAACACATAACAAAATACATATAACGCTTTTGTTTGTCTGTTTGTAATCTCCGAAATCTTATTGTTTATCTTTGGAAAACACAACAGTCTCCCCGTGACTATGAATCAGTATAAAATATTGAAATCTTCTCGAGATAAAATAAAATGAGAAACCGCGATTTGTATCCATTTAATTAATTTAAATGACTTTATTTTTAAACTCAAAAATATATTACTATCTAATTAACTTTATTTCATTTAGTCGCGGCGCGCGTGCTATTCCCTACGAGCATTATTCTATTGTAATTTTATTTTATCAGGCGTTTTATTATTCTTTTCCTTCTTTATGTACTCTGAACTTTCTTAATTAGTTTTAAAAACATTTTGTAAATATTTATAACACTTCACGTCCCGCACTGCACCCAAAATGGTCCAACTGAAAATGGCGCTGGGAAATTGTCCTAGCAAATGCTGAGATGGGTCATTTTTGGTGCATCATACAGTAAATTGTTTATTATTTTATTCGTATTCACCAATAAATTATTATTAATTATATAAATGGCATCATTACACATTTTAATTGGTGTAAGTTTGTGCGTCAGTATTTAGATCGTGTTTGAATATTTCTTATTATATTTGGTTTGTCTTTTTTATATAAAATGTTTAGGTACCTAAATAGTTTTAATTTTATCAGGAAAAATTGTATTAACTGCTTCTATTTTAGTTCTTAGTTTGTTTTTGATAACTTGAATTACTTTCCCAGGGTTTTCATTTCTTATTAAAATTTTGTACATATTTTGCATCATCACACATCACAAACTTACCAGAAACAACAAAAAATAATTCCCGCAAAAAGTTATACAAACTATTTTGACAATAAAACATACGGTCACAGATAGCTAAAACTGTTGCGCCATTTTCGAGAGAACTTTTCTAAACTGTGTTGTTTTTGACGTGACAACGTCTTAAATTAGGTTGCGGCTGGGAGTCACTTATGAAAAAGTGTAACGCTCGGTAACGTTACGATGAGTCACCGAACGAGAGAGAGGCCCGGCGAATGCCTTGCGTCTCTCTCCCACTCAACTATGATCGGTCTGCCGCGCGCGCAGCACTAGAGAATTAGGCGCATTGAATCGGCCAATTTAATTATATTCATATCAATAAATATTCTACCGAGAAAAAGACGTTGTCACGTAAAATCTTCGCCCGTAAAAACGACTTTACAGGCAACCATTTTTTTTTTTCCACGCGTGCTTTTAATTTTAGCAACTACACGGCACTGTTGATTCCACTATGTCAAGATTATGTTTGCATCTGATTCTCGCAGGGAGGGGTGACAAACATTTCACTTCATGCCGTTACCCGTGGCAATAATTTACTTTGTAAGTGTTTTCACGTTTAAAAATGTCATACTGTAGTAGAATTCGTCTTAAATGTTTAATCATAATTTATTACTATAAAGTTGTTGGGTTAGGTGGAAAAAAAAATTGCAAATATTTAATGGATTTCAATAATGCACAATAACTAGATGAAATTATCGAATACTTTTACCGCAAGGAAATATCAAACTCTCACGATAGACACAAAGGTAAACGCCACTAAAAGGAATTAGCGGCAGGAAGTTCACACTCACACCATTGTAAAAACGGAACTGTAAGAACAGCATTCATCATCTGTCACTGTCAAATCCATCGATATACAAAGCTATTGCAAAGTCCGTAAAATATAATATAAAAATATATAGTAAAATATTATAGCGTAAGTGAAAAGATCCCTCGGTTGGTATGGTATATGAGCATAAGTAGAGGAATTGTATTTAAGCACAACTTAAAACTTCCAAGTATCTAGTCCAAAAACTTTTTCATAAGTTTCTGGTTACAAGCCAAAACATTGCCACATTCACAATCCTATTAAAAAAATAAACTGTTTCCCATTCCTACCCCGCCCGGCGCCAGAGAGCGTCAGCGAGAGCGCGGGAAAGCCGACTCGGGTTATACTTTTTAATTTTTATATTTAGAACGTGACACTCGACCAGTCCACGTTTATGTGTAGATTAGAACGCTATTTGCATGTTAATTAAATCAGATACATAGATTTGCAATAAGACTTCTTTGAGAACTGGCGCCAGGATTATTAAATTTATGGCAGATCGAGACGATAAATTTGTCTATGGGTTTTAAATCAAAAATGATACATTCATATTCATGAAAGAGAGTTTTGGCGCGAACGTGTAAAAATTCGCTTCGATGCAAAGTTTTATGTTCTAAAACTGATATTATTCTAATTGTTATGTGCAGATTTGGTAGATTGTTTCTTTTAATATTAAAAGTATTTCTCACCAAAAAGTATTGTACCAAATGAAAAATCGACTTTCAAACAATTTCAAGAAGTATTTTATCAGGAGAAAAAACTGTTAGTAAATTGCGTCAGCAATAAAAACTTATACAGGTGATAAACTTCTTTTAAACAAAAATAAACACCTAAAAAAACCTTCACTAATAAAAATAGCGTTACCGGCACAGCCCGTGAGAAGGCGCTTCATAAAACTTGTGTTACGTATGTGTTACATCATTTTGAAGGTTACGTGGAGAAAGCACGCATTACGATTATCATACAAGGGCGTGACCATACTGGTATTTCTATAATGACGACAAATAGTGCAATCGTTCTGATGATTCCATTATTATTATCTTTGAATTTTCATTACAGTCAAGAAGTGCACAATAGTCGTTCCATATCACTTTATTAAAAACTTTAAATTTGTTTCATTATAAATAAAAATTCTACCAAAAAACATGTTTGTATAAATTATTGCCAAGACAAGACCATTATAGCTCGTGTTCACACAAACTCTAAACTAGACTAGTCAAAATGAAGGCGTTTTATTAAATTAGTGTTATGCCATTATATGTTATATAACTTTGAAGGTTACATGGAGAAAGCACGCTGCTTACGGTTGTCATATAGATAGATAGATAGATAGATAAACTTTTTATTGCAACGAAAGACACACATACATATAAAACAATAAAAACAAAATTACAATAATTAAAAAAAAAATATAAATAACAACAAAAAAACTAAAAGTAAAGCATTCACATAGTGTGCATGTGTGTCGCAGCGCTGCAGAATGGCTACGGCTCAGTGGGTTTTTTGCTCTGAGAGAGCAAAACACTGATTTTCAGCTTTTGCCGAAACAGTAACACGAGACGCCCCCAAAATACCGTGTATAATTTATAATATAAAGTACAAGTTTATAAATAGGTAAAGAGTTATATAAAAGTAAAAACATTTAAAAGAAAACACTATCATGACAGTTAATTAAACTATAGATCCTACGTATATAATAAACAAAGTCAATATTATCAACACTACCAAAGTCAATATTACCAACACTAGCAAAGTCAATTCTACCACAAAATATGACATCACGGCGGTCCGAGCACTGAGACACCGTCCCCAAAGTGACCATGCAGAAGTTCCGACTTTTGCCTATCCAGGAGTAAAATTTTAAGTTGTTTTTTAAAGTTGGCCTTTGTTTGAATATTTCTTACTGGAGGGGGGATATTGTTCCAGCACTTGGTCGCCTGGTGACGGAAACTGCCAGTGAACCCGACCGTTCTATGATTATGTGTCGCCAGTGGAGCGCGTGCAGCTCTGAGAGAACCCGACCCATATTTGTATTTACACCTTACTAGATTTAATTTTTGATACAAATACTGCGGGTTTTGAAATGTTGTCAGATCAAACATCAGACAAGCAAGGTGCAGTCTTCGACGTGACTCCATATTCAGCATGTGAGCCCTATTCAAAAAAGGTGACACGTGACTACGGGTTGGAACGCTGAAGCAAAATCGGCAACAAGCATTTTGAACACGCTGAATTAGACGTCGAGACCTACCCAGAAGACGAGGGCCATAAACTAAGTCGGCATAGTTAAGCCTCGACAGCACAAGTGACTCGCAAAGAGTAATTCTAGCTTTCTCGCATAATTGGTCACGAATTTTGTACAGTATTTGGTTTAAGACGTGTGTATCAAAACGTAGCTAAAACGTAGTATAAAGGCGTGACTATACTGATCTTCTTAAGATGACGTCATAAAGAGCTTGGCGTCGTCTTTGACATGCTATGTTATGAAGACTGGTACGTGTGTGGGTCAAAGTCAAAGTGAAAGTTACACCTTGAGTAAAAATTGGAGTTTGTGTAGAGATTCCTAATATTTTTGTAGAACATAGCCTTTGTTACTCTAGAATAAAGTCGAACCGCCCCTCCAAATGGTCTCCACCTTTGTGATGGGGGCTGAGTGCCTTCCCAAACCGGCGACTCTGTGTGCCCTTAGTACTGACTACTGGGGGGGGGGAAACTAAGAGAGACCTGTGGAGGGCGCAGTGGGCGGGCCAGGAGGGCTCGTCAAGCAGCGCCAAGAGGGTCCGGGGGACGTTGGCCGCAGGCGGGGCGTCAGACGCTGTAACCCAGGAACTGGCACCCGCCTTTTTCTCAACTAGCAGCGGGCGTCATCGGAAGATTTTTAGTGGGTATTACTTCTGGCAGTCGCGTCTGCCGGTGATGAGACCCACTCCTCCCTTTCGGTCGCCCTTTGGCCGAAAGGCAGTACGTAAATGCATTTTGTTACCAACGTTAAATCTTAAAAAATTATAAAGTCGAACCGCCCTTCCGAATGGTCTACACTTTGGTGGTGGGGGCTGAGTGTCTTCCTAAGCCGGCGACTACCGGGGAAAAACTAAGAGGGACCCGTGGCGGGCACAACGGGCAGCTAGGAGGGTGCGTCAAGCAGCGCGAAGAGGGTATATGGTCCTAGGCAGCGAGGGCAGGGGCCCCCTGTTGACTAACGACAAACCTTCCGAGAAGTCAGCCACACACGCTATGGTCGCACAAGAAGGTAGCTGCAACAAAGGTATTGGCCCCCGCTTCTATCTCATGCGGCGGGAGTCGTTGGTAGATTTTTATTGGGTGCTACTGCTGGCGGTCGCCTCTGCCGGTGGTGAGTCCTACACACCCCTCTTTGTCCCCATTTGACCGGGAGGCAGGGCGTCAATGCAATTTTTTACCGACGTAAATTTTTTTTTAAATTGATTCCGTAATTTATGAGTTCATTTATTACAAACATCCAGAAGTACAAATATTTAAATATTAATAAATATATTGTTATTTTATTTAATATCCATAACACAAGTTGTTAATAAACATAATTATTTTGTAACTAAATAAACGGTGTGATATTATTTTAGACCTTTAAATGTCAATGTGGACGCGTCCTAATCCGTGACAAATGAAACGTGAAGCGGATCTCACTTTCACTGAAGAGCAAGCTATGGCGTAACGTTAGTAAATAACAGAGCTTGGCGTCGTCAAGTAAGACGTTTGAACCATATTAACTTGTAACTTAGATCTGTTATGATATACCTACCGACTAACTTAAGTATAAGTGTGTGGGTCAAAGTCAAAGTGAAAGTCATGTAATACGTTCTGACGGCAGTAAATACTATGTTATGACGACTGGTATGCGTGTGGGTCAAAGTTGAAGTAAAAGTCACACCTTGAGTTACACTATTAGAGTTTTTGTAGAGATTCCTGATTTTCATAGTACCTAGAGTAACACAAATATGCTACAGACCTATGTTCACTGTAGCATGAACATAGCTGTGTTACTCTAGGAACCAAGGGGCCTGTGGAGGGCGCAGCGGGCGGGCCAGGAGGGCCCGTAAAGCAGCGCCAGGAGTCGGGGTGTCAGACGCTCCAACCCAGATACTGCCCCCCCCCCCCCCCGACTGGTCTCCACCTTGTCGTGATAAGGGGGCTGAGTACCTCCCGGTAGGGCGCAGAGGGCTCTAGGCTAGAAAGGTAACACCCAGAGATTGGCGACTCTGGGCCTTCTGAGCCTTTAGTACTGACTACCGGGGAAAAAACTAAGAGGAACCTGTGGAGGGCGCAGCGGGCGGGTCAGAAGGGCCCGTCAAGCAGCGTCAGGACGGTCTTAGGCAGCGGGGCCAGGGGGAGAAGTCGGCCACACACGCTATGGTCGCACAAGGAGATAGTAGGGGAGCGTCTACTGCGCCTCTCTGAGGAGGTCCTCCCGGTTTTGGTCCGGGGGACGTTGGCCGCGGGCGGAGTGTCTGCAACTCTGACCCCAGGTACTGGCCCCCCGCCTCTTTCTCAACAAGTGGCGGGCGTCGTCGGAAGATTTTTAGTGGGTATTACTGCTGGCGGTCGTGTTTGGCGGTCTTGTCTGCCGGTGGTGAGTCCCACACACCTCTCTCGGTCCCCCTTTGGCCGGGAGACAGTGCGTAAATGCATTTTGTTACCGACGTACATTAAAAAAGGGTACTGACCCCCGCCTCTTTCTTAATAAGCTGCGGGCTTCGTCAAAAAATTTTTAGTGGGTAATAAAACAAAATATACTTAATTGTCTTTAAGATCAACATGATCATTTAGATTCGTCAAACATTCACACACATATATTTTTTTAACAACAATGAAAGAGATATGAGCGTTACCATAATAAAGAAATAAAAGCAAATGGGTTCTTTGTCAGAATTTGTCAAGATT
Source organism: Musotima nitidalis (assembly GCA_949126915.1). NCBI lineage: Eukaryota > Metazoa > Arthropoda > Insecta > Lepidoptera > Crambidae > Musotima > Musotima nitidalis. Next base: position 5,223,830 of record OX421441.1, read on the forward strand.
TGTCAGTTTATCTGTCAGTTTTGGTTTTTCTCAAGACTTATGCTGAATATGAAGAATACTGCTGGCAGTCGCGTCTGCCAGTGGTGTGACCAACACCCACTTTCGGTCCCCCTTCGGCCGGAAGGCAGTGCGTAAATGCAATTTGTTACCGGCGTAAATCAAAAAAAGGTCTTGCTAATCCTAGCAAGATAAAGCCCTATATAGATAATAATGTGACTAGTAAAAATTGCCAAGTCCTGCCTGGTGGTAAGCAGTCAATGAATACACGAAAAATCGGTCCAGATCGTTCTAAAAATACAGAAACTTCCACTAATGATAGTCACGAACCAAGGAGAGAGGGATTAAGGTGAGGCGGATTGGCGGACTCAGGTGTGTGGCGTGCTGGTGTTAGAAATTTACTTGCCGCCCAAAAGAGCCTCAAATATGGCTTAACGACTACCACATAACAAACGATCACCCATCCAAGAACTGAATTATGTGTACTGCTTTGTTTCGAAGATCGTTTTGCGTTAATAATAAACAAATTAACACTTACATCCTAACTGGCTCAGCTCATCAAAGATCTTCGGTTTTTGTCCACTTTCCTCTGTCATGTGATATTTATCACTCACCGTAAGCGGTACTTCTATCTGACTAGTCACTTTATCACTGTTGTTAATATCACTGTTATTTTGTACTTTTTTACCGGCTGATTTCATTTTTAAATGTTTTAGGTGTCCTTTATCGTCCATAATTGTTATATCTTCAAAAATAGCGTTCGTTGCTTTGTGTGGAACTGTCACTTTTTTGTCATTTGGCACTAATTTCAACACAAGTTCATTGTTATCTAAACTAAAGCTTTTAATAGTTTCACCAAACACTTTCTTTGTTGTTATAAAGTTTAACAAAATTATAAAGCATGTTAATTGACTATGCATTATTGAAGTAACGTTACAAATATACAAAATATTTTGATTAACGATAAAAAAAAATTACAATGCTTTTTTACGAAAAATTTGTTCTTTTTTTAAATTGATAAATAGCAAATTTTTTGCGGGTTCCTGTTCGCTTTTGTTTATGAAAAAGAATAGTTATATGCAGCCTAACCTTTAAATAGAAATGTAATAATGGAGTTAATTATAAACTAATTTGAAAAAGCGAAAGTGTTACCCCGCGGCTACGCGTGGACTGATCTGCCGAATATCGAGGCATTATCGTGGTCTGCGTTAGGAGAAATGTTGTTTACATAACCGTTGACATTGAGACATGGGTATCCGGTTTGGTTACCAAACTTTTTGAACTGATTTTCTTATCAATCTCTTTTATTTTCAAGTAAGAAGGTGTTTTTGACGTTTTCAAATACTATGTATAAATAGTTTATGATATAAAAAATTTTGAATTTTTGCGCCAAAGCGAAAAAAGTAATTAAGCAGAACCTATCAAAATCTAGCACAACCTAGTAGAGTCCAGCAGCCTCTTGCACAAAGTAGCACAGTTTAGCAGAATCTATCACAATCTAGCAACATATAGCACAATCTAGCGGCGTCTAACACAATCTAGCAGAATCTATAGAAATCTAACAACCTCTAGCTTTATTTAGCACAATTTTGCAGTCTCAAGCACAATCTAGCAGTTTCTAGCACAATCTAGTAGAATATTACATAATCTAGCACCTTATAGCAGCCACTAGCACAATATAGCATCTTCTCGCACAATCAAGCAGAATCTAACTGCCATTTAGCTGAATCTAGCACAACTTAGCAGAACCTAACAGCCTCTAACAGAGACTTGCGGCCTTAATCATAATCGTGTTCGGGCTTCGAGATTGTTTTAAGCAAGTGATGGATTTAAAATATCTTTGTAACAATTTCCGCGCTATTATAATTTCCCGAAAAATCGAGAAACTTTTCAAATAACTAGAGTCAGCGTTCAGCGTTGGCCGTGAAGACATCGTTGTTCTGAGGCTCCTATCTTACCTGAAGATGTCCTGTGTTAAGGCGGAACACGTGTTGTGTTGAATAGTTTCTCGATTTTCAGAAAATTATAATGGCGTGGGAATTGTTACAAAGATATTTTTAATCCATCACTTGCTTAAAGTGGATTTCCGCAACGTAACGCCTAAATCAATAAATTATTAGAGAATGTTTCATTTGCTGGTGATACGTCTTTAAAGTTTAAAGTTAAACATGGACAACGGAAACTTGACGACGTAAACAATGCGCACTCTAGGACAGTCCACTGGTTTAGTGCTAATATTTTTTTTTTTTTTCTCTTTATTTGGAATAGCAAACAACTACATTGTACAATGTTTTACAAAATGATATTGATTTATGAAATAATAAGGTAAATATGTAGTCAAACACACTATCCACATATTAACAATTTTGAACTTAACTTAAACTATCGGACGCGCTTATACGCTAAGCAACAATAGCTGATCAGAATTGATTACTAAATCAAAATAAAACTAAATAGAGGTTGCTAGATCGTGCTAAAGGCTGCTAGACACTAAGCCTTTGGGGTAGAGTATACTTCACCTTAAAAATAGAACCACTTAAGTCAATTCGACAAATTTTGACAAAGAACCCATTTGCTTTTACTTCTTTATTATCGTATCGCTCATAATAGGTTGGGGAAAAAGTCTTTTCGTATTTTTGTATGAAAAGTCAAGACATTTTTTTCAAAGTTTATTTACATTTATTTACAATATATATGTACCGTTTTGTTGAATAACTTTCTGCCATTTTGTGGGCAGAGACATTATCCCGTTACTGTAGAAACTTTGGGACTTCTGATCAAAAAAACGGGACAAATAGTTTTGGCAGTCCTCTCTTGAGGTCGACCTTACAGAACCTAAAGAATTCTGCAGAGACCGAAACAGGTGAAAATCTGAAGGCGCAAGGTCAGGGCTATATGGTGGATGCACTAGGACCTCCCAGTCGAACTCTCTTAATTTTTGCTGAGTGGCTAAAGATGTGTGTGGTCTAGCGTTATCGTGATGAAAGACCACACCCTTCCTGTTGATCAATTCCGGCCGTTTTCTCTCGACTGCTTCCTTTAATCTCATCAGTTGCTGGCAGTAAAGATCAGAATCGATGGTTTTGCCGGGCGGTAAAAGCTCATAATAAACAATGCCCTTCCAATCCCACCATACATACAGCATCACCTTATTTCGTGTTAGGCCAGGTTTGGCCACAGTCTGTGAAGCCTGGCCAACTTTCGACCACGACCTTTTTCGCACGTTCTTGTCGTACGTGATCCACTTTTCATCGCCAGTTATCAATCTCTTCAAAAACGGCTCGGTTTCATTACGTCTCAATAATGAATCGCAAATGAGTACACGGTTCATTAAGTTTCTTTGAGTGAGCTCGTGTGGCACCCAAATATCGAGCTTTTTTGTTTAACCAGCTTTCTTCAAATGGGTCCAAACTGTTTTGTGGTCAATTCCCAGTTCTTCAGCTACATCGTAACTACTAATATGCCGATCTTGCTCCACTCTTTCAAAAATGGCGTCCATTTTATTCGTAACAGGGCGACCAGAGCGAGGTGCATCTTTAACATCAAAATTTCCGGACTGAAAACGTTTGAACCAAATTTGTGCTACTCTTACTGACACTGCATCAGGTCCATAAACATCACAAATTTTTTTCACTGCTTGAGTGGCATTTTTGCCTTTTTTATAATAAATTTTTTTAAATGTATCGAATTTCTTCATTAGATTCACTCATTTTTACGGAGAGAAAAACAAATGAAAAATAGCGGGAAACAACTTTTTTTTATTTTTTTCTTTTCTTTATAATGGAATCTTTTTGATGTTACCAAAACCAGCCAGACACAAATAGTACAGTCAAAAAAAATTTATAATAAGTTTATACCTACGTTATGCGAAAAGACTTTGTCCCCGACCTAATATTTCTTTCATTGTTGTTAAAAAAATATATCGAATTTCCATTTTGTGTGTAAATGTTTAACGAATGTAAATGTTGATCTTAAAGACAATAAAGTATATTTTATTTTATTTTATTTCAATAGGGCGAAGCAAACAAATAAAACAACAGTATTAATAATAACATCCACATTTTAATTACAATTTGTACTTAATCTTGATAAACCTTCTTATTTGTATAACAATCCTTTTGAAGCCAATTTTTAAACATTATCTTAATTCAATTAATAATTTTCTTAACATTTCAAACTTTGATGTGTAAAGGCACCTGGTACTTTGTAGTGAAGTCAGCGTCTTACAGATGATAACAACCAAAGCGCTGGTATTTGAAAATAAAAAGTTATTGACCAAAGCCAAGGGCTACGTTCTACACATTATTATCATAACAAGAGATATTACCAATAGAGTGTATAGGGTCCCTACCAAGATCTAAGGAGCCCAAGCCAACCTTACCTGCAAGTGGTGCACCTGCCCATCAACGGACGAGCCTCTGGCGAACATAACAGTGCCCGGTAAGCGGCAATAGGCTCGCCACCTATTACGTTGGACCAACAATATAACTGGCGCAATGTGGGCGTATATGTGGCAATATGCCTCTGTCTTATCTTGATTATGATTTTGTATGTATGTATGTAAAACTGCAAATAGTAGCATGCTATGAAACGCGCAATCGCGTGTGCGCGACCGCGTGTGCGCGACCGCGTGTGCGCGACCGCTTGTGCGCGACGCGTGTGCGCGACGCGTGTGCGCGACGCGTGTGCGCGACTACGTGTGCATTTGTAGCCTATGCGTACTGACGCGATTTTAGGAAAAAAAATATGTCTGAAATTTGTGTACGTAGTCTTAAAATAAAATAACTCTCTAGCTATTGCTTTTGAAGGTATAGTTTTAAGAAAACAATGATTGACTATGCAGACTACGTAGGTCTCGGCGTTAATCTGTGTCTTTTTACAGGCTCTATATCGGAACACGACCTAACGCTCTTAACAATAGAGAGCTGGGTCGATCTTTATAGCGCTTTGTATGTTACCAACATTATAATGCTGACTGTACATGGTTTTATGCTGCTTTATTTTTAGTACTTTCCGCAAGCTCTCTGAGTGGTTTTCTCATTATCTTTCCAATAGTATTCCTAGGTATTTCTTGAATGAAGTGGACGCCTCCCCTGAGTCGCTTAGGGTTGGAAACCTGGAATTAAAACAAAAATCACGTCAGCCCATTAATGTCCCAGTACTGAGTATCCTCTCACTGACCAAGGTAAGAGGACTTCATATCATATAAGTACAAAACAAATTTAAAAAAGCACTATATTGGTTTAAGTGAAAAATTGTAAGTTATTTATATATAAAATTAGTTGTAATGTATAAAGTAATATAAAAGAGACTGTGACCCACAGACAAACCAGTCAAACGGTTTTGTGGGATATGTTTTTATATAACTTGTATTATTTAAACGAAATAAACGTATTATCTATCTATCTATCTATCTATACATTACGCAGACCTATCGCTGATCCTGCCTCCTAATAAGGTTTCTACCATGGCTTAACGATTACTACATAGAATAATAAAACTACATAAATTATTATACATAAAATAAATAAATAAATATTTTTTGACAATTATACCAATTTTTTTAGTTCAAGATAAGTATAATTAAGAACTTCACTCAACAAGCATTGCAACGAGGCGACGCTACGCTCGCACACGTATGCTTAGCTACTTTCTGTTTGTTTCTTTAGTTTCAAAATCAAAATCAGATTCAAGTTTAGCTCATTCATTCATTTTATTCAAGTTTGGCTCAATAGAGCTCTTATGAATGTCATACTTATAAACTAGCGCGCCCATTCACTGCAGCGGGCAGGAGCTTGATTGTAAAAGAAGGGACGAGAAAATCTAGGTTGGTTTTTTCTCCTGCCAGTTACAATAAAAATATCTAATATTAAAACAATTGTGTTCGGCTGTCACAAGATTTAAAACAAGAAGACAAATCTTTTTTTACCAATATTAACATACAACGGATAAACATAGTAGACATGCGCAGACGCGTTCGCTCAACCATATTTTTGGGAACGTGACGACCCGACGCAGGACGCCACAACTGCAGAAACATATAAGTGAGCGTGGCATACTCAAGCTACAGGATAAAAGGAATTTAGTAAAAATTACATTAATATTACAAGAATTAATGAAATGTTCTGCAAACCACAATTTTCTAACTGTAAAGTAGTAGTATATCATATGGTATTACTAAAGCTATGCAGCCATCAAAACATTTTCCAATAATTAATCGTCTACAAGCAGTTTTATTTAAAATTATAAAATAACATAGACAATGTATGTAAGTAATCGTTATATGGAATTTAAAGTTAAATTACAATACACATTAGAATTGGAAAGAAATTACTTAATACGAATTGTCAAATACTATAAATTTTATATAAAATAATCTCACATACTACTTATAGTTTTATAATTTTAACAATTTGTTCATTAGTCAGTTCTGTACTAGAACCATGGTTAATATACTGACAGTCAAACCTATTTCAAAACTTCAAAAAACTTAAAAAACTTTTTATTTCATAAACTATTACATAGTACTTGAAAACGTCAAAATTTATAACAAATATAAAAAAACAATCAAAATAAAATTATTTTGAAATCGAAGAAAACGAAGCTTAGATTCACTTGCAACCAAACAATTAAAAATACAAAAAATATTTAAGTGTAAGTGAATCTAAGTGCCAGTTCCGAGCCACCGCTCTGTAAGATGAACTAGCAAGAAACTCACAGGCTTTGCTCTTTTAAATTATCGATTGGTTAGTTACAATCTTCATTTGTCTGTGAAGCTATACAACGCAGTTGTAAGATAATAATATTACCTTATGATTTGGCTTTTGGAAGCCAACTTATTATTGCAGTGTTAGCTGTATGCCATCCATATGTAATAAAATGAAATAATAATTGAAAATTTTACCCTCTCAGCGATATATTCCTGTATCTCCTTCTCAGTGGCGGTCTTCCCAGGTTGCAGCACCACGAACGCCACCGGCAGCTCGTCAGCCTCCGGATCCTTCAGACCAACCACTGCCGCCTCCTTGATAGCTTCATGCTGCAGAAGAATCGTCTCTAACTCTATTGGTGGTACCTGAAATTTTGCAATAATTATTATTTATTTATGTTGGCAGCATAGCCCAGTGGCGAGATCCCTTGCCTTTAAATTCAGAGCTTCATGGGTTCAAACCCTGGTTCGAACGCGCACCTATGACTTTTCGAAGTTATGTACGTAATCGCTTGCTCCGTGCCTCGGAAAGCACGTTAAGCCGTTGGTCCCGGCTGTCATGAACATCTATGGTAGTCGTTATTAGGAAGTCAGTGCCTTCTAACGTCCTGACAGCTGGTTTATCCATAAAATGATGTTTCCCTCTGGGTTGCGGAGGTCAGACGGCAGTCGCTCCACGTAATAACTGAAATTCAGTCAAATCTGGTTTAACCAGTGAGCAGACCCTGGGCCCTAAGCTTAAGTCTAGGGCAACCGGGATAATGCTAGGATATGATGATGATTATTTATTTATGTTTACATTAAACACATACCTTACATTTCAATAATTACGATGTACAAAAAAAAACAATAAGTTTTGTACAATAATTAATGTTATGTTAATAAGTTATGTTCAATAATTACGATGTACAAAAAAAAACAATAAGTTTTGTACAGTACATCGGATATTCATTAACATGATATAATAGCTATTATATACATTACACAATTAATAAAAAAAAAATAACAATAATGACACAAAGTAAACATCAATTTGATATTACTATACGTCCGCAACTACAGTATTGTTATACACATGTGTTAGATTCCCCCCCCGACTGGTCCCCACCTTGTCTAAGGGCACCCAAAGTCGCCAACCTCTGGGTTTTACCTTTTCCTCGCCTCCGGGAGGTACGCAGTCCCCCCACCACACCACCCACACCACAACCTGTCCGGGGGGGAGGTGTGTTGGTACCTACACTAACGTATGGATGCGAATGCTGCGTATGACAGAAGAGCACTCAGAAGTATGCAGAGTTTGAAATTTACATGATTAGAAATGAAGTGAGAAGGGCCGATGGCCGGTGTAAAAGAAGATATAGTGACAAGAATTGACAAAAAATACTCATAATTTTATATTAAAAACAGATAATTTACCTGAAATCCCTTATACTTGATCAGTTCCTTCAACCTGTCCACTATAAACAGACGCCCTTGGTCATCATAGTACCCCACGTCTCCAGTCTTAAAGAAGCCTTCACTGTCGAAAGCCGCTGAAGTGTCACCACCAAGATATCCCTTCATTATCGTATTACCTTTGACATAGATCTCACCTCTTTGGTTGGGGCCCAAAGGGTTCTGTTTTTCGTCTACTATCTGTAAAAAAGTGCATAATATTAAGAATAGGAAAAGGGAAGTGTATAGGGATCCTACCAAGACCTAAGGAGCCCAAGCCAACCTCACCTGCAAGTCGTGCACCTGTCCATCAACGGACGAGGCTCTGTCGAACATAACAGTGCCCGGTAAGCGGCAATAGGCTCGTTAATTATTACGTGGGACTAACTATAATAATTGGCGAAGTATGGACGTATAATATGCCTCTGCCTACCCCTTCGGGGAAACCGGCGTGAATTTTTTTAATGTACCTACTAACGATCCTACCAAGATCTTGAGATTCCAAACCAACCTAACCTGCAAGTGGTGCACTTGCCTACCAACGGACGCTCTGGCAAACGCAAAAATACCAGGAAGCGGCAATAGGCTCTCCACCTATAATTGGCGAAGAGGGGCGTTTGATGCCTATGTGTACCCCTTTGGGGCAACATGCATGATTGTATGTATGTAGTAATGTATGTGCCGGATGGTAACGGCACATCCGAAGATGTCACCCCATGTCTAGCCCGTCGTCGTTCAAGAAAAAGACTAAGAGAATAAAATTTTTTTTTTTTTTAGGCTGGGAAATCATTAAATGACCTTTCCCCGCTGTAGGTGGAGCGGGAGGGTGTGTTAGACTTCTACTGACTAAAAACCATCCATGTTTCTTCTTTTGAGCCTGCTACGTACCGAGGCCGCGGTAGGCCTTTCAAACAGTCCCGCAACATGAGAATGAGATCTAGTCTACCGTCAATGTAGGCGAGGGACTAGCCAACTCTCACGATTCGACACGTTTCATCCAGATATCATCATGTCAGCGTAAGTAGCCCACTGATTAAAAAATTAAAAATAAAAAAATATTTCTGACACTTACACCAATTATTTAGTTCCAAGATAAGTATCATTAAGAACTTGTGTTATGGATACTAAATAACGTACAAACATACATAAATACTTTTTTTTTTGTAAATACATACTTAATATATATAAGAAAACACCTAGACCAGAACAAATATTCATATTTATGCACACAAAGATTTGTCCTGTATGGGAATCGAACCCACGACCTCAGGAGTGGAGTGCGGGTATACTCGCCACCACGCCATATCGGTCGACTGATAAACACTAGCCTCCCCAATTTACACTATAGGCTTTCAATCACTACCGGACGGGGTCGAAGTTCGCATCTGATCGCAGTTCTAACCAGTGGGAGTGTCTTGAACTGCGATTACCAACTCACCTGCCCAGCGTGCAGATTATGGGCTGATTCCCCCATTAGAATGTATTCTATTGAAGAAGCTAATGTTCAGCAGTGGACTTTATAAGGCTGAATGATGATCATAATGAAAATAACAATGCCTTATGTTATATACGCGGTCAAGGACAAGCAAGTCAAACAAGTATTTTGGGTATTATTACTGTTTTGGCAAAAGCTGAAAATCAGTGTTATGCTCTCTCAGAGCAAAAAAAACACACTGAGTCGTAGCCATTTTGCAGCGCTGCGACACACATGCACACTATGCTAATGCTTTACTTTTAGTTTTATTTGTTGTTATATTTTTTTTTATTATTGTTATTTTGTTTTTGTAGTTTATATGGATCTTGGATCTTGGATCTTCTCACTTCATATCTAAGTGATAGGATTCAAAGGGTTGAGGTTAATGGAAAGCGATCTCAGGGGTCTGTTGTAAAAATGGGGGTACCGCAGGGCTCGATTCTCGGTCCGTTTTTGTTTTTGATTTATATTAATGATTTGCCATATTTTATTAAAGAAAACCACGAGATAGTTTTGTTTGCTGATGATACATCATTATTGTTTAAGTTAAAACGAAATCAGAATTTAGACGAAGTAAACAGTGCGATCTCGAAGGTGGTGCACTGGTTTGACGTTAACAATTTGCTATTAAATGTAGCTAAAACGAAATGTATTAAATTCGTGATGCCTAACGTCAGACAGGCAAACTCTACTATTATGGTAAAGGAGGATGAGTTGACCCTTGTGGATACTACCAAGTTTTTAGGGATTACTTTAGACTCTAAGCTACAGTGGGGCCCACATATTGGTGAATTGTCGAGTAGACTTAGCTCTGCAGCATTCGCGGTAAAGAAAATTCGCCAATTAACAGACGTTGTAACAGCTAGGCTAGTTTATCATAGCTATTTCCATAGTGTTATGTCCTATGGTATTCTTCTGTGGGGTTGTGCCGCAGACATTCAAACTATCTTTGTGCTGCAGAAGAGGGCTATTCGAGCAATTTGTAATCTCCCTTGTGGACATTCACTAAGGGAAAAGTTTAAAGAAATTGGTATTTTGACAGTGGCTGGTCAATTCATTTATGGTATGGTATAACCTGGTTTATGTACATAAGAATACTGATCAATTTAGTAAGAAAAGCTGTATACATAACCTAAACACAAGGAATAAGCATAGATTAGTTGTACCTGCCACTAGGCTCCAAAAGATAAACAAATCTTTTAAAGGTCAATGTGTACGATTCTACAATAAAATCCCAAGCAACATACAGCGATTGAGCCTAAATAAATTTAAATTAACCATAAAACACAAGCTGTCTTCAAAGGGATACTATTCTATTAAAGACTATATGGCAGATAAAAATGCTTGGGATTAAACTGCCGTTTCATACAGGCTATTCTAATATGAATGACTTGAAAAAATAAATATTGTTAAGGTTATGTTATATTGCATTGTATAGCTTCACAGACAAATGAAGATTGTAATTCTAGTACCAAACTAATGGACATATTTAAAAGAGCATAGCCTGTGAGTTTCTTGCCAGTTCTTCTTACAGAGCGGTGGCTCGGAACTGGCACTTAGATTCACTTACACTTAATTATTTTTTGTTTTTAAATTGTTTTTTTGCATGTAAGTGAATCTAAGCTTCGTGATTTAGTGTAATATTATTTCGATTGTATTTTTTTTTTATTTGTAATCATGACGTTTTCAAGTACTATGTATAATAGTTTATGAAATAAATATTTTTTTTACTTTACTTTACTTACTTTATGTAGGTATGTGTGTCTTTCGTTGCAATAAGAAGTTTGTCTATCTAAGTATTTGTAAAGCACTGTCGTTTATTCGGCGTAATCACTCGCCAGTAACCGGGGAGCGTGGGCGCGAAGTGCGCGTGCGCATCGACGAATTATAGATAGATAGAAAATTCTTTATTGTACACCAAATTAAAAATAAAACAAGACAACAGTTGCAAAAGAAAAGTGATACAATTGGCGGCCTTATCGCTTACAGCGATTTCTTCCAGGCAACCTTAGGATGGAGAGTGATTAAAATTAAATGAAAACCGGGGGTGTAGAAAAGAATAAAAATATATAGTTGTATTTTTAATAAACATAAACAAAAATAAATACTATTAATTAAATTAAATAAACGTACATACATAAATACGTACATGATATAGGAACACTGAGCAGCAGGACATTACTTCTCTAAAAGGAAAAGCTTCTTTATTCCAATTTTGAACACATTTAGTGATTGCGCTTGTCTTATAGTAACCGGGAGAGAATTCCAGAGACGAGCAGCTTGTACAGTAAAAGATGAATCGTAAAAAGAAGTGACATGTGACGGAATCTCAAGGCTCAGACTTTCCGATGACCGCAAAGAACGCGAATGTAAGCAGTGAAGGAAGTTAAAGTTATCTTTAAGATAGTGAGGGTAAGTAGGATTGTGCAAAATGTTAAAAAGAAGAGATAGAATGTGAGTATTCCGGCGAAGACGAATAGGAAGCCACTTGAGTACAGAACGGTAATGAGATACATGGTCATATTTGCGCAAACCAAATATGAATCTTATACAAAAATTTTGAAGACGCTCAAGTTTATTTAGCTGGTCTCCGTGAGATCAAGAAAGCAGGCGTCGGCGTAATCAAGAACGGGAAGTAGCAGAGACTGCGCTAACGCTACTTTAGTGGTAGTTGGTAAAAAGTTACGTAGTCTTCTCAATGATGCAGCGGAAGCGTATAACTTACGGCTGACAGCCTGAAGTTGCGGACCCCAACAAAGAGTATCGTCCATAATTACCCCCAAATTTTTGACCGTCTTTGAATAAGGTATATCGACACCACTAAAATTAACTTTCGGAAGTGAATTAAAATCAACCCTTGACAGCAATCGGGAGCTACCTACTATAATTACTTTAGTTTTTATAGGATTAATCTTAAGGCCAAAAGCTTGGCTCCATTTTGCGATGCGACACAGGTTGTTATTCGTAGCAATTACAGCCTCAGCCAACTTCGGAAGCGGTGCCTGACTGTAAATCTGAAGATCGTCTGCATAAAGGTGGTAGGAACAGGAAAGGTTATGAGAAATAGAATTAATAAAAATTGCAAAAAGAAGAGGGGATAACACGCCTCCCTGCGGAACGCCTGCTGTAGTGACACACCATGAAGAGAAGTTCTCATCAAGGCGGACTCGTTGCTTGCGCCCGTATAGGTAACAGTGAAACCAATCAATTACCGTCGGAGATATGTTGAGAGTACGCAGCATTGCAAGGAGCACATCAAAATCGACCGTGTTGAATGCATTGCTGAAGTCCAATAATGTTAGCACAGTAAGGTGTCCATTTTCCATTCCAAGACGAATATCGTCAGTAATTTTAACTAATGTAGTGACAGTGCTATGACCGGGACGGAAACCAGATTGGAGAGGATTAAAAAGACAATGACGGGAAAGGTATTTACTTACTTGCTGATGAACAAGACGCTCCAGGACTTTTGATAAGAATGGAAGAATGGATATGGGGCGATATTCATTAGGAGTTTGAGGATTGGAGACTTTGGGTAAAGGAATAATTTGGGCGTATTTCCAACAAGAAGGAAACATTGCATTGGAAATTGAGCTGTTGAAAAAAAAGTAAGGATAGGAAGGATGATGCTAAGGATAGGCACTAACATATTGCGACTGATACCATCGATACCAACTGCATTAGAGGTGATCGACATAACGCACTTCTCAACATCACAATCCGATAATTGCTCAAGAAGAAACGGAGAATAGTCTGGGATTGGTTGAGCAGATAGATGGATTAAAGTATTGGTCTTATCAGCGTCATTCATATAAGACGAAGAAGAAAAATGAATATTAAGAAGATCAATATTAATACTATTAGAAATTGTGCTCTCCTTAGACTTACCAATCCCAAGTGACCTTAGAAATTTCCACACTTTCGATGTATCTTCATTTTCTACGGATTTATGGATATGGCGACGAAATGCATCCCTACACACCACATTGCAGCGATTTCGGACTTTGGTATACATATCCTTGTTATGTGCACTGGGTCGACATTTATATTTATTTTTGGCAGCAGCCTTTTTATGCATCAACGATTTTATGTCATCAGTAAGCCACGGTGCTGGCAAATGTTTCAGTTTTATAGGTCTGATAGGCGCATGTTTATCGTATAACTGAATAATTAACTTATTAAAGACTTCAACCTGTTCATCCACAGTCTGAGCGTCAAACACTGGAGACCAATCGATGTTCCGCGCATCATTAAGAAACCTCGCGTGATCCATACCATTAAAGTTGCGCTGAAGAATAATTTTCGGTTTGGCTTTAGGAGGACGAATTTTATAGGACAAATAAATAAGGTCATGATAAGAAAAGGCGTCGGCTGCGCATTGACCGTAACTTGCAACATGCTGTGGAGAAGACAATATTATTAAATCAAGAAGAGATGGTATAGAATTTGGAAAATGATGAGTAGCACTAAGAGGAAGAATATGCATGTTATTGGAATTGACTATTGCTTGAAGAGAGGAAGTTCGATGATCGTTTTTAAGGAGACAAGTGTTAAAATCACCCATAATTATTGAGTGCTCATAAGAGGGAATAAAGTCATCTAACAATTTATCGAAGGATGTAAAGTAGTCAACGCGCAGCGACGGACTGTAATAAACTCCAAGCAGAAGCTTGGTTTTGGAGAGGATAATCTCTACCAACAGATGCTCACCTGCGTTGCGAGACGGTGGCTGTGATGAGGTGCTAATGACAGTGTAAGGAATGTGTGCTCTTAAATAAATAGCTACCCCCCCACCAACAGAGCCAGTGCGATCATTACGTATGAGACAAAATCCAGGCAAAGCATAAGAGGAGGAGGGCAAGCACTGTTTTAACCAAGATTCTGAAACAAGAATAGCATGAATATTTTTATTGTTCAACGACGCCAGCATATCAGAGTAGTGAGCCGGAATACTCTGCGCATTAATATGTATAACATTAAAATTTTTCGGAACACCAGAAAACTGAGATTCAAGAGTATCAGAAAGCGAAGGAATACTAACAAAGCTATTGTCACTGCTGCTGCAACGATCTGATGACAGTGACACATACAAGTCGTCGTCGCTGCTTACCAAATCAGACATAATTGAAATACTATTAAAATATACCTAAATACAAAAAAATAATAATTAAATACTATACTATTAAGGATGACTAATATATTAACGTGTATACTAAAACAAAAACGGTTTTTAGCTATGGGCTTATAAAACACTCTTCACCCGCCGATTGCAGTGTTATACAAACAAAATTACTTATCAATAAAACAACATTTACAATAAATAAACGGAAAATACAAAATTAAATAAAAAATTAACTGTACTTGTTGAGGGTAGGCATATGCAAAGTAAAGAATTAACGGATAATAAAATTAATTAAAAAAAAAATTTAAAAAAAAGTTTAGTATAAGTTTAGTGGTTGCGTGGAACGAAACGGAAAAATGAGACGTCCTGTCAAAACTAACGTACGTCAAGTCAATGTCAGTCTAAGAATATTTCGGAAAGATTTATCAGGTATACAAACAATTGTTTTAGCACATACCAACTTGAAACACGAACTAACTACCTACCCAAACAAAACCACAATAATTTATAAAGATTACACGAAGAAAATAACAATAATATGAAAAGGAACTGGAAAAGTACTTTTACTTTTTACTCGCTACACAGGCACGTCTTCCTTTTGTTGTCATCACGGCCGCGGCCTTAATTGGACGGCTGCTGCCGCTGGCGGCCACAGGTTTCGGCTCCGCTGGCACAGGAATCATCTTGAGCTCATCCATGGAACTTATGCGCGACCGCTTGCCGTCAGCACCAATGATAATGACAAGACCCTGCTGCGTGAAACACTTGTTAACTCCAAATGCGTCACGGGCCGCCATGAAAACATCATGCCTCGGTTTTGTCAAGAACTCAGAGACAGTAATCCCTGACCCTTTGAGGTTGGTCTTGGCGTACCATATCCTGTCCCGCAAATTGACGTCGCGCACTTTAAACAATATAGGCCTTGGCTTGCTATCACCAGGCTTGCGTCCCATACGGTGACACTTGCTTAAGTCTGCCACGGAGAATTCTGTAATCTTGAGCTGGTTGACAATAGTGTTGGAGATAACAGCAGCAGTATTTTCATCCTTTACCTCAGGCAAGCCATGACACAGCAGCATTTTACGCCGGCTCCGCATCTCAATGTTGTCAATTTGGCGCGCAAGTAGGTTGAATTGCTGCTGCAGACCCTGCAGTGCAGTCAAAATAATTGACCGGAAAGCTATAAAATCATTCCCCGATGGCGACGCAGCTTGGAGATCACTCTGGTACTGGTCCATTTTCTCAGTAAAGAGCTGCTGGAGTTTATTAATTGATTCCTGCATGGCATCCATTTTGTGCACTAGTGAAGTGAGATAAAAGTTGTGATTTGTGAAGTTGTAGTTGTTTTTACTTGAGGATAACACTCACCGGCAGGTACTGTGTGTTGTTATTTAATATTTCATTAAAACTGATGTTATAACTTTGTAAATAAATTAGTTTCAATTAAATTATATCTTGAGATGCTACAAGTAATGTTAATCCTTAGATACCCTCCGATCGAAAAAATTAATAATTTAAATTATTAATTTTGAGTACCAATAGAACACTTGTAAACTGACCCATTCACTGCCGGCTAAAGCCTGATTGGTAAGGAAAAGAGCGCGAAACTCGTTAAATTATTTCTACCGCCATTATCCATCCTGCCTTCTTTAATAGTTACTTTGTGATCTTACCTTAATGACGTTAAAAGGTAGAATCTTCCCCACGCTTTCCGTGTTTAGAACAGCCTTATCCGTGTAAGAGTTTTTGGTAATTGTAAGAGTAGTCTCTGTGAGGCCATAACCTATAAATATTCCTGTCACGTTAGGGAACCTGAAAATTAAAATATATTTATTATTAATTTATGAAAGTGAATGAAGCTAAAAGTGTGTGCCAAGATCGTAGCAAGTGGAAGGATGTGATCTCTGCCTGCGCCTACGGGAAAGAGGCGTGACATTATGTATGTATGACATGTATAATTTATCTATACTCATGTTTATTTTTTCTCTTCAATAAAATGAAATATAATTTATTTAGACACAAATACACATAAACAAAAAACAGAAATCAAAACAGTAAACAAATTTTACACATAAGTTTACATATAGTATGCCTAAAAAGGACTCTACTCAGCATGTGCTGCAGTGGAGGGCCACAACAGCGCTGGTCTTCCGTGAAGACCTTATAACTTTCGTGTGCAACAGCCACACAAAAGGCAGAAACTGAACAATCAAACAAAATATTTAAACCACATAATACAATTAAATGAATAGTTAAAGTAGTAAAAGTAGTGAGTTACAGCAGAATTACACTTGCTTATGTATATCATATGAAATTTTCTAACTTAAGATTAAAATTAAATAACATAGAACAAACACAGTTTGATTTGAGTTGAAAAGATTAAATGTGGACTTACTCGTTTAAAGTATTTGCTAGTGTCAAGTAATATAATTAATTGTTTATCATTTATCATAAATGCATCACTTTCGTATATAAAGACAAAGACAAAGACAAAGACTTTTTATTTCGCATAAAATATGGTACATAAGTGGTCTTAAAATTTAATACAGTCCGCATATTTCACCAGTAACTGGTATGCAAAAATATAATTAGATGATTCTAATAAAACAAACAAATTTAATTTTCAAAATATTCACTTAGTGAATAAAAACATTTATCAACAAGCCATTTCTTTAAATGTACTTTGAATTTATTCAATGGCATCAGCTTGAGGTTATTGTCGAGCCTATTGTAGACTTTAATAGACATGACATAGCTGTTCTTGGCATAAGATGCAGTAGACATGATTGGCAGAGTCAGTTTATTCGGATACCTACTTGTATCTCTACGCTCTTTTTGATACAATTCGGGATGTGACCGAACAAAAACACAAATCTCGTATATATATAAGGATGCAACAGTTAATATTTTAAGGTTTTTAAACAAAGGCCTACAGGATGTCATGATGTCAACATTACAGATTGCTCTTATACAGGCTTTTTGGGAAATAAATGCTCGCTTTATATGACAGGAATTACCCCAAATAATAATTCCATATCTAAGTAATGATCCTACATAGCCATGATACGCTTGTATAGCAGATGCTAAATTGCTAACTTTAACTAGTCGCCATAAGACATAAGTAAATGAGTGCATTTTAATACAAATCCCGTTTATATGTTTTTCCCAGTTGCATTTGTCGTCTAAAACTATACCAAGAAATTTTATTTCATTATTTTCTAGAATTTTTTTATCTCTCACTGTTACAGTTAGGGGATGTTTTTTTCCATTTTTATTTATAAACTGTACGTATGCTGTTTTTTCTAAATTTAATTTTAAATTATTATTACAAAGCCAGTCATCTATTTTGCACATGGTTTCATTTATTTCACAATTATAATTCTTACCATTGTTTTTTGGTATAATTATACTAATATCATCAGCAAATAGAGTGCAATCGTAATCAGTAACATCAGGCAAATCATTAATATATAATAAAAATAGTAAGGGTCCGAGGATACTCCCTTGTGGTACACCTACATTATTGATTTTAATTAAAGATCTATATACATTAATATTATTATTTAATTCTATTCTCGCAATCTCTACATATTGTTTTCTATTGGTAAGGTAACTATGAAGTAAATTATGAGCTAATCCTCTAATACCATAAAATTTACATTTTTGGAGAAGAATGTTATGTGATACTAGATCAAAAGCACTACTCATGTCAAGAAACATCGCTGTTACTGGCTTTCTGTTATCAGTTTGTTCCAGTAATTTATTGACAAGTGAAAAGGTAGCTAAAGCTGTTGATTTCCCTTTTAAAAAACCAAATTGTTCTGTTTTTAATAATTGAAATTTTGTAACAAAGTCAATTATTCTAACATATATTTCTTTTTCATAATTTTTTGATAAAACTGGTATTAAAGCTATTTGTCTATAGTTCTCTACTTTATCCCTTTTGTCCTTTTTATGAATAGGTTTAATAACCGAGATCTTAAGTGCTTCTGGATAAACGCCAGTACTTAACGACAGATTTATCAGATGTGCTAAAATGGGTGCAATCTCATGCTTACATATTTTTATTATATTTGATTTAATTTCATCGTACCCTGTTGCATTTGTAGACTTAAGACTATTTATTATTTTAACAATTTCATATTCATTTGTCGGTTTTAAAAATATACTACTAGAATTGTGATTAGTGTTTTTAATTTTGTACATTTTATGGCTTTCTTTATCATTCGTAATGCGTATATAATGGTCATTAAATTCGTTGGCAATGTCTATAGGGTCGTGTACAGTTTTACCATGTTTTGTTAATTTTTGTATACTCATGTGGACTGGATTATTGTATGTTTTGTTTTTGATGACATCCCACGTGCTTTTGCATATGTTTGTCGAATTGGAGATATAATTGATGTTGCTTATTTTTTGAGCTTGAATTATGCATTTTTTCAATTGTTTGGTATAATTTACATATTGGATTTTAGTTTCCAAATTAGAGCACTGATAATAAGTAAAACGTAACTTTCTTTTTGTGACAGTAGATTTTTTTAAACCTTTAGTAAACCATTTTTTTGATTTTTGTGAAAAATTTATTCTAATTTTCTTAACTTATAGGGTGTATGGATCCTACCAAGACCTAAGGAAACTTTTTTTTGTATCGTCGGTAAATAAAATGTTGTTTACGCACTGCTTCCCGGCCAATGGGGGGACCGAGAGGGGAGTGTGGGGCTCACTGCAGCAGACGCGTACACTGCAGCCCTACCCACTAAAAATCTTCCGACTACGCCCACCGCTGTTGAAAAAGGGCGAGGCACCAGTGCCTGCGGCCGCGGCCACCGTACCCCGGATTAAAACCGGGAGGACCTCCTCAAGGGGGGGCGATGTGATGCGCCCCCCCTACCTCCCTGTGCGCCCATGGGGTAACTGGCTGATTTCTGGAGGGGTCTATGGCTAGACGGAAGGGGCACCCTGCCCCCGCCGCCTAAGACCCCCCGGGCGCTGCCTGACGGGCCCTCCTGGCCCGCCCGCTGCGCCAACAGCGCAGCCGGAGAGAGAGTGGATCCCGCTCCCTCTCCCGCTCCGCAGCTTCCTTCTACGACATCACCACTTCGGCGAGACCCTTGCCTTTAAATTCATAGGGTATCGAGTTCAAACCCTGGTGACGCAGACCACTTTTCGAAGTTATGTGCTTAATTATCGCTTGTATAGGCACGGATGCCTCGGAAAGCACGTTAAGCCGTTGGTCCCGGCTGTCATGAACATCTATGGCAGTCGTTATTAGGAAGTCAGTGCCTTTTAACATACTGACAGCTGGTTTAACAATAGAATGATGTTTCCCTCTGGGTTGCGGAGGTCAGACGGTAGTCGCTTATGTCGTGATTTTAACCTTGAAATAACCATGAGGCTGATTGTTCATTGGAAAATTCCCTTTTTATCTATATATCTTTTGTGTGTACATAAAATGTTAAATAAATATAGTCTCAATGAAAACAATGATCCTGATGCTGGACAGAATACGTAGTTAATTATAATAATAATAATAATAATTTATTTCAGTAAATAGTTATGAATACAATGACAACTTCGTTGGCTTTGATCAAAGTTCTTTACATCCTGTATTATGTATGTTAGTAGTTACGACTAAAATCCGATTGTGAACGAGATGTATAGTATATTCAGCTTCTGAGTACTTAAGTATTTATTTTAAACAAAAATATGCATATTTTTTTGACCTATAAACCTTTACATGATTATCTTAAAAAAACACTTAAAGAAACAATAGGAAATAAGCAATATGAATATTATGTAAATATTTACAGTTCAAAACCAGTCAGAGTCCAAATTTGTATATGTTAAACGGTAACCATAGATTTTACACGTAATAGTTAGAAGAGAAAAAAGTATTTAGTTTTTTTTACATACAATCACGCCTGTTTTCCTGACGGGGTAGGCAGATGTTCTACGTAAATTGGTGGCGAAGCTTTTGCCGCTTACCCTTACTTTTACGTTTGTCAGTGCCTTGTGATATCGTCGCTATAGATTTTGACGGCCGATATAGCGTGGTGGCGAGTATACCCGCACTCCACTCCTGAGGTCGTGGGTTCGATTCCCACACAGGACAAATCTTTGTGTGTATAAATATGAATATATGTTCTGGTCTGGGTGTTTTCCTATGTATATTAAGTATGTATTTACAAAAAAAGTATATAATGTATGTTTATTCGTTATTTAGTATCCATAACACAAGTTCTTAATGATACTTATCTTGGAACTAAATAATTGGTGTAAGTGTCAGAAACATTTATTTATTTATTTTACGTTTATAGATGTGATACCTTGTAAATCACTTTACTCACTTGGTATCAATAACTACAAATGCAACTACTAACATTGGACTTAAGAGGTGTCACATCTAGAGCGACGATATGCTAGGTAAGTGTTTAATAAGGCTAGATTAATTTCGCATTTATTCATATAAATAGGAATCAATAATACTTTCTCTACATATACATTCACGCCTGTTTCCCCGAAGGGGTAGGCAGAGGCATATTATACGCCCACACTTCGCCAATTATTTAGTTGGTCCCACGCAATAGGTGGCGAGCCTATTGCCGCTTCCCGGGCACCGTTATGTTCGCCAGAGCCTCATCCGTTGATCGGCAGGTGCACCACTTGCAACCCCCCCGACTGGTCTCCACCTTGTCGTGGTGGTGGGGCTGAGTACCTCCCGGTAGGGCGCAGGAGGCGCTAGGGAAAAGGCAACACCCAGAGACCGACGACTCTGGGTGCCCTTAGTACTGACTACCGGGGGGGAAACTAAGAGGGACCTGTGGAGGGCGCAGTGGGCGGGCCAGGAGGGCCCGCTCAGCAGCGCCAGGAGGGTCTAGGCAGTGGGGGCAGGGGGCCCCTGCTGTCTAACCATGGACCCTCCGGGAAGTCAGCCACACACGCTATGGTCGCAAGGGGAGGTAGGAGGGGCGCGTCCACTGCGCCTCTCTGAGGAGGTCCTCCCGGTTTTGGTCCGGGGGACGTTGGCCGCAGGCGGGGTGTCAGAAGCTGCAACCCAGGTACTGGCCCCCGCCTCTTTCTCAACAAGCGGCGGGCGTCGTCGGAAGATTTTTAGTGGATATTACCGCTGGCAGTCGTGTCTGCCGGTGGTGAGTCCCACACACCCTTTCGGTCCCCCTTTGCCCGGAAGGCAGTGCGTAAATGCATTTTGTTACCGACTCAAAACAAAAAAAAAAAAAAGGTCTTGGTGGGATTCATATACATATGATGATGTTGAAAATTAAATTTATATGATACGAGGGCTGCACTAAATGTATGGGGAATGGAATATTTCCACTATTCCTGCCATTTTAAAATCTGTTTAATCGAAAACTACTTGGTTTTAAATATCGAATACCATTTATTTATTTAAAAAAAGAATCTCGGTCTTGTCAAACTTGTTTAGTCGTTGAGAAAATGCAATTGACTCGAGAAATTTCAAGAGCGATGATTTATTATGACTTTCGAAGTGGTTTAACACAAAAACAGTGTATTGACCGGATGATTTCTGCATTTGGTCATCACCAAATCCACATCCAAAACCACAATTTATCGCTGGTTTGCTGAATTTCAACGTCGACGTGTCAAGCTCAGTGTTGATACCCGTCAAGGTCGTCCAAAAACTGCAGTCACCCAAGAGAACTTTGATGCCGAAAAATGAGTTAAAGCCAACAAAAATTGTTCGTTCACGGAATGTGGCAAAAAAAATGGTGGCCACGTTTGTCTCCAAAACCGGCCATGTTGCTACTACACAACTACAACTACAACTGTTCATTGTCCCTCAAGAGCAAGAGGGACAATGAACAGTTAATGCAGAATGGTATGGTAGCATTTGTTTGCCACAGGTCGTTTCTGAACTCCGTAAAGAGAACTGCAATCGCCGCATCATCCTCCATCGTGATGGACAGTGCAAGACAATGCAAATGCTCACACCGCACACAGAACAAAAGAGTTTTTAGAGCAAGAAAACATAGAATTATTAGACCATCCGCTTTACAGCCCCGACCTAAGCCGTAATGATTTTTTATACATTCCCTAAAATAAACAATAATTTGCGTGGTCAGAGATTTTCATCACCTGAAGAAGCTAAAGCGAAGACGCCTACATAACGGCCATTTTGGAGCCCCCTACTTCTGACTGGAATGGTTGCTTTAACAATTGGTTCAATATGGAAAAATGTGTCAAATATCGCGGAAAATACTTCGAAAAGCAATAATTACATTTTTAAAGAGTAATGTTTTGTCACTTCCTTAATTCCCGATATTTTCAGTGCCGCCCTCGTACACTTACCTTGGTAAAACAGCTTTCATAACATCTTCATGTAGAGGAGCAGACCCCACTATAATGCCTAGGACAGAAGTTAAATCATATGTAATGATTGTCTTCATTATAGTAACCAGCACTACAGGAGGTAGTAAGAGCATTGTGACCTGTAATAGAAAGAATTATATCTCAAAATTGAAATTATTACATAATTGAGGCAAACTAAGCTACAATATCACAAATACTTGTGTTAGAACCTTCCTTTAATATTCTGTAAAAAAAAAAACAAAATGGTGTCCCGAAATTTTAATGAATATAGTTATTGAGCCAAATCCAGCAAGGAATTTTAAAATGTTCCGATCTTCCCTTAAAATTACAATATCAGCATTAGTAAGATCTAGTTTAGTGTCAACGTGGGAAAAGTTTGGAGAAAAAGGAAGTCATCTGTCACCATTTGAAATGTTTCTGCTCACTCCAAATATATCTCTAGACATGAGATTATCTAAGTGTAGGTATGTCATCATCACTATTTCAGCCATATAAAGTTCACTGCTGAACGTGTGCCTTCCCAATATTTGATTATATTGGGGGTATTTACCCATAGGATATCACCCTAGGCAAGCGCGTTGGTGATTGCAGTTCAAGCCAGTACGCAGGATGACGCTGCTACCTATCATCCAATTGGATTTCTCCTTGTCGACTCTTACGATTCTCATGATATCAAAGGAAGTAGCACTATTCAAGGCTGGTATAACACGACATACGGCACGGCATGCGACAGTGTAGTTATGAAATAAATAAAAAAATCTCGTAGTTTACCTTATATTTCTCAATAACACTCAAATACACTTCAATGTCGAATCTTGGAAGGTAGATCACAGCTTTGTGAATGCTGATAACGTAAAGTGATCCCACGAGTCCCATTACGTGGTTCCATGGCCCAGTGGTTAGAACTAGACCACCAAGGATTTCTGCTGGCCTAAAACATCAGAAATGTCATTATGCTCGCTGTGCCCCCGGTTATTTGAGGAAGGCAAGGCTATGGTTTATTTTACGGGTGGAATATAATCGAATGAAATTACTGCATCCCGCTCTGTCCGCTGTTTTTTTAGAATGGAGAATCATCAAATTGCACCTTCGGTAAGACATGGGCATAATTGTGAAAATTAGTTAGGTATGCAAAAATGTTTTAAAAATGCCTTTTCTACTGGTGGGACAAAGACACCATAATGCATAGTTTACTTCATGTAAAGGAGAAGTAGGTATAGTAATATTAAATAATTTATTGATTCAGGCGTTACTTTGCGGAAATCCATTGTAAGCAAGTGATGGATTGAAAATATCTTTGTAACAATTCCCGCGCTACTATAATTTCCCGAAAAATCGAGAAACTATTCAACACGACACGTGTTTCGCCCTTACACAGGGCATCTTCAGGTAAGATAAAAGCCTCAGAACAAAGATGTCTTCACGACCAACGCTGAAACGAGAGTGACTCTCGTTGACAGCGGGAATTGTTACAAAGATATTTTAATCCATCACTTGCTTATAGTAATATTAACTAAACAAGATGACATTGAGCGCAAAAAATATCTTAAAATGGCTCTCCTGTAAAATTGCAAATACTGCAATTATACTCTTGTCTTACCGAAGGTGCGAAATGTCCACCTTCCGTTGTGGGTGAAGCAGAGGGGTTTGTCAGACTTTAACTGACTAAAAACCATCCATGTTCTTTCTTGAGTCCGCGGTAACTTTAAGAGTCCATTACTTAATATTGATTTTCACTTGAAATTGACGAAAGTTAATTTATAGACAGAAGCCATACAGACATATAGGAAAAAGAAGAGTAGGTATTTACCTACTATTAACCTTTTCATGCACGAGGATGTTTTGACCAGGCTTTTTTCTATTTTTGGATATAACTTTATGGATTTGATCATTGAAAATCATACGCAGCCCCCTCTTAAAATTTACATTCACTTGTCTATAATACATTCTTTCTGATAATCTACTACCATTCACTCGTCTATAATACATTATTTCTGATAATCTACTACCATTCACTCGTCTATAATACATTCTTTCTGATAATCTACTACCATTCACTCGTCTATAACACATTCTTTCTGATAATCTACTACCATTCATCCCCACCACATCACCATATCATCGAAGCTTTCTACTTTTCACAATCCTAATCACTATATCTTCTTTCACACTAAAACATATCATCATCATCATCATCTCAGCCCATAAACGTCCCACTACTGAGCACGAGCCTCCTCTCACATACCAAGGTGCGAGGGTATTGGGTCATACTCCACCACGCGGACCCAGTGCGGATTGGTGAAGGCAGGTGTATGGCGTCCTGCTGTTAGAATTTATCAAGCCACCCATTAGGCCTCTAACATGGCTTAACGACTACCACATTTAGTGATAACCGGGACCAACGGCTTAACGTGCCCTCCGAAGCACGGAAGCGCTCGATATCAAATGCCACACAAACGGTCACCCATCCAAGAACTGACCTCTGTAAACTCAGCTGTACTTCGGTGATCGTTTCCGACCACCGAGCACCGCAGAGCTACGAGCGCTTCAAAACATATGCAATCACACATATTTAGAGAGGAATATTTCGCTCATACTTCTCCTGTTATATTTTGGGCTCTCGTTATATTTCGCCGAATCTACCGCTTACCGGGATTTTTAAGTTTACCAGAGCCTCGTCTGTTGATCGGCAGGTGTACTTGCGAGCGCGGTTGGCTTGGGGCCGCAAGATCTTGGTAAGACACTACACTACGTAATCATCATAACAGCCTTATAATGTCCACTGCTGAACATTAGCCTCCCTAAAAGATTACTAATATTGGGGATATTTTCCATAATAACCACGCTGGGCAGGCGAGTTTTTGACCGCATTTCAAGCCAGTACGATGATCCTGTAGAATTTCTCTTCGTTGACACTCTTTCTGGTGAGACTATTTTAGGCCGATAACCACACGGCAGCACACAACCAATTTTTTTAAAATGTTATGGCACTACTCACTCCCAATAAAACTTCAATTCTGATTTTATTATTCATATCTACTCCTAGCATATTATTGTAAGTTGAATAAAGCACAGATGTAAAATTTTCTTTTAATATTATTTCTCAGTTAGATTAAAACGAAGTAAGTGAGAAAAACGTAACAGGAATCACTTACCCACCAACGCAGCACACGATAAAATTGTGATGCGTCAATAATACTCCTTTCATAGGTCCAGTAGTTCCCGACGAGTACAATATAACAAGCACATCACTTTCTGACATCACATCTACTACTTCTAAGTCTTCATATTTGACATCTGCTGTCAGACGTTGTATGACGTCATCTTTATCAGCCTTACCAATGGGAGTTACCAGGTCATTGTAAGATATAGTATGTGGTTTCCTCTCGTCACCGTAAAGAATAATAGTCTTGATACTGTCTATACATTTTAAATTGTCTTCGTGTGCTTTCAATGCGGTTGGGGAGCATATTACGTATTTGGGCTTGGAGAGATTTAGCACATGGATTATTTCTTCTGAAATAAAAAAAAATTACATACATACAATTACGCCTGTTTCTCCGAAGCAGTAGGCAGGGCCTTATTATATGCATACACTTCGCCACTTCTATTGTTGATCCCACGTAACAGGTATGTAACGCTTATTGGGGAATTTTATATTGCCAGAGCCTCGCCCGTTGATCGGCACGTGCACCAGTTGCAGGTGAGGTTGGCTTGGACTCCAATGATGATGGTAAAAGTGATACAGTATTACATAAACCTTGTGTCATTAAAAAAACAAAGTCATTTATTCAAGTTTTGCTTCATAGAGCTCTTCTGAATGTCATACTTATAAACTTACGCGCCCATTCACTGCGGGCGGGAGCTTGATCGTAAAAGAACAGGCAATTAATAACAGCGTAATTTTCTTACCTTTTGTATACAGTGGATTCGCACCATTAACTGTAGCCCCTGCACAAGCAATCCCTATAAAAGTTGAAATGTACTCCTGTCTGTTTTCAGATAGTATAGTTATAACGTCTCCCCTCTTAACTCCATAACGGACGAGAGAGACTGCCAAGTTCATGGCTTCTTGAGCCATCTGTGCATATGTCAGCTTTTCGCCCGTTTCGCCATTTATCTGAAGATTTAAAAAAAAAATGTTAGTCCCAAATTCGGTGCTGTGTCGTTGCGGACCTCTAAGTCAAAATCGTTAATTCAAGTTTAGCTCAAAAGAGCTCTTATAAAAGTCAAACTTGAAAACTAACGCGCCCATTCACTGCGGGCGGGAGCATCATCAAGATTAGTTTTTCCTCCCGCCATTTACAAGAACCTACATAATCCTTACTTATATTATAAATGCGAAAGTAACTCTGTCTGTCTGTCTGTCTGTCTGTCTGTCTGTCTGTCTGTTACTCTTTCACGCCAAAACTACTGAACGGATTTAAATGAAATTTGGTATACAGATAGTCTAGACCCTGAGAAAGGATATAGGCTACTTTTTATTGCGAAAAGGGGGTTGTAAATGCTACCCAAAGATACTATTCCACGCGGACGAAGTCGCGGGTAACAGCTAGTATTTGATAAGTCTACAAAAACTTGTTTTCTGCAGTCACAAAATTTAAAAGAAAAGACAATTTTTTTTTTTATTAGCAAGAGGAACATTATTTCGGATAAATATAGTATACATAAGGAATATCTAATAGCAATAGCTATACTTTAATAAATGCTACGCTTTAACAGTAGTCTTCGTTCGGCAATTTTAATGGAAGTATATAGTTTCTTGTACTTGGCCTAAAATAGTGCCACGCCCGCTTATCTCACGGGGAGTGTCAAGAGTCGACGAAGAGAAATCCTATCGGATGATGGGCAGCAGCGTCATACGGCGTTCTGGCTTGAACTTCGATCACCAACCCGCCTGCCCAGCGTGGTGATTATGGGGATATATCCCAATACAATGTAATCTATTACTATTATAGCCACCAGTGGCGAATAGTGAATATTTTCAGTAAGGAAGCCGGAGTATAAAATCTACTGTAGCTTGTAAGTTTTTTGCTAGTTCTTCTTACAGAGCGGTGGCTCGGAACTGGCACTTAGATTTACTAACACTTAAATATTTTTTGTTTTTTTTAATTGTTTGGTTGCAAGTGAATCTAAGCTTCGTGATTAGTATAATTATATTTTAATTGTTTTTTTTATTTTTTTATATCTAATGTTGACGTTTTCAAGTACTATGTAATAGTTTATGAAATAAAAAGTTTTTTCATTTTCATACTTACCAAAATGCTCAGTATGAGATATTGTAGTATGACGAAGTAACTTGACATTTATCGGCTTGCATTATTTGCTTTGCTATTAAAATTTTGTAGGCGTTAAGTCGATTTAAACTATGTAAAGTGAATGAACAATTTAACAGATATAAATGTCGTTGGCCCATAGATTTGATTTTTCATAAGGGAAGCCGACGGGAATCGGGTTATATGGATTCTTCACCACTGATAGCCACCACACAGGAAATTGACCTGGCTGAGCCCCGATGGTTTCACGAGGAATGAGATAAACTTCATCATGACCACTAAGCGTCAAATTTTCAATGATGTCTCTATCATCGCCAGTGTGAAACCGGTAGCGATCACCGAATGGTAAGGGGCACATTGAATATTAATATAAAGCTTGAAAGGTCTCGTTTGATGAGGCGCTCCGACCCTCAGCTTCTCATATTTAAAACCCCGAGAACTTTCAGCTCGAGCTACCAAATCGCTTCGCAAGTCTGGAGGCCAGCTTGCCAGCGATGATGTAAGGGACTGAGACGTGGAGCCTGACACTAGGTCTCATAAGCAAGCTCAAAGTCGCTCAGCGTGCAATGGAGAGAACTGTGCTCGGAGTGCCCCTACGTGATAGAATCAGAAATGAGAAAATCAGTTAGAGAACACTGAAATAGCGATGCGAGTTTCCAATTGAGGTGGCAGTAGGCGGGGCACATAGCTCGAAGGAACCGACGACTGATGGGGCGTTAAGGTTCTTCAATGGCGATCATGAATCAGCAAACGTAGGGTGGCCTCCAGCCCGATGTACCGATGATGTGGTCAAGGCGGCGGGGAGCCGATGGATGCAGAATAGATTATATTCTATATCTTTATTCGCAATAGTTTGAGGCTGCATTTTTTCATATTTTTTACTTGTTTCTTAACAGAAAAAGCACTAACTAAGTTAGCTTAACTAAGTTAAAAGTTTGTTTCTGGAATTCCGTGATAGGGTATCGTCTACAGAAGCTGTAGGCTGAAAAAGTAATGAAATATAAAACATACCAAAGCTACTCCGTCTTTGTACTGCACCAATTTCCTAAGCAGAAAATCCCCAAAATTACCCTTGACAGGTATTTCCAAGTTTTTATCTCCATACAAAATATTGCTATTTTTTAACATGATTGAATTTTAAAAAAAAACGAAAATAAGTGACTAAACAGCTCTGTACGCAACACAATTCATAAGCTTACTGATTTTGACAGTATATTATTAAAAAACAATGAGAGGTCACAGGTTTTGCAAAAAACATTTTTCTATGACGCAATTAACGTGTTAACATAATAAGGGCCCGTGCACAGTGCAGGCTATCGATGGCGATGACAACAAGCGAATTTTCGGTAATAAAACTTATGTTCACCTTTGTAGCTACAATACATAGATGTTACTATTGAAACGCGTTGCGTTACTCTCTAAAGGGTTATAGCACACATGAGAATGACTACATTTCATGTTTTCTAATTATCTTTAAATGGTTTGGGATCGCACTTTTATTAATGCCATTTGGTCGAGAATAGAAGTCTTTGGTCAATCCATCTGTGAATCCTAAAATACTGCCATAAACTCTCGTTTTACTAATAAATATAAGCAAGTGATGGATTAAAAATATCTTTGTAACAATTCCCGCGCTACTATAATTTCCCGAAAAATCGAGAAACTATTCAACACGACACGTGTTTCACGACCAACGCTGAAACGAGAGTTCAGTCAGCGTTGGTCGTGAAGATAGCGTTGTTCTGAGGCTCCTATCTTACCTGAAGATGCCCTGTGTAAGGGCGAAACACGTGTCGTGTTGAATAGTTTCTAAATTTTTCGGGAAGTTATAGTAGCGCGGGAATTGTTACAAAGATATTTTTAATCCATCACTGGCTTACAATGGATTTCCGCAAAGTAACGCCTGAATCAATAAATTATTTAATAAATATAACTAATCATCATAATTTCAGCAGGCCTCCCCAATTGCTTTTCACGTATCAAAAAAAATCAAAATCAAAAGTCATTTATTTAAGTTTGGCTCAATAAAGCTCTTATTAATGTCAGACTTATAAACTATCGCGCCCGTTCACTGCGGGCGGGAACTTGATCGTAAAAGAACGGTACGTAGATCGTTCCTGAGCCACCTGCATCCATTGAGTCCCCGCCGCGTTGACCAGTTGGGGTCATCCATAAATTACGTCACACGAATTCCGTAATTTTTTTGACCCCCCCATCCGTCCTTGTCACAGCAGGTCACACTTAGGGGACTACCTCCTGCTTGGTGTGATGTCACATATTTTGCAATTGTACAGCAAAAAATAATCACATCCAAACAGCAGTTCCAAAATTTTCATTGGACCTGGTTTTTGAAATGTGACGTTACGAAATTTAGGATCCCTGCCATCCCTTGTCACATCATGTCACACTTCGTCGTCCCCCGCCCACCCCCTTAGCGTGGGACATCATTTATGAATAGCCCTTATCGGTCTATCGGGTGGGAGGCCGTCCTCTACTACGTTTGCTGATTCATGGTCGCCATTGAAGAACCATAACGCCCCATCAATCGTCGGTTTTTCGAGCTATATGCCCCACCTACTGCCCCTTCAGCTTGCAAACTCGCTCCGCTTTGTCGGTTACCACAGTTCTAGGGTCAATCTATTTATTTATTTATAATCTTATTCACCATTACAGGTGTCTTAACCTAATGCGATAGCATAGCAATTATTATAAATAATACAATATTATATCTTTTTAATTATCAATCTACAATATTAAATATAACATAAACTAGCCTACCTGATATATAACAATATTACATCCTATATTTACAAAATAAGTTCTAAATCTAACGTAACTGATAACTTATTATATTTAACGCAGTTCTGGCGAATTCACTAAAAGTGCATGAAAATATTAGGTCGGGGAAAAAGTCTTTTCGCATAACGTAGGTATAAACTTATTATAAAATTTTTTTGACTGTACTATTTGTGTCTGGCTGGTTTTGGTAACATTAAAAAGGTTCCATTATAAAGAAAAGAAAAAAAAAAAAAAGTTGTTTTCCGCTATTTTTCATTTGTTTTTCTCTCCGTTAAAATGAGTGAATCTAATGAAGAAATTCGATACATTTAAAAAAATTTATTATAAAAAAGGCAAAAATGCCACTCAAGCAGTGAAAAAAATTTGTGATGTTTATGGACCTGATGCAGTGTCAGTAAGAGTAGCACAAATTTGGTTCAAACGTTTTCAGTCCGGAAATTTTGATGTTAAAGATGCACCTCGCTCTGGTCGCCCTGTTACGAATAAAATGGACGCCATTTTTGAAAGAGTGGAGCAAGATCGGCATATTAGTAGTTACGATGTAGCTGAAGAACTGGGAATTGACCACAAAACAGTTTTGACCCATTTGAAGAAAGCTGGTTATACAAAAAAGCTCGATATTTGGGTGCCACACGAGCTCACTCAAAGAAACTTAATGAACCGTGTACTCATTTGCGATTCATTATTGAGACGTAATGAAACCGAGCCGTTTTGAAGAGATTGATAACTGGCGATGAAAAGTGGATCACGTACGACAAGAACGTGCGAAAAAGGTCGTGGTCGAAAGTTGGCCAGGCTTCACAGACTGTGGCCAAACCTGGCCTAACACGAAATAAGGTGATGCTGTGTGTATGGTGGGATTAGAAGGGCATTGTTTATTATGAGCTTTTACCGCCCGGCAAAACCATCGATTCTGATCTTTACTGCCAGCAACTGATGAGATTAAAGGAAGCAGTCGAGAGAAAACGGCCGGAATTGATCAACAGGAAGGGTGTGGTCTTTCATCACGATAACGCTAGACCACACACATCTTTAGCCACTCAGCAAAAATTAAGAGAGTTCGACTGGGAGGTCCTAGTGCATCCACCATATAGCCCTGACCTTGCGCCTTCAGATTTTCACCTGTATCGGTCTCTGCAGAATTCTTTAGGTTCTGTAAGGTTGACCTCAAGAGAGGACTGCCAAAACTATTTGTCCCGTTTTTTTGATCAGAAGTCCCAAAGTTTCTACAGTAACGGGATAATGTCTCTGCCCACAAAATGGCAGAAAGTTATTCAACAAAACGGTACATATATATTGTAAATAAATGTAAATAAACTTTGAAAAAAATGTCTTGACTTTTCATACAAAAATACGAAAAGACTTTTTCCCCAACCTATTATATCCAGTGTCATGAACCGTGTTTATAATATGGAACGCGCGGATAAGTGGCGTTTTCGCCAGTAGGTTGGTCCTGGCCACAGGCACAGCCAGCAAGCGCGGGCGCCGCCGCCGCCACACGCACCGGTCCGGCACGCTCAGCTGCAGGTAGCACAGCAGCTCTGGATTGTGCTGCATTCCACGCAACATCTAGGGAAAACAATGTTAATCAAGTAGGGTTTTCGATAAAATAAAAAATATTCCAGTGATTTTTTTATTCTTTTTTAATAAAGACTTCGTGCAACTTCGACTTTTTAATAATTTCCGAGCTAATGCTATAAATTCATTTTAACAATGCCCTGCTATTTAAGCAAATCAGAATATTCCTGGTTTGTCGGCTGTTTTAACCATAATAATGTTTCCCTCTTGGTTTCGGAGGTCATACGGCAGTCAATAAGCCAAATCTGGTTAGGCTTCGCACAAGGAGGTCGCACACCGCGCCTCTCTGAGGAGGTCCTCCCGGCTCTGATCCGGGAGACTTTGGTACTGGCCCCCCGGCCCTTTTTCAACAGCGGTGGGCGTCGTCGAAAGTTTTTTTAGAGGGTAGGAATGCGGTTGTCGCGTCTGCCGCATAGAGTCCCATACCCCGTCCCGGTCTCCCCCTTGCGCCCCCTTTGGCAGTGCGTAAATGCATTTTGTTACCGAAGTAAATCAAAAAAAAGACATCTGGTTAGGCAACCGGGATAATGAAAATCGCTTCCATGAGGTGTGACACAAATATTTTCATTATTAATTCAAGCTTTAAGTGGCTACTTCTGCTTTACATCCAGCTTTAAAGGAGGCTTTGGTAGGCACATGAAAATAAAAACTTACAACTGTCGAAGAGATGAAAAAATCTCCTAATACTGTAGTGTGCTTGTGCCTTTATGACAAGGTTCCTGAATCACTCTTACCTTGATTTGTGGAAGGAGGCTTAAGTCCAACAGTGTCTTAAGACCCAAGAGGGTGCCCTTTGGTTCGCCTAAAATTTTGGCCAAACCGTTTTGGTCTAAACTTAAAACGTACAATTATTGTTTCGCCTAAAAATTGTTTTGCCACCATTATACACTCGCGTGCCGTGTGGCGCCGGCCTAGAATAGCGTCACCCCTTCTCATCTCATGGGGAGTCGTAAAAATCGACGAAGAGAAATGCTACCGGATGATGGGCAGCAGCGTCATCCTGCGTACTGGCTGGAACTGCGATCACCAACCCGTCTGCCCAGCGTGGTGATTATGGGCAAATACCCCCAAATGGAAAATGGCACACACGCGTATACGGCCCCCAGTCCCCGGCGGCCCCGCTATTCCAGATTATGGTAGCGGTCTTGGTAACGGCGGGGCAGGGGGTGCTAAGAATCACCGGCAGAGATCCGGCTACCACCCAAAACGACGACTTCTGCACCTGGCAACTTATAACACGCGCACACTGAGGACCGACGAGAAGATTGACGAGCTGGAGGAGGAAGTAGAGCGGTTGCACTGGGACATTATCGGGTTATCCGAAGTCCGTAGACAGGGAGAGGATACGGTAATCCTTAAGTCCGGCAACTTGCTCTACCACCGGGAGGGCGATCGCCTGTCCCTAGGTGGTGTCGGTTTTATCGTCCGGAAGTCTATCCGTAACAACGTCGTGTCTATTCGGAGTGTGTCGACCAGGGTAGCGTACCTAATACTCAGAATCACCAAACGGTATTCGTTGAAGGTAATTCAGGTTTACGCACCGACCTCGGCACACCCTGACGAGGATGTGGAGATATTGTATGATGACATTTCTGCCGCCATTCATACTTCACCGACTCACTACACGGTTGTTATGGGAGACTTTAACGCAAGGCTAGGCCAACGAAGCGGTGACGAGCAGAAAGTGGGGCAATTTGGAATAGGGCGAAGGAACCATAGGGGACAGCGGTTGGCTGACTTCATGGAGAAGGAGGGCCTCTTTATGATGAACTCCTTCTTCAAGAAGCCACCACACAGGAAATGGACCTGGCTGAGCCCCGATGGTTTCACGAGGAATGAGATAGACTTCATCATGACCACTAAGCGACAAATATTCAATGATGTCTCTGTGATCGCCAGGGTGAAAACCGGTAGCGATCACCGAATGGTAAGGGGCACATTGAATATTAATATAAAGCTTGAAAGGTCCCGTTTGATGAGGTCTACGCTCCGACCCTCAGCTGCCCATATTCAAAACCCCGAGAACTTTCAGCTCGAGCTTCAAAATCGCTTCGCAGGTCTGGAGAACTGCGTAACCGTCGACGATATAAGCGGCGGGCTGGTTGAGACTGTCCACGTTGTCGGGTCCAAACATTATAAGACCCGACAAACTAAAACCAATAAACTGTCGACTCAAACTCTTAATCTCATGGAAGCGCGACGAGACATGCGATTGCAGTCTTCAGCGGAAGCGTCTTCTTACCGGCTCATCAATAGACAGATCTCGAAATCCTTGCGACTCGATATTCGCAAATTCAATACAAATTGTATTGAAGATGCAATAGAGAGGAACAGGGGTTCAAAAGTGTTCGCACGGGATCTGTCTATTGGTCAGAGTCAGTTGACACAGCTGAAGACCAACGAAGGCAGTCTAGTCACGTCGAGACCTGAGATTATGAGGGAGATCGAAAGGTTTTATGGACAGTTGTATACCAGTACGCAAGATCCCGCTACTTGTTTGGCTAAAGACCCTAGAGCCAAACTAACTCGACATACCACCGAAGACATCCCGGACGTCAGCCTGTACGAGATTAGGATGGCCCTGAAACAACTAAAAAACAACAAGGCACCGGGGGAAGACGGGATGACAGCAGAGCTTCTGAGAGCGGGTGGTACACCAGTACTTAAGGTACTCCAGAAGCTCTTTAATACCGTCATTCTCGAGGGACGTACGCCACAGGCGTGGTCCAGTGGTGTGGTTGTCCTTTTCTTCAAGAAAGGTGACAAATCCCTTTTGAAGAATTATAGGCCAATCACGCTACTGAGCCACGTCTATAAGTTGTTTTCACGGGTCATCACGAACCGTCTCGGTCAAAGGTTTGACGACTTCCAGCCTCCCGAACAAGCCGGTTTCCGAAAAGGCTTTTCAACCATAGACCACATTCACACGCTGCGGCAGGTTATACAGAAGACCGAGGAGTATAACCAGCCACTTTGCTTAGCGTTTGTGGACTATGAGAAAGCCTTTGATTCGATCGAGAGCTGGGCAGTGTTTCAGTCCCTGCAGCGATGCCGCATTGATCATCGGTATATCGAAGTTCTGAGGAGTTTATACAGAAACGCCACCATGTCCGTACGAGTACTGGACCAGTGCACGAATCCTATCCTCTTGCAGAAAGGCGTGAGACAGGGTGATGTCATTTCACCGAAACTGTTCACTGCTGCTCTGGAGGATGTTTTCAAGCTACTGGACTGGGAAAACTACGGCATCAACATTAATGGCGAGTATATGACTCACCTTCGATTTGCCGACGACATAGTGGTCATAGCGGAGTCGCTTGTGGATCTGGGCACAATGCTCGGAGACCTCGACAGAGCTTCCCGAAGGGTAGGTCTTAAAATGAACATGGATAAGACCAAAATCATGTCAAATATCCATGTTGTGCCTACCCCAGTAATAGTGGGAAGCTCGGCCCTCGAAGTTGTCGACGAGTACGTATACCTGGGACAAAAAGTCCAATTAGGTAAGTCCAACTTCGAGAAAGAGGTCAATCGTCGAATCCAGCTCGGTTGGGCTGCGTTCGGGAAACTACGCAAAATCTTCTCGTCCAAAGTACCTCAGTGTCTCAAGACGAAAGTCTTCGACCAGTGTGTGTTGCCAGCGATGACGTATGGGACTGAGACGTGGTGCCTGACTATGGGCCTCATAAGGAAGCTCAAAGTCGCTCAGCGTGCAATGGAGAGAGCTATGCTCGGAGTGTCCCTACGTGATAGAATCAGAAATGAGGAAATCCGTAGGAGAACCAGAGTGACCGACATAGCGAAGCGCGTTTGCAGGCTGAAGTGGCAATGGGCGGGGCACATAGCTCGAAGAACCGACGACCGATGGGGCGTTAAGGTTCTTGAATGGCGACCACGAATCAGCAAACGTAGTAGAGGGCGGCCCCCAACGCGATGGACCGACGATCTGGTCAGGGCGGCGGGGAGCCGGTGGATGCAGGCGGCAAAGAATCGATCTACGTGGAAAGCAATTGGGGAGGCCTATGTTCAGCAGTGGACTTCGAATGGCTGAAATGATGATGATGATGATACACTCGCGAGCAAAAGTATGGAATCGCTCGCTTGAATTTGATTCCACGCGATCTTGAGTACTTAATAACTAAATAATAATAATAATAATGATACCATTTTAAAGGTTCATTAATTAACTTTAAATTGATACCAATATTATTCAGATAACGCCAGTACTTCAGAAGTTATCCTGGGCTAAGTGAAAAAAGATGCGTTTCAATTGTTTAACCCGTCACCAGTTGCGCGCCCTTCAACCCTTATAAAAAGACGTGTTACCGGTTTTTTTTATCAGTCATCTTTCACACGTTGACCGGTACACAACTGACGGCAGCTCATCGACAATCCCGCCTTCGATTCGCTCGTTCCCACCTTGATTGAGACCAGAATGTGTTTACACGGCAACGATCGAAGAGGTCGGGTCTACAGGAGGCCTGGGGAGCGCTTTGTGCAGTGCTGTTTCGCTGAGACAGTGGCTTATGGAGGCGGTTCTTTAATGATGTGGGCCGGCATTTCTTTCGACGGTAAAACGGAGCTTGTTTTCGTGCCTGGCGGGGGACGAGGAGGCGGTTTAACTTCTGACCGATACATTTCCGATATTCTGCTGGAACATGTCGTTCCCTATGCGGGATATATCAGTGATGACTTCGTCCTCATGCACGATAACGCTCGTTGTCACACTTCCCGTGCCACAACCGAATACCTAGAGGAAGTCGGCATCGCCACATTGGACTGGCCAGCGCTTAGCCCGGACATGAATCCAATAGAGCACGTGTGGGATGAACTAAAGAGGAGGGTTCGATCCAGAAATCCTACTCCTTCAAACACATATGAGCTCAAAACGGCTTTGATTGAAGAGTGGGAAGGTATCTCACAAGATACCATACGGAAGCTCATCAGGTCCATGAAGAACCGTCTCCGAGCTCTCCTTAGGGCGAGGGGGGGGAACACTAAGTATTGACATTAAGTTTTTAGGCTAAATAAAGTTTTTATTAATTAATTTTTGTTGTTTTTTTCATTCATAATTTTTCCGTTATCCTTGCCTTTTCCTACCTCCTTCACTTAATCCAGGATAGCTCCAGAAATAATGGAGCCATTTGAATGAATTTGATATCAATTTAAAGACTACATTTTAACCTTTAAAATGGTATAGTTTTATTATTATTATTTAGTTATTAAGTGCTCAAGATCGCGTGGAATCAAATTCAAGCAAGTGATTCCATACTTTTGCTCGCAAGTGTAGTTTGGCCTAAGAATTGAAAGGCCTAATTTTAGAATGTCTAATGTAAAATAGCCTAAACTATATTGGCATAACTTTATTTTAGCATAACGATTATTTCGCAAATTTATAAAAGTTTTAAATTTAGCATATCTAAAATTAAATGTGCCTATAATGCCTGCTGCGTGTCTGCTTGCACGCTTACATGCTGCATGACTGCACGCATGCTGCATGTCTGCGTGCATGATGCATGCCTGCTTGCATGCTGCATGTTTCAATGTTAAAGTTCATTTCAATTTTTTTCTGATCAGGTTCGACAATTTTACTAGTTATTTTGCCTTATGAAAATAAGTAGGCGTTTTGTACTTTATAATTTTTAATTTTGTGCGAATTAATATTCAGGAATTGTAAGCTTTAGGGATTACGAATTGTTCTGCCAAATGACGCATTTGGTAAATGACAATGTAGCGATAAAAAGTTAGACGAAGTGAAATTAGGGCAAACGATTCTGAAGAGTGAAATTGAAGAGAAGAAGGAAGAGAGAAGAGTGAAGCGAATCGCTGCAAACCCGACTCCACGTAGTCTTGTCTGCCCTACCCTAGAGTGCAATATAAGCCCGCGTAGGCGCGGAGGAACGAGGCGCCCCCGCGTGGGACCGCCGGAGTCCCGCAGCGCCGAAGCCGTGACGGAAACTGTGCATGCTGTGCTGCATGCCTGCTTACACGCTTACATGCTGCATGACTGCACGCATGTTGCATGTCTGCATGCATGATGCATGGCTGCTTGCATGCTGCATGTTTGCATAAAAATGAGTAGGCGTTTTGTACTTTATGATTTTCAATTTTCGCCTCACCTTATTGTGCAACTTACGGGAGGCAGTTAAAATAACACCCTCGATGTAGCATTTCGGATTTAGGTCCTGGCCGAAGACCATGCCGAGAATGCTGAGATACGCCGAAATAGGCAACGGGAGCGTTCTGAAGAGAGTGAGGACTAAAGAAGGGAGTAACCTTCGACGAGACTGCACAAACCTGGGTTTTGGTGGCATTAAACTCGACAAGTTTTTCAGATCCCCACTGAGTGACACGACCTTTGCACCAGTATACCGGCTTGCTTTTCCGCAGGATGTCCCCAGTACCGCTCATATACCGTACTGCCATCCGCATAACATTGAATATTGCCCAAGGACAACATGTCATTAATAGGTGGGGTAGGCGAGAGTACCGATCCCTGCGGCACTCCGGCATTTTCTCAACTACTAAACAAGTTTGAAAAGACATTGTGACAAGACCGAGATTCTTTTATTAAATAATTTTTTTTTTTTTTTTTTGGTCCAGTTCATCTGCAATTGGCTATCAGCCATAATCAGATATGATCCATGGTTAGTATTGAGTTGGGTGCGATTCCATTTAATGGCACCGTATGTGTTGGTAGAAACTAGACATTTTAATTCAGTTAGTTTCTCTGTTCCAGGTGTAGGATTTGCCATCTTTTTAGGCGATTCACATCATCTTGTGGAGTCAATAGACTTCTGGCCAGTTCATTCGTATGTTTATTTAGCCTTTCCATGTATCTCTTGCTGTTCTTGCAAACTACTTCTCTTACGTTCGGTATCTCCAGATAGTCATGTATTTCTTTGTTCCTGACAAACCAGTGTGCGCTCGAAATGTTTCTAGACTGACCCTCAGTAACAAATTGCTTGTCTACAAGGCTATTATACAACCAATCTGGACATATGGAATAGAACTCTGGGGCTGAGGTAGCAAATAAATAAATGGCGATATTTAAAACCAAGTAGATTTCAATTAAACAGATTTTAATATGACAGGAACAGTGGAAACATTCCTTTCCCGATACTTTTAGTGCGGCCCTCGTATGTTTTAAAAGCTCAACACCTGCATCGGTTGCAGAGCGACCCTTAGTAAATCCAAATTGTTTCGAATTCTTTTTTTATTAAAAAATCTTAACATGTGGTTGCAAAAAAAGTTTGTCAAAAATTTTGCTAATATTACGACTAATATATTTTTTTAAGGATTTGTTATAATGCTCTTACGATTTATTTTAATTTAATAATAAGTTCCTTGTAACTTTATATAATAATACGAACTTGCTATACCCTTGCAGGGTCATGTTTCTTTCCTTCTATTTTTGTGAACATCTATATTATGTACAACATGAATGCAATAAAGAACTTTGAACTTTTTTTATTTATTTATAGCAAAATAAATATTGCGTAGAACATTTTCCAAACGACGTATCGAGCTGTCTTTGAGTGTTTCTTTATTGATAAAATTAAAGTCAGGGCTTAGTAACTATTGCATTTAATTTTCTACATATCGCTTTTAATATCAGATAGTCTTATGTTAATAAATATATTACATAGTTATCATTTCAATTCTGGACTTCTTGGCGGGAAAGTGAAGCGTCATCTGCAGTTTTGTTTTATTTTTTTAAATTTGTGATATTTCTAACATTAATGTGTAATAACGGTAGATTATTAACCGTCAAGTGTTTGTGAACGAACATGAGTGTTGGTATATAAAACAAAACAATTCAATATCACTTTGAAAATTCACTCAGAAGTCCATGTGAGATCTTAGTATACTCCCACATCTATACAGAGGACCCCTTAAGGGTTTTAGGGGAAGGTATCTCATTTACCATTTACTATTTTTACTACAACTCATTCTCATTTCATAGTATTCATACATTTTTTGCTTAACACTGGCTAAATGTGCTAAACGTACGAAGCCATCATTTAAAAGAAGAAAAAAGCTATTCACGTTGTATTTATACTTCACATGTAGATTTTGCGCCAAAACGGAAAAAAACACATCGTGCATTGCGGCAATATTTTATTTCCCAAAACTAGTGTAAATTCGAGTTTTATGTGTAAATATAGTGGATTTTTAGACAAACTTTCCGTCACACCACTGAGCACTTGCAATAAATTAGACATAATTTTATTGACTCAGGAATGAGTTGATTCGACAGAGAACAAAAGTCACCGACATAGCCCAAAGGATTAGTCAGCTGAGGTGGCAGTGTGCCGGTCACATCTACCGTAGGACCAATAACCGCTGGGGTAGATGGGTCCTTTGGTGGGGACCACGTCTTGGTTAGCGTAGTATAGAACTCCCTCCAGCTAGGTGGAGTGACGGCATACGCAAAGCGGCTGGCAGTGGTTGGAGACGAAGACCTGAAGATCAAGCTCAGTTGCGTGCCATTGGAGATGCCTATGTCCAGCAGTGGCTGATGATGATGATAAAGAATTGAATTGTAATTATAATTTGCTTTTGGAGTTTTTGGCCATCTTCCTAAGGTCCTTCCGAAGTATTTTCCCACTTGCAGTTCTCGGTATGGCATTCACGAACCGAACTCCGCCACGTAAGTGCTTCGGGTTGGATAGCTGCAACAGAATAGTTATGGAACTTTTACATCAAGTCTGTTGGCCCACTGCACCACGCTTATTGAGAACTTAACTTAAGTGGATATCATTATCAACTCACTAAGCAATAATAATAATTGTTATTTCAGGCAGAGCCCATAGTGTTAGTAACAATTATTCTTTTTTGCTAATGTTAGTATTACAATAGGTAAGTCAGTAAAAATAATAAAACTCCAATCTGCTAGGCTTTACAGCGTAATGCAGGCTTAGCCACCGCTCTAGCAGTGGCGAGTCCCATCTGTCAGACAACACTTTCAGGATGCTGTGACTAAGCACTACTGTCACCTCTTCTGAGCACATGCCTCTTTACACCAACCAAGGTGAGAGGATATTGGGTCATTCTCCACCACAAGGACCCAGTGCGGATTGGCAGAATGTACTTAATGAATTTGTGAAACTTACAGTACAGAAGAATGTAATCCTGAATCGCGCAAACGGAATCCCTCAGTCTCGTTGTTATATACATGTCACCGTAAAATTGTAAATAACGTTAAATTATAATCTATCCCGCGATATTGTAATCTATCGAAAAATTGTGATCCGTAACAAACTGCTCACAATTTAACGCATTATTTTTCGATAGATTATAATCTATCGAAGACAAACCGTCAGATTGTAAAATGGCATGCGACAAAACTCACCTCGCGCTCTGATTGGTTGAACTTCATGTTCCCCGCTCAGTCGCCCGTCGTCGCCATCTTCGGTTGTTAATACTCAAATTCATTTGTTGTGAAATGTAAACAAACAGTATTTTGGTGATTTAAAACAGATTTCGTGTTAATAATAATAACGCATTGTATTATAATAAGTTGTAGGGAGTGTTAACGGACCTGTGATAACCTAAAGAAGTGCAGTTAAATAATAAATAAGAGAGTGGTTCGCTAGTCTTGATGGCAAGACCAGCCAATCATGGACAGGCTTTAAACAGTTGACAATTTAACGCGCGACAGATTGTGATTTAACGGTTTGTCTTTGATTATAATCTATCGAAAAATAATGCGTTAAATTGTGAGCAGTTTGTTTCGGATCACAATTTTTCGACAAATTACAATATCGCGGGATAGATTATAATTTTACGTTATTTACAATTTTACGGTGACATACACAACGCCCAACCATCTTCGATTGGGATGCGGCCGCCGGGCACATCCATAGACCCGGTGAAAGACTTTCCCTTTCGTAGGAAGTACTAATGAGGAATCGTCGAATAGGGCGCTTTAATATTAAAAGCTTACAGAGATGTTTCTTAGCTACAATTCCACATTACCAAATAATCAGCTCTCTTGTTTACCTGAGTTAATAAAACAGTTTTTTTATTTCATATTACTTATTACTCACATTGGTAGCGACGAGCTGCTTCAATTCCTTCTCAGTGACAGTGGCACCTGGTTGTTTCACCACAAAGGCCAGAGGCAGCTCCCCAGCGGCATGGTCTGGTATACCAACCACCCCCGCATCTCGTACTGCCTCGTGTTGCAGTAGAAGTACTTCCAATTCTGTCGGAGATACCTTGGGCAAAGACATTTTCATTCATCATTCTTCTGCCTATCATAGTCTTCTAGCTATTACAGTAATAATCATTTATTGCACATAAAACATAAATAGATTACAAAAGGCATTGAAAGACTTAAAGTACAAAGGTCATCATCATTATCATCATCATATACAGGTCGCGTCATGTAAAAAGAACGCTGGAAGAAAGTGGAGGGGGTGTGTTTGCGCATGGGTCGACTGACGAACCAATCGCGCGCCGTATGGGTCGACTGACGAACCAATCGCGCGCTAGACGGCGCGTGATACGCCCGCCCCGCGCCGCACCTCATACCACCAAATAGACCGATAAATCGCCTAATGCGCAGCTTGACCGCCAGCGTTCTTTTTACATGACGCGACCTAAACTAGCATTATAGTTATACGTTGCCCTAAATTTAAGCTTAGGGTTAAGGGTTTGCTTATTGATTTAACCAGATTTATTTATTTAATCTTTATTGCACACAAAAAAGCTATACAAAAGGCGAACTTTATGCCGAAGGCTTTCTCTATCAGTTAACCATAGGGTTAGCAGAGAGGGATTGACTGATATAATGATGATGATAATTAAAACTATCTATCTCACCTGATACCCTTTATACTTGATGAGTTCTTTTAATCTGTCTACTATGAAGAATTTTCTGTCTCCATCGTAATACCCGATGTCTCCAGTCTTCAAGAAACCCTCTTCATCAAAGTCATCACCCTTCTCCTTTCCTAAGTACCCTTTCATCACCGTTGGGCTTTTAATGCAGATTTCACCTTCCTGGTTGGGGCCTAAGGGTTGTCTTGTTTGTATGTCCACGACCTGAGGAATAAATTTTATATATAAATAAATAAATAATATTGTCTAACAATTACACCAATCATTTAGTTCTAAGATCATTAAGAACTTGTGTTATGGATACTAAATAACGGATAAACATACATAAATATTTTTTTTTGTA
Organism: Musotima nitidalis; assembly: GCA_949126915.1. Lineage (NCBI taxonomy): Eukaryota > Metazoa > Arthropoda > Insecta > Lepidoptera > Crambidae > Musotima > Musotima nitidalis. The sequence continues at coordinate 5,267,759 of OX421441.1, forward strand.
AATAAATACTTAATATACATAGGGAAACACCCAGACCATAACAAATATTCATGTTCATGCCCACGAAAGAAACAAATATTTGTCCTGTGTGGGAATCAAACTCACGACCTTGGAGCGGAGAGCGGGTATACTCGCCACCACGCCATATCGGTCGTCAGTATATGAGTAATATATTGCGTAATAATTTCATTATTTTGGACTCCATCGACTGTTTAGGATATAATTCACAACATTTTAAGAAATGAAAATATATATATATATATATATATATATATATATATATAGCAAGATGATATACAATATCATGTTAAGTTGTATGAAGATCGTCGTAGATTTTTACGATACGATATCGCATCGTGTTTATGAGTAAGAGCCCTTATTCACATCATACTACAATTCTGATCATGATCATCATCTCAGCCATTAGAAGTCCAATGCTGAACGTAGGCCTTCCCAATTGTTTTCAACATAAATCGATTTCGAGCCTCCTAGATTTACCGGCTTCCGGCCGTCTTGATCAAAAGCTTCCCGATTCTTCGTAAGTTTATGACCTGTAAGTACCTTTAAAATTATAATGTTAACTCGTCTCACCTTTACGACTGCTCCATCGACGACACCACCGACGCTCCCAGGATCGGTCGGCCTATTGTCGTAGATGTCCCTCGTCACAAAAAGCGTGGTCTCCGTCATCCCGTATGCTTGAAGAACCGCTTTTACATTGGGGAATCTGATAAAATATATACTTATGTTGTGATGTAAAGTAAAAGTTCTTTATTGCATAAACTATTACATAAACCAAACGTAATAAGAAAACGTCCAAACAAAATGTAATAAAAAAACGAAATATTACTACACTGAAATTACGAATCTTAGATTCACTTACATGCAAATAAATAAAAATTAGGTGTAAGTGAATATAAGTGCCAGTTCCGAGCCCCCGCTCTGTGAGAAGAACTAACAAGAAACTCACAGGCTATGCTCTTTTAAATTATCAATGAAATACAATACAGAACACACACAGTGAATATTTAAAGATATTGAAGATATTGATGTGACTTGATACTAAGACATATAAGATTTGATTACAAATCAAGATCTATAGTTAAACAAGGTTTTAAACTAGTGCTGTCACTGTCTTCATTTTATCAAATGAAAGTGACAGCACTAGTTTTAAACCTGATTTAACTTTAGATACATACATACATATAGTAACGCCTGTTTCCCAGATGGAGTAGGCAGAGGCTAATTATACGCCCACATTTCGCCAATTATAAAGTTGGTCCCACGTAATAGGTGGCAAGCCTATTGCCGCTTACCGGGCACTGTTATATTCGCCAGAGCCTCGTCTGGTGATCGGCAGGTGCACCACTTGCAGGTGAGGTTGGATTGAGCTACTAAGGCTTTTGTAGACCTATGCATCACCATCAAGGAGTGTGTCCTAGATTAAAGTAACGTTTTCAAGTGCCTACTTCGGAGTATCAATCTCGAAAAAATTTATATATTTTTGTTTGTTCATTTCAAACAATGCAAACTGATAATTATACTCTAGGGTGCGCATTGTCTTACATAACTTTTCAGCTCCTATCATCAGGGGTCCGAAAATATTTATCATACCATTTAAAATCATAATGATCATTCTTCACATAAAATTCAAAACTAAATATTTAAAATTATAATCATTGAAATTTATAATATCATTACTAATATTTGTGGAGTTAGGTTAGAGCGCGTCTTGTAATGATGTAGGTCAAGTTATTACCGTAATCTGTATATTATAGTATGTGTATATTATAGTTTACAAATTAGATTTCAATTAGCATTATTTGACTCAAAAGAAGGGGTATTATAATTTTGACCTGACTAGACAGAATATAGACTTATGAGTGTTTTTGAAATCATAGGTTCTAAGCAAATGGATCTATTTTGAAGTGCTTTTGGTTAGAAAGCTGTAGTGATAGTTAATATTATTTTCTGTAATAATTTATAATAGTCTGTTCGAGCGTTTCAAAATTGCAACATGGATCTTAGACGCTTTTAATACACAAATCTAGTTGCACTTCATTTTATCAAATAAAAGTGACAGCATTAGTTTTAAACTTAATAAGTACTTAGAACGTATATACTTCATAAGAAGCGCTCGTGGCTCTGCGGTGCTCGGCGGTCGGAAACGAACAGCGAAGTACAGCAGAGTTTACAGAGGTCAGTCCTTGGATGGGTGACAGTTTGTGTGGCATTTGATGTCGAACGCTTCCGTGCTTCGGAAGGCACGTTAAGCCGTTGGTCCCGGTTATCACTAAATGTGGTAGTCGTTAAGCCATGTTAGAGGCCTTATGGGCGGCTTGATAAATTCTAACAGCAGGACGCCATACACCTGCCTCCGCCAATCCGCACTGGGTCCGCGTGGTGGAGTATGACCCAATACCCTCGCACCTCGAGGAGGCTCGTGCTCAGTAGTGGGACGTAAATGGGCTGAGATGCTGATTCTGATTATTTCTCGTTTTGATTGCTTGCAACTCTGTTTTACATTCTAAAGCTTAGAGTAATATTTGAAAAATGTTACTGGTTGTACAATTATTTATACATTTGAATCATATGCTGCACACTAGCTTTAAGTGTTGTTAGTAACATATATTGTGTAACTGTTGTTTGTTCCTAATATATTTTTTTAAATGTTTTCAAGTGACACCTGGATATGACATAAAGCTATGACAAAAACAAAGTGTGACAAATATAGAAATTAACAAGCAGAGAGAATAACACATGCAGAGATAATAAATACAGTTATAAATAAATATTAATAAATCATTAAATAAATAAATCATTTCTAACAATTACACCAATTATTTAGTCCCAAGATAAGTATCATTAAGAACTTGTGTTATGGATACTAAATAACATACTTAATATACATAGAAAACACCCAGACCAGTACAAATATTCATGTTCATGCACACAAAGATTTGTCCTGTGTGGGAATCGAACCCACGACCTCAGGAGCAGAGGGCTGGTATACTGACCTCCACGCCATATCGGTCGAATGATATGATATGATAACTCACCTAGTTTTAAGTAAGTCAGCTGTTTCTTTGTGTAAAGGTGCTGCACCAGAGTACACCAGTTCCACTGAGCCCAGGTCGTATTGTCCTTTGGACTTGCATAAAGCGACTATTATGGGAGGGACAACAGTTAATTGTTGTATCTGAAAATAAGATTACAAAATACCTTTTAGAAATCTTCAAAACAAGCTTTTTTATTTTATACTACCAGGTGCCCACAACTTAGTCAGTGCAGGATTACCTTAAAGTCTTTGCGAACGAATGAGGATTTATCACGATGATATTTTAGGTAGTCACATATTACACTCAGTTAGAGCGGAATTCAAACCTACCTGATATATCTACAATGGACGTGGATTCCTATAATGCGCCTTCTTACAAACATACATAATGTCACGCTTCTTTCCCGTAGGGGTAGGCAGAGATCACATCCTTCCACTTGCCACGATCTTGGCACACACTTTTAGCTTCATTCACACTCATTAACCTCCTCAAACGCCCGTCGGATTAGGGTACTTTTGACCTGCCCTGTCTCCAAAATTTTCTGAATTTGGTCATGGAAGATCTTACGTACACCAGCTTCGGCTTACCATAACTAAGAACCGGGGTTATTTATGAAAATGGTTTTGCGGGACTCGTAATTATAATTTTATCATAAGAACTGTCATCATGTCCTAACATTATTATAAATAAATAAATATTCTCTTACAATCACACCAATTATTTAGTTCCAAGATAAGTATCACTAAGAACTGATGTTGTAGATACTAAAGAACGGATTAACATACTTAAATACTTTTTTTTGTAAATACATACTTAATATACATAGAAAAACACACAGACCAGAAAAAATATTCATGTTCATGCACACAAAGATTTGTCCTGTGTGGGAATCGAACCCACGACCTCTGGAGTGAAGTGCAAGTATTCTGACCTCCACGCCATAGCGGTCGTCATATAAATAAAATCATTTATTTCAGACTTAGTTCATAATAACACATTAATAAACACATTAAAAAGAAATTACATTATATTAAATTAAATTACAAATTACACAAAATGATACAAACTAATAATAAAAAGTAAAAGAGAATAATCAGATAAAAAAAATAAAATTTAATGCTCTTTTATAAGAGGTGATGAGCTAGAATGTAGACTCATCCACCTCTGCAATTTAGGGGAGTCCCACCGTTCAGCCAATGCGTTCAGGATGCCGATAGAACTGCTCCGAAAGCGGTTCACTATTATTATTATCACTCGTCATTAGTACTCAGCCCCCCACCACGACAAGGTAGGGACCAGTCGGGGGGGAGGGTCTACTCACTAGTCCAACCAGATTAAGCTGAATTTCAGTTATTACATGGAGCGACTGCCATCTGACCTCGTCAACCCAGAAGGAAAACATTATTCTATGGTTAAACCATCCATATCATATGGACAGCGTAATAAGTAAATTAGTTTTGGGTTAGATTTCCATTCAGGACAAATCGCATGCTTAATGGAATAGTGGTTTAACTCAAAAAAGACGATTTTTGGGACATCATAAAAGAAGATCTTCTAAAAAATACTTGTCCTACTTGTAAGCGCATAAAATTGATACTGATTTATTAATTAGCATTTCTGCTTGTGTTTTAAACGTTATATTAACATTGATTCGATCTTAGTAAGAAATAGAAATACTGTATAAGTACGTAACTCAAACCTGACCTATCTATAAATGGGTCGATGTGTCTTTAAGCATGCGAAATGTCTATGTCTGGTCTGAGAAGCCGGTTTTACGTCAAACGTTTAACGCCTAGTAAGGCATCGTTTCTTTGAGCAAATTAAAAAAATCACCTTATAAGTTTCAATAGTCTTCAGGTACAGTTCCACTTCAAATTTGGGAAGGTAGACGACAGTCCTTTGAGCGCAAAAACTCACCAACATACTCATCAAACCCATTGTGTGAAACCAGGGCGTGATGGTGAGAGGCACGATTTTCACATCTACAGAGGTGGGTCTGAAAATACACAATTATATTTAAAGGCTATTATATTTATAATCTTAATTTATTTCTGTGTTATTATAACTAGCATAATTCTATTATTTTACGAGCAGAAATTGGGTTAGTAATTCAGTTAATTAAAGTGTTATCTAAGTAAACTTAATTACTTGTGTCTTAGGTATTCACAATAAATATTCGTTAGCGCTCATTTAACAAAATTTCTTACAAATAACAATGGAATGAGCTTACACAATTAAATTTATTTATATGCAATATTTAGCTTAATCTAGTTTGTAATTATAAAACATTTCTTACAAACATTATACCACGTTCTTTATTTATTTTTTTGGTATAAAAAGTGTATTAAAATTTGATTGCAAATATAATGATATTTCCTGTCGCTTAAGGTTTTTAAAGGAATCTCTTTTAATGTAATCATTATTTTCATACATACATACCATCACGCCAGTTTCCCCGAAGGGGTAGGCATAGGCATATTATACGCCCACACTTTGCCAATTATATAGTCCTACGTAGATAACGAGCATACATTTATAAGGCGCGGTGATGTGCATGGGTATAACAATCGACACGCTAACTTGCTGGGAGAATTTTACCAGACGCTCGACGAGGTCTGACAGACTCGCGCATATTATGGGACCGTCTGTGTACAATAAATTGCCTCGGGCCGTGTTGGCGGCTCCTAGCCTGCCCGCCTTCAAAGGGAGGTTAAAAAATTATCTTCTTGAGCAAACATTGTTCTATGACATTAATGACTTTATGAAGTAATGACATTTTGTTATATTTAATTTTTATAATTATTGACTGTTTATTTTTATTAATTGCATTTATATTTCTTGATTTATTTTTATTGACATTTTTTTATTTTGACATTATTAATTCCTCATGACATTGTAATTTAATTTAATTTTAATAATTCCAATAATTATTTATGTTTTCTTTTTTATGACGTTTAATGTTGTATTACCAATAAATGAGTATTATATGAGTATAGGTGGAGAGCCTATTGCCGCTTACCGGGTAGGTACTGTAACGTTCGCAAGAGCCTCGTCCGTTGATCTGCAGGTGAGGTTGGCTTGGGCTTCTTAGGCCTTGATAGGATCCCTATACACAATCATCATCACCATTTTTATCCGCACTTTTGATGCGCATAATTATTATACATGGCTGCAGATCTAGATTTTGTTTGTTTCACATAATTGTAATTATTCAAAATTGCCAGTTTCTACATATGCGTTACTAAACCATTGTCGCTAAAGTATTTATATTATTTTATTTTTATATGTCATTTGTTCTTATAAAGGTGCGAAGTAATACTACATGAATGGGTGTCCACGGAAGATCAGCGTCGTGACATCTTATGGTGTCCGACAGTGTGCTGAGGGAACACCTATTCAGTACACATACTGAAAAGTATATTTATGTTTATGTTTTGACGTCCGATATGGCGTGGAGGTCAGTATACCTGCACTTCACTTCAGAGGTCGTGGGTTCGATTCCCACACAGGACAAATCTTAGTGCGTATAAATATGAATATTTGTTCTGGTCTGGGTGTTTTCCTATGTATATTAAGTATGTGTTTACAAAATAAAAGGTATTTAAGTATGCTTATCCGTTATTTAGTATCCATAACACAAGTTCTTAATGATACTTATCTTGGAACTAAATAATTGGTGTGATTGTAAGAGAATATTTATTTATTTACTTCTAACACAAGTTCTTAATGATACCTATCTTGGAACTAAATAATTGGTGTGATTGTAAGAGAATATTTATTTATTTACTTATAAATAACACAAGTTCTTAATGATACTTATCTTGGAACTAAATAATTGAAATGAAATGAAATAAAATTTTATTTAGACATAAGACACATAAACATAAACAAAAAACAGTATTCAAATCAGTAAACAATTTTTACACAGTTTACATATAGTATGCCTAAAAAGGACTCCACTCAGCATGTGCTGCAGTGGAGGGCCACAACAGCGCTGGTCTTCCGTGGAGACCTTGGAGTAAGTGTTTGAGTCTTTGATATGTTATAGTTGACTGGACCGGGATGTTAGTATAGTTGAAACCACTGTCACAGTATAGTTAAGTTTATTATAAGTTGTTTACAGGTTGGAGGTATGTTAGGAACTAAAATATAATGAATGAAATAAAAGTCACTACTGCCGCGCGCCGAACAAGGTCGCGTGGTCAGCATTAAAATTATTGTACGTAATCCGTACATGCTCCCTAGGGAAATATAGTTACTAAAAGTCACAAAATCATAATAATATAAACTGTTGGTTACATTAAGTATTTAAATATCATTAAAGCTAAATATAAAAAATAAACTAGTCTAAAATAGAAAGTAAAATTATTAATCGAATCGAAATTTTGTGTCCGCGTCCGGTTGAGCCTGTGGGGGGGCGACGCTCATCTCCTGCAGCTCGATGTCCGCGTGGTGGTTTGCGACTCCTTGTTGGGCGGAAGGGTTGGTGACTCTCGATGATCTCCATCGTCGAATGATACAGTAGAAGACACCCGCGGCAGCTCCTCCCCAGACAATAAAAGAAACTATGTAGTGGTACATGTCATGAGGAGATAAGTCTTGTCTATAAGGAACTTCACGTAGTTTCTGGCTTTCTAAGCTCTGGCTTATTTTTAAATAATCTTCACTATTATTAAGTTTTTTGATGTTGATGTGTAGTTGTGCGTTATGCCATGTGACGTTTACCATCTTGTTGATAGAGGAATCGATGGTAGGGACTTCAATATCAGCCGTAAGATTATACTCGCTCCCAAAGTGATTGTACGCGTAAATAGTAGCGTCTTCTTCCTGTATGATGCATTCCTCCCGTAGTACGATAAGTCCAGTGCCTGTTATCGCGGCAGACGTAACCTGATCTCCACATATTATTCGTAACAGGTGTTTGTCGCAACAAGTGAATAACCAAACGTTGGCCTTGTGTAGTTTGACCCATATATCTCTGCACGCTATCTCATTCATAACACAAGATAATGCTTTTTGCTGATTGAACATTTTTAGCTCACATGGTGCATTCTGATTATGTAATTTGTAGACAGGTTGTAGCAAGTTACATAAATATTTATCTTTCCCATAGGGCGTACATTTTTGCATCTCGTTTTCTTGAATATTTATATACGAATTCTTTTCGAAGTTAATAGCGATAAAGGTTGTAGAAGTTTCTAAAATGTGCCATAGATTTTGCTCTTTGAATGGGATCGGTATCACTCTGTAGTTAATATATTCTTCGTTGCTTATTAGAGGGATATGCAGCTCAAATAAGAAATAGTTTTCAGTTAATCTTGCTTTTACATAAAGGAGTCTAAATAACTCTGCCATATCCTGTTGCATGTTTTTGATAGGTAAAGACAAGCCCGGAGGTAGCCTTCCAGATATAATCCTTAGTTGCTGTATCAGCTGTTCCGTAGAGAATAGGTGCATATCTAAATGCCCATTATATATACCGGCTAGAGCATTCAGCAACATCTCTTGAACTCTTTGCAAGATAGTTATAATCATGCTGCCTGCAAGGGCCATGGCGTTGACAGCGTTCATCGGGATAACTAATTTCAGCTTGTTTTCGGCTTGTTGAAGGCTTGACGCTGTCTGATCCATATAGTCGCGCATAAGTTTGAACTGACTATTTATAAAATGTTCATTTTTCTTCACTAAGTTATTTTCAGCTTCAATAATCAGAGATTTGATTTGATTTTTCATTAACTGTAATAGGTAGTTGTCGTTTGATCTAAGGCTGGCGATATCTTTTTCGTACTTTATGGCACTCTCTTCGTCTAATACTCCGAATAAAGTTTTAGCTAAGCTTCCAATACCATTGAAGTATCCTCTTTTACGTCTTTAGATTCGCTAGGGCAGTGATAAGTATTAATATATCTTTTTGAAGGTTAGGTCCAGTGAACATAAGGTCGTTCAAACTAGTTTTATTGCTGGTTTTCTGGGAGGCGTTAAAGACGACACGCAGTTTGGTAGTAGTTGATTCTTCCCTTATGACCCCGTGATGAGGTAAGTAAGCTTGAATTTTAGTTTCAGTTGTAGTATTAGGCTTCATATGTCCCAATTCCAGGTATTCATTCATAAAAAGCTTGTATTGAGATGCGAAATGTTGTTGTTTTTGCATTTTTCTTTCAAGCTGATAAAATTGAGATAATGCAGGACGTTTAGAATCGCCTAAGTTCTTCTCAAAATCTAATTTCATGGGCATTTTAACGACGTATTTGCCGTCACTTCCCCGTTTAGTTGTGTCAGCATAGTATTTCTCGCAGTATTCCTGTTGTGTTAGTTCACATTTCTCGTTATTCATTTGTATATCCTCGGTTTCCCAAAATGCAGCTATATTTTCAAGTTCATTCAATGTGATGAAGCAGTTAAACGTTCTGACATTTCCACACAGGATCCATCCGAGTTTTGTTTGCTGTGCAATTGGTAGATTTCTTTCACACTTCATTACACCGCTGTGTTACGTGGCGCTGTACTTCAGCCAGCACGACTGGCTCGCTCACCCCAAGGACGTCGAGAGGCTGCAGAAGGAGCTCCCGAACGTGGTAGACACGTACCAGATCCCCGCAGACTACTTCAGCCACATGGACTTCCAGTTCGCCGAGACGGCCCCCGAACTGGTCTACGACAGACTTATTGAATCCATTAAGAACAACACTTACTAGTGATCTATTCCCAGAAGAACATTTTAGTTTTATATTTATGTACAAATAATTTAATATGTATTTTATATAAGTGTATCACTCATTAATTAAACATAAATGTATTTTTTTATATAGAAGTGTAATAAATCCGTCCAAAAAATCAAAAAACTTAATAATAGTGAAGATTATTTAAAAATAAGCCAGAGCTTAGAAAGCCAGAAACTACGTGAAGTTCCTTATAGACAAGACTTATCTCCTCATGACGTGTACCACTACATAGTTTCTTTTATTGTCTGGGGAGGAGCTGCCGCGGGTGTCTTCTACTGTATCATTCGACGATGGAGATCATCGAGAGTCACCAACCCTTCCGCCCAACAAGGAGTCGCAAACCACCACGCGGACATCGAGCTGCAGGAGATGAGCGTCGCCCCCCCACAGGCTCTACCATCGCGTGGGAAGTCAGTAAAGACCAACGCCTAACGGAAATACTTATCCATCAATAACTTTCCATTAACTAACTATGTCGACTGATGTTCAACAACTTATCAACCGTCAAAAAGACAGCTTCGTCAAGATCAAGCAACTTTGCACAAACTTTAAAAAAGACAGTGCTTCAAGAAAGTCTTTGGAATACTTAGAAAAAAGACTCAATGCATTGAAATCTCAGTGGCAGGAGTTTGAAATAAATCATCAAATATTACTTAAAGTGGAAGATAAAAATTTTGAATATTTTATTGATAGCGTGTATTAATCGAATCGAAATGGTGTGTCCGCGTCCGGTAGAGCCTGCGGGGGGGCGACGCTCATCTTCGCAGCTCGATGTCCGCGTGGTGGTTTGTGACTCCTTGTTGGGCGGAAGGGTTGGTGACTCTCGATGATCTCCATCGTCGAATGATACAGTAGAAGACACCCACATTATAATTAATATAATTATTTATTATTTATTTATGTATTATAGATTTTGTATTCTAGTTAGTTCATTTATTTATTTTTTTCATTTTGGTATGTATGTGATAATGACTAAATTTATTTTCTTTTTATCTTTTGATGATGTCTTTAGCGATTTATTGAGCCAAACTTGAAAACAATTACTGAAATATTTGTAATACATACATCGAACAACAAGATGGCGTGAAAGTCACTATACCTGCACTCGTCCCTGATGTCATAGGTTCTTTTATTTCGACAAAGTAAATTGATATAAAGTATACTCACAGACAGCACAGCGCCAGTACATTCATATGGGTCAGCATAACACCTTTCGGCAATCCCGTGGTTCCAGACGAGTATAATATAAATGCGGTATCAGACTGTCCGTCCACTTCAACTGCTTCAAAGTCTTTTGGGTCAACATCTCTTATTAAACGATTGTGCACATGATATTCTCCATCGTTTTTATTAGATATAGGAGTAACAAGATCTCTGTACAATAAAGTGTCATTATTTCTCATATCGCCAAAGAGGATTATTTTCTCGATGTGTTTTAGGGATTGTAAAATGTTTCCAATTTGCTTGTACACGGCGGGTGAGCAGAATATGAATTTTGGTTTCGATAACTTCATTACGTGACGGATTTCTCCTGAAAAATATGAAAACAAAGATGAATATAGTCTGTTTATTTAAACTTTATCGTACAAATAAAAATTGTACAAACGGCGAACTGGTCTGCTCATGTCTACTATATTTATCTGTAGTTATGTTAATATTGCCAAAAAGAGTTATTTCTTCTTTTCTTTTAAATATTGTGACTGCAGAACACAAATTTTATTTGTTTTTATAGTAAGCACTTTTATTGTAACTTGCATGAGAAAAAACGAACTTTGATGATTTTCTTGCCCGTTCTTTTACGATCAAGCTCTCGCCCGCAGTGAATGGGTTTATAAGTATGACTTTCATAATAGCTACATTGAACCAAACTTAAATAAATGATTTCTGATCTAGATTTGATAAGAACCTACATAATGCACCTATACACAAAAAAAATTATAATGCACTAATAAAACTTTGGTGCCTTAAGAAGTAATATGCGTAATTATCGCTTGCTCCCTGTCTCCGAAACCACGTTAAGCCGGTGGTCCCGGCTGCCATGAATATCTATATATACATTCACGCCTGTTTCCCGGAAGGGGTAGGCAGAGGCATACACCCCGCCCACACTTCGCCAATTATATAGTTGGTCCCACGTAATGGACGAGCCTATTGCCGCTTTCTGGGAACTGTTATGTTCGCCAGAGCCTCGTCCGTTAATCGGCAGGTGCACCACTTGCAGATAAGTTTGGCTTGGGCTCCTTAGGTTTTGGTAGGATCCCTATACACCTATATGAACATCTATGGCAGTCGTTATTAGAAAGTCAGTTCCTTCTAACATCCTGACAGCTGGTTTAAGCAGAGAATGATGTTTCCCTCTGGGTTGCGGAAATTTCTACAAATTCACTAAACCAGTGAGCAGATCCCAGGTCCTAAGCGTAAACGTATGTCATAAACGGGATAATGTATGAATGTTGATGATGTGTCGACTGTACTGTTTAACTTACAACAATAATTACGATTATCGGCGCAAACAAAAGGCTGTCATAGAGAAAAGGAAGACAGATCTGAGGGCCTACTCTAATTCATCGATAACGAAACGTTATACCTATCTCTGTCACTCCCTGGGTATATCATTATCGAGTGAAAGGGAAGGGTATAATGAAGTTTCATTTGTGTGTATTTATCTACTTAATGCACCTTTCATACTATATGGGCCGAATTAGCAAAAAAAACATGATTTTTGGGCCCTTATAATTCACAAATTCGATCATAACTAAGTATTTTTTTTTAGATCTACCTCTATAGTAGTAAAGCTGTGATATTTCTTGTGTGTGTGTGTGTGTATGTGTGTGTGTGTGTGTGTGTGCGTGTGTTTGTGTACTTATTTGTTGTAAGTAATATCATATTTCATCATCTCAGCCATACGTATTCCAATGCTGAACAAAGACCTCCCCAATAGATTTCTACATTGAGCTATCCTGAATCGCCTGCATTTACCGGCTTTCTGCCGCCTTGATCAGATCATCGGTTCTTCGCGTGGTCTTCTACTACGTTTGCCGGTTCGTGGTCGCCATTGAAGAACCTTAACGCCCTATCGGTCGTCGGTTCTTCGAACTATATACCCCGGCGCCTGCCACTTCAGCTTGCAAAATCGCCTCGCTATGTCGGTCACTCCAGTTCTCCAACGAATTTCCTCATTTCTGATTCGATCACGTAGGGACACTCCGAGCATAGCTCTCTCCATTCACGCCGAGCGACTTTGAGCTTTCTTATGAGGCCTATAGCCTATAAAGTCTATAAAGTGGTAGGTTATTACCTTCTACATATCCCGGGTTGATAGGAGTCAGAACAGCCCCAACGCAAGCAGTTGCCAATACCACCCCGAAGTACTCCGCCCTGTTCTCTGAACAAATCGCCACTGTCTCTCCCTTTCTCAGGCCTAGATGAGAGAAGGAGATAGCAAGATTCATGGCCTCCTGAGCTAGCTGGCCGTAGGTGCTCTCCTCTTTTGTAGCTCCATTTATCTGGAAAAGTATTTAAACACACATATAATCACGCCTGTTTCTCTATGCTTGAAATTAAAACTTTGGAGTTGGGTGGCGCAGTGTAAAATGTCCAGGAAACCCATAGTCAAGAACCGCCATTAAAAAATCAACTTTACCATTACTATCTCGAATTGTCTAGTAGTTTTGTTAAACAGCGCAATCTATAATCTGCCAACGACATGAACATGAACGACATGAAAATATTTTTCTAATATACATAATTTGTTTAGGACATCTTGGTGGGAAAGTACACCGTCATGTCTGTAGTTTTTTTTTATTTTCTAAAATTTGTGATATTTCGAACGTTAATGAGTAATAACGGTTGAATTATTAACCGTTAAGTGTTTGTGAACGTACATGAGTGTTGCTAAATGAAACAAAACAGTGCAACATCACTTTTCAAATTCTCTCAAGAAGTCCACGTGAGATCTCAGTATAGACCCAAATCTTTACTGAGGACTCAAGGGGTTTATGGGGAGGGCATCTCATTTATCATCTTTATCGCCGCTCATTCTCATTTACTATAATTTAGATGTTATTAATATATCTCTTACTTGACACTGGCTAAATGTGCAAACCGCACGAAGCCATTATATAAAAGAAAAATAAAATTGTTTAGACATTTTGTAAAACGGCGCATTCTACAATCTGCTTGTGCGATTTAAATCAAAAAAATCCTCGCTGCTGAAGTCGTGCGCGACTGACCATTATAATAATAATATAGCCCTTTATTTAGATCTCCTAACTAATTACAATACATATAAATTTTTAACTTGAAACTAACTACATCTACATACATAATGTCACGCCTCTTTCCCGTAGGGGTAGGCAGAGATCACATCCTTCCACTTGCTACGATCCTGGCACACACTTTTAGCTTTATTTACACTCATTAACCTCCTCATATACGCCCGTCGGTTTAGGGTAATTTTGACCTGCCCTTTCTCTAAAATTTAAAACTAACTGACTCAAATATATTAGACTTTTTAAACTAATATCTGTTCCTTGGTTATTGTCGCTAGATCTGTTTGCCACTCGGCAAAGACCTTTTTTATTTTTTTGTTTTACGTCGGTAACAAAATGCATTTACGCACTGTCTTCCGGCCAAAGGGGGACCGAAAGGGGGTGTGGGACTCACCACCGACAGACACGACTGCCAGCGGTAATACCCACTAAAAATCGTCCGATGCCCGCCGCTTGTTGAGTAAGAGGCGGAGGCAGAACAGGCAACAGGCAGCAGAACAGGCAACCCAGGTACTGGCCGTACCTGGGTTGCAGCTTCTGACACCCCGCCTGCGGCCAACGTCCCCCAGACCAAAACCGGGAGGACCTCCTCAGAGAGGCGCAGTGGACGCGCCCCTCCTACCTCCACGTGCGGCCATAGCGTATGTGGCTGACTTCCCGGAGGGTCCATGGTTAGACAGCAGGGGCCCCCTGCCCCCACTGCCTAGACCCTCCTGGCGCTGCTGAGCGGGCCCTCTTGGCCCGTCCGCTGCGCCCACCACAGGTCCTCTTAGTTTCCCCCCGGTAGTCAGTACTAAGGGCACCCAGAGTCGTCGGTCTCTGGATGTTACCTTTTCCCGGCCTCCTGGAGGTACTCAGCCCCCCCACCACGCCAAGTTGGAGACCTGTTCGGGGGGGACTCGGCAAAGACCTTCTCCAACCTTGTCCGCACCACTCTGTTCCACATAACTTCAGCCACTTGTCTTATGTCATTACCTGAATCATTAACTGTGATTTTGTATTAATTTATACATACATTCACGCCTGTTTCCCCGAAGGGGTAGGCAGAGACATACTATACGCCCACACTTCGCCAATTATATAGTCCCACGTAATAGGTTGCGAACGTCCCACTACGGAGCACGAGATTCCTCTCACATACCAAGGTGCGAGGGTATTGGATCATACTCCACCACGCGGACTCAGTGCGGATTGGCAAAGGCAGATGTATGGCGTCCTGCTGTTTGATTTTTTTAAGCCGCCCAATTAGGCCTCTAACATGGCTTAAGGACTATCACATTTAGTGATAACCAGTACCAACGGCTTAACGTGCCTTCTGAAGCACGGAAGCGCTCGATATCAAATGCCACACAAACGGTCACCCATCCAAGGACTGACCTCTGTAAACTCTGCTTTACTTCGGTGATCGTTTTCGACCACCGAGGACCGCGGAGCTACGAGATCCACATCTCACCGATCCGCAGAATACCAGCGTCGTGACAATCTTTGTTGCGACATTATGCTGAGCCTAATGCCTCCAAAAAGCCTCCGTTTTTAGAACTATTTAAGATGTAGGATGCTGTTAGTTTTCATATACAAAATAAACGTTTTTATTATTATAATTACGTAAAAACATTTGTCTTACTAATTTAAATATTTATATAACTAATACTAAATTAATAGGAAGAGCGCCGATAGCCCAGTGGCGAGACCCCTTGCCTTCAAATTCAGAGGGTCTCGGGTTCAAACCCAGGTGGCGCGCGCACCTATGACTTTTTGAAGTTATGTGCGTAATTATCGCCTGCTCCGTGCCTCGGAAAGCACGTTAAGCCGTTGGTCCCGGCTGTCATGAACATCTATGGCAGTCGTTATTAGGAAGTCAGTGCCTTCTAACAGACTGACAGCTGGTTTAACCATAGAACGATTACCTCTGGGTTCACGGCAGTCGCTCCGTAATAAATGAAATTCAGTCAAATCTGGTTGATCCAGTGAGCAGACCCTCCCCCCCGACTGGTCTCCACCTTGTCGTGGTGGGGGGGCTGAATACCTCCCGGTAGGGCGCAGGAGGCGCTAAGGAAAAGGTTACACCCAGAGATTGGCGACTCTGGGTGCCCTTAGTACTGACTACCGGGGGGGAAACTAAGAGGGACCTGTGGAGGGCGCAGTGGGCGGGCCAGGAGGGCCCGTCAAGCAGCGCCAGGAGGGTCTTAGGCAGCGGGGGCAGGGGGCCCCTGCTTTCTAATCATGGACCCTCCGAGAAGTCGGCTACACACGCTATGGTCGCACAAGGAGGTAGGAGGGGCGCGTCCATTGCGTCTCTCTGAGGAGATCCTCCCGGTTTTGGTCCGGGGGACGTTGGCCGCAGGCGGGGTGTTAGAAGCTGCAACACAGGTACTGGCCCCTGCCTCTCTCTCAACAAGCGGCGGGCGTCGTCGGAAGATTTTTAGTGGGTATTACTGCTGGCGGTCGTGTCTGCCGGTGGTGAGTCCCACACACCTCTCTCGGTCCCCCTTTGGCCGGAAGACAGTGCGTAAATGCATTTTGTTAGCAGACCCTGGGCCCTAAGCTTAAGTCTAGGGCAACCGGGATAAAGCTAGGATATGATGATAATAATAACTCATAAGAAGCGAGAGGTTCACGAAACTGAAGTCACACAATCTCGGCATACACATTGACAACAAACTTATTTGAAAGACAAGCATTGATAATGTTTGTAGTAGAATAAGCCAAATTACGTACGCATTATTTATGTTAGATAATATTGTAAACATCGGCGGTGATTAGGCGTATTATTATCATGTCGAACCATTAATAAGATATGGTATCATGTTCTGGGGCAATTTTACTGATAATTTATTTATTTATTTGGAAAAACAAACAATAACACTATAATGTAATATATAAATCACACACTTACGGTTACTTTACGTTGTAACCAATAGCGTTATTTACAAAATAATTATTATAACTGTGCATTAACAAAGAAAAATAACTGAAGCGTCATGTCTGCAGTTTTGTTTTATTTTCTAAAATTTGTGATATTTCTAATATTAATGTGTAATAACGGTGGATTATTAACTGTTAAGTGTTTGTGAATATACATGAGTGTTGGTAAATCAAAAATAGCAGTGCAACATCACTTTTCAAATTCTCTCAAGGAGTCCATGTGAGATCTCAGTATAGTCCCACATCTTTACTGAGGACTTAAGGGGCTTAGGGGAGGGTATCTTTATCATCACTCATTCTCATTTACTATGAATTATTTATTATTATTTTATCACTTACTTTACACTGGCTAGATGTGCTAGACGCACGAAGCCATTATTTAAAAGAAAAAAAAAATTACTTTGCACATCGATGCCGTCGATAGAATATGCAGAACAATAATTTTTTTAACAACAAATGTATTCATACAATTTTTTAGCAAATAAAGATTTAATATTATTATTACTGACACAGATCGTCTAGTCGATTTGTAAAATGGCGCATTCTTCAATATGCCAACGACATTTATAATGAACAATATTTTTTTACTAGTATTTCCACACTTTGTATTCTGCAATATGCCTAAAACTTAAGCAGCACATTTTTTCCGCGCTATTTATAGGCTGCACGCTATATGCACGATACAACACAATCTACCTGAGTAATGACCTAAGGACCTAAGACAAGATTGTTAACAAAACTCGCTTACCAAAGCCACTTTATGTGAACTGTTTATCATTCTTTTTAACAGGTATTCTCCTACTTGCAATCTACAAGGTACCACCACCTCCCGAGATCCGTAAACGTAAAGTTTATTTTTTAACATTTTCAATAATTCACTTCGAAATCAACTGTATGAAAACAAGTCTGCACACCGCAAGGGCATTGGAAATACTGATTCAATTATCTATTGCAGTGAAATTAATTTACACTTTGTATTATAACTGTATGTTGTTACCGAGTTAGAATCTTGATTTGACTGATAAGTACGAAGTTATCAATATGTAAACTCATTTAGATTACCTATAACAAGTCTTTTGAAGGTAAGATTTAAGATTTCAAATTATTTATTAGAAGTTCTATATCCCTGATGTAATTGGGGATATGTTTAATTAAATATATTCATCGCCAGTTATCAATCTCTTCAAAAACGGCTCGGTTTCATTACGTCTCAATAATGAATCGCAAATGAGTACACGGTTCATTAAGTTTCTTTGAGTGAGCTCGTGTGGCACCCAAATATCGAGCTTTTTTGTATAACCAGCTTTCTTCAAATGGGTCAAAACTGTTTTGTGGTCAATTCCCAGTTCTTCAGCTACATCGTAACTACTAATATGCCGATCTTGCTCCACTCTTTCAAAAATGGCGTCCATTTTATTCGTAACAGGGCGACCAGAGCGAGGTGCATCTTTAACATCAAAATTTCCGGACTGAAAACGTTTGAACCAAATTTGTGCTACTCTTACTGACACTGCATCAGGTCCATAAACATCACAAATTTTTTTCACTGCTTGAGTTGCATTTTTGCCTTTTTTATAATAAAATTTTAAAATGTATCGAATTTCTTCATTAGATTCACTCATTTTTACGGAGAGAAAAACAAATGAAAAATAGCGGGAAACAACTTTTTTTTATTTCTTTCTTTTCTTTATAATGGAACCTTTTTAATGTTACCAAAACCAGCCAGACACAAATAGTACAGTCAAAAAAATTTTATAATAAGTTTATACCTACGTTATGCGAAAAGACTTTTTCCCCGACCTAATACATAGGTATGTATTTTATTTTACTTACACATCTCTGCAGCAGTATTATTATTATAATATAATCGTTAGAGCAAACAAAATGCTTTTACGCACGGCCAAAGGGGGAACGAAAAGGGAGTGTGTAGCTCACTGCGGCAGACGCAACTGCCAGCAGTAATACCCACTAAAAATCTTCCGACGACGCCCGCCGCTTGTTAAGAAAAACACGGACCCCAGTACCTGTGTTGCAGCGTCTGACAGCCAACGTCCTCTGGACCAAAACCAGGAGGGCCTCCTCAGAGAGGCGTAGTGGACGCGCCCCCCCTACCTCCTTGTTCGACCATAGCGTCCTCTTAGTCCCCCCCCCCATAGTCAGTACTAAGGGCACCATGTCGCCAACCTCTGAGTGTTACCTTCACAAGGGACTGTTTACTGGTTTAACCAGATTTGACTGAATTTCAGTTATTACATGGAGCGACTGCCGTCTGACCTCCGCTACCCAGAGGGAAACATCATTCTATGATTACACCAGCTGTCATGTATGTTAGAAGGCCCTGACTTCCTAATAACGACTGCCATAGATGTTCATGACAGCCGGTACTAACGGGTTTTACGTGCTTTCCGAGGCACAGAGCAAGCGATAATTACGCACATAATTTCGAAGTCATAGGTGCACCTAAACGGTTTGAACCAGAGACCCTCTGAATTTAATGGCTAGGGGATATCGACCCTCACCACTGAGCCATCGCCGCTCAAGTGGTACAGAACGTATGTGAATGAAGAAAGTTTTTTAGTACGAATTTGTACCTTCAGGAAATTTCCAGTTTAAACTACTATCAATATTTGTTTCCCATAGAGATGTTTAGTCAGCTATGTAAACATTTTTTTTTTTTTGTTGTTTTAAATAATGGCTTCGTGTGTTTAGCACATTTAGCCAGTGTCAAGTAAAAGATATTTAATAGATAATTTATAAATTATAGTAAATGAGAATGAGTGGTGATTATAAATCGTAAATGAGATGCCCTTCCCCTAAGCCCATTAAGTCCTCAGTAAAGATGTAGGACTATACTGAGATCTCAAATCGACTTCTTGAGAGTATTTGAAAAGTAATGTTGCACTGTTTTGTTTCATTTACCAACACTCATGCACGTTCACAAACACTTAACGGTTATTAATCCACCGTTATTACATTACATTACTGTTAGAAATATCACAAATTTTTATTTCTTATTTCTTTGGCAGTATAGTATATAACATTTGAAGATTATATGAAATATTCAAATGTATATAATTATGACGATCGATATGGCGTGGTGGCGAGTATACTCGCACTCCGCTTCTGAGGTCGTGGGTTCGATTCCCACACAGGACAAATCTTCGGGTACACAAACATGAATATATGTTTTGATCTAAGTGTTTTCATATGTATTTTAAAGCATTAATGTATGTTAATAATACTTATCTTGGAACTAAATAATTGTCATACATAATATATTATTCAACCACATTTCGCTTACCGGGAACCCACATGTTTGCCAGATCCTTGTCCGTTGATCAGCAGGTGCACCACTTGCAGGTGAGGTTGGCTTGGACTCCTAAGATCTTGGTAGGATCCCTATACACCTATATTATTTATATTAAAATTTATTTATAGGAAGAATTTCATCTGTGCCCTGCCGAACTTAATTTTTGGTAACATTTACCTAAATAATTTAATTACAAACTTCATTTGTCTGCAAAGCTATACAATGCAATATAACATTATTAATATTCATGTTCTAAGTTATTCATATTAG
Source organism: Musotima nitidalis (assembly GCA_949126915.1). Lineage (NCBI taxonomy): Eukaryota > Metazoa > Arthropoda > Insecta > Lepidoptera > Crambidae > Musotima > Musotima nitidalis. The sequence goes on from OX421441.1 coordinate 5,288,316, forward strand.
AATAGCCTGTATGAAGCGGCAGTTTAATCCCAAGCATATTTTAATCTGCCATATAGTAGTCTTTTTAAATAAAAGTGTTAAAAGACATTCCGATTGTTCTTAAAAGTAATAATACGCATCATTCATTCTATTTCTCTTTCTTTTAGTTAGTAAACGAATCTATATAAATAAATATAAATCTATTTCTGACACTTACACCAATTATTTAGTTCCAAGATAAGTATCATTAAGAACTTGTGGTATGCATACTAAATAACGGATAAAGATACATAAATACCTTTTTTTTTTATAAATACATACTTAATATCGCACTCCGAAAACACCCAGACCAGAACAAATATTCATATTTATACTCACAAAGATTTGTCCTGTGCGGGAATCGAACCCACGACCTCAGGAGTGGAATGCGGGTATACTCGCCACCACGCCATATCGGTCGTCAAACATGATCCTGATAATATGATAAAATATGATCCTGTTGATCTTTAAGACAGTATAGTATATTTTATTTTACTCCATAAAGTTTATGACGAATTATAATCTTATCTTATCTTTAGACGTATAAAGTCCACTGCTGAACATAAGCTTTCCAATAGATTACATTCTATTGGAGATATTTGCCCATAATCACCACGCTGGGTAGGCGGGTTCCAGCAGTTCCAGCCAGTACGCAGGATGACGCTGTTGCCCATCATCCGGTTGGATTTCTCTTCGTCGACTCCCGTGAGATGAGAGGGGATGGCACTAGGCCGGTACCACACGACACATGCGATTATTAGTACAAATAAAACACAAAGTACAATAGTGTAATATTGTTATATTTATTTATCATATATATAGCGCGATCATGCTAAGTAGCTGTAGGTATCCTTCTCTCCCTCTGTACGCTCCAAATACTCCTTCTCTATGAGAATGTCGATGCATTTCTGTAAACAAGAATATTGAAATATAAATCGGACCAAAACATAATTTTGTAAGGTAAAGTTTTGGCCAATGAAAAGGGATACAAAAGGTCATTCACCTTAAACAATACTATGGAACAAAAAATCTAATATATATGGGTAATATTCACAATTTAAGAATTTCGTTTATTTATTTTTTTTGCATTTACAATGCAATATACAAGGGTCATGTTCAATGGACTATAATTTTTAAGTTTTGCAATTTAGAGAAATGATTTTAATATCATTTTGTAACTTATTGATTCAGGCGTTACTTTGCGGAAATCCATTGTAAGCAAGTGATGGATTAAAAATATCTTTGTAACAATTCCCGCGCTACTATAATTTCCCGAAGAATCAAGAAACTATTCAACACGACACGTGTTTCGCCCTTACACAGGGCATCTTCAGGTAAGATAGGAGCCTCAGAACAACGATGTCTTCACGACCAACGCTGAAACGAGAGTGAGTTACTCACTCTCATCATTTTGTAGATAATATCCTTGTTTATTAGTTTTTATGGTATGTTAGAATAATTGTAAAATTTTTTTTTTTTTTATTGCTTAAAACAATATAAAAGTTAAAAACCACACGTAGATCTCTTTTAAAATGCGGTAACATTACTTTACTAACACATTTTTTTTAAATGTCAGTACCCTTATATCTAGAGAAATCAATATTTTATAAGAAAGATGTACCGAAAAGAAAAAAAAATAAAATGGCGGCTATTCCAAGATCATGGGGGCTGACAACCCTTAGGGTGTTTTTGCCGATAATATTAGGTAAATTAAAAAAAAAGGTACATTTGACGTTTCTAAATTATCGTTAGCCCATCACCAAACACACTGTTTAGTTATGAAATATCTCGTAACAAAATTCAAATTCAAATCGAACACGGCACGTCTTGTCAACTTAAAACTGCAAGTCCACTACTTTTTGTAGCTCACAAAATCGCAACTACTGTTTTGGCGACTTTTCTAAGCGATTTTGTGAGCGACTCGACGCATCCGTGCGTCACTCTGTCGCTTGCTACCGTATGAAGTGCACGTCAAGAGCTAGAGTACGCGTCCGTCTGTCGCTGAGCAGTGTGCATTGCTAGGTACATTTTCGAACGTTCCATTTTTAACCCCCGACGAAAAACTGACAGAGGAAATTTAGACAAGTGAATAGCGCGCGGTAATTCCCCTAATCGGTTCTAAAGCTAGTGCCTAAACGGATGCATCATTTGCGGGGATCCACAAAAATACGATTCGTTTTCAAGCATAGACAATGTTGTGAGGGTTGCCATTCGTGTAAATAACTAGCAATGACGTTATCATAATGTAAACTCCCCCCCCCCACCCCCATGTCATCCAAAATAAGCAAAACTAAGACTTCCTTCACCCTGCCATCATTTTGGAAATGCTGTTTTAATGTCATTTCTTGCTGTACAATTTCAAAATATGTGACATCACACTAAGGAGGAGGGAGTCCCACAAGTGTGACCAGCTGTGACAAGGACGGAGGGGGGGTCAAAAGTTCACGAAATTCGTGTGACGTAGTTTATGGATGATCCCTTATACAAAATAGATCTTTATACTGCTTCCATGTGTTTCTTTCTATGTTGGAGTCAAGTCCTGGTGTAGTTGTAAACTATGAGTAATAATAATTCACCTTGATGACAGGGACGCGAGGCTTGAATCGCGAAGACAGTTGGTTCAGAACCTCCACGACCAGGTGCTGGTGCTTCAGGGTCTTGCGGGTCTTCATTATCCTCACTATAGCTGCCTGTGTTCACAAAAAAAAAGTATATTTATTTTTAAAAATTTATTTGTACATCCTAGTGGTTTTTTTCTTATTTTGTTAATTATGAGGTTTATATGTATGTATGATTTTTATATATTTTTATAGTTTCTTTTCTTTCCTTGGATCTGGAACTAAATTTATTCCCGTACTTAACTTAAATTACAACTGCTAGGGTTGGCTGGTGGAGATCTTTTCTGGAGATAAGTCCACCTTTGAACTTTTGTTTATAAATACTTTTTTTTTGTTATGTGATTATGGTTTTATGTGCAATAAAGGAATAATAATAATCTACGCCCGTTTCCCCTAAGGGGAAGGCAGGGGCATATTATACGACAATTATATATTTTTGGTCTGACGTAATAGGTGGCGAGCCTATTGCCTCTTACCGAGAGCTTTTGTGTTAGCTAAAGCCATAGAGATAAAAAGATAAACAAAAACAGGGTGTAAAAAGTCTCTGATGAGAGCTATGTTTTCTGCTTAGATTTGTGATCATGTTTTTCTTAACACATGTTTTATTATTTACTGGAAAAAACTATGTTATGTTCTTTATCAAAAAAATATGTTCTTTATTAAAGAAAATGGTTTTAAGCTATTGGACGAAATTTTTAGTGGAAAAAATTAGTCAAAAGTTTTTTTTTTTTAAACAATTTTTATGCCATAAGACGATTTTTTTACTATGAATAATCAACTCGTCCGCGGTATCCCGATCGGACCATTAAATAACCGATCCACGGCTTCAAATTCTAAGCTACCAGGTAAACATGCTATAAATGGTGCTAGATGCTATATATTAGAGATGAAACGGATAGCAGTTTGGACGGATACCGGATATTCGGCCGACCAAGTGGCCGGATAGCCGAATATCCGGCGGAACTTAGCCGGTTGCTTAGGCGTCGCAGGAGTCTTCAAGTAGCAGTTCATCTTCAACACTCAGAAATAAGTTTCTTTTATCTAGCTTTGTTTTCTTTTTTTAATCGGCCGGATGTCTATCCGGCCTAATTGTAGCTATCCGGTATTCGGCCGGGTAGTATTATGGCGGATACCAGATATTTACCGGATATCCGTTTCATCTTTATTTTATATACTATTCCTATGAACTCCAAAAAATATATCAAAAGAAAAAGAAGGATAATGAGTATTAAGCCGTTACCTGTATGAGCATCTTGCGGTCTTCTTCGATGTGCTTGTGAGTGGCTTCCTGTTCCACCTTCAGTTCCGTTTTCAGGGGAATATTTATATTCACGCGTAGCTTTTTGCTATAAAAGAAACATGATATGTGTTATAAAAAAATCTTTACATTAAAATGTTTTAAAAACAAGATTTTTTTTGCTTTTTTTGTGGCTACGCTATTGGTCCTATATTAAAAAGTTGAAATTAAATAATAAAACAACTCCTTACTAATAATTGAAGCGCGGAAGTAATACCGTATATCTTTTATGAATTTATGTAACTCTATTTATTTCTTATGCTTAGAGACAAATTAAATATTTTGCGAAAATTTAAATTAAGTAAAAAAATTTTAAAGTTTTATATTTTTTTATCAAAAAAATTATATTCTATAATAGACGAGTTTATTTTGGTGGGACAAATCAATTCATTATTTATCTGTCTTACTAATAGAGAAACGGCGATAGCCCAGTGGCGAGATCTATAGTCTCCAATCTCAGAGGGTATGGGGTTCAAAAAGGTGTATGGCGTCCTGCTGGGGGCCTACCGCCGAACTTGCTGGTAATCGAATGGATTCGGCAAAATCGATTTCGAATTGATTCTGTCGTACCACCGAACACATGGAACAATGGTACAAAGATTGACGTAATATTTGACAATCTCTGTGTTTTTTAAATTATATTACAAATTATTAATAATTAGGTAAAAATATCTCATCGAAACGCAAATAATAATCATTTAATTAATTAGTCGCTACTGTAGTCTGCCATGAATAATCTATAGCTTTCGGCAGATTCCTCGGTACGGATTGATGGACCTCAGAAAATTTATATCTAGATGAAATACCTAAAATTCATCGAGTTCAGCGGTAGGGCCCCCTGTAAGAATTTTCAAGCCGCCCAATTAGGCCTCTAATATATCTTAACGACTACCACATTTTGTGATAACCGGGACCAACGGCTTAACGTGCCTTCCGAAGCACGGAAGCGCTCGATATCAAATGTCACACAAACGGTCACCCATCCACGGACTGACCTCTGTAAACTCTGCTTTACTTTGGTGATTGTTTCAGAGCACCGTGGAGCTACAAGCGCTTCTTCGCTAAGGCACATACGGCCGCATAATTTTTAAAATGTTAATAGCAATTATGAAAACTTACTTTTTATAACCTATATAGAGTTCGACGACGGAAAATTCAGTGAGCTCGGACTCGTCGTCTTGGCAAACGAGGAGTTTCGCCTTCAGCAGGATTTGGAGGACCTGGTAAAAATTAATACTATTGTTAATATATTATAATCATTGACTGATAAATAAAGAAGAAGAATCTAAAGACATTTCTGGAATTTACAAATACCTGAAAGAGAGAGAGAGAGAGAGTGGGGGGAGAGAGAGAGAGAATATAGAGATACTTGGAGTAAGAAAGCCTCCTTGATCCTGTATTGCTCCAGCTGATAGATGGTCCAGGAAGTTAGAGAAGCACTGCCTTTTGGAAAGTGCTTGCTTGGAGTATATCATCATATCAGCTTTACAAAGTCCACTGCTGAACATTAGCCTCCCCAATAGATACATTTTATTAGGGGTTTTTGCCCATAATCACCACGCTGGGCAGGCAGGTAGGTGATCGCAGTTCCAACCAGTACGCAGAATGACGCTCCTGCCCATCATCCGGTAGTATTACCCTTCGTCGCCTCTTACGACTCCCTGTGAGATAAGAGAGAATTAAATAAATAAATAAATATAAATATTTTCTGACAATTACACCAATTATTTAGTTCCAAGATAAGTACCATTAAGAACTTGTGTTATGGATACTAAACAACGGATAAACATACTATAATATTTTTTTTTTGTAAATACATACTTAATATACATAGGAAAACACCAAGACCAGAACAAATTTTCATGTTCATGCACACAAATATTTGTCCTGTGTGGGAATCGAACCCACGACCTCTGGAGTGAAGTGTAGGTATACTGACCTCCACGCCATATCGGTCGTCAAATGGAGTGGGACTATTCTAGGCCGGTACCACACGGCATGAAGAGTGTACCTGGGACTAAATACTCACCTGCAGTAAGAAATCCCCTTTGATGCCGGTGTGCTGCTCCAGCTGCCGAATGGTCCAGGATGTGTTCTCGTTGTACTGGAGCAATACTGCCATTTGGAAGGTGCTGGCTTGGAGGGTGTACCTGGGAACACAGGATATATAAAGGTATAAGAATGTAATAGGTTGGGGAAAAAGTCTTTTCGTATTTTTGTATGAAAAGTCAAGACATTTTTTTCAAAGTTTATTTACATTTATTTACAATATATATGTACCGTTTTGTTGAATAACTATCTGCCATTTTGTGGGCAGAGACATTATCCCGTTACTGTAGAAACTTTGGGACTTCTGATCAAAAAAACGGGACAAATAGTTTTGGCAGTCCTCTCTTGAGGTCAACCTTACAGAACCTAAAGAATTCTGCAGAGACCGAAACAGGTGAAAATCTGAAGGCGCAAGGTCAGGGCTATATGGTGGATGCACTAGGACCTCCCAGTCGAACTCTCTTAATTTTTGCTGAGTGGCTAAAGATGTGTGTGGTCTAGCGTTATCGTGATGAAAGACCACACCCTTCCTGTTGATCAATTCCGGCCCTTTTCTCTCGACTGCTTCCTTTAATCTCATCAGTTGCTGGCAGTAAAGATCAGAATCGATGGTTTTGCCGGGCGGTAAAAGCTCATAATAAACAATGCCCTTCCAATCCCACCATACACACAGCATCACCTTATTTCGTGTTAGGCCAGGTTTGGCCACAGTTTGTGAAGCCTGGCCAACTTTCGACCACGACCTTTTTCGCACGTTCTTGTCGTACGTGATCCACTTTTCATCGCCAGTTATCAATCTCTTCAAAAACGGCTCGGTTTCATTACGTCTCAATAATGAATCGCAAATGAATACACGGTTCATTAAGTTTCTTTGAGTGAGCTCGTGTGGCACCCAAATATCGAGCTTTTTTGTATAACCAGCTTTCTTCAAATGGGTCAAAACTGTTTTGTGGTCAATTCCCAGTTCTTCAGCTACATCGTAACTACTAATATGCCGATCTTGCTCCACTCTTTCAAAAATGGCGTCCATTTTATTCGTAACAGGGCGACCAGAGCGAGGTGCATCTTTAACATCAAAATTTCCGGACTGAAAACGTTTGAACCAAATTTATGCTACTCTTACTGACACTGCATCAGGTCCATAAACATCACAAATTTTTTTCACTGCTTGAGTTGCATTTTTGCCTTTTTTATAATAAAATTTTAAAATGTATCGAATTTCTTCATTAGATTCACTCATTTTAACGGAGAGAAAAACAAATGAAAAATAGCGGGAAACAACTTTTTTTTATTTTTTTCTTTTCTTTATAATGGAACCTTTTTAATGTTACCAAAACCAGTCAGACACAAATAGTACAGTCAAAAAAAAAATTATAATAAGTTTATACCTACGTTATGCGAAAAGACTTTTTCCCCGACCTAATATAAAAACAAAATCGAAAAGTTCTTTATTTCATAAAATATTACATAGTATTTAAAAACAAAATGACATAAAAACGAAATATAACTACACCATAGTCACATAGCTTAGATTCACTTACATACAAAAAAAAAAAATATTAAATACAAGTGAATCTGAGTGCCAGTTTCTAGCCACCGCTCTGTGTGAAGAACTGACGAGAAACTCACAGGCTATGCTCTTTTAAGTTATATATTGGTTTGGTACTTGAATTATAAACAGTTCTTGTACAATAATACCAATGAATTAATTCCTAGATAAGTATCATTATTAACTTGTGCTATGGATTCAAATTTATTCTATCAAGTTCTATCAAGTTCTTTCAAGTTCTATCAAGTTCTATCAAGTTCTATCAAGTTCTATCACGTTCTATCAAGTTCTATCAAGTTCTATCAAGGTTTTAGTTAGCCAGGGGAACTGTTTCACAATATCTGAATTGATATGGCAATTATATCACATCGACTTGTGAAACTTTAAAGGGTAATGTTACACTGTTTTGTTTTATTTACCAACACTCAATTACGTTCACAAACACATAACGGTTAATAATCCACCCTTATTACACATTAATGTTTGAAATAACACAAATTTTAGAAAATAAAACAAAACTGCTGACATGACGCTTCAGTTATTTTTCTTTGTTAATGCACAGTTAAAATAATTATTTTGTAAATAACGCTATTGGTTACAACGTAAAGTAACCGTAAGTGTGTGATTTATATATTATAGTGTAAGTGTTTGTTGTTCCAAATAAATAAATAAATTATCAGTAAAATTACCCCAGAACATGGTACCATATCTGTGAACATGACGCTTAATTTTCCTGCCAAGAAGTAGTTATGCTTACTAGTTCGATATTAACTAGCTAATGATATGGGAGATAAGATACATATTTGTATCTACAAGCTTTTCTTCACATATTTCTGTGTTCAGCTTATGGCTGGCCCCTAATTAAACAATAACAAATAATAAATATTTTCTGACAATTACACCAACTATTTAGTTCCAAGATAAGTATCATTCAGAACTTGTGTTATAGATGTCACCGTAAGATTGTAAATAACGTTAAATTATAATCTATCCTGCGATATTGTAATCTGTCGAAAAATTGTGATCCAAAACAAAATGCTCACAATTTAACGCATTTTTTTTCGATAGATTTATAATCTATCCAAGACAAACCGTTAAATCACAATCTGTCGCGCGTTAAATTGTCAACTGTTTAAAGCCTGTCCATGATTGGCTGGTCTTGCCATCAAGACCAGCCAACCACTCTCTTATTTATTATTTAACTGCACTTCTTTAGGTTATCACAGGTCCGTTAACACTCCCTACAACTTATCATAATACAATGCGTTAATACGAATTCTGTTTGAAATCACCAAAACAGTGTTTGTTTACATTTCACAACAAATGAATTTGACTAATAACAACCGAAGATGGCGACGACGGGCGGCTGAGCGGGGAACATGAAGTTCAACCAATCAGAGCGCGAGGTGCGTTCTGTCGCATGCTATCGAAAAATAATGCGTTAAATTGTGAGCAGTTTGTTTCGGATCACAATTTTTCGACAGATTACAATATCGCGGGATAGATTATAATTTAACGTTTTTTACAATTTTACGGTGACATAGATACTAAGTAACTGATAAACATACATACTATTTTATTTGTAAATACATACTTAATATACATAGGAAAACATCCAGACCAGAACAAATATACATGTTCATGCACACAAAGATTAGTCCTGTGTGGGAATCGAACCCACGACCTTAGGAGCGGAGTGCGGGTATACTCACCACCTCATACATCAGTCGTCAAATCTTAGAGACTAAGCAAGTGATTTATTAAAAATATCTTTGTAACAATTCCCGCGCTACTATAATTTCCCAAAAATTCGAGAAACTATTCAACACGACACATGTTTCGCCCTTACACAGGGCATCTTCAGGTAAAATAGGAGCCTCCGAACACAGATGTCTTCACGACCAACGCTGAAACGAGAGACTCATCGTTTCATTTACATTGGATTTCGCAAAGTAACGCCTGAATCAATAAAATTACTAAGAGACTTATAGTCCGGCAATCTCGTGCACGACCGTCCCGCGGGGTGACAGACGGTGGCAGGGACAAGGTAGCATGTCATTCTAGCACACGACTACACTTCGCTATGAGGATCTGCTAACTTATAACAGTTTTTTACATTGGTATAGGTCGCGTCATGTAAAAAGAACGCTGGCGGTCAAGCTGCGCATTAGGCGATTTATCGGTCCATTTGGTGGTATGAGGTGCGGCGCGGGGCGGGCGGGTCACGCGCCGCATGCTAGACGGCGCGCGATTGGTTCGTCAGTCGACCCATGCGCAAACACAACCCCTCCACTTTCTTCCAGCGTTCTTTTTACATGACGCGACCTACCTCCTTACCACGATACTCCATTGCGATGCAAACACGATGCATATTAGTGTATCAGAGTGAGACGCCGCTCTACACCCAGTAAAGCTCTGTCTCGCTCTAGCAATCGCGTTTGCATTGCAATTAAATATCGTGGTACCACATCTGTACTTAAAGATTAAGGGGCTTATTACAATACGAGATCTAAAGTTAGACAAGGATTAAGACTAGTGCTGTGACAGTCTTCTTCTTATCAAATAAAAGTAGTTTAGTTAGTAGTTTCAAACCTGGTCTAACTTTAGATTTCGTTTTGTAATAACCCTAATAGTTCAATAAAATATAAGACGACCCATTTGATTATACATTTCATTAATCGTAAACTGTGTTTCCAAAATGGATAATAACAGTATCATATCAGGTATATTTTACCAGATTGTAGAAAAAAAACATTGTGTCGAAGTTCCCCCCCCCCCCGCTGACATCTCGTTACCTCGTCCCCGCCACCGTCTGTCACCCCGCGGGAAGGTTGCGCATGAGATTGCCGGACTATAAACAAACCTGTTCTTGAAGCAGTTGGTGACCAGTTCTCCCTTGCTCATGTTGTAAAGCCAATTGAGTTTGCGGCCCGAGTGCTGGGCCGAGTAGAAAGATGTGAAACGGTGTACGGAGCGCTCCAACTGTATGGACAAATAGATTTGTTATTATATATTATAACTATGTAAAATTAATAATGCATGATGTGATTTCCTGTAACTGAGAAAACACGGAGCCAGTTAACATTTTGATTGATTTTATACATTAGAAATGTGTATTTTTTGTTGAAGATCCAAAATAAATAAATCCAAGAAAATTTTTAAAACAAAATAATATTCTTCTCCTCTCCCGAACAACACGGGCTTAGAAACCATCCTCATACTGTGCAGACTATCAGCACTCGAAACAAGAAATTTGGGAAGTCGTTTCTGAGCAAGACCACAAAGCTCTGGAATTCGCTGCCGGCTCAAGTGTTTCCTATTTCCTATGATCCCAGGTCTCTTAAGCGGGGCGTGAAACGGCATTTGAGCAGGCCGTCATGAGTGGGTGCGCTTTTTCACGGTGTGTGGCGCCTTAATTTTTTTTAAAAATGCATTGCCTGCTTTCTATATCAGGCAGGATGTAGTTATTATGACGTGTCACATTAAAAATAAAATACTAAAAAGAAAATATGTGTCCGCTGTGGCCTGAGTGTAAATTTTCTTGCCCGTTCTTTTACGATCAAGCTCCCGCCCGCAGTGGATGGGCGCGCTAGTTTATAAGTATGACATTCATAAGAGCTCTATTGAGCCAAACTTGAATAAATGATTTTGAGTTTGAAAAAAACCCACAACCCTTGGATAACCGGTCCACTGCTCTAACCGCTGAGTAAAAAGATCCGGCATAAGGGTCAAAGTGCGCCACGGTTAGTCTGTGGCCCCCGCTATAACTGACTGCGCCTGTATCCAACTCATCTGCATCTAGTTCCTCTTAACCGGTGTGTATTTTATTTTGCATTTTATAGTTAGACTATTTTATAATGAAACAAATCTGTGATTATGAGAGTAAACTTAGAATTAACTGAGAATTACCGGAACTCTTTGTTATTGCCAGATCCTCGTCCGTTAATCGGCAGTGCACCAGTTGCAGGTGAGGTTAACCAAGACTCCTAAAGTCGTGGTAGGATCCCCAAATCAGACTATATATGTATAATACCAAGTATGACTAACTTAATCATCATCTATTCATTAATATGCAAATGTATTTATCACAAGCGCTCGTAGATCTGCGGTGTTCGGTGGTCGGAAACGATCACCAAAGTACAGCAGAGTTTACAGAGGTCAGTCCTTAGTAGGGTGACCGTTTGTGTGGCATTTGATATCGAGCGCTTCCGTGCTTCGGAAGGCACGTTAAGCCGTTGGTCCCGGTTATCACTAAATGTGGTAGTCGTTAAGCCATGTTAGAGGTCTAAATGGGCGGCTTAAAAAAATCTATCAGCAGGACGCCATACACCTGCTTCCGCCAATCCGCACTGGGTCCGCATGGTGGAGTATGACCCAATACCCTCACACCTTGATATTAGAGAGGAGGCTCGTGCTCAGTAGTGGGACGTTAATGGGCTGTAATGATGATTTATCACAAAAGTTCTCGTAACTTCGCAAGAATGTTTTGTGATAAGAGAAATCAATGCAGTTAAGCAGTTGCCTTGGGCTCCTAAGGTCTTGTCGCCCTCTCGCTGTCGACCATCATGCGAACGATGGTCAGCAGGTTTTTGGCGGCGGGGGCAGGGGGCCCTTACCGTCTAACAATAGAACCCCGCGAAGTCGGCCACATATTCCGGTGGTCGCATAAGAAGGTAGGGGGTCGCGATACACTGCGCCTCTATGAGGAGGTCCTCCCGGTTCTGATTCGGGGGACGTTGGCCGCGGGCGGGGTGTCAAAAGCTTTATACTTTGGCACTGGCCCTCTGCTCAATTTTCAACAGCGGTGGGCGTCGTCGGAAGATTTTTAGTGGGCAGGACTGCTGGCGGTCGCCGCAGTGAGCCTCACACTCCTCTCTCGGTCCCCCTTTGGCCGGGAGGCAGTGCGTTAAGGCATTTTGTTACCGATGTAAATAAAAAAAAGAGCTCCTAAGGTCTTGCTAGGATCCCTATTCGCATAACATATAGGGTCTTTTAAGATTTTCTATTCCAAACTGTACCTCAGTGGGTAACTGGAAAGACGAGGACTGCTGGAAAGGCCACGACCCTGAAGACAGCACTTGGATGCTAAAGTCGATGTGCAGCGGCTGCTCAGAACTATCCACCATGTGCTTCCTGAAGTTCTCGTTCAGATCTTTGGAGACGCCTATGTCCTGTGAACAGTTAAACGTTACTCTGTAAAATCGGACTACGACAATATAAGTTTACGAGTATGTACTGCCGAGTGACGTAATTTATTTGTAAGGCATATGATACACCTTATAAAGACGCGGCAAATCTATGTAGACCCATAAATTACTACCTATACTGCCCTACTAAGCGCAAAAGCGGTATCTCAAAAAAATCCGTAAATTTGATTTTTATGGCATCGGATAACTCAGAAAAATACGCTTCTATTGAACTAAGTCTTATAGCGGTATGTTATTTATAAGGTATAAAAAAACGTTAAGAAAGTTTTCTCTATCTCAGTTTTACCTTAAATTATTAAGGAGATTAGAGGTATATCAATTTAACGTAGGCAACCAGCCGTATAGTTGAATACCGCCAAATATACCTAATAATATATATAAATTACGTTTAATAAAAAAAAATAACAATCTGTAAATTAACGAAAAAACTAATTTTACATAATGTCAATTATCTCGAAACTAGCTTTCACTGAGATACCGCTTTTGTGCTTAGTAGGGCAGTATAGTTCATTCGCGTTAAGAAAATAGTGACTCATCAGTGCAACTGCAGGGTAAGGGTGTATTCATAATGGAGAAAAAATTAAACATTTTTTTTCAAAACATTAAATAAGTTTAATAGAAAAATAATAAAGTAGCAATGATTTTAAACATGTTAAAATATTCCTATTAAGGTAATTTTTAATGTCAACTTAAACGCTATATTAGTAGAGTAACACATATTTGGATTAATCGTAATAAGTACTAAAATAAAAAAATACAAAATTGTCTTAAAACTAAGTACTTAAATCGCTAATCAGTATCGCTAGATTCTCCCGTTACATTTATTACGAATGAATTTTGTTCTGCATGTTCCATGACGTCATCCAAACCCCACATGGTATTTTCTTCGCGTATCACGTGGTCGCAGCATTTCTTCCACCGATTGGCGTCTACTAACGCGATTGCGTCATAAAATATTTTTTTTACGTCACTCATTTTGAATGTATGAAAAATATTGTTAAGGTTATGTTATATTGCATTGTATAGCTTCACAGACAAAGGAAGATTGTAATTCTAGTACCAAACTAATGGACATATTTAAAAGAGCATAGCCTGTGAGTTTCTTGCCAGTTCTTCTTACAGAGCGGTGGCTCGGAACTGGCACTTAGATTCACTTACACTTAATTATTTTTTATTTTTAAATTGTTTTGTTGCATGTAAGTGAATCTAAGCTTCGTGATTTAGTGTAATATTATTTCGATTGTTTTTTTTTTTTCATTTGTGATCATGACGTTTTCAAGTACTATGTATAATAGTTTATGAAATAAATAATTTTTTTACTTTACTTTACTTTACTTTAATGTAGTATTATTCGCAGCAATATAATTTTTTATTTGGGCCCACACCATTTCAATCGGATTTAATTTACAATGGTAAGGCGGCAGACGAAGAATTGTAATGCCATTGTTTTTAGCAGTCTCATCTACTAAATATTTATTATATTGTGGGGCGATTTCGGCGACTTTCAATAATAATTCTTTTTTCAAATAACTCATATCCATAGATATGCCTTTGTTTTGCAACCACTCTAGTATTTGCTGCTTATTCCAACTGGCCGTGGGTATTTTTTCAACTTTTACCGAATGGTAGGGAGCGTCATCCATGACAACCACACTTCCTGGTTCAAGCTTCGGTATTATACCATTGAACCAATTAAGGAATCTTTCACCATCCATTTCTTCATTTCTTTTTGTTCGTTTCTTTTTGTTCTTTTATAATTTTATAAACAGTGTTTTCGGACACACCGCATGCACTTGCAGTTTTAATTACTATGCACTCCAGTCTCATTTAAATCAATCTGTTTGAAATATTTATAAACATTGTAAATTACGCGTCTCTCTCCGCTATGTATAATTGATCCACTTTTATTTTTTTTAATAGGTGAGATATCCATTTTCCAAATTTAATTTTAAACAAGTAGTACGCAAAATACACAACCGATCAGTTCGAAGGTCTGACTTCAACTGAGCACTGTGAACTCGCCTTACTAATTTCTAGCGTTTTAATTGGCTAGGAGGCGTGGCTTGGCCGGCAGTCGGTGATGAGTCACTATTTTCTTAACGCGAATGAACTATAAACAATATTTTTGTTTCCTAAAAGTTGGCATGGACTCAATCTGTCAAGAATTGTTCTTAAAAGACTGGGCGTTTCATGAAACCTCGCCTATCAATGATGATCAGGCCATTTAAAAATCGTAAGAGCTTGTTTCTAAAAGAAATGTCTTCCAGTAAACCCGAGTGCTAGTTTCTTGAGATTACACAAACAGTTACACTTTTTAGAAAAAATAACATATTTATTTTTTTAATTAAAATAGATAGATGCATACATACATTTACGTCTATTCCCCCGAAGGGGTAGGCCAATTATTTAGTTGGTCCCACGTAATAGGTGGCGAGCCTATTGCCTCTTACCGGGCACTGGTATGTTCGCCAGAGCCTCGTCCGTTGATCAGGGTAAACCTTGCAGGTGGTGGTTGGCTTGGGCTTCTTAGGTCTTGGTAAGATCCCTAAGCACCCCCATTTATTAAATTATAGTATAGTTTTTACAGTTTTTACTCACCTGGAACATTCTCTGTAACTTGCTGGTGTATTCAAATCCACATGCTTGTTTCAACTTTGAGATCATGGAAGCCTAAAACAGAAAATTTTAATAATATTAAAATTATCACATTGAAGTGGCAATACCCGAATCAAAAAACCTTTAAGTTATGGGGTCCAAACCCTGGTGGCGCACTTGTGACTTTTCGAAGTTATGTGCGTAATTATCGCTTGCTCCGTGCCTCGGAAAGCACGTTAAGATCACAGCTGTCATGAACATCTATGGCAGTCGTTATTAGGAAGTCAGTGCCTTCTACTATTCTGATAGCTGGTTTAACCTTAGAAAGATGTTTCCCTCTGGGTTGCAGAGGTCAGACGGCAAATTTAGTCAGAATCTGGTTAAACCAGTGAGCAGACCCTGGGCCCTAAGCTAAAATCTAAGGCAACCGGGATAATGCTAGGATATTATGAAAGTAAGTACTTAACTTATATAACTTCAGGAAGCGCTCGTAGCTCTGCGGTGCTAGGTGGTCGGAAACGATCACCGAAGTACAGCAGAGTTTACAGAGGTCAGTCCTTGGATGGGTGACCGTTTGTGTGGCATTTGATATCGAGCGCTTTCGTGCTTCGGAAGGCACGTTAAGCCGTTGGTCCCGGTTATCATTAAAATGTGGTAGTCGTTAAGCCATGTTAGAGGCCTAATGGTTGGCTTGATAAATTCTAACAGCAGGACACCATACACCTGCCTCCGCCAAAACTACTGTCCATAATGCCTAATTTTCACGTGCTAATTTGAGGTTAAAAGATAGTATGAAAGTATTTTTGCAAGATATATTTTGTATACTAGTGGTCCGACCGCGACTTCGTCTGCGTGAAAATTGATTATATCGCGCATCTTTTGAAAGTTAGTTTTAAATATCATATTTATATCAGCTAATAATAAACCTGAAAAAGGTTTCACGCTTCTAGCCTTAAACATGAAGAAGAACCTACATAATACATTAAAGATAAACAATAATAAATTAAATATACAATTTTAAAACCAACACACAAGTACTATGCGTATGGACAACTGGAATCCTACATTAGAACATGCCGCTAGAGCAATAATTGCCTTAGTGACTCTGGTAGTAGACAATAGACCTAATATTTAACGGGAAAGCAGCGGACTAAAGATAGTATGTAAAATGGTTTTACCTCCGCGTCATCACTGGCAGACATATGTTGCACCAGCCTCTTGGCAAGCATCTTGCTGTAGAACTTCTGGAATACGTCCTTGTCTTCGATGTATTTGAATACCACCATCTGGAAATATTACATTATTTTGTTATACAACCGTCGCCTGGAAGGGGTTTTACAAATTATATTATATATAATATAGCAGTTATATAACACAGCTACAGCCCGGATATAGAATGCCTAATGAAATGCCTAGTTTGTCTATTGATGGATAGATAAACTATTTATTGCAACGAAAGACACACATACATATAAAACAATAAAAACAAAATTGCAATAATAAAAAAAAAATATAACAACAAAAAAAACTAAAAGTAAAGCATTCGCATAGTGTGCATGTGTGTCGCAGCGCTGCAGAATGGCTACGGCTCAGTGGGTTTTTTTGCTCTGAGAGAGCAAAACACTGATTTTCAGCTTTTGCCGAAACAGTAACACGAGACGCGCCCAAAATACCGTGTATAATTTACACCTATTGCCTTTACCTATTGCCGCTTATCGGGACTTTCATGTTTGCTAGAGCCTTGTCTGTTGATCGGCAGGTGCACCACTTGCAAGTTGGCTTCCCGACTGGTTTCCATTTTGTCGTGGTGGGGGGGCGGGAGTACCTCCCAGAGATGGCGACTCTGGGTGCCCTTAGTACTGACCTATGGAGAGAGCAGCGGGCGTGCCAGGAGGTCCCGTCAAGCCATGGATCCTCCGAGAAGTCGACTACACACGCTATGATCGCACAAGGAGGTAGGAGGGGCGCGTCCACTGCGCCTCTCTGAGGCGGCTCTCCCGGTTCTGATTAGGGGACGTTGGCCGCGGGCGGGGTGCCAGAAGCTACAAATCCAGGCACTGCCCCCCCCCCCCGACCCTTCTTTAACAGCGGTGGGCGTCGTCGGAAGTTTTTTAGTGGGAAGGACTCCGATGGTCGCATCTGCCGCAGTGAGCCCCACACTCCTCTCTCGGTCCCCCTTTGGCCGGGAGACAGTGCGTAAACAGCATTTTTTTACCGACGTTAAAAAATAAGGTGCACCACTTGCAGGTGAGGTTGGCTTGGGCTCTTATAATATTTGTAGAACACAATATATTTTATATAGGTGTCCCAGAAACAAGACTCAAGCGAGCAAAGTCCAGAGATAAAGCACACCTTGGGTACCCGAATTACCTCCATGTATGTTCTGAGCTTTTTTTAAATACTTTACAGTTAAGAACATCTCCAGACTCTCAACTGTTCTATTACTTTAGTTACATTTCTATTACTATAGTGTTTTTTTAAGTAATGCTAAATAACCTAGTGAAAAATTCTTAATATTCGGACTTACAACTTGGTTAAGGGTGTCTTCCAGCTCGGCCTCTTCTGGATTTTTGCTGGACTTCTTGAGAAGCAGATCGCAGTACTTGGCCAATAGCTCGGGACTCTTCGACGAAGAGTTCGCCGCTTTGGTCACAGCGTTGCCTGGTAAAAATAATTTCATGAGTGATGGCGACTTACTAGTCTTACGCGAGAGAATTTGGGATTTTGTAGGTTAAACTATATTTTAAAATATCTATGCGCCAAATTTCACACGCCAGCACTTTTTGCGTGAATGAAGAACAAACATATTATCTTTACACAATATTTATTATATTTGAGTAGTACAACGGCGTAGTGCAACTTAAAACCTCTGACCAGTAGTGGGTTGTTAACGGGCTATGATGATGATGATAAAACCTCTCATGAATATGATCACTCGGAAAAATTAAAAACATACAGAAATAGAAAAAAAATAGGACCGAACCCATAACCCTGTGGGACTCCAGCACTTACTAGCAAAAACTAGAAAGAAAGACTCTAGACTCGCGAAATTTCTGATATAGCATAAATTCTGTGAATTATTGCCTAGAAATATTATGTGGCCCTGGTTTAGATATGCTGGATCGCAAACGCCAACGAGCTAAGCACTATGCTATACTATATCAAAAGCTTTGTCAAAATCTAGGTTAGTAACTTAGGAATATATCAGCATCATCTTAGGATAGTAAGCTCCCTTCACAGGACTGGGGCTTACTCTCCTAAGCTAGTAAGAGTAACTCTGTGCCCAGAATGTGTTTGTGTCTGTGGTTGCGTGTAGCACGTTTAAGGCTGACCCGAAGATATTTTTAATTACTTTATTAAAACACTTTTAAAGTACAAATTTAATGTAAATAACAAATTTACAAGTGAACTTTGCTACAAAATTAAAGATCCCTTCTAAACCGACTTGACAAGACTTTTTGCCCACCCCAAATGGGATATTCTCCCGTGTATTTAAAAAAGTACTCACTGTTAATAAATCTGCCGCAAGCCTTGTCTAGTGCGGCCACGAAACCTGAGTCGTTGTTGAATGCGACTAGGACCAACGCGTTGTACTTCTTGTGCACTTCCAGAATTGTCGACACGTACACTTTTGGATCCTGTTGGCAAACATTTGATTAATAATAACTTGTATCCATTGATTACACTATCCAATGTCTGAGGGGGTCTTAAAAGGAGACTAGAGAAATGAAATATTGTCGACAATCAAAGGGCTACCCAGCTAGCTACCTCAGACTATCAATTTCAGACGTTTCATCTAGAGATAGAGTCTCTCTCTCTTCTACTCATTATTAGTGATGTTAAGAACTCGAGTCTTTGAGTCCTAAATTTTGAGCTCGACTGACAAACTACAGGACTCGACTCATTACAATAAAACTCCCAAGACTAGAGAACTCGAATCCATTTGAGCTCTTGAGTTACTCATTTTATTACTCATTATATAGTTACTATTACTCATTATAGGCAGCTTCGCTCGTGTGACAAATTTCTTTTTGCAACTCCACAACACATTTCAGGTTTTATGCCAAACTCTTTGTGCATAAAACCTATTCAACTTTGGAACTCCCTCTCTATTGATATTTTGTTGGCAGAAAACAAACCTACTTATAAAGGGTTGCTTAAAAAATACTTTCTTTAAGAGTCATTATCTGATTGAGTCTACATATCATATATACTATTATTTTTGTGTATTTAATTGTAAGTTTAAATGTTTCTTGTTCGTACTGTCTCATACTTTTCTGCTAGCCCAAAGGTTAACTGGTAGAGAATGCCTTGTAGCATTAAGTTTGCCTTATGCACATTTTTTTAAATTTATGCGATAAAGTACAATACAGATAAATAGAGTCAATGTGAAAAAGCTTAACATTTACCACGCCTCACCTGGACGTATCAAATGTAAAGCTTTGACACGTCCAATTAAGACGTGTCACCTATCGACCTATCTCTATTCTAAGAGTGTGAGTGATACTAAAAGAGGTGAAAGCTTCCGCAGGAAAGATTCCACTTCTAAAGAAGTATTCCCGACAACTTTCAAAACTTCTGAAAAGTTTTCAATACCTGCAGTACATTTAGTTAGCTTAGAAATCACGGGTTTATGCGAATAAACCCGAAACAACTCCTGACCGCAAATCGGAAATCCAACGCGTTATTGGTGACATCTCTGTGCAAAAGCCATGTAAAATTTCATGAAAAGAGTAACGGCCTGTTATCGGAGCCGTCGGGGTCATTTGACGGATATTTTATTCCCTACTTAATCGGAACATGTCTTCTTTACAATACAATAAACTTATCACAGCTCTGTCATAAAATACTTGTTTCGCCTTCGTTCGCGTGGAATAGTGACTTCCGGCAGATTTTTGGTTTTTGGATAAAATTTATTCTATGTCCTTTCTCGAGTTCCAAACTATGTCTGTACCAAATTTCACACAAATCGTTTTAGTAGTTTAGGCGTGAAGAAATGACAGAAAGACAGACAGAGTTACTTTCGCATTTATAATATTAGTAGGATATATAAACACGTACGTACATTTACGTACACGTACATTTTCTTGTAACTGGCGGGAAAAAAACTAACATTGACGATTTTCTTGCCCGTTCTTTTACGATCAAGCTCCCGCCCGCAGTGAATGGGCGCACTAGTTTAATTATTGACCTTCATAAGAGCTTTTTTGAACCAAACTTGAATAAATGTTTTTGACTTTTGACTATTTTACTGACTAGTTGCGGGTATTAAAAAACAATAATGTATTTTGCGAAAGTTTTGAAAGTTTTCGGGAATACTTCCGGAAATAATGCAAAGTTTCGGAGCCACTCCGTAATTTTCACCTTTAGTTCCTGAGGTCTTAGAATGAGGTATATGCTCATCTGTATTATTATTATTATTATTTATTTATTTACAAAGTACATTGTATTGCATATACGTTAAAAAATATGTCCAACAAAACTGTTCAAACTGTTCAAACAGTTTGACTGAAGGATCAATTACTATAAACTATCCATTAAAAATTGATAAATATTTTTATTTTTACAATGTATGTGTGTATATATCGCACCTATGGTGCTACAACGTCACTCATGCAATTTTGTCGAAATTGATGTGATTATGAGAAAAAATGCTAATGTACCAAATTGTAAGATGTTTCGTTGAACTTTGAAATGAAGTCTAAAAAAGAGGCTTAAATATAACTAGTTAATTTCTTAAATTAAGAAGAGCTATATTTTATACCAGGATATTTAATTTTGAAACGCTTCTCCTGGAAGATTACTTTATTTGCAGAAGTTACTGTTTTGCACCGGATGCGCGATATGTATGTATGTGTGTATGTATGTATGTAAGAATGTGTGTATGTATGTATGTATGTATGTATGTATGTATGTATGTATGTATGTATGTATGTATGTATGTATGTATGAATGTATGTGTGTGTATGTATGTATGTATGTATGTGTGTGTGTGTGTATGTATGTGTGTATTTATGTATGTGTGTATGTATGTATGTGTGTATTTATGTATGTGTGTGTACTCACGGTATGCGCACTGTCCCCACACTTGTCTATCGCCTGAAGCCCCTGCGCGTGAATGTGTTGCTCCAAAAGACGTCGCAATTCGCACAGACCGTCCGGGATACGAGCGACCAGGCTATACATGCGGCCTAGGTCGGAGTTCTTCTCGCCGTCTAGAAGTTTCTGGAAAGAGATAAGTTTAATTTATTTACTAATTATTCAAAAACAAATAAAAATTATATTTCAGCTTTGACGACCGATATGGCGTGGAGGTCAGTATACCTACACTTCACTCCAGAGGTCGTGGGTTCGAATTCCACACAGGACCAATTTTTTGTGTGAATGAACATGAATATTTGTTCTGGTCTGTGTGTTTTCTTATATATATTAAGTATGTATTTACAAAAAAAAAGTATGTAAGTATGTTTATCCGTTATTTAATATCAAGAACACAAGTTCTTAATGATACTTATCTTGAAACTAAATAATTGGTGTAATGGTTAGAAAATATTTATTAATTTATTAGCTTCAAGCTTAGCTTAATTTTGAGGCAATTGTTAACGTCACTTAATACTAGGAAAGTCACTTCACTTGTTACGAGAAAATACACATCAAAGCAGAGTTTAAATGTTTAAAATGTTGTTTGTAGTTCTAGGTAACGTTGTGCTAGTATACTTGAACACATAATTTTTAGGTATGATGTGATTTGTCTATAAGCGATTTGACACTAATTGGTCGAAAAAAAATATGCATCTAAATTTGATAAATAAAAGCTAGCTAGCTAACAAATAAATAATAATAATAAATATTTCTGACACTTACACCAATTATTTAGTTCCAAGATAAGTATCATGAAGAACTTGTGTTATGGATACTAAATAACGGATAAACATACATACATACTTTTTTTTTGTAAATGCATACTTTATATACCACCCAGGAAACTACATACTTTATATACCACCCAGGAAACTACATACTTTATATACCATATACCACTTTATATACTTTATAATACATACTTTATATATCACGGTAGGAAACCACCCAGACCAGAACAAATATTCATATTTATACACACATATATTTGTCCTGTGTGGGAATCGAACCCACGACCTCAGGAGTGGAGTGCGGGTATACTCGCCTCCACGCCATATCGGTCGTCATATGTGGACGTATAAAAGTAAAGTGTAGAAAGGGGTGTTCAAAAAGCAGCGTGAACAGCATACAAGTAATTAAGCAGTGAACACCGAAACCTATTAAATCATTATACCATTGTTCTTATACCATTGTTCTTAATGATACTTATCTTGGGACTAAATAATTGGTGTAAGTGTCAGAAATATTACATATATTAAATATTATTTCGCTCAATAAATTGTTGGTCCCACGTAGTTGGAGAATATGGAGAATGGGCATTAAGTTCGCCTTTTGTATCACTTTTATTGTGTGCAATAAAGATTAAATAAATAAATAAATACCTTGGACCGCAAACCGCACCCATGTCTCCATCTTGAGTCAACTCAAAATAAAAACCCGCTTGTCGACCATATGCTAACAACGTATTCTTTCGTAATTTTGCCACATAGCGCGCAGAGGCGATGAAAGCCTGGAAAAACTCGTTGGAAACACAGAAGGCAAACGATAGCGTGGTCATGCACCAACCAGATGGAACGACCAAGTGAAAGACTCATCGTCCTCCAAATTCTACGCAGTCGTGAAAGACGCGCTGGATCGAAACCCGTGGAAGCAGATCATCCGCTCCAGATGTTACTCCGATGATAACCACGATCCTCAGATATGAGGGACCGACTATAGAGAGAGAGTTAGAGAGCCTTTTGCCGCATATCGGGAACTTTTATCGCCAGAGCCTCGTCTTTTGATCGGCAGGTGCACCACTTGCAGGTGAGATTGGATTGAGCTACTAAGGCTTTTGTAGACCTATGCATCACCAAGGAGTGTGTTCTAGATAAAAGTAACGTTCTCAAGTGCCTACTTCGGAATAGCAAGCTTGAAAAAATTAATTTAATTTTTTTTGTTCATTTCATACAATGCCAACTAATAATTCTACTCTAGGGTGCGGTTTGTCTTTCATAACTTATCAGTTATGTTTTTCAGAGTCACGTCCGGCAGGTGCACCTCTTGCAGGCTCGGCTTGGCTTTCTAAAGTCTTGGTAGGATCCCTTACAATTGAGGACTTACCTGGAACTCAGCATGGAATATTTCCAGATGCTTCTCGATGAGCACTCGATCGCAAGTCTTTGCGAGTCGCTCCATAGTAGTCTCGTGCAAGTAGACTTGAACGCGCCTCTGTTCTTCTTGAAGACGTTGTTCAGCCTGAAAACGATATCAAATATTTCAAATTCGAAAAAATTGCTGGGGATAAAAAAAACTTTTTTTTTTTAAATTATTGCATTGATATTGTAGCATCTCATTTCTTTAACGTCCCATTAATAAGCACGAGTCTGCTCTTACGATCCAATCCGTACATAGTAGTTGGACTTCAATAAGCTGTTCAATAAAATAAATGGGACCATTGCGAAAGATTAGGCGACTTAAACGGCAAGACTCCTGACTATGATACTATAGTGCGGTCGCGGAGCAGGAAGAATTTCGTACATTAACCTGCTATTATCTGTCCCTGTCGCTCCCACGTAAATATATTGCATCCCGCTCGCACAGCTGCAATGACCGCCGTCTTTTTTACCTGCGATGGTAATAGAGATGAAAGGACTTGGGGTTTTTAAGCTCTTTAACAGGAACTCGACTCAATTCATACGGTTAACAACTCAATGAGTCTTTAAACCCCGAACCTTAACCCTTATTTGAGTCCAAGACTGTGGCCTCTAAGTCTACTTTATGACTTGAGTCATTTTAAAATGACTCCAAATTTTAAACGACTCGAGTCTTAACGAAAAGGTTCGAACCTTTTTAAAACGACTTGGTTCGTGGGAGTCTTAAGTCGTGAGGCGCACTCATACATCGTATTACTAGAATAAATGTGGATATGGGATATCGTATTCCTACGCTAATTATTACGGGTAAAACAGGGTATATAAATAATATACGCAGATTTAGTTTCATTTTTATTTTTAGATTTGAAATAAGTAGTTACGTAAAACTTTAATACGTCTTTTGTTATTTAATACGGGTTACGCGTGGAGAATCAATAAAGGTTAATATTAAATGGAATAATGTTTTTGAGTTTATTCTTATGAAATTGTGTTAATTTTTCAATTTCTTTTAAAAAAATATTTTTGTAATAATTTAGAATTACGATAATTATCTTTAAATAGTAATAGGAAAAAGATATATAGTGATGCAAAATTAGAAAACTTAATTAAAATACAATGATCAAGCACTGAAGTTTATAATTTTATAATCCCACGTTAAACAGCTCTTCTTATGTTAAACGACTCGAGTCCTTTACTAAAAGGTTCGCGACTAAGTCGTTATTAAAAGCCTCGAGTCGTTTTATTTCAGAAATCGACTTTAAATCGAATGAAGTCTTCTACATTAGTAAAAAGCCTCAAGTCGTATTTTTGAGGCAAGTCCTAAAAATTGAGGCGAGTTTCAATTGAAAAGGTTTAAAATCTCGAGTCCTTTCATCACTAGATGGTAAGTATTTGTACAAAAATTTTGGGACTACTATCAGTAGGCAAATAAGTCATTGTACGATATTCTCCCTGCTTCGCGATTACTTAGCTTAACTTAATCCACCTTCGCACACTTACTGGGTGACCTTGGTTCGTAAGAGGCCCGTGTTTAGTAGTGGGACGTTAATAGGCTGAGATGATGATATTGATGAAGATGGTGATACTGATGGTGAAGATGATAATACTGGTGATGCAGATTATAACACGGGTGATGAAGATGATAATACTGATGGTAACGATGAAGATATTGGTGATGAAGATGATGGCACGGATGGTGACGATGATGATACTAATGGTGAAGATGATGATACTGATGGTGGAGATTATGATACTAATGGTGAAGGTGGTGATTCTGATGAGGATGATGATGATATTAATAATGAAGGTAGTGTTACTGTCATCAGTCACACTGATGATGAAAATGGTGAGAATGATACGGATGATGATGATGACTAACCTAAATAAGCGGTTTGAGGCAAAGAGCTGAAGATCGAGTTCAGAGGCATGCCATTGGAGATACCTATGTTCAGCAGAGGCAGTTAAGGGCCTGACACGCTGATTATAGCTAACCTTTATCACCTACTCTCCTGCCGATCCGCACTGGGTCCGCATGGTGGAGTATGACCCAATACCCTTTTACCTTGGAACTTAAGGGGAGGCCTGTGCTTAGTAGTGGACCTTAATGGGCTAATATGATAATGATGACTAACCTTAATCATGTATTCGGTGACCGGATTATTCCTAAGGAAGTCAGTACTCTCTCTGGTGTAGAATCTCTCAGTGTCTTCTAGGAAGATTGCCTCGAAGGTCTCCTTGTAAACGGCAAGATTTTGACCCCTGGCACTTGGGTCCTCTTCATTCAGGCCTAGGGCTACGTAGCAGTCGATGACCTGGGGAATTATAAAAAATTATCTCTATATAGTATATAATATGGATGATAAATTAAATAAATAATTTCCTAATGCATAATTTAACATAAGTTAACATTTTTGTATTTTTTATTTCATGAAATTTTTTCGATTAAAAATATGATCTATTAGTAAAAGTACTAAGAATCTTTTCAGTTGCTTAGATCAAAGCACTGTGTACAAAAACTAAAAAAATATTCTATTCCAATTGTCAAGCGGGTTTAACAGTGGAGGTCCGGTTATCCGACAAACGTTTTGCAGGGCAGAGTCGAAACACAGATTTTTTCGGATTATAGGGTCATCATCATATCCTAGCATTATCCCGGTTGCCCTAGACTTAAGCTTAGGGTCTGCTCACTGGTTCAACCAGATTTGACTGAATTTCAGTTATTACGTGGAGCGACTGCCGTCTGACCTCCGCAATCACCTATGGTTAAACCAGCTGTCAGTCTGTTAGAAGACACTGACTTTCCTAATAACGACTGCCATAGATGTTCATGACAGCCGGGACCAACGGCTTAATGTGCTTTCCGAGGCACGGAGCAAGCGATAATTACGCACATAACTTCGAATAGTCATAGGTGCATCACCAGGGTTTGAACCCGAGACCCTCTGAATTTAAAGGCAAGGGGTCTCGCCACTGGGCTATTGCCGCTCATAAAGTACTTATAGAGTAACTTATAATCCGAAATAAAGTGAATCAAAATGACAAGATTTTATCTGATGAGGCACGTGCAAGTTACTACCAGTTCAATCTTGAACCGAAATATAAAGTTTGTTTACCTACATTTAACAGTGAGATTCTCTGTATCTACATTTCGATTCAGAATCAGAACATAACATTGATTGAACATCTGATTCGTCAATTTAATTGACTAAATTTTTTACTAAAAAATATAAGTCAAAAAATTTACATATCAGTGCCCAAATGTGCGGTTAAAACAGCTTGACCAATTGGAAAGAGTCAGACGATATGAAAACCGCCCCTTTTTGTAAGTTGGTAAAAAATACGTGGTTTCCAGAGGTACTCATAGTCGAAGCTTGTATAATATATCTATCTCACTCACCCCGGAAACGAGTCGAGTATTAATAGTCTCCCCGTTCCTTTCCCTCTCGATGAGCTTGAGAACGGCATTGGTGACTTGCTTATTCAACCTTTGGAACAGGTTATCACGCCAGGTGACCAACGCCAATTGGTAGATTTCGTAGATTCCCTGCGAATGGAACTGAAGAAAATTACATATATGATGCTATGTGGTAATATATATTTTTTTTTAAACCAAAAAAAAGGGACTGGAAGGGAAAAAAAAGGACTTTATAAGATGGATAAAAAGACCTTAACAAAGCTGACCATTATGTCGCACATACAGTTCTTAAAAAGGTAAATGTCAAAATATCTAAAATATAGTTAAACTATGCCACAAGTTTCCTTTAATAATAAAAATAGGCCAGCTGGGCCTGCGCAAGAGCAGGGTAAGCGCTCCACCCTGCCCCCTCGTGGCTACGCCCATGCTCACATAGGTTGTTGAGAGAAGGATGCAGTGGGATTTAATTTAATTTAAGGCTAAGATAACAATGATTTACCCACCTTTGTACATGTTATTTTATATACCTCATGTAATACTTAAAATTATTTTTGTGCAATAAAGGATTATTATTATGATTTTACTCGTATGATGTATGGAGTAATTTTATTACTCGTATGATGTATGGAGTAATCCTAAGTAATTTTAGCTTTGTTAGAGTTTTCTCTACAATATATATAGCACCAAAAACAAAAATTTTAGGTTGAAAATCAAGAGAAACTTTTAACCTGCTCAGTCCGCCGAAATTGAATAGTTAAAATATATAGACACTTTAAAAAATAATAAATAATTAAACTTATTTAAAAAATTATAACTAAATAACTTCCTAATCTGGGGGTTATTTACCCACGCGGAGGTAAAGTTGGTATTTCGAGGGGGTAATAAGGTGGCCGAAATCAAAATGGCCTCCTAAAATTTTGGTCCGGAATGCTGAATTGGTTTAATTGTTAGCGGAGGGGTCAGTAGTGACATAGGTCATAGGGGGTAACGGATTTGAAAAGTTTAGAAACCACTGCTTTATTGCGCGCTAGTGATTCCCCTAGCATTAAAAGCGTCCCTAGGCAGCTTTAACCACTTCCCATCAGGTGGGTCTAAGCTTGAGGCACCTTGTGGTATAAACTCAATGTGGTCCAACGGGATCACAATAATTCAGTATTAGACAGATCACTGGTGACCATAGAGTTTAAAAACTCAAAATTAGGGGGATCATTTTCTATAGGCTTTAAAAACTCAAAATCAGTTAATCAAGTTCATCATCATATCATATCTAAGCATTATCCCGGTTGCCCTAGACTAAAGCTTAGGGCCCAGGGTCTGCTCAGTGGTTCAACTAGGTTTGACTGAATTTCAGTTATTACGTGGAGCGACTGCCGTCTGACCTACCGGCTCATCAAGCTCAAAGAACTCAAAATTAGGCGAGTCATCACTCCTTTGGGTTTACAGAACTCAAAATTAGACCTATCATGGGTTTTGGAAAATTCAATATTAGGTAGGTCACCGGTACCCATAGGGTTAAAAAATATTGGACAGATCATAGCCCCATCGAGTTAAAAAAAAAGGCAAAATAAGGCGAATCTACAGTCAGGGTTCAAAAATCAGCAAAATTAGGTCTAATAGTAACAAATTCTTACCTTTCTCCCCTCCTCGCACTCACGCTTGACCCAATGCCGGTTGAGATAGGCACAGACCCCGTTCAGGACCCTCGATGAGAACTGATACTCTTCCCATTGCTTTGTGTAGAAAGCTAGCACGTCTTCGCCCATAAGGTCGGCTCCGTTCTAGATTCATACATTTTTACACATACATTATTCATCATCATCATCATATCAGCCCATTAACATCGCACTACTGAGCACGAGCCTCCTCTCACATACCAAAGTGTGAGGATATTGGGTCATACTCCACCACGCTCTATACGCCAATTCGCACTGGATCCAGTGCGAATTGGCTAAGGCAGGTGTATGGCGTCCTGCTGTTAGAATATTTCAAGCCGCCCATTAGGCCTCTAACATGGCTTAACGACTATCACATTTTAGTGATAACCGGGACCAACGGCTTAAAGTGCCTTCCGAAGCACGGAAGCGCTCGATATCAAATGCTACACAAACGGTCACCCATCCAAGGACTGACCTCTGTAAACTATGCTGTACTTCGGTAATCGTTTCCGACCACCGAGCACCGCAGAGCTACGAGCGTTTCAACATACATTAATAATAATAATAATAATAATAAACTGTTTATTTCAGACTTTTACATCCATATGTGTTAGTACAATGACTATTGTTAGTAAAATGCTTAGTTTAATTACATTAGATTACAAGGGCGGGCAAATATTCTTAGAAATTACTCTATTAACAAAACACTTCCACATCGGGGAAGTGTATCTGTTTGCTAGAGTCAATAGTATGCTGTTGGAACTATCTCTAAGTCTACTGACTAAGGAAGCAGTCTTTTTACGAATGATAGCTCCGAAGCCATCAGTTTGGTACTCCACAAACATGCTAGAAGCGCTGCAATAACGAGTAAATGATCTAAAATAATAACTAGTGCAACGACCCAAATTTTTCGTTGACACATATACAAAAGTGAAATTTTGTGAGACAGTCCGACAAAACTTTCTAATGCGAAAACTTTAGGCGCTGCTGCGTTTTATAATGACGTCATATCGACATTCTCAGGGTGATGGTCTCCATGTACGTTGTTCTTTTCCGACAATCACAACAATTATTTAGTTCCAAGATAAGTATCACTAAAAACTTGTGTAATAGATACTTAGTAACGGATGAACACATATAAATCAATAACAATAATATAAAAAATAAATATTCTCCTACAAAAACACCAATTATTTAGTTCCAAGATACGTATCATTAAGAACTTGTGTTATGGATACTAAATAACGGATAAACATACATACAAAACACCCAGACCAGAACATATATTCATATGCATATATTCATATACACACAAATATTTGTCCTGTGTGGGAATCGAACCCACGACCTCAGGAGTGGAGTGCGGGTATACTCGCCACCACGCCATATCGGCCGTCAAAGTCTATGGGTCTCGCCACTGGGCTATCAAGCGCGCTCAATGGCTGAATAGGCAAAACTTATATTTTTATTACTAGCATCTAAAGTGTACCTTATTCATAGGACAATAAGTCATATTTAATAACACAATTAAATCCTCATTGTAAGCGGCGATGTGTTATGTGGTTGTGGTTATTAGTAGGATCACGACCGCATTATATTGATCGACGAGGCCAGAACTCAGTGCTAACTGCACCTTAGCTTAAAAGTTTACTATTAGACAATTACCTTGAGCAACTTGATGAGGTATACCCTGAGAAACTCGCGTAGCCGCATGTACAACTCCAATCCAACTAATTGGGCGCCACCACCTTGCACTTGTCCGCTCTGAAACATTCAACCGCTGTTCATTAGTTTCTCTAATCCAGTGGTTCCCAAACTTATTTTGTCTACTGCCCACTTTGAGAATAAATATTTTTTAAAGGCATCCTAGCCAAATAAAATTACAAATCACCCCCCAGGCCTCTACACAACGCCCCCATTTTCCTTCTGGGTCTCTGATCGCCCCCCTTGAGACCTGCAGCGCCCACAAGGGGGCGTTATCGCCCATTTTGGGAAAGACTGCTCTAATCTATGGCTATCATAACCAATCGTTATGTTTAAGTTTTATAATTTTGACTTTCATAAGAGCTCTATTGAGCCAAAATTTAATAAATTATATTGACTTTAACTTTGAAACATCATCATCATCAGCCAAGATTCATAATCAAAGTCAAAATCTTACATTCAAGTTTGATGGCTCAATAAAGTTCGTATGAATGCCCATTTACTGTGGGCGGGACATTAAACGTAGAAGAATTAGGTAAGAAAATCGATAAGGTTAATTTTTCTCCCGCCAGTTATATACATACATACATAATGTCACGCCTCTTTCCCGTAGGGGTAGGCAGAAATCACATCCTTCCACTTTCTACGATCTTGGCACACACTTTTAGCTTCATTCACACTCATTAACCTCTTCATTCACGGCCGTCGGTTTAGGGTACTTTTCACCTGCCCTTTCTCCAAAATTTTCTGAAATTGGTCATGGAAGGTCTTACGTGGTCTTCCCCTCCCAACACTTCCAATCACTTGTCCATCATAAATCACTTTCGTTAGTCTACTTTCATTAATCCTCTCAACATGACCAAACCATCTATGCATACCTCTCTCAATTGTTGTCACTATATCTTATTTTGCACCAGCTTCGACCCCTATCACTTCATTATATAATGCAGTTTTATAATGCATGCCAGTTATATAATAGAGCATAAACCCAGAGGTAAGACCAATAGAGTGTAATTCAGTCTTGGGTCCTTTTTGAAGTTAAGTGCGTAATTATCGCTTGATCCGTGCGTCGGAAAGAACGTTAAGCCGTTGATTTTGGCTGTCATCAATATCTATGACAGTCGTTACAAGGAATTCAGTGCCTTCTTATATCCTGACAGCTGGTTATCCATAGAATAATGTATTCCTCTTGAATTGCAGAGGTCAGACGGCAGTCGCTTCGTATAATAACTGAACATCAGCCAAATCTGGTTAGACCAGTAAGCTGACTCTAGGATTAAAAACGAGTGTTTTCTTTATTTCTATCTCTATATTTCTTTATTTTGTACATACATACTTAATATGAATATGAAAACACCCAGACTAGAACAAATAATCATGTTCATGCGCACAAAAAAGATTTTTCCCGTGTGGAAATCGAACCCACGACCTCAGGAGCGGAGTGCAGATATACTGACCTCCACGTCCAATCAATATAAACTGCAGAAGTGGGATACTGACCTGCTTTTTACTGCCATAGTTAGCTCTGCCGCCGTTGTTCCCGTTGTTGCGACCGCCTGACGCTGAACTGGAACTTTGGTGGTTCACGGATGTACAATAGTTGTATACATGACTGTATGAGGTGATTAAGGAAATACAATTGATTAAGGGCGCTTTTGATTATGTTGAAATATGTTTATGTTAAAAAATAAGAAGTTACAACCTCACCTGCAAGTGGTGCACCTGCCGATCAACGGACGAGGCTCTGGCGAACAAAACAGTGCCCGATAAGCGGCAATAGGCTCGCCACCTATTACGTGGGACCAACTATATAATTGGCGAAGTGTGGGCGTACTAATATGCCTTGCCTACACCTTCGGGGAAACAGGCGTGAACGTATGTATGTATGTAATAAGAAGTTAAGAATGCTCTTAGGTAGCATTTCTTAGTTGTTATAGGTACCCTTGATAAGATAAGATAATAATTTATTTGAATCACAAACACAAACATGCAGAAATATACAATATAGACATAACAATCAAATTAACATTAGTAAAAAGTAAAAATACACAAACAAGAACAGAAATATTTAAAAAAAATCACACATAAAGTTTGCTTTCCATAGCATGTGTGCATCAGTGACGCAAAGGGACCAAAGCTTAGTGATATTTTGCCCTCGATGAGAGCAAACACTGATTTTCAGCTTTCACCCAACGGAGTTGCAGCTTTACGCAGAGTTTGAGCGAACGTTACATTTTTTTGCAAAGAATATCAAATAGCTTGCAGAGCGTCATTTGTAGACCTTTTATTTTTACCATTATGTATCATGTAATGTGCATTCAATGATTTGATTGATCCCGGCTGTCATGAACAACTAGAAACATAACTTCACAGTATCTGGATTTTGAAATGTGACGTCACAAAACAAGGATTCCTCCCACACCATGTCACGCTTCGTCTACCCCCTCCCCCCAAGTGTGACGTAATTTGTGGATAGCCCCTAAGATAATTAAATGATTTGGTTTGATTTTCAGTTTAGACGTTTCGTGTCGTACTGTCGTGCGTGTGCGGTGCGCTTTGTATGGAAAACAGACTGTCACATAAAGACCTTTTATTTTTTTCAGTTTTGACATTTCGTGTCGAAGCATTGCGTTTTTCATATTGCGCACGGACGGTCATTTGGTTTAATATAAAGCGCGCGGTGCGGTAATAGAGCGGTTGTCCACTCGCAATGGTATTGCCATCCTGATGTCGTGCTTGTGCGGTGCGCTTTAAATGGAAAAATACTACCGTTTGCAGTAACGACTACCGTACCGCTTCGTCACTGAAGCAGGAAGACCACAAACGTCTAAATTGAAAGAGACTTAAGTGTTAAAGGCACTTCTAACTACGACTACCGTACCGCTTCGGCACTCCAGCAGAACGACAACAAACGCCAAAATTTAAAGAGCCTTAAGTGTTAAAGGCACTTCTAACAATATGTGAGAGCGCTTATGCTTGCACGAAGGGAGTTCATTTCGTCTTAGGGCAAGTGGTGACGCAGCAAGGGGTCTCGAATACTATTTGATGAAGTGTTTTCAAGGTCTATATTGTCAATTTTTTGAGTTTCTACAGAAGACCTTGTGGTGTTCGACAGTGTGCTGAGGTGACTATTCAGTAATTCAGTACACATACAGGTTTTTATAAACCAGTTGGTACAACTGTTTCTTTTGTTATACTATATGTGATGTGATACTAATAAAATGTACCTCTGAGGTGAGATACGTGTGAGTGATGGTAGTTTAAAAAGCACTCAAAATGCGACCTAGTACTGCAGCCCTAGCTGACGGTGAACCACCGTTTACCAGATGAATACAACTTTTTATTAAACATACATATTGTCACGCCTCTTTCCCGAGTAGGCAGAGATTACATCCTTCCATAAATACTTTTTTTTTGCAAATAGATACTTGGTATACATAGAAATAACACCCATAACAGAACAAATATTCATTCATGCACACAAAGATTTGTCCTGTGTGGGAATCGAACCCACGACCACAGTAGCGCAGTGCAGGTATACTGACCTCCACGCCATATCGGTCGTCGCCATGAAAAATTATCGAATCCCTAATTAATTTATTATATCTAAGTTCATATGTTTTCTTGTTCGTACTGCCTAATACTTTTCTGCCAACTTAAAGGTTAACTGGTAGAGATTGCATTGTAGCATTAAGTTCGCCTTTTGTACTTTTTTTTACTAAAAAATGATATTCCACCTCTCTTTTTACCCATTCAAAGAAATTTTTTCGTGTAAAAAAACTAAGGTATTTTGAAAAGGATACGTATACAAGTGAATATATCTCTTTTTCTCCATATATTGCCTCTGGTAGACTTGTTCAATGCCCTCTTGTAAGTCGCCCCATATCTGAAATTGAAAAAATAAACATAAGTATTTAGTGTATAGAGATCCTACCAAGACCTAAAGAGCCCAACACACCTTCAAATTCCTAAAACTGTTAAATTTTATAATTAGGTATTTGGGGTCATCCATAAAGTACGTCACACGTAAAAGGGAGGGGGGAGTGTGGGAAGGGGAGGGGGGAGTGTGGGAAGGGGAGGGGGGAGTGTGGGTAGGGGTGGGAAGAGGTCCTAAGTATCATGACATCACATTTCAATATCTAATATATCTATAATCGCGCAATTCCAACTCTATCTTTACGACTAATGCCGCCAAACTTGCTAAAGAAGTACTTGACTTAAATGGAAATAATTAATAATTAAAGCATTAATTAATGAACAACTGCTGTTTTTCTGTATTAAGAATAATAATAATTTGACGATCGCTATGGCGTGGAGGAGGTCAGTATATCTGCACTCCGCTCCTGAGGTTGTGGGTTCGATTCCCACACAGGTCAAATCTTTGTGTGCATGAATGAATATTTGTACTGGTCTGGGTGTTTCCTATGTATATACATCAAGTATGTAATTACAAAAAAAAGTATGTTTAACCGGTATTTAGTATCCATAAGACAAGTTCTTAATTATACTTATCTTGGAACTAAATAATTGGTGTAAAGTGTTAAAAATGATTTATAATTACATTATATTATTTATTTATAATTTCACATTAGCATTAGGGTAGTCTTAGCGTCAAAATGACGTTTGTCTTTTTAGTTAAATTCATCTTTACAAAGTTATGCGTTTATGAAATAAGACAATTATTGTATTTGTTTTTGTTAATACATGCGTAATATTAGTTATTCATATGCGAAAACATGTAACTAGTGCATAGTATTTATTTATTGTTAAGTTAAACTGCCGCTGTATGTTTTCCTAATAAAAAAAATTAAAAAAATTGGCGCGAAATTTGGTATAATTATGTGCACTTTACTCCTCGAGAGTTCGGCTCCAACACTGGATTAACTAATAATTTGTGTTATTATTTAAATATATAAACAAAAATGATCGTTCTATTCTAGATGTTTTCTACACATATGATAAGCTGCAATCTATAAAAGTTATTTTTATAAGATTTTATTTTTCCTATTTTTGTTTGTTTGTTACGAACAAACTCAGAAACTACTGGACGGATTTCGATAACTATTTCACCACTTTCAGAATGTTAAATCATTCCTAATGAGGAGCTTTTCGATCTCATCCCGCCCTCTCCTTTCCTCTCCCAAACAACACGTACTGGTCTTATAAACCATCCTCATACTGTGCAGACCATCAGCACTCGAACCAAGAAATTTGGGACGTCGTTCCTGAGCAAGAGCTCTGAAATTCGCTGCCGGCTAATGTGGTTCCTATTTCCAATGATTCCGGGTCTTTTAAGCGGGGCGTGGCCATCATGAGTGGGTGCTCTTTGTACCGTGCTTATTTCACGGTATGAAGCGCTTTAATTTTTTTTGGACTGCATCAACTGCGATCCATCAGGCAGGATGTAGTCATTATGATGTGTCACATTAAAAAAAAAATAACAGTCCCTGTTTTTTTCTACAAAATAATACTGAACCGCACAACGACTTCAAAAATAACCTAAAATCAAAAATCAATTATTCAAGTTTGCCTCAATATATAAACTATTGCGCTAAATTAAAAAAGTTTTGTATTTATATTTAAGTGACGTTGACAAGTGCTTTGGAATGAATAATCGAATTTTAAAAAATATTTTCAGTATGTATAGATCAGTTCTCTGGTACACATAGTTCAAACTATATATACCTACCTGATTAACATATTTTCAAAAGTAACAAGCAATTCAATATATCATGAACGACGTGCAATATTAATTACAGCTGGAGAAGATTAGTTTTTTTTTAACTCGATTAATGTACATTTGGCCATTAGCCAAAAATGCATCAACGCGGATTAAAAATAATAACGTCCCCGATATACGAACTTCATACAGCACCAAAGTTTAACTGAATAAATAACATTCAGCTTCATTATAGGAAATATAAAACGATAACCGAAGTAAAGCAGAGTCCACACAGGTCAGTCCTTGGATGGGTGACCGTTTGTATTGCATCGAATGTCGAGCGCTTCCGTAATTGAGAAGCGTTTTTATAAAGCAATACATCAAATCAAAACTCCCTACCGCCTAACTTGCTGGTAATCGATTATAAGGCCAAATGGATTTTGAATTGATTCTGTCGTACCGCCGCACACTGACCATTACACCAATTATTTAGTTCCACGATAAGTGTCATTAAGAACTTGTGTTATGGATACTAAATAACGGATAAACAAACAGAAATACTTTTTTTTGTAAATACATACTTAATATACATAGGAAAACACCCTAATAAAAGCATATAAGTATTTACAAAAAAGAAGTACATAAGTATGTCTAGTACCCATAGTGGAACGTCTGCTTAGTTTGGGCCTAGAAGTGATGTGTATATCCACGAGTATTTATTGATTCAGCAGTTTATATAAAAATAAAGAAAGATTTTATTGTTTACGCACATACAAAATAGAGGAGAAAACATACACATAAAAGACAATAGAAACAGTATCTACACACATGTGCAGTAGTATAGCTTATTCCCAAAGTAATTTCCTCCAGCAGAACGATAATTTATTATTGAATATATCTCGCAGCTAAAAAATCAAAAAACTACCATTTATAACTAAGATGATTCGCAGACAACCTAAGAAGGCTAACACAATCGCTTTACCACAGTCGAAATGACCCAAATACGTGACATAAACGTCAAAACATAATACCTACTTATGTCGAAACATCTTAGTAAACTGCACTAACTGTTTTGTGTCATGTCCACAATATTCTCACGTCATCTTTTGAGCAAACTGTTTGTATATACTTTACGGTTCTATTCGGATTTGTGAAGTCAATATCACTTCCGTGCTTCGGAAGGCCGAGTAATTTATAATTATATATAATGTGAGCCGAAACGTAGATAACACCAAGAACAAAACAAATATAAAATATTCATGCACAAGTTTTGTCCTGTGTGGGAGTCGAACCCACGACCTCAGGGGCGGAGTACAGGTGTACTGACCTCCACGCCATATCCGTTTAACGTGCCTCCTGAAGCACGAAAGCACTTAATATTCAATGCTACATAAACGGTCACCCATACAAAGATTGACCTCTGTAAACTCTCTTTACTTCGTTGCTTTACTTCGTTGATCGTTTTCGAGCACCACACAGCTACTTAAACGTATAATAATAAACGGGACCAATCTCTTACGGACGTGCCTTCCAAAACATACTGACATAATTTCAGGTCAAATATTAACAATACCCGCGTTTAAAGTATTTTCATATTAACCTTCAAATTCAAATCCTATTGTTTCCTGGGTCGTCTGTCTTCATACAGATTAAAACTTGTACTATTATCCCACGTGAATGCAAAAGCATAATATCATTAGTACATGATGACATGTAGGTACTTACGCGAATTCTATCAATCCGTCTCATTTTCCTATTTAATAAAAATAATATGTCACAAAACACTTATGAATAAATATTTAAAATAATTTAAACGTCAATTTATTAAATTAAACTATGTACAAATAATCACTGCGGCATGTTATAAGAAACACTGACGTTTATTTCAGAAGCACAAAAATACTACCTCAATGTAGGGTAGTCGTATTTTAACAAAATAAAACGAATCTCCATAATGTCCCTCCATTTCGTAATTATATTATTTGCAAATATTAGAACTATAACTGATATTTAAACACTGACAATTTGCTGAGTGAGCACCTTTTCAATACAAGTTGAGTACTTCTTACATTTGGGTTCTTATTGTTATTGATTTGTGTTTTTATTATTTTATACTTATTTTCTGTTATTTTTTTTCTTGCAACTTGTATTGAATGAATATTTTCTTTCTTTCTTTCTTTCTTTCTTTGAAGAAGAATTAACTAAAAGGACAAAAAATGTAATAATCTCGCTGATGTTATAAAAATATGTTGTATGTTTTATAAATCAAGACATTAGGGACTGTAAAACTGTTGTGAGTTGGTTTACAAAAGTACATATCGCAACTTTGGTAAGACAAGGCCATAATTGCAATATTTGTAATTTTACAGGAGAGCCATTTTAAGATTTTATTTGCGCTCAATGCGATCATGTTTAGTTAATATTACTCTAAAGTAATTCTCCTTTACATGAAGTAAACTATACATTATGGTGTCTTTGTCCCATCAGTTGAAAAGGCATTTTTAAAACACTTTGGCATACCTAACTATGTTTTACAATTTTTGACAATTATGCCCTTATCTTACCGAAGATGCGATATATAATCTCACGCCTTATTCCCATAAGGAACAAAGATCACATCAGTATGGATAAAAATGTGTGTCTGGATCCTAGCAAGTGCTTTTTTACTGGTCTACGTATTTTATTTAGGATTTTCTTTTTTTTTTGTTTTGTTGTCTTTGTTTTCTGTTGGCATTACTATGCCTTGAAATGTAAGAACCTAATTGTGTGGACCAAATAAATAATTTTATTCTACAAATATTTTTTTTATTCTATTATTTGCTACACTCCGAACCAAATTCATGCTCATTAACCTTTTCATACACTCCCGTCGGTTTACGGTACTCTTGACCTGCCCTTTCTTTCACACTTTCTGGCTTTGGACATGAAGGGTTTAACAGGGTCTTCCTCCCCTCAACATTTAAACATACATATATATTTTCTGACAATTACACTAATTATTAAGTTCCAAGATAAGTATCATTAAGGACTTGTTCCATATTAAATAACCGATGTTTTTTTTTTTTTGTAAATACGTATATTAAGTATACATATGAAAACACACAGGACAAACAAATATTCGTTTATGCACACAAAGATTTGTGGGAATTAAAACCACGACTACAGGCGCTGAGTGCAAGTAAACAGCCCCCTTGCCATAACAGTCATCAGTATTATAAATAAATAAATATTTTCTGACAATTACACCAATTATTTAGTTCCAAGATAAGTATCATTAAGAATTTGTGTTATGGATACTAAACAACAAATAAACAAAATACTTATTATTTGTAAATACATACTTAATATACATAGGAAAACACCCAGACCAGAACAAAAATGCACGTTCATGCACACAAAGATTTGTCCTGTGTGGGAATCGAACCAGAGGTCGTCCTCTGGAGTAAAGTGTAAGTATACTGACCTCCACGCCATATAGGTCGTCGTATTATATATCATCATATCAGCCTTATGAGTCCACTACTGAGTATATACCGCATTCTATTGGAGGTATGTTCCCATAATCACCACGCTGGGCAGGCGGGTTGGTGACAGCAGTTCAAGCCTGTCCGCAGGATGACGCTGCTGCCCATCATTCGTTAAGATTTCTCTTCGTCGACTCTTACGACTACCCGTGAGATGAGAGGGGGTGGCATTATTCTAGGCCGTTACCACTTGGCGCATTATTTACAATACACAATAAATAAATATTCTTTAAATCCAAGATAAGCATCACTAAGAACTTGTGTTATGGATACTAAAGAACGGATAAACATACTTTATTTTGTAAATATATACTTGATATACATGGGAAAACACCCAGACCAGAACAAATATTAATATTTATACACACAAAGATTTGTCCTGTGTGGGAATCGAACCCACGACCTCAGGAGTGGCGTGCGGGTGTACTGACCTCCACGCCATTTCAGTCGTCAAAATAATCTTAAAATAACAATAAGACCTTACCTGATCGAAATCCTTCTGGCGCAATGGCATCTGCGGTTTCGCGCTAGAGTTACTGCCGACGGAACTCATACTGGCCTTTTGTCACCACGTTTCATAAATAAGACGACAATTAAAAAAAACAAAACAAAAAAAACTGAATTGCACTATAGCCAACCGCGATTCATGGGTGTATAAAAGTTTAATAATAAAAAAATAACACTAATCACGCATAAAAGAGATCACAGAGTAAATTATTTTCTTTCTTTTTCACTTTTATTTACATTAACATAATTTATTTTTATTTTATTAAAATATACTGGTTGCGGTATTTTTAGGGGTATTCGCTGATTCTTTTCTTATATCTGAAATAAAAAGGAAAAATGGTTTTAAAAAAACACTATCAGTGTAAAAATAGAACTTAAAAAGAAATTTCATCATCATCGTAGTTCGTTACTTTAGCTTACGGCCCCGTGTCTCCCCCCGACAGGTGGGACTCCACCTTGGTGTGGTGGGGGGGCTGAGTACCTCCCGTAGGCCGGGAAAAGATATCACCCAGAGGTTGGCGACTCTGGGTGCCCTTAGTACTGACTACCGGGGGGGAAACTAAGATGGACCTATGGAGGTCGCAGCGGGTGGGCCAGGAGGGCCCGTCAAGCAGCGCCAGGAGGGTCTTAGGCAGTGGGGGCAAGGGGCCCCTGCTGTCTAACCATGGACCCTCCGAGAAGTCAGCTACACACGCTATGGTCGCACAAGGAGGTAGGATGGGCGCGTCCACTGCGCCTCTCTTAGGATGTTCTCCCGGTTTTGGTCCGGGGGACGTTGGCCGCAGGCGGGGTGTCAGACGCTGCAACCCAGGTACTGGCCCCCGCCTTTTTCCTAATAACCGGCGGGCGTCGTCGGAAGATTTTTAGTGGGTAAAATAAAATATACTTTATTGTCTTTAAGATCAACATGATCATTTAGATTCGTCAAACATTTACATAAAATGGAAATTCGATGTGTTTTTTAAAAATATTAGGTATTAATGCTGGCAGTCGCGTTTGCCAGTGGTGAGTCCCACACCCCCTTTCGGTCTCCTTTTGGCCGGAAGGCAGTGCGTTTGCATGCATTTTGTTACCGACGTAACAATAAAAAAGGGCACAGAAAAAAAAAAAAAAAAAGGGCACAGTGTCTGCTTACTGATCTAACCAGATTTAGCTCAATTTCAGTTATTACATGGAACGACTACCGTCTGTCTTGCAAGGCACTGACTTCCTAATAATTACTGCCATGGATGATTGCAGCCGGGATCACGGCTTAACGTGCTTCCAGAGGCAACCCCGAGCATAAGGATTGATTCCCTTTTCGACCATCTATTAGAGCTACGAGCGACCGATGTTACCGACGTAACAATAAAAAAGGGCACAGAAAAAAAAAAAAAAAGGGCACAGTGTCTGCTTACTGATCTAACCAGATTTAGCTCAAT
Organism: Musotima nitidalis; assembly: GCA_949126915.1. Taxonomy (NCBI): domain Eukaryota; kingdom Metazoa; phylum Arthropoda; class Insecta; order Lepidoptera; family Crambidae; genus Musotima; species Musotima nitidalis. The sequence goes on from OX421441.1 coordinate 5,329,813, forward strand.
TTCAGTTATTACATGGAACGACTACCGTCTGCCTTGCAAAGCACTGACTTCCTAATAATTACTGCCATGGATGTTGCAGCCGGGACCACGGCTTAAGGTCCTCCTAGAGGCAGCCCCGAGCATAAGGATTAATTTCCTTTTTGACCATCTATTAGGGCTACGAGCAAAAATAATAAAACATTGATAAGGACTAAACAGGACAGTTACTGACGTGCTTTCTAAACACAGAGCAAGTGATAATAGCGCACATAACTATGAAACGTAATGGTTTAATAAACCAGGGTTTGGAACCGTGACTTGAAAATAAATATACAAAGTAGGATTGACATACTTAATACATAAATGAGTATCGTGCAAAATCACACTGACATTGACACATGCTTCTTTTTGTTAATTACATTTGTAAAATGAATTTTTACAGGCAAAATAATAATAAAATTAATCTATATTCGTCATAGGACCTAACAAAAAAATGTTTTGCAAGCAGTGCCATCGCCATCTTGCAAAAGTCATAAAAAATATGGGGCTTTTTACAAAACGGAATCTAAAGTTAGACCAGGTATAAAACTAGTGCAGTCACTTTCATTTTATAAGATAAAGACAGTGACAGCACTAGTTTAAAACCTGGTCTAACTTTAGATCTCGTTTTGTAATAAGACCTTATAACAAAACGAGATCTACATTTAAGTTAGTAATAGGCAGTAAGTTATTGAACCTAATTTAAATAAGCAATCTTAACTTTGATAAGTTTAAGTGTAAATGACACAAGAACATAAAAAGATTTTTATTAAAAAAACTTGGATGTGATATTATTCAGAAATAATCTTATGCCATGAAACTACAGGAATCATCATCATGTCAGCCCATTCACATTAGCATGAGCCTCCTTTCATATACCAAGGTTCAAAGCACGGAATCGCTCAATATCAAATGTCACATAAATGGTCACCAATCCAAAGACCTTTGTAAACTGTTTTACTTAGGTGATTGTTTCCGCCCACCGAGCTCCGCGGAGCTACGAGCGCTTCAACTATAGGTGTATGCAGAGACATATGGTTTATTGATTTTATTTATACAATGAATGAGATTATCATTAAAAATATATAATAACAGTGATTAGATTAGCTACTACATGATAAAAGCCTATCATATAAGTCAATAGATGGATAGTTATCCTAACAAGATCCGAGGAGTATAAGCCAACCTCATCTGCATGTAGTGCATCTGCCAAACAACGGACGAGGCTCTGGTGAACAAAAATGTTCCCGGTAAGCAGCAATAGGCTCGCCACCTATTACGTGGGATCAACAATATGATTGGCGAAATCTGGGCATATAATATGCCTCTGCCAATTTTCGGGCAAACAGGTGTGATATTATGTACATATCAAAATAATTATATATTATAATTGTTTCTATTAATCATTTATTTACATTGCAATAATTTATTTATTCATTAAGGCAAGTTTCTATCAAAAAAGTAATTTGCGTCATTTTCCAAAGGTGTACAAAAAAGAATTTATCTGTAAAAAAATGTTTTACTGTAGAATAATGTTTTTTTTATTGTTATTTAAATTAAGAAATAAATAAATCATTTCAATCGTAAACATGATTTCACTAGTACTGTTTCTGAGAACCTTATCAGACATTATAAAAAATTGCTCAAAAGAAATGCAGTGATAACACAATGTAATTATCTTTAAATTGTAACTTTGTTATTAGCAGAAAGATCTATTAACTACCAGAAAATCTAATCTCTTTAGTTTTGTAAAATAATGGTATGTTTGATTAATTACTCAGTAGTTATGTTTAGTAATAAATATACTTTAGTTTATAATTTACTACATAATCGCAATGAAAGGGAAATGGAGCAAAACATCAACAGAATGAAACCCTAGAAATGGAAAGAGAAAGAGCCGTAGACAAATATCGAAATGGGAAGATGATTTGAAGTTGGCGCTCTATGCAAAATGGAGAAGAGTAGCAAATGACAAATGTCTATAGAAGTAGTTGGAGAGGGCCTACGCCAAAAGACATACTGAAAAAAGAGATATACTATAACGTACCAATTATAACTTGCGTGTGATTATCCATAACACAAGGATACAATATAATTTATGCAATTTTTGTCAAAATTTATCTAACTATAAAATCCTAATGTACGAAATTACAAGATGATTATGTTTAGTTTTAAAGATGTAGTTCAAATATAACTAGTTTGTTTTTTAAGTTAATAGAATTTTAAATGTAAAATTTTCAAACACTTTTTTTTTAACATTAGGATAACTTTTATTTCTCTCTTATTTTTTGTATTCCCATTGTGTTTGTTAAAATTTGACAAATCTAAATGAACTTATTGATCTTAAAGACAGTAAAGTAGGTATATTTTATTCACATCATTTGTGTTCAAGGAACCTACCAGCACTTTAGGAGTCCAAACCAACGATACCTTCACATTACTGATTCAAAAAAAAGTTCCCGGTTAGCGGCAATAGGCTAGCTACCTTTTAAGGGGGACCAACAAAAAAAGTGGCTAAGTGTGGTCTGATAATATGCTCTGCCTTCCCCTACGAGGAAACAGGTGTGATTCTATCGCATCATTAATTTATTGAAATTAAATGAAATGTGATATGTGGTTAAGATTTAATGACTTTAGAAGTTGTTCATGATCCTGGGCCACTGACTCAGCCACTTCAATAACATTTTGTAATTAGATATATTATGTCTTCAACATTTGAGAGAATTTGTAAAAATTTTGTTCCTTTTCTAATGTATGGTTATATTGAAATGCTATCATCACGCATAAACCCTTATAGTTTATGTGATAAGGAACATCGGTTTTTATCTGTTATGTGTATAATAACAGTGATTTTAACGGCACAACAGAGGTATGATCATTATGGGCCATACTAGAAAGGGATATAGCAAGTACACACAGTGAAGTGGTGCTTCTAGATTTAAGTCACATTCACAAGTGCTTTTGAATTAAGCCAAGTTTTAATAGCTGAATTAAAATTTTGAATTTAGACTTTTTTGTTTATGGTATCCAAAAATGATATCAGTTGATTGTTAATAAAGAAGTTCAACCTTCTCTAACATTTAAAAAGGTTGAGGGAATTCCCACACAAGTATTAGTATGCATGACAGTAGGTGTTTATCTTAGTATAGGTGTAATCAATTTATGGTACATAATACAACAAAAAAAATATTGAAATATGTTTATCTTTTGTTTTTGTACTTATAAAACAAGATCTGCTTAATTTTAATTTACATAGTATAGTGTGAGTTGTCTTAAGGAGCATCAAACGTGCAGCCTTTGGTATTATGTTTTAGTCCACTTTACACAAAAAAAACCTTTTTTTTCTATACACTTTCTAATGAGAACAACTGAAAAACAAAATTCAAAAAGGCATATTCCTATATTATCATAGCAACATACAAAATATATATTGTATGGAAACTAGGAAGAAGAGAAAGGGTCTAACTGGTTATTCAACTGTAGCAAGAACCTGCCCCTGCTTACTTACTGTGAAAAAACATGGGCTCATGTAACACATAGAAAACTAGACACAATATAAAGCTGGTTTAACTGTATTCTCATAATAGATAATAATTACCAACAGTTACAATAAGTCGAGCATAAACTGTGACAAATTTGCATAGAGACTCATTTTGTAAATACAAAATAGATAGTACACACTTCACGAAAGCTGCTTAGTGCAAATTTTAATAACATTTCACGATGCGTTAGCTTGTGAATCAGCGGGAAAATCAATGCAGACTTATTGAATCGAAAAAGTAAAAGTGATATGCGTGCATCTCACAAAGAAATCGAGATTTTGCAACCCACCAAACAAGGACAAATCATAACAAGCGTTTTTTACACCATCTTGCGTCAATACTTTTCGTACCTTCACTAGTCCCCAAACACTTTACATGGCACAGGTGTTCAACATAATTTTAACAACAAATAAACAATTTCAACTACGTATAAATGTAAAAGAAATTACGACTGATTTGATTGCTTTTACAAATCAAGGTACCTGTCAAGTAGGTACCACAGTACCACTGACCTGACAGATACAAATACTTTATTACGCGGCAAAATCAAATGATGGTTAACGGTTCAATAATACACACTACGATAGATGAGTATAAATTTGGTCGAGTATTACTTACGTAGCACCAGTTTTCACGCTGTCATTGAGCACATTTCACTTTTTACACATCAGGAGACAAATGCTTGATTTAAAGATCACTATTTGTATTAACAATAACTTGAAAAATAAAGTAAAAATGCGATTTATTTCATTTTGAAAACCATTCTTGCAACAATCAAATCAAAAAGAAACAAGTCAAGATAGAAATGAATGACTGACTGACTTTGACTTTTGCTAGCAATGTCTATGAATACATTACCAACAACTTTTTATATTGATCGCTAGATGACGCTATCAACAAATGCAGAATAAACATAAGAAAATTAAATCAAGACAACTATAGAAGTAACAAACATTAGTAAAGTACTAAAATTACTTGAACAAATATAGAGGCACGGAAGGCTATAAAATATTTTAGCAGTCTTATAAAAATTATCTTAAATAAAATTATAATATAGAAAATGCTACAGTAATATCACGCACTTCATAGTATCATCTCTTGTTTGTTAGCGTTTTGACTAAGTAGGTTCGGTCGATATATACAATTCTGCTACTTAAAATGTAAATTAAAATAAATGCTTTTATTTTATTATTTTGTATGTAGCAATATAAAACATATATCTTTACTTACTTTTTTGCCCCCTTTTTAACCCCTGTTTATTGTGTGGCTGCCTCTATGCACATAATAAAACAAATAACAATAACATCCACAGACAAACGGTTCTGTGGGATATGTTTTTATGTAACTTGCATTTAATAATAATTTAAAGGAAATAAACGTTTTATCTATATATCTATCAATACCAATACTGACAGACAGATAAACAGGCAAGCAAAAGATTATGGTTTAAAAATTGTAACTTTGTTAATAGAAAAATAATAACAGTGGTAGAAAGTTTATAATTCAGGTGCGTAAAATTCGACGAACTAATCGACGGCGTTGAAATAATGAAATTTCACTTGACAGTTGACATAAAAAAACACTTTAGCAAGAAGCGACACCGACAGCCGATGTAACTTTTTTGTTTTGATAGACGCCTGTTTGATTTGTTTATAAGGATTTTTTTCAACACAGAACCGAAATCAGCTTCAGTGGTTGTGTTTATAATTATTTTCGCTGTAATTCGAACATGTGTTACGTAGTTGTGACCGGTAGAAGCTTAGCATGGATGCTTCTAAGTGTGGTAGCGTTTATGCTTATTTTAACCGGAATTATGACACCAAAGTGGCTACTAGGACAGCCTATAGTCACAAGCGATAACAATATCACTTCATTTTACATACCCAGTGTCGGCATATACAACCGGTAAGTTTTGGTAACTTTTTTTAGGAAATTTTTTAAAACTTATTTGATACCCTTTCTCAATCCGATTTGTTTAGTTGTCGGTAAAAAATCTACACTGTTTTTGCAGTTAGCATGATTTTTAACAGTCCTAAGAAAGTTAGACGGTTCATAAGTTTCCAAAAGCTCTAATTTGCTTAGCAACAAATAACAAAACCATAGTTATTCTAATTGGCGTTAATTAATAATTTAAAGTGTCAGTTTCTCCTGAACTAGTCAATTTCGTTGTTAAGAACAAACTTGACTAGTTTCTAGTTCAGTACTTCTCCACTCCAGCTTCAGGCTGATATTTTTTTGTTCATCATTATCATCTCATTACTAATTAAAGTCCCACTACTGAGCCAAGCCTCATCTTACAAACCTAGATGAAGGCTTTTTATCATTATCAGCCTACCTTCGCCCACTGGACATGGGCCTCTCTTACGGCACGCCACTGAGCTCGATCTTTAGATCTCTTCTCCAACCATGCCAACCTTCAAAGTCATGTGGAAGTCCTAATGATGCACACATACTTCTTCCAATAGTCAATGGATCTTGGTTGGGAATGGTTGTGATAGTATGTAAGCATCATGATATTTCATTATCATCATCTAAGCCAGGGATTCCCAACCTTATTTTCGTCGAGCCTCCCTGGATTAAATATAATGTTTTCATGCCCCCCCTATAAATTTTACAGACTAATAAAACTCGCATTATTTCAAAAACATTTATTTGTGTTGTAACTTCTACAAAATTAAATCCGATATATTTTTTTAATCAACGTAATTTATAAGATCTTATAATAAGAGAGAGAAAAATAGATAAATACTAATGAGATACTTGAGCTTGCATTCTCTGTACCAGTTGGTCGATCCTAGGTTCAGTTTTTGCCAGACGATTTCACTGCTTAGTTTTTATTAAAAACAGAGCAGAAAAACCAGAAAACATAAACGTCTCACGCCCCCTTTGACATCCCTCTACTCCCCACCAGGGGGGCACGCCCCCCTGGTTGGGAAGTCCTGATCTAAGCCATCTGACGTCCACTGCTGAACATAGGCCTCCCTAAGAGATTTTCACATTGAGTGATCCTGAGTCGCCTGCATCCATTGGCTTCCCGCCGCCTTGACCAGATCATCGGTCCAACGCATGGGAAGTCGTCCTCTACGACGTTTGCCAGTTCGTGGTTGCTATTGAAGAACTTTAACGCCCCATCGGTCGTCTTCGAGCTATGTGCCCCGCCCATTGCCACTTCATCATATATAAGTGCTCCATTAGAGCCAATTTAATGAAGCATCTTCACTTGTATACTTTATGTATATACGTACATTAATAAGAATTTGTTTACCTAAATTTTCAGATGTCTTCGTATGAGAAATGATGTCAATAACTGCGCTTCATTTTCATTTTATGGACTGGCTACTGAGGACTCAGTTTACCCCAAACCATGGAAAGCTGCTATGTTTTTCCTGTCTCTATGTAAGTTTAGAAAATCAAATATTACTGCTGGATTTGCCAATGGGTTGGTGGTGAAGAGTTATAATGAAGCTCTGAGATGTTGTCTAGGTAGACAGGTACATTTGTATCTATTTTATTTTAGAAAACAGTATCCTTATATACTAATGTAATACAATAATATAATAAATACAGAGAATACAAATACAGAAATTGACAAGCATAGATAATAACAAATAAAGGAAATAACAAGACAAATATAACAAAATAACTATACAGTACATATTATAACTAAACAGTTAATTATAAATAAATACTATGCACTAGTTACATGTTGCATATGTATAACTAATATTACGCATTTATTACCAAAAACGAATAATACAATTTGGTATAAATAAAGATTTAAGTATCTATATAAAGAATAGTTAACTTCACAGTATTAGAACCGTTACATACATACATAAAATCACACCTGTTTCCCGTAGGGGTAGGCAGCGGCATATTATGTACCAACACTTTGCCAATTGTATTACTGGTTCCACATAATATATGGCGAGCCTATTGCTGCTTACTGGGAACTGTACAGTCTTCACAATAAATGAATTAAAAACAATTAGGCCACATATTGTATACTAATAACATATTATAATTGAATAGTTAAATACATTTAATATAATTAGTAAAAACATAATGTATGTATAGTTGATTGATTTTTATGGTTGTTTAATTTCTATATATAATAAAAGGAAGAAATGTGTTCCTATTTTAAACCGTGATACCCTTGCAGGGTTATTTGAGGACAAAATATTATTTTTAAGACCTAATTGTACACCAAATGAAACAATAAAGAGTTATGATATTATGATTATAATGTGATACATGATTATATGAATAGATCTTATTTTTATTATTTGTTATAGATACACTAGACATTATTCTGTATCTTAAAATTGGACCACAGTATTAACTAAAACTATAAAAAACCTGGTATACCCGTAAAATGATGTTTCCTTTTGCCTTTTGGAGGTTACACCAGTGAGCAAACCCTGAGCTTTAGTCTGGGGCAACAAGAATAATGCTAGGATATGATGACGATAATGACTAAATAGCATATCATAATTACAAATTCAAAATTTCCTTCCCAGGATTGGTCTAATTATCAGAATGCATGACTCCATTTTGGTAATTTTTTTAAAAGGCGTAAAGTAAAGTAAAATTTATTATGTGTGGTAATACTATTAAAGTTTCAACTGGTCATCATTTCACACGCTGAGAATGAAAGTAACCCATTTCAAAATTTAAAATTTTTAGATAGAGACGAAAATGTGTCGGTCTCATTGACGATATTCTTCTTATTCTTCAATCATATTTTATTATGTCAACATTAAGATAAAAAAATCGTTTGTATAACGTTATTGGATTTTTCTACCTTAAATACAGTATACTTGTATATATAATGTGTTATTTTATATATTTAACTCATTTCACCGAAATGTTGAAATCGGTCACTTTCGTTCTCAGTGTGCGATTTCAGCTTTGTGTAGTCCACTGCTGAACAGTGGCCACCTCAATAGATAACACACTTACGCACATAGCTTTTACCACTGGTCCTTAGATATTATCTTTGATAACACATCATTGATGAATACTTAAAAGTTAATAATAATAATATCCTTTATTGCACATTCAACAAAACAATGAAACACATATACAAATCAAACAAGTACAAAGGTGGGCATATCTCTATGAGAGATCTCTTCCAGCCAACCGCAACTAACAGGAGTGAGAATTTTTTATGTAGGATAAAAAAATATTACAATAGGACAAAAACATAACAGTAACACTAAATACTAACAAATTAAAAAAAAATATATATAAATGAACTATAATAATATACACATACATAAATAAATAAAGTATATATATACAACTCTGTAATAAACTCATAAGCGAACGTCCATTAATTACGTGAGTCTAAAATAGGGGAGGGGGGACTTGTCTTGTGTGGGAATCAATCCCACAACCTTAGGAGCGGAGTGCGAATGATATGAAATTATTTTCTGTCAAAAGGTTCTGCAATCCAGTTTGCGACTGTGCTGGTTGGAGTGATGGCTTGCTGCGTACAGTCAGTCTTTAAGAAGAGCGTTATATCTCTTGCTGGTGCTACTCAAGCTTTAGCAGGTTTGTTTAATGTTTTTATTTATTTCACATTACAACATTGTAATGTGAAATAAATATACCTACTAATATATGTGTGTGTGGGTGTATAGGGATTCTACCAAGACCTGGGGAGCCCAAGCCAACCTCACCTGCAAGTGGTGCACCTGCCGAATAACGGACGAGGCTCTGGCGAACATAACAGTGCCCGGTAAGCGGCAACGGGCTGCCCACCTATTACGTGGGACCAACTATATAATTGGCGAAGTGTGGGCGTGTAATATGCCTCTTCCTACCCCTTCGGGGAAACAGGCGTGAATGTATGTATGTATGTACTAATATATGTGACTTACATAGGTTTACAGATCAAGTCCAACACACCCACAACTCACAATAATTACATAAATAAAATTAATAACTATCAAAAATAAAATGAAATATAAGTGAAATGAAATGAAATAAAATTTATTTAGACATAAATACATATAAACAAAAAACAGAATTCAAATTAGTAAACAATTTTTACACATAAGTTTACATATAGTATGCCTAAAAAGGACTCCACTCAGCATGTGCTGCAGTGGAGGACCACAACAGCGCTGGTCTTCCGTGGAGACCTTATAACTTTCGTAAAAGTTATTAAGTAAGTAGTTAATTTAACTCACATAAAATTAACATTTGATACACAATAATGTCACCAAATCTAAAAAAACTATTTTTTTTTATAAAATAGTTAAAATACATACATTAATGTCAACAATTCAAAGTACCATTTATCTATTATATGTAAGATCTTTCGTAGCTTTGCAATACTAGGCAGTCAGCAACAACCATTACAGTAAAGCAAGTATACGAAGGTCAGTCAGTTGCAGGATCATTAAAAATGTGTTTCCGTTCTTCGAAAGGCACGTCAATCCATGGGTCCTGGTTGTCATTATGTGGTAGTAGTTACGCCAAGTTAAATTCCTTATTAGGTGGCTTGATCAACCTTGCAGCTGGACGCTACACACCATCCTGACAGGTCTCCACCTTGGCGTGGTGGGGGGCTGAGTATTGACCGGAGGCCGTACCCTTATTACTGACTACCGGGGGGGAAACTAAGACGGACCGATGGAGGGCCCGTCCAGCAGCGCCAGGAGGGTCTTAGGGTCCCTGCTGTCTAACCATGGACCCTCCACGCATGGGAGGGGGCATGGGCGCGTCCACTTCGCCTCTCTGCTGGCAGTCTCGTCTGCCGGTGGTGAGTCCCACACCCGCTTTCGGTCCCCCTTTGGCCGGAAGGCAGTGCGTAAACGCATTTTGTTACACACGCTTCCTCTGCCAATCCGTACTGGGTCAGTGACGCGTTGGTTGGGCCATATTTTTTAGGTTTCAGATCAAGTCCTAGGTCTCCTAAGGGAAATTTACCATATTTAATAACCGTTCGAAGCTCCGCAATGCTCGGCGCAACGCGGCTACGCTATCGTTGTGATACTTTAAAAACGTAATACTTACACAAACTTACTACCGAATTTTATTATCAATAGGGTCTGCTCATGTTTGCTATGTTTATTCGTAATTATTCATGAAGCTAAAAAAATAAAAGTTATTTCCTTCTTTTTTCAAAATCTTGTGACTGCAGGACACAAGTTTTTTCAGGCTTAATTAATTGTTTTAATATTAAGTACATTTTCTGGTTACTAGCGGGAGAAAATTCTGAATTGACTATCATATGACCTTTATTGAGCCAAACTTAAATTAGTCCGTTTAGCTTTTATTTCTCTCTATTTCTTGATTATGGTACCGCTCATATCTCTTTCAAAGTTGTTAAAAAAATGTTGTAAAAAATTTACGAATCTAACTGATCCTGTTTTTTTATTGTTTAAATAATGGCTTCGTGCGTTTAGCACATTTAGCCAGAGATATATTAATAATATATAAATCATAGTAAATGAGATGCCCTCTCCCTAAACCCCTTGAGTCCTCAGTAAAGATGTGGGACTATACTGAGATCCCACATGGACTTCTTAAATGAGATTGAAAAGTGATGTTGCACTGTTTTGTTTCAGTTACCAACACTCATGTACGTTCACAAACACTTAACGGTTAATAATCCACCGTTATTACACATTAATGTTAGAAATATCACAAATTGTTAACTGATCCTGTTGATCTTAAAAACCCATTTATAATTTATTTTATTTTGAAATAAGGATAAGTTAGGAATTGAGAATGTTATCTGCCTAGATAATAAAATTTTTCAAATTTTTCTATTATCGTCAGTTTTAAGCTGACGTTCATAAGAGCTTAATTAAGTAAAACTTGAATAAAAAATTATGATTTTGATGTGTCTTTTTATTTTTTAGGGTTATTCGGCGTCCTTGGGCTACTTCTGTACCCCTGGGGCTGGGGCGCTGATCGAGTTAAAAGACTGTGTGGTGAATATTCGGAGCCCTATATCCCGGGAGATTGCTCAGTAGGTAAGTAAACATTTTTTTGATTATTTACTTTCCATATATATTCATCACCATACAATAGCATTATCCCGGTTGCCCCAGACTTAAGCAGGGTCTGCTCACTGATTGAACCAGATTTTGCTGAACTTCAGTTATTGCATGGAGCGTCTGCTATCTCACCTCCGCTAACCAAAAAAAACATTAAAGCAGGTTAAACCAGTTGTCAGAATATGTGGGAGGCTATGTGGCAAGAAGGAGCGGGACCCGTTGGCGCAGCGGGCGGGCCAGGAGGGCACCGCCCGGCGGGTCTTAGGCGGCGGGGGCAGGGGGCCCCTTCCGTCTAGCCATAGACCCCCTCATAAGTCGACAGTTACGACATAGCCGCACATAGAGGTGGGCGCATCACATCGCGCCTTTCTGAGGAGGTCATCCCGGTTCTGATCCGGGGGACGTTGGCCGCGGGCGGGCTGCTAGAAGCTACAAACTCAGGCACTGGTGCCTCGCCCCTTTTCAAAAGCGGTGGGCGTCGTCGGAAGTTTTTTAGTGGGTTGGACTGCAATGGTCGCGTCTGCCGCAGTGATCCCCACACTCGCCTTTCGTTCCCCCATTGGCCGGAAGGAAGTGCGTAAACATCCCAAATATGAGTACAAATATTTTAATTTACTTTATATAGAATAGGTGGGGTGGGGTCTTAGCTCCGCGGTGCTAGGTGGTCGGAAACGATTACCGAAGTCAATCAGAGTTTACAGATGTCAGTCCTTGAATGGGTGACCGTTTGTGAGGCATGTAATTTCGAGCGATTCCGTGCTTTGGAATGCATGTTGTTGGTCCCTGTTATCACCATATCTGGTACTAGTAGATTGCCATGTTTTTCTTTTAAATAATGGCTTTATGCGGTTTGCACATTTAGTCAGTGTCAAGTAAGAGATATATTACTATCATATAAATTATAGTAAATGAGAATGAGTGTTGATAACGATGATAAATGTTAAATGAAGTGCCCTCCCCCTAAACCCGTTGAGTCCTCAGTAAAGATGTGATACTGAGATCTCACGTGGATTTTTGTGAGAATTTGAAAAATAAGATTGCACTGTTTTGTTTTATTTACCAGCACTTATGTACGTTCACAAACACTTAACGGTTAATAATCCACCGTTATAACACATTAATGTTAGAAATATCACAACTTTTAGAAAATAAAATATAACTGAAGTCATTTTCAATCCTATTCGTAAGCTGATATGTTTTGTTTTTACTTGTTTACAGGATGGGCTCTATTCGTTACGGCTACAGGTGTAGCCCTTATATTCCTGGCCAGCGCGTTATCTAAAACCGCGGACAAGGCAGCTAATTCCGACAAAGTTCAGTTTCAAATGGATGAGGGCAAGCAATTGATATGTCTTGTGTGATTGCGTGTATTAATACTTCAGGCACCGACGACACCCATTGTACAGCGTCATATAATTGATAGAACACAAAACGACATATACAGGGTGTAAAAAACTTTGATCGAAGCCAAACGCTATGCATTCTACACATCGTAACAAGAGATATAACCTATAAATTACCGTTAGGTAACGTATTTTGTTCATACATACATACATTCACCCCAGTTTCCTCAAAGGGGTGGGCAGAGGCATATTATACGCCAACATTTCGCCAATTATATAGTTAGTACCACGTAATAGGTGGCGAGCCTATTGCCGCTTACCGGGCACTGTTATGTTCGCCAGAGCCTCGTCCGTCGATCGGCAGGTGCACCACTTGCAGGTGAGGTTGGCAAGGGCTCCTCAGGTCTTGGTCTTCCCTAAACGCCCATTTTATTTAAACTTTATCGCACAAATTAAAAAAAGTTGTGAGGCGAACTTAATGCTGCAAGGCATTCTCTACCAGTTAACCCTTAGGTTAGCAGAATAGTATGAGGCAGTACGAACAAGAAAACATGTGAACTTACATAGAATTAAATCTGTGTTATTTTTAGTGTTAAAAAACTTTAAATAGTAGCATATAAGAAAATGCGCGCAACAGACCGAGTATCTGAGGGACCCAAGCGGGCTGACGTTATTTCAAGAAAAAATGTATGATTGTATTATTTTTGATTTTATATCAATTTTTTTGTTATAATAAGTCAATTCCTACTATAACTATAAGGCTATTGATTTCCCAAGTATAGTCCCAAACTAAATAATTATCCTGATGCTGGGTAGAATACGTAGCTTTCTGATTTGGGTTTTTTTTACACCCTGTATATCCGAACACGCCCTAAAGCGCTTGGCTATAGAGACGTGAATCGATCTTTAAGGCGCGTTTGGTGATAACTATTATGACCATGACTGTACATGAAGCCGTGTTTATTTGCTACTGCCTTATAAGCATAAAATTCTGATCTGTAGTGCCACAATTTATCGTATACGCTACTACACACGTATATACTGGATTACTCTTGAGTTGGGTTGGTAAGGACTTGTTAGGATACCTTGATATGTTATACAGGCCCTTAGTAGGAATTTCACACTAGTTTTTTTTAGTTAATAATGAAACTCAATATTCTAATATTTTCATACGATTATAGTCAAGATACTGTGTGACCAATTTTTTTTTCTCTAAATTTGCAAATATAGATGACGCTAATTTTGTTTTAAGTTTCTATATTCTTTACGTTTTCGATGAGAGAGTTGACAACAAAGTTTTTCAAAATGGCCGCTGGCGTCTTGTCTTTTTTTCTTATAATATGAACTTACTCGTTTAGAGTATTTGCCAGTGTCAACTAATTTGATAAATCAAGTTATTCGCGTTTTCGTCATATAGTCCTAGTCAAGGAAAGTCCGTCACAGTCAAGTATTTACTAGAGGTTCTATGAAGCTCACAATTATATTCTACTTTCCTATATTTGTGTCATCATCATATCCTAGCATTATCCTACTTGCCCTAGACTTAAGCTTAGGGCCCAGGGTCTGCTCACTATTTCAACCAGATTTGACTGAATTTCGCTTTCCTATACTTGTGTAAGTTATCGAAATAGTTATGTCCAAAAATCCACTATATTTACACAATGTGAATTTAATACTCGTTTTAGAAAATAAAATACTGCTACGATGCGTCTTTTACCGCGTTGGCGCCAATTACCCAGTGAATTGGTTCTTTTATGAACATAACCTTATAGTTTTTCAAAATGGCCGCTGACGTCATTTGTCTTTGACAGCTCATTGTAATGTTGCACTGCGTAAAAAGTATTATATTTGAATGTAAGTAATTAACTATTCCAAAGTGATCTTATATTGTGTTTTCTCAATATATTGACTAATTTTTATGTTAGTGATTCTGTGTTTTTTTTTGTAATATGGCGAAAGACTCAGCTTCTATCTACAGCAGGTTCGATTCTCACGCCAATCATAAGTAAAAATCATATATAATTTTACAACTGTTGTAGCTTATCACTTCAGAGTTAGGTGAAATAAAGATAATAATAATTGTTTAATATCGTTCTTTTTCAGTGAAAATTCAAACAAGACTTATTTTTATTACTATAATATTTTTTTATACAATTTATACTTGAAAAATGCCTACCACGTTTTTTAAATTTATTAAAAATGTCTTTTCTAAAAAAATCAGATAAAACAAATTAAGTTATATTGCATTTTATGCTATTGATAGATTTAGGGCCTGTTTCACAGTGTCTCATTAGCGTTTAATAAACAGATACTAAACTGTCATTTTAACTTCCATAACAGACATTGTAATCTCGCCTGTTTCCAAAAAAATTGGCAGAGATATATTATACGCCCACAAAACGCCAATTACATTGTTGGTCACACGGAATGGTTGGCGAGCCTATTGCCGCTTACCGGGAACTGTTATGTTTGCCAGATTGGTAGGTGCACCACTTGCAGGTGAGGTTGGCCTGGGCTCTTAAGGACTTGTTAGGATACCTTGATATGTTAAACAGGCCCTTAGAGGTCATCCATAAATTACGTCACGAATTCCGTAATTTTTTGACCTCCCCCTCCGTCGTTGTCACAGCTGGTCACACTTGTGGGACTCCCTCCTCCTTAGTGTGATTTCACATATTTTGCAATTGTACAGCAAGAAATAATTTCATCCAAACAGTAGTTCCAAAATTTAGGATCCGTCCCATCCCCTTGTTACACCATGTCACACTTCGTCCACCCCTCCCACCCCCTTAACGTGTGACGTCATTTATGGATAGCCCCCTTAGTAGGAATTTCACACTAGCTCTTTTTAGTTAATAATGAAACCCAGTATTCTAATATTCTTATGCGTATATAGTCAAGAAACTCAGTGACCAATTTTTTTTTAAATATTGCAATTAAAGATGGCGCTAATTTTGTTTTAAGTTCCTATGATCTTTACTCTTTAATTGAATTTTGTGTCATTTATAAATATATGTGTAAAGAAAAGTGTTGTAATCTCGTGTTCAAAATTTAATTAAGTATTTTTTGGTATTATTATTATTAATATTAATTTTGATATTTTTTTAATACTCAACTTTTACTTTTAGGTATTGCTACTACTTTATACATTGTATACAATGTGTTTATGAAGATTTTTTTTTTTAATTTGTATTGGCGGGGCCCAATCAAAATTACTAAGTTGCCCAAATGAAAGTATAATTATATACAGTGGACTAAAGATGCAAACATATACAGGGCGTCCCACATCTGTGCCACATGGAGGCAAGTATCTTGAAAATTGTAGATGGAAGAAGATTTGACTGAAAGAAGACATTATTTTAATTTCAAAAACAATTTAAACTGCATTCATAGATTTTTAAATAATTACACGGTTGAAACGGGAATCGAACCAGCTACACGAGAAAAAAAATACCCTGCAACTTTATCATACCGATCGAAAGTCTTCATCATAAGGATTATTTTTTGCTTTTGTGTCATTAATTTTAACATTTTTAATACAAAACAGTGATTAGTAATAAAATACTTATTAGGCATAGCCGTGGGACACCCTGTATATTATGGAAATTCAACATAAACATATTGTATATGTTATACTATTATTATATTGTAATACGGTGCATTCGTAAGTATTTAAATAATGCATAATATAATTCGGACCAATTAAATATTATTTACTGATCTTGAAGTCAAAAAAGTATTATAATTTGGTATATCCAATGAATATTATAAGAAAGTAATTAAATACTAACTCAAATTAATTATTAAGACTATACCTATTTATTTTTTGATAATATTTTTTTTACAATGTATTGTCTAACAAATATTCAAAATGTATATTTTAGATGTAAGTATAAAATATATTTTTATACATATATAGATGTGTGTTTAAAATGTGAATTTTTGTCAAGTTTTATTTTATATTTTTATATAAAGTTTTGTATTATCAATCTCATACAAAAATCGTGTGAACGGTTCTGACTCTAGAAACGAGCGCAAAATAGCAAATTTATAATAATTTTACAAGAAATATAACAAAGTGACACACGTTTTACCTGAATCAATACGTCAAGTATTTATCGTAAACTTATCTTGCAAAGGTGACGTTGTGTCTTTTGACGCATAACCAATTTAAAATATGTGCGATAAAACGCACGTGCTCGTCGAATAAACTTAGTGCACGTCTTATAAACGTGCTGCACGTCTTAAAAACATGTTGCACGTCCGACAAACGTGCTGCACGTCCAGTAAACTTATTGCACGACCAATGTGCTGCTGACTGCATCTATAAAACAAATGAAATGACTATTATAAGTGCATTTATTTTATTTTTATTACAAAATATTCCTATACTATATTTTGTATTAAAATATACCTTATTAATTATACAATTTTCGTAACTTTTTTATAATAAATCTTATACACTGTGTGATTAAAACGAAGACTTTTCTTTTATACTCCATCATCCACTTAGAGGAACTCGAATCCGCTCTTAATGTCTTGGGTTTAAGTCCTATTCAAGACCAAGTATTATATTTG
Organism: Musotima nitidalis; assembly: GCA_949126915.1. NCBI lineage: Eukaryota > Metazoa > Arthropoda > Insecta > Lepidoptera > Crambidae > Musotima > Musotima nitidalis. Next base: position 5,347,309 of record OX421441.1, read on the forward strand.
TGTAAATACATACATTTACGCCTGTTTCCCTGAAGGGGTAGGCAGAGGCATATTATACGCCCAAACTTCGTCAATTATATAGTTGGCCCACGTCATAGGTGGCGAGCCTATTGCCGCTTACCATGCACTGTTATGTTCGCCAGAGCCTCGTCTGTTGATCGGCAGGTGCACTACTTGCAGGTGAGGTTGGCTTGGGCTCCTTAGTACTTGGTATTATACATATATATTAATATATTATATTTGTTTGCATGACAATTAATATTTGTTCTACTCTGGTTGGCACAAGTATGTACAAAAAATAGATATAGGATGGTGTTGAGGGATCATGTTTTGGATTGAGAGCCCAAGTAATTAATAGATAACAGTTTTAAAATTTACTTGTTTTTATCATTTTAAATAATGGCTTTGTGCGTTTAGCATATTTAGCCAGTGTCAATTAAAAAATATATAAATAATATTGAATTCATAGAAATTAAGAATGAGTGGTGATAGAGATGGTAAATGAGATACAGGTGGCTGGTAGCGAATGGACGCGTTTTGCAGCAGACTGGGGTCATCATCATCATCATCTCAGCCATATGTCGCCCACTGCTGAACATAGGCCTCTCCAATAGATTTCCACGTTGAGCGACGATTGAGTTGAGTCGCCTGCATCCACCGGCTTCCCGCCGCCTTGACCAGATCATCGGTCCATCGCGTGGGAGGCCGTCCTCTTTTACGTTTGCTGGTTCGCGGTCGCCATTGAAGAATCTTAACGCCCCATTGGTCGTCGGTTCTTCGAGCTATGTGCCCCGCCTATTGCCACTTCAGCCTGAAAACTCGCCTCGCTATGTCGGTCACTCCAGTCCTCCTACAGATAGGGTAAACTGGGGTGGATGGCGCTTTTTGGAAGGGGCCTACGTTCAACAGTGGAAGGCAATTAGCCGATTAATTATTTCCTTTTTCAAATTTCAAAAACAGACCTTTCATACAGATGCACATCGGCCTTGAGACGTATCGGCTCTGGGGGCCTACCGCCGAGTTCGATGGCAATCGATTATAAGGCAAAATGGATTTCGAATTGATTCTGTCGTACCGCCGAACTCATGGAAATCGAAACAAAATGGCGTTTTCCATTTACCTATTGGTCTGTCACGGACTGAAGGTCATGAATGAGAGGTGGCTGTCGGCAGATTCCCCGGTACGGATTAATGAACGCAAAACAAAGTTTGATCTAGATGGATTACCGGTAATCCATCGAATTCGGCGGTAAGCCCCCTGGAGAGTTTGCAGCGGTTGAAAAGACTTAGCTGGATAGTGAGCCCTGTCAGGTTAACTATGACAGGCTCCGTAGACAATGCTCATCTTGGGGCCATTTTATTATTTTTTACGTATGTAGTTATTATGTACTTGTACGATATCGAATATACGTCTAAATTGACTGCAATAGGGCGGCCTGTTTACTTTATCCCTCGCTGCACTACTAACTATAGACAGAACTAAATTTTTATAAGAGCTGCTAATGATATAAGCAAACTGGTTATCTACCCTGAACTTTACGGGGATTATTAAAAACCAAGATCTAAAGTAAAACCAGGCTTAAAACTAGTATATAACTACTATCAAATAAAAGTGACAGCACTAGTTTAAAACCTGGTTTAAATTTAGATAGTGTCTCTAGATAGGGATCTTTTTTTATAATTTTTATTTACGTTGGTAACAAAATGCATATACGCACTGTCTCCCGGCCAAATAGTGGCTCGAGAGAGGTGTGTAGGACTCACCACCGGCAGACACGGTCGCCAACAGTAATACCCACTAAAAATCTTCTGACGACGCCCGCCGCTTGTTGAGAAAGAGGCGGGGCGCCAGTACCTGGCCAACGTCCCTCCGGACCAAAACTGGGAGGACTTCCTCAGAGAGACGCAGTGAACGCGCCCCTCCTACCTTCTTGTGCGACCATAGCGTGTGTGGCCGACTTCTCGGAGGGTCCATGGTTAGACAGCAGGGGCTCCGGCCCCCACTGCCTAAGACCCTCCTGGCGCTGCTTGACGGGCCCTCCTGGCCCTCCTGGCTCCAGTAGTCAATATTAAGAGCACCCAGAATCGCCAAAATCTGGGTGTTACCTTTTCCCGTCCTCCGGTAGGTACTCAGCCCCCCCACCACGCCAAGGTGGAGACCTGTTCGGGAAGGGGGGTGTATAGGGATCCTACCAAGACCAAAGGAGCCCAAGCCAACCTTACCTGCTAGGGTGCACCTGCCGATCAACGAAGGCTCTGGCGAATATAACAGTGCCCGGTAAGTGGCAATAGGCTCGCCACCTAATACGTGGGACCAACTATACCTATAATTGGCGAAGTGTGGGCGTATAATATGTCTCTACCTGCCTTATCGATGAAACGCGTGATATTATGTATGTATCTATAAAAAAGAAAACCATAATTGAAAGTCCTTGTAATAAATTTTCGTACTTTTTATTGCCTGGAAAGCCAATATGGCAATAGACTGGCAAGAAATCCGGCTGCAGAATTAATCCACTTATCGAATATTTGCTAAAAACTAAATTTTCAAGCATATTTGTCATTAGGACAATATAAATATATATATACCAGGTTGCCTATACAAACGCGGCCGTATCAAACGAGACTAGTATTTTTAATTAAATTACTTTTCGAAAAAAATCCATGCACTTAATTTTGTGTAAAACATCGTTTTTTTGTTTCCATATATATTGACAAGAAGCGGACATATATTTGGATTACAGCAAAACTCGATGAGATTATTATTATTATGTTTGTCTTTTTCCGATCTCGGGCCATTGGTGACCCGGACATTTGGAAGGCATGCGTGGGGCCGAAGCCAACACGTAGAGGCCCCTTACACAATTTTAATCTAATGGCTATGTGACACCAACCGGCGATTATCCCTATGTGCATTATAGAAATACACCTAAGGACAATCCCCGGTTGGTGCAGTACTATTAGGATAAGATGGAATCTACTATGGCCGGGATATTGGGTTGAAAAGCTGAAGGACTGGGTAAATTGGACTATGGATAGAGGAGACTACCGGACACCTGCCGTCATCATTAGTCTCAAATGATTGTAAATGGCAGGCGGTGACTAGCCAGAGGATTAAATGAGCACTCCAAAATAGCCGTAGTGCAACGGCAGGAGCGCAACATAGATATCCTCGGCTTCAGGGTGTCGAGAGGTGTACACCGTTTTCTACTCACTGCCCAAAAGGACAGTGCGCCAACTCACGACTTATGCATCTTTCACTTCCACCCTGCGAGCATGTAGCTCTTGCGACTCCACCCTGGACAGCCAATGAAGGCAAGCCAGGGCGAGGGTCCTGCTAGCCTCTTGGGGCCCATTCCGACGAACCGGAGACGAGACCGCAGTCCGACCCTCTGGAGCACTCGGAATTACGCCCGTGGTGTCGCCACTCACCAACAGCTCGCCACAAGCTGCCCTGCGGGCTTATTATTATTATTAGGTTGGTATTATGCAAAAGCATAGTCATTATAAAAAATAGTCAAACGTCATAAGTGTCCTGGCACCAAATAGTTTGGTTGGGATTTTAATTCGTGGCCTCTTTACATAGAAACTTCTCGAACTTGGTACTTCGTCAAAATAAAAAGTAAAAAGAAAACTACATCGAATTTTGGAACTATTTTACAACCTAAATCCCTTGAAAACTCAGAAATAACTCGAAACAATTATTTTCCTCGAAATAAATCACTGATGCGGCTAAACTTGAGGTATTTAAAACAAAAACATGTGATTTATGGACCGAGTTAAACAATACAGGCTTCAATCACTGAGATATGTGGTTCTGATGTTATAAAAATATATCAAACTCTTAGGATTTATGCTTGAAAATATAGTACCTATTGTACTTAACATAAGAGCGACATTATTGTAGCAAAATATGGAGTTGGATCTGTAAATCATACTTGAATTATGATAGAATTATCGCGGGTTCTTTACCTCGGGGTACAAGGATCGGTATACTGTCAGTCATCAATCATAATTCTTTCTTTTTTTTAAATTTGATTTCTACCTAATGTAACTTACCTGACTATCTACCAATGATATGATATGATACTTTTTTAAAATATGTAGTAGGGAGAACATATTTAAAAAACGTAACGTTACTAAATAAGTACAGTCATCGTCAAACAGTTTGTACCACCCAAAGCGTTTATTTCATTTTTTATTGTTAACAATTTAAAAAAATACATTGAAAAAAGAAAATAGATTTAAAAGGGACTTCGAAAAGCAATTATTGGTTTATGATTAGTGCTTAAATTTAAAATTTTGGTAAGACTTAGTCAAAAAAAAAAAAACTACTTGTACATACGAATAAATAATAATAATAATACAATACAATGTAGCACGCCCTAATGTTCTTTACAATAGAGTCGTGTGTGTCGATCTTTATAGCGCTTTAGAAGTTAATAACTATATTAACAAATGTTATCGCATGCTTAACGGAATAGTGACTTAACTCAAAAAATACGATTTTTGGGACATTACAAAAAAAGATCTTCTAAAGAATACTTGTCCCACTTGTAAGCGCATTAAATTGATACTGATTTATTAATTAGTAATTCTGCTTGTGTTTTGAACGTTTGATTAACATTGCTTTGATCTCAGTAAGACATAGATAGACTGTATTTTTTTTTATTTATTTATTGGATTACCAACATAAGATACAGCATTCTATACATTATTATTTCAATACATAATTGCTTAAATCTAACTGTTCCTACAATTATAGGTAACCACAGCGTGCGTTGTTGAACAGGATAATTCATTTAACCATACAGAAGGTCATTGTTTAACAATAATAATAAGAAATCACTCAGGCAATCAAATTCAATACATAGCAAATAAGTAATCTAACAATGCAGTCAAAAACCAAGCACAATCCAAATACTCAATGTCAATAGCAGCATAAGTCAATAAATATTGGGTAACAATTCAATTATAATTATATTATAATTTTTAAGAAAATTTTAAAGTCTAGAGAAATTAAATCTAAATAACTAATGTCAACAGTAGCATAAATTTAATTAAATTAATAAATTTTATGTAACAATTCAACTATCATTTCGAAGTCTAGAGAAATTAAATTAACATTAGAATTAAAAGTCAAGTCGATTTCAATAGTGATAAAGTCAAACTATAACTAAATTACAAAAATAAAAATAGAACAGTCATGTAAATTTATATAATATTCAAATTCAAATTAAATTAAATTAAAATTAAATTCCAGTTAGTACCTAGGTTCAGTTTATTTTTTATAGCATCTGAGATACGTCATGTTTTTTGACAATATTGATGAATTCAGGAAGACTTTGACAGTGCGCGTCGAGCTCCGATATATTTACGGTAACGTTGTTATACAGACGAGACAGTCGAACAACAGGTGAGTTACGACCCATTTTCGTACGGCAGCGTTGCGTGTTGAACAATCCGCATGGGTATCGCGGCATTCTCACTGGGATATTAAAATTGAATTTGCTCAACAGCAATGGACTGTCAATGTAGTTGTTCATCAGTTTGTAAATATATGTCAAATCAAGAAGAATACGTCGCACAGAGAGCGAATCCATGCGAAAATACTTCATTTTTTCAGTGTAAGACTGTATTGTTCTTGGAGCCCTAAAACGGTAAGTTAAACAGCGAATTAGTTTCCGTTGTACTCTTTCTATTCTATTCTTGTGTATAGTGTAATTGGGACTCCAAATAGTACTGCAGTATTCCAGCTTACTCCTAACATAACTATTGTAAAGCATAACAACAGTTGCCGGATTTTTAAAACCTTTTGTGTTTCTCAGAATAAACCCCAGAGATTTGTTGGCCTCACTTAATATATTGTCAATATGGTCTGTGAATCTTAATTGACCGTCCATCAGAACACCAAGATCACGGACATTGCTAACCTCTTTGAGTCTGGTATTAGCAATCGCATATTGTGATTTTAATTTATTGCGTTTTTTGGTGAAAGTCATATGATAGCATTTTGCGGAATTCAACAGCATATCGTTGTTGTTACACCATTCCTGAAGTCCGTCAATATCCTCCTGCAGTAGCCTAGAATCATTCATGTCCAATATGTTTCTGGTTATCTTGAGGTCATCAGCGAAGAGGTAAATTTTACTATGTTTGATTACACTTATAATATCGTTTATGAAGACATTAAAGAATAGGGGCCCCAGGACAGAACCCTGAGGGACCCCTGACAGTGCTACGAAGGAGTGGGATTGTTCTCCGTTCACTACGACCCTTGATGGCCGGTCGATAAGGTATATAAGTACGAAACTCAAACCTGACCTATCTATTAATGGGTCGATGTTCCTTTAAGCATGCATTATGTTGGCTGTACTTATCGAATCAAAATCTTTAGGCATCATAATCTCAGCCCATTAAGGTCTACTATACTACTGAGCACGAGCCTCCTCTCCCATACAATAACCAAGGATATTGGTTATTTAAAGGTGATAAAATAAATTTGGATGACTAACAAATTTTTTGTGTATTATTGATTTTTTCCCAGTACTTTTTTGACAGAGTAGTATCATATATCAATTAAGATTTACAGTGTCACAAACTTACCTAAACCGTTGACGGTGTCGCTGTTGTCGAATTTAGTATTGCTGCTAAATATTATTTCCCCAGTGTACGCTTAGTTCCCATTTCGGCCACCAGGTCAAATAAGTTTGTGGCACTGTTGGTACTAAATCATATTTGATATTTGCTACATACGTAAATAAACACTAACAAAGTTCATGTTAGCCATGAACATAATAAATAACTATATTGCAGTTCAAATATCGAATGGCAAGTCGAAGCCGATGCAATGGCGGGGAACCGCCCGTAGCCAGTCACGATTCGTGCGCCATTTTGAATAAAACGCGTTCCTTTTTTAAAATTCTGACAGCTGGTATATAGAAATCGTGAATCATGAGTCTCTTGTGTTATATAGGTAAGCCAGCAAAGGAAAATGATCAGGTAGGTACAATCCTAACTATAAATATATACCTACATACATATTATCACGCATAAATTCTAATTGGAATAGGTAGAACCTTGCAACAACTATTTAAAATGATCTATTGTAGGTTACCTACTTACCTTCTTAACTATTAATAGATACCTACTCAGATAATCTCGCGCCCGGATTTAAAGTACCATAGAGCTTGGCAGAAACATCCTATACTTGTAGCAAAGTTAAGTTTCCATGAATCCATAGTATGTTTTAATGCAAGTTTGTCCACTCGTCATCATCACCATCATTTTACCCTAATAATGTCCACTGGTGAACATTGGCCTCTCCCATAGGTTACATTCAATTGGGGGTATTTGGCTTAAAACACCACGCTAGGTAGACGGTATGGTGATCGCAGTTAAGGCTATTACGCAGGAAGGATGACACTGCTGCTCATCATCCGGTAAGATTTCTCTTCGTGGACTCGTACGACTCCACATGAAACCCTTATAGGCCACTTTTGTGTAGTGTAGGCAAATAAGCTCTTAAAATACATTCAAAATATTGACTACATGATATTCAAAGTAGATAAAGCCCAAAAACCTCGAAGGAGGTTATAAAATAAAAAAAACATTTCACTTTTCAAATCGATGTATCAAAACTTTTTGGTGAAATCTGATTGTTTTTTAAGCGAGGCGCCATATTTGCAACTTAGAATTGGACCTGTGTATCTTGATTGTAGCTTGCATTGGGGTTAGAGTGACCATTATTTCTACATATTATTATTACATAATCCCCAATATAATTGTACAGCAGGTAATATCGTCGTTGGTCTGGGAAAACCCTGTAAATATTAGGTCGGGGAAAAAGTCTTTTCGCATAACGTAGGTATAAACTTATTATAAAATTTTTTTGACTGTACTATTTGTGTCTGGCTGGTTTTGGTAACATTAAAAAGGTTCCATTATAAAGAAAAGAAAAAAATAAAAAAAAGTTGTTTCCCGCTATTTTTCATTTGTTTTTCTCTCCGTTAAAATGAGTGAATCTAATGAAGAAATTCGATACATTTTAAAATTTTATTATAAAAAAGGCAAAAATGCAACTCAAGCAATGAAAAAAATTTGTGATGTTTATGGACCTGATGCAGTGTCAGTAAGAGTAGCACAAATTTGGTTCAAACGTTTTCAGTCCGGAAATTTTGATGTTAAAGATGCACCTCGCTCTGGTCGCCCTGTTACGAATAAAATGGACGCCATTTTTGAAAGAGTGGAGCAAGATCGGCATATTAGTAGTTACGATGTAGCTGAAGAACTGGGAATTGACCACAAAACAGTTTTGACCCATTTGAAGAAAGCTGGTTATACAAAAAAGCTCGATATTTGGGAGCCACACGAGCTCACTCAAAGAAACTTAATGAACCGTGTACTCATTTGCGATTCATTATTGAGACGTAATGAAACCGAGCCGTTTTTGAAGAGATTGATAACTGGCGATGAAAAGTGGATCACGTACGACAAGAACGTGCGAAAAAGGTCGTGGTCGAAAGTTGGCCAGGCTTCACAGACTGTGGCCAAACCTGGCCTAACACGAAATAAGGTGATGCTGTGTGTATGGTGGGATTGGAAGGGCATTGTTTATTATGAGCTTTTACCGCCCGGCAAAACCATCGATTCTGATCTTTACTGCCAGCAACTGATGAGATTAAAGGAAGCAGTCGAGAGAAAACGGCCGGAATTGATCAACAGGAAGGGTGTGGTCTTTCATCACGATAACGCTAGACCACACACATCTTTAGCCACTCAGCAAAAATTAAGAGAGTTCGACTGGGAGGTCCTAGTGCATCCACCATATAGCCCTGACCTTGCGCCTTCAGATTTTCACCTGTTTCGGTCTCTGCAGAATTCTTTAGGTTCTGTAAGGTTGACCTCAAGAGAGGACTGCCAAAACTATTTGTCCCGTTTTTTTGATCAGAAGTCCCAAAGTTTCTACAGTAACGGGATAATGTCTCTGCCCACAAAATAGCAGAAAGTTATTCAACAAAACGGTACATATATATTGTAAATAAATGTAAATAAACTTTGAAAAAAATGTCTTGACTTTTCATACAAAAATACGAAAAGACTTTTTCCCCAACCTATTAGATGGTTACCTAATTTGAGTTATTTATTTATTTATTTATTTATTTATTTATTTATTTATTTATTTATTTATTTATAATCTTATGCTACCATTACAGGTGTCTTAACCTAATGCGATAGCAAAGCAAAGTTATAGATATATATCTATATGATAGTTCAGATAGTTTTGTGGGATATGTTTTTATATAACTTGTATTATTTAAAACAAATAAACGTTTTATCTATCAAAAATATTTTTATTAAAAAACATATTAACTTAAGTTTTTGTGTTTCTATATCATTCTATTGTATTTCGCAGACAAAGAGCATGAAAAACTGAGTCGATTATTTGTGTTAACTCATTTTATGAAAAAAAGCTATTTACTTGGTTTTCCCAGAACAATGACGATATACAGTAATAGTAAGTACATACATAACTGCCCCATTTATCTAAGCATTTCAAAAAATCCCTAAATACGATAGTACTAACTACTACTACCAATAACTCTTGCCTTTTCCAGCACCGGCTTCTCCCATGATTATTTTTTATGTTTGTTTAATTTTTAATGTTTTTATTTCTATATAATTTTTAGTGCGGACAATGATTCATTCAGTTCACTGACTTTGCATGATCAGATTTCCTCTGTATTTTCCGATTATCCTAAAAATTTCAATTTAGCACATGTGAATGTGCAGAGTATTCCCGCTCATTACTCTGACCTGGTTGCTTCCATCAACAGTTGTCATTTGGATGCTTTTCTCATCTCAGAGTCTTTTCTAAAGCCGTCCCTACCTTCCACTCAATTTTCACTTCCCGGGTTTACTCTGATTCGTAATGATAGAACAGGTAAAGGTGGGGGTGGTGTTGCCATATATTTGCGGGCTGAAATTAAGTACAAATTCATTAATGCGTCCCCCAGCCAGTATTCTGGTACAGCTGAGCACCTCTTTCTTGAAATTATCTTCAATAATACCAGGTGTCTGTTGGCCGTCTTCTATAGTCCTAATTTAAATATCGATTACTTTAACTCATTGGATAACCTTCTTAGTGAGAATGTTGCAGCTTATGATCACTTGCTACTGTTGGGTGACTTTAATACGTGCCTGCTTAAGAACAATTTCCGCTCCTCTAGACTTCTTTCTCTTGTTGCATCGTATAACCTTCATATTCTCCCGCTTTCTGCCACTCATCATTTTCCTAACAGTGTTCCCTCCTTACTAGATCTCATGATTGTCTCGTCCCCTAGCAAGGTTGATGTTCATGGGCAGCTGACAGCTTGCTTTTCCTATCATGATCTTGTATACCTTTCCTATCGTTTAAAAGTCCCCAAACGCAAGTCTCGTTTTATCCTCCGCCGTAGCTATGGATGTATTAATCTGGAGGATTTGAGTCGTGATGTAGAGAAAATTGACTGGACTCCTGTCTTAAAAAACGAGGACATTAATGCTAAAGTGTCCTACTTCACGGCGGTAGTTCTTAGCCTGTTTGACTCTTATGCACCAGTGAAGCGCTTCAGAGTAAAGCACAATCCTTCACCATGGCTTAATGAAGATATAAAACGTGCAATGGTGAAAAGGAACAGAGCCAAACAACGACTACGGCGTTTTCCGTCTGATATTAACCTCGTTACTTACAAGCTGTTACGTAACCGCTGCAATCGTTTGTGTCGTGATGCCAAGAGGCAATTCTTTCACGATTCTCTCTCTAACTGTAATCCTTCTGACTCTTGGCGTTTTCTCAGGTCAGTGGGTGTTGGTAGATCGTCTGCTCCAGATTCTCTTGATTTAGATCTAAACGTTCTTAATTCCCATTTTTCACATATTAATGTCCCTTTAAATATCTCCCTTAAAAATTCCACTTTGCTTAATATTTCTGGCATTCATCGTCCCGATTATCCTTCTTTTTCTCTTGTTGTTGTATCAGAAGAAGATGTAAAAAAGTCTATTTTAGCAATTACATCATCATCAACTGGCGATGATAATGTTTGTTCTAGAATGATTGTTATCCTCCTTCCTCACATTATCTCTATTCTCACTCATATTTTTAATCATTCTCTCTCCACATCCTGCTTCCCTGATAGCTGGAAGAAAGCTCACGTAATACCATTGCCTAAAGTTTCTAATCCAACTGCGCCAACCCATTTCCGTCCTATTTCAATTCTTCCTTTCCTTTCCAAGGTTCTTGAACACATTGTGCACAAACAGCTTTCTCTTTATCTCCTTGCCAACCGCCTTCTGAGTCCTTTCCAATCTGGCTTCCGACCAGGGCATAGTACGGTTACTGCTCTTGTAAATGTCTCTGACGACATTCGGCTTGCCATGGAGGATGGATTATTCACTGTTTTAGTATTGCTTGATTTCAGTAGTGCCTTTAATTCGGTAGACTTTGATCTTCTTCTTGGTATTCTTCGTTCTATTAATGTTGCTTCCTCTTCTCTCTCATGGTTCTGCTCTTACCTGAGTGGTCGCTCGCAGCGGGTCCGCCATGAAGAGTCCTACTCTGATTGGTGTTGTCTGGACGCGGGTGTACCTCAGGGTAGTGTGCTTTCTCCTTTGCTTTTCTCAATTTTTATTAATTCCGTAACACTTAACATTTCTTCAAAATTACATCTCTATGCAGACGATTTACAGATCTATAGGCACTTTAGGCTAGCGGATATGGATTGTACTATTGCTGAGTTGAATTGTGATTTGGGCCGTATTATGTCCTGGGCTCAATCGTTTGGGCTTCTTGTGAACCCTAGTAAGTCCCAAGCTATCCTTATTGGTGGTAGACATTTGCGTAGCAGGTTGGACTTTACCCTCGTGCCACCTGTGGTCTTCGATGGCGTTCCTATTGGCTATAGTGATACTGTGAAAAATCTAGGTGTGTTATTTGATGCTAATCTGTCATGGCATGCGCATGTAGTCAATGTCAGTCGTAAAATGTATTTCTCCATCCACTCTCTCAAATGCCTCCAGGGTTTTCTTCCATTAGCTACAAAAGTGTCCTTAGCTCAATCCCTTCTCCTTCCTATCCTCGACTATGCAGACACCTGTTATTTGGACCTTACTGAGGAACTTTTGGACAAGCTCGAACGCCTGCAAAACAACTGCATTCGATTTATCTTCGGTCTTCGGAAGTATGACCATGTGTCGGTCTTCCGTAAGCAATTGTGTTGGCTCCCAATCAGGTTACGCAGGAATACTCGGATCCTTTGCCTCCTCTATAATGTTCTCTTTAATCCTGCGTCTTCGCCTGCCTCTTCGCCCGAGAACTTACCTGTGAGCAGTCGCGTGTCGCGTTATTAATAAAATTTGTGCACTTCTGCAAGTTAAAACCTACTTTAAAATAACTGTAATTGGGATCATTTCTCAAGTGCAATCATAGGTGTAATAAATAACTCAAATAATATTGTGCATCGAGTTGCGAGAACGCACCTCAAGGCCACGGCAGCGATAAGCGAGCGACATCGAATCATTCACTGCCTACAACGCAACGGAAAGGCGAAAAATATTGCTATCCTGTTTTCGCACGTGTTTGCTCCAATCCATAGTGATAGACACGCAATAACTGTTCAGCATGAGTTTTGACGACAATTTGAATGCTACAATGAACCATGGAAACATGTCGATCTGTCTATCAGAACAAGAAGGTGACCAGCCCTCGACCCCGACAAACTTCGACTTTATTACTCGACGGCCTCAAACCCGGCAAAATGAAGCTGACAGACCTGATGACTTAGCCACCCAATTTAATGCTTTCAAAGAAGAGATGAGACAATTAATGACATGTTTCACCGCTTCACAAAAAAGTCAAATCGACGACCTCAAAGGTACCCTTAAAGAAATCCAGCAATCAAACTTAAGCATTGAGGCCTCCGTTAACACCTTGGCAGCGCAGAATCAAGAGCTCAAGGACCGAGTTATCGATTTGGAGAAAACTCTTAAAGAGGACAGGCAGTACATTGTGTATCTTGAAAATAAATTAGAAGACCTCCAGGCAGCAACTCGAAAAACAAACTTTGAAATCAAAAACGTACCGAAAATTGCCAGTGAAACTAAACAAGATTTAGTGGACATGGTCATGTGCCTCGCAGGGTCGCTGGACTGCCAGATGTCTAGATCTGACATAAGCGACATTTACAGGGTGCGTGGAAAAAACCCCGATCATAAAAACACGCCAATCATCGTCGAAACTACGTCCGCCCTGCTTAAATCTAGTATTATAAAAAAAACTAAACTATTTAATGCCCATAATAAGGCGAAGCTGTGTGCAAAATATCTAGGATTTAAGACGCAAGAGGAAACCCCGGTCTTCTTATCCGAACATCTGACGGCCAAGGGCTCCCGTCTCCACTTCCTGGCTCGTGACTTGGCAAAAACTAAAAGTTATCGTTTTTGCTGGACGAACTACGGCAAAGTTTATGTGAGAAAAAGCGATCAATCTCCTATAATACTGATAAGGAGTGAAGAGCAGGTGCACCATCTCCTACAGCAAGACTGACTATTGTTAATTAGGAATCACGGCTCAATTACACAGTCGCTCAACTTTATTAGTGTCCCGAATGTTACTTGTGTTATTTACAAATGTGTTTTGTTGGTGATATGGTTGGTGAGTAGATGCAATGCATATTACTATTTTCTTAAACGACAAAGACTAGTTATAAACGCCATATTTATATATTTACAACACCAATACGCTTACACAAATATTTACAATACATTCTTATTTATGAATTTAATTTTTACCCCTTACCTGAGTCTCATAAACAAACATAATATTTTGTGTAAACACTCCAACCGCTTATTCAATAGATGTACTCCCCTTATAGCTGGACAAAAATATCAACACATTAACATATATCAAACCGGTTTGCTACGAGCAATTCACCTAAACACTGAGATGACTCGTTTCTTTAACATATTATTTAATGTGTGATACCATTTCAACAGTGAATGAAATAGATAGCATAGAAGTGGCACGTTCAGTTCAGTGTGATATAGGAGAACTCAAAAAACATATTCAGGTTAAAAAAAGTGACCTGAAAATAATTTCACAAAACATACGGAGTATTTATTGCAACTTCGACGATTTTTTACTAACCTTGTCTGATCTTGAGTTTGAAACAGATGTTATTATCTTAACAGAATGTAGAATTAATATAAACAAATCAATACCACAGCTTCCTAACTATCAAGTATACCATACTAAATTTCATTTGAACCAGAATGACGGAGTTGTAGTGTATATTAAAAATTCCTTACAGTATAAAATAAAAGAAATACAGATTAGTCAGGCATCCTGTCTTCAACTTGACATTTTAAATAACACAATTTTTTGTATATACAGATCTCCCTCCAATATTAACGCAGATAATTTTATTGACTCTCTGAGTTCTCACTTAGATGCAGTAACGTCGGCAAAGAAGGGCGTCATAATTGCGGGAGATATAAACATTAATATAAGGCTTAAATCATCTGAGCCATCGCATGAGCGTAGAAACCGAATCAATTACTGTAACATGTTGGCCATACATGCTATCCTGGCCGGCCACACATTACCAACTAGGGAAATGAATTGCTTGGACCACTTTATGTTAAAAATAAATAAGCTTAAGTTTTCTGCCTCCATTGCGGTTTTACATACAACAATCACGGATCATTATACCACTTTCTTATCTATATCGAAATTAAATTTTAATAATCATGTAAACAAAACAAAATCTACAATTAATTTTGAAAAAGCTTTAGAAGATTTACAGAATAAAAATCTCTCTGAACTTCTTTTTAGCGATGATCCCAATAAGATTATTGAAAGTTTAGTGTATAAAATATCTGAGTCATTAAAATCAAACAGGGTAAATACTACAATTCCTAGGAAATTCCGTATTATTAAGCCTTGGGTCACCCCTGGCATCCTACGTTGTATTAGAAATCGCAACAAATTACAGAAAGAAGCTCGCTGTCAGCCTTATAATGAAATAAAGAAAATTACATATACTAGATACAGAAACTATTGCAACAACCTCATTAAAAAACTTAAAAGAAATTATGAGAGAGAACTTTTACGTAAATCAATTAATAATAACAAACAACTTTGGAAAAATATTAAAAGTATTACTTATACTAACAACACAAAGTCAACAAATATAGAACTATTAAATCTTAAGATGACCCCTATCGAGTCGGCTAACTATGCTAATGATTATTTCGCTAACATAGGGAAGGAACTGGCCCAACACAATTCCTTTACTTCAAATGACCCAACCACCTACCTGCAAAATTTACCATCGTGTCCACATTCTTTTGTTCTCATTCCAACTGATGATGATGAAGTGAATAGTATACTTATGAACCTTAGATCAGACAGTGCTCCTGGTTGGGACAACATCCCGATTAACTTCCTTAAACTTGCAAAATCAGAAATCGTACCCATTATAGCCCATCTTACAAATGTTTGCTTTGATAAAGGTATCTTCCCAAGTCACCTTAAACAATCCTTAATAACACCTGTCTACAAGGGTGGTGATAGAGACAGTATCGGTAATTATAGACCTATTTCAGTACTACCTGCCATCTCTAAAATACTAGAAAAAATAATTAATAAAAGATTACTTAATTATTTAGAAAATCTTAATATTCTATCCCCCTCCCAATACGGATTCAGAAGGGGATTGTCAACAGAAGATGCCGTTTCCGCCCTGAGCTCCCTAGTTATTGAAAAGCTTGATAGTAAAGATAAATGTCTAGCTGTATTCCTGGACTTAAAAAAGGCGTTTGATACTGTGTCTATCCCTATCCTTGTACACAAGCTGGAACGAGTAGGTATTAGGGGTATGCCATTGCAACTTTTTAAAGATTACTTATCAGACAGGAAGCAGGAGGTAAAACTAGGGAACTTGACTAGCAAATGTGTAGAAGTATCATACGGCGTTCCTCAAGGAAGCGTGCTTGGTCCCACGTTGTTTTTGGTCTATATCAATGACCTTTGTAATATGCAAATAAGCAATGCTAAAATATTCTCGTACGCTGATGACACGGCTATTGTTATCACTGGAGATAATTGGGATACAGTAAAGAATAGAGCTGAACTGGCACTTGTAAGGATAAATATATGGCTATGTAACAATATCCTTACATTAAATACGTCCAAAACGAATTATGTATGCTTTAGTATATTTAATGACACCCAACCCTCTAATGATTACAATATTAAAATACACAACTGTAAGCATGCATTGACCAGTAACTGTGACTGTCCTAGTCTTCAGAAAGTCATTCAAACAAAATATTTAGGTGTTGTGTTGGACCAGCGACTCTCCTGGTATGCACACATCGAACATGTTATTATCAGAATTAGAAAGTTGACTTGGATTTTTAAATCACTTAGACACGTATTACCAAGAGCAGGGGACATAGCCCGTAAACCGACTAGAGACCTACTAAGAGAGATTTATGTATCCTTAGCACAGTCCATTATGGTATACTGCATCCCCATTTGGGGTGGTGCGGCAAAATCGCGGTTCATTGAGGTGGAACGTGCACAGCGTAACCTTCTCAAAATCATGTATTTTAAACCGATTAGATTTTCTACTGAAAGTCTTTACCACATATCTAAAGTACTCTCTGTTAGGAAACTGTATGTGCTTCAATCAGTCCTGAACAGACACAAAAACACACCATATGATGCCAGTATTAAAACTAGAAGAAGAAAAGATATAGTTATCAGAGTTCCTTCAAATAAAACTGCGTTTGCCGGTAGGCAATACAATAAGCGTTCAGCACATCTATTTAACTATATGAACAGAGAACTGGACATATACAATAAAAATTATTACGATTGTAAAAAAACTATACCGTTATGGCTAGAGACCAAAAATTATGAACAAATAGAACAACTTTTAGAAATAAAACAATAAACAATTTGGTATGCTCACTGGCGCGTCAGTCTACGCGCATTTGATTTTGTACTGCTCTTAAATCGTCAATAAGAGCAGTGCACTATAATAAGTGTGTATCGACATGTGCTGCTGACCGTGCTAGGTATACAAGTAGATTTTTTAAGAAGTAAAACATAAAATAAATATTTTTAAATATAATTTATTTGTAGTGCATACACCTTACTAAAATTAAATTAAATTAAGATAATGTGTTTAATATTAAAACGTAACGTTGCATCGTTGTCTAATCAATCACACATAGAATTAGCATCAAATTAAACTTCATATCACACAAAATCTAAACGTACAGTCGACGGCGCGTCGGACCATACACTTTAGTTGATTTTTTATTATCTTTCAGTATACGTCTTAGCTGTAATTACATACAAATGACTGTAATTACATAAAAGACACTTCGAATGTGTGAACTGATGTGCCGACGACAGTACACTCACAAAACAGAAAACACAAGGGGTAAAATTACTAAATTAAATAAATAAAACTTAATTTATTAATAACTTTTATTAAATATTAAATCAAGAATAAATAAATATCTAAAAACAAAATAACTTTACTGCTGACTAGGTACCTTGTAAACTTAGATCCGCTCGAGTGCGACGTGTGCCTACGTGTATTTACTGCGCGGGCAATCTAACGTTGATTCATACCTACCTTGCACCGCATATTCACTCAACATTACATACATTTAATATGCATTATAAGCGTTTTTGTAAGCGCAATGTATTGGTACCTATGGCGTTGTGTAGCTTTGTTGCATTTAATGATATTTTTACTTTTACTAAATTGCGTCTATTCACTAATACTATCTACTTATTCTTATACTTAATAAAAATCAAAGGGTAGAATTTAAGTGACTTGTTGGGGGGCTGTCGGCGGCGCGTCGGAGTACATAAGCTTTTCCACTCCCATTGTTATCGTCATTACTAATTATCTAATACTACATCTTGTGTACCCCGCCGTGCTGTGGATTGTACCTACCCACTTACTCACTGAACTTTATTATTATTGTTATTATTTTTTTTTTTTTTTTTAAATTGTCATTTTTATTTTGTCATATAAAATTGTTTATTAACATTAAAATAAGTAAAACTGTTTGTCTAATACTAATATAAAATTGTTGCTCAAACCAAAACATAGATTATGTGTTATTGAAGAGCGGTGTCTCCTGACACAGGCTTATTCAAGCTTAAAAGGAGGCACCAGCTACTAGATATTCTAATGTACCAGGTTGATTATGAAATAAAGAAATTTATTAATTTATTAATTTATTATTATTATTAATCCTACCTACCCTTCATATCTGCGTGAGCGGTTCTCTTTTCTCCACACTCGCGATGCTCCTTGTAGACCTCATCTTCGTTACCTCCTTAAATTCCCTCCTCACAAGTCTAATTTCTTTTCATATTCCTTCTCAGTGCATGCAGTCAGGTTATGGAATGATCTGCCCTTGCACGTTCAGAATTGCCCCAGCGTTGCTTCTTTTAAAAAACATTTAAAAGTTCACTTTTTGTCATGTTGTTAGGTTTTTGTTCTTTGTTTACACTTTGTATTACTATTGTTGTTGTTATTTTATTTGTATCTGTCTTCGTTAGTATATGTATTTTGTATTTTTTTTTTCTGTGTTTAGTATATTACAACGCACAGACTAGCCTGTTTTATCTTAAGTTTTTCCTATCGCGGGTCAGCTGGAAGATATTTCTATGTGGAATAAGCTGTGCCCTGTACCCAATGTTTCTTAGTTTTTTAGTATTTCTGTATATATATTTCTGTGTGTGTACTAAATAAATAAATGAATAAATAAATATAAGGAAGAAATGTGTTCCTATTTTAAATTGTGATACCCTTGCAGGGTTCATTTCAGAACAAAATGTTATTTTTAAGACCTAACTGTACACCAAATGAAACAATAAAGAATTATGATTATGATAGGAGTTCGTATGTACAACGGTTATCCAAGTTTAACATGAGTAGCCTATATAATGGTAAAGGGCGGTGCAGGAACACCAGCGCTGCTGTATTATTAGATGCAGCAGCATTATGCTGATGTATCGCCCTTTTGACAGGTAACATTACCTATGTTGTTGTTTTTATTATTGTAATTTTTTTTATTTTATATTTTTGTTTTTTTTCTGTGTTCGTTTTTTCTTTGTAACTGTTTGATCTAATTTGTTTATGTAATGTTACTTTGTCAATAAAAAATATTCTTATTCTTATAATCTCAGACGTATCTCCTTTGTTTTCTACATAAAATAATTAATAATAAAAGACATTGCAACTATTTCTTACAGAAAGTACCTTTACCTATACCTTATATATAAATACATTCGCGCCTGTTACCCCGAAAGCGCAGGCAGAGGCATATTATACGCCTACACATCGCCAATTATATAGATGGTCCCACGTAATAGGTGGCGAGCGTATTGTCGGTCACTGTTATGTTCGCCAGAGCCTCGTCCGTTGTTCGGCAGGTGCACCTCCTGCAGGTGAGGTCTGCTTGGGCTCCTTAGGTCTTCGTAGGATTCTTATACACCCTTTCTTGCAGGTGAGGTCTGCTTGGGATCCTTAGGTCTTGGTAGGATCCCTATACACCCTAAACGGATCCGTATACGAAAATGAAAAACGTACCACTTTTTGAACTGATGGAACATCAAAAAGTAATAGGCGCGACCAGGGTTTGAACCCGAGACCGTCTGCATTGCAGTCTATTATTGGTCACGCCACTGTGCAATAGCTGTTTTCGGAATAAAATACACAATTATACACCTACATACGTGAATTGTGTTTAGCAGAGACAATTACAACTAGCATACAATGTGTTTTATTTAGCATATCCAATAATCGCGTAAATTAAAGAAAATAATACCAGTTTTGTCCGTCAATATCCCGAGTTAGCACAGAGCTCCAAGCCACCCTTTCGCCCTATGCCGTGAGAGAACACAATCCTCTATAATCAACCAATCCGAACTTGCCAATTACCCCAACGCACACCGTCGCATTACTAATGCTCTTTGTAATTAAATTGTATTTTTAATGTGTGGAATTATTGGTTACTGTTATGTATTTCGTAGTGTATTGTGTTATGTGCTTTGGAGGTTGAGAAGGTATACGGACTCTTCGTTTCAACTCTATGGTCTCAGAGAGTTCGAATATTTGAATTTGAATTTTTGATAGAAAACAAAAACTAGCTGTACGTTTTTACCTAATTCTTTAATTTTAGTATGTTATTGTTTGATTTTAGTCTTTTAATATTATGTTATTTTAGTGTTTATTTTGTATTTGTTTTCTTTCCATCTTCGGTCTGCTGGATTAAATTCTTTCTAGGGATAAGCAGTGCCGTTGTACATGTCTTTCATGACTTATGTCTTCAAGTTCCTTATGTACATAAATTGTTAAATAAATAAATAAAAACTCTCTGATGGAAGTTTAAGAAATTAGAAGTTTTGGCGCCAACTATCAATAAGACACATCGCGGCAGTATTTTACTTTCCAAAACTATTGTACATTAGAGTTATTATGTATAAATTTAGTAAAAATTTTGTAAAGATATTCAAAAGTAGGAAAGTTGCATATTACAGGGAATTGTGATTTTTCAGTGTTGATTTCGAAACTCCACAGACGCCTTTAGTAAATTCCCCACTACTTAACTGGGACTTGACCTTGACTAGACTTAACAATGACGGACTTTACTTGATATTGACTAAATGACGAAAGCGCTGCATTTTAAGCTATTGCATAGCGTCTATCGCAGGCCTTGATCGTGGAGACCAAATCCAGAAAGTCCGTAACGAAGAAACCCTAACACCCCCCACTACGACCGGCACAGCGGTGATACTTTTTAGTTTTTCCATCTATCGATAAATAGCAGAACTTTTAATGACGTTTTGAAATATCACGCTTGTCTCTTTAGTTCAGCACCCGCCTTTGGTGGCATTGGTTGTATTGGCGTTAAATTAATCAATTGATTTTAAATAATTATTTGAAATCTAATTTATTATTTATCTCTAAACCTATCTCTAAAAATCTTATCTTTTATCTTATCTTAAAATAAATAAATAATTATAATTGCATAAGTTGATAAAATATCTAATGCAATAGCTTTACCGCGGCTGCCACACGTCTTTATTTTTTTCTTTTAAATAATGGCTTCGTGCGTTTAGCACATTTAGCCAGTGTTTAGTAAGAGATATATTAAAAACATATAAATCATAGTAATAGTGAAAATGAGTTAGTGATAAAAATAGTAAATGAGATGCCCTCCCCCTAAACCCCTTCAATCCTCAGTAAAGATGTGGGACTATACTGAGATCTCACACGTACTTCTTGAGAGAATTTGAAAAGTTATGTGGCATTGAAAATGTGCCCATGATCACCACAATGGGTAAGACGGTTTGTGAACGCAGTTCCAGCCAGTACGCAGGATGAATCTGCTGCCCATCATCCGGTAGATTTCTCTTCGTCGACTCTTACGACTTCCGTGAGATGAGAGGGGTGCCACTATTCTAGGCCGGTATCTCCCGGCAAAGTCCTCAGAAACGATTACCGACGCTAAAAGCAGCGATCAAACAGGACATCTCTTGTATGGGTGACCATTTATATGCTATTTAGATAGCTATACTATTATTATATGCTAGACCGATAATCTGGTCAGGGCGGCGGGAAGTCGGTAGATCCCGGCAGCTTGAATTCACTCGACGTGGAAAAGAAGGCTGAGGCTCTTGTTTAGCAGTGGACTTCTAATGGCAGAGATTATAGCCTGTGAGTTTTTTGCCAGTTTTCTTACAGAGCAGTGGCTCGGAACTGGCACTTAGATTCACTTACACTTAATTATTTTTTGTTTTCAAATTGTTTTGTTGCATATAAGTGAATCTAAGCTTCATGATTTCAGTGTAATAATATTTCTATTGTTTTTTTATTTATATTTAATTTTGACGTTTTCACTATGTAACAGTTTATGAAATAAATAATTTTTGACTTTTTGACTTTGATAAATGATCATAACAGAAATCAATTAATCAATAAAAAATCATTTATTTCATAAACTGTTACATATTACTTGAAAACGTCAAAATAAAAAATAAAATAATTCACCTGTGAAGAAAAATAACCCACGTCTGTAGACATGTAGGGGTATACATTTAGACACCTGTATTTAAGTAATACATGAGTGACATAGAAAAGTTGATAATACTTAAATCAGAATAATTAGAAGTCATCGCGGTCCGGTTCACGCTTGACCGCTTGCCCAGTCGTGCCTACTGCGCACCTATGTATTACCAAGTCAAGGGAAATCATTCAAATTATTACCTGTGAGCGGCAAATATGTACGGTGTGCAGAAAAGTTACAGTTAATTTTTTATTTTTTTGTATGGATAAGACTTATTCCTAGCTTATTAACGTCCCACTTCTGAGGTTAAGTTTTCTCTTACCAAGGTGAGAGCGACCATCACCTACGGCCGGCCCATCGCTTAATGATGACCTCGACCGCCTCGAGGATATGGCGCCTTGATCCTTCTGCAACTTCGGCACGCCTGAAGATGGCCGCCGGCATGGGCCCAGAGCCTGCGTCTGAGCTTCCCGACGCGATCCCACCATTGTGTCCGATGCACTCTGGGAGTCCCTGACATCGGTGTTGCGCGCATGGCCCCTCATGAGATATGGTGCAATAGCCCCTAACCACACGGGTCGCCATAACCCTCTGCGACAGCTGCAAGATCTGTCGATGGCGACCCGTGATGGAGTTCACCAATATTGGGGCCCCACACATGGTCTTTGGATGCACCACCCCTATATAAAGGCGACGAGAGCTGCCACTACCTCCTCTGGTATGTAGGGGTCCAGTCAAAATCTTGGAAGCCCAAGCCAACCTCACCTGCAAGTGGGGCAATTTTGTTTTTGCCGATGAACTGACGAGAGTCTGCCTAATCTAAAAGTTTCCGGTAAGCGGCAATAGGCTAACAAATAAATGTGACGAAATGTGGGCGTATTATATTCCTCTGCTTACTGCTTTGGGGAAACATAATTACACACATACACATACATACAAATACATACACATATATACACATGCATACATAAGTACATTCACGCCTGTTTCCCCGAAGAGGTAGGCTGAGGCATATTATATTGGGGAAACAGGCGTCATCATCATCATCATCTCAGCCCATAAACGTCCCACTACTGAGTACGAGCCTCCTCTCACATACCAAGGTGCGAGGGCATTGGCATAGGCCTCTAACATGGCTTAACGATTACCACATTTTAGTGATAACCGGGACCAACGGCTTAACGTGCCTTCCGAAGCACGGAAGCGCTCGATATCAAATGGCACACAAACGGTCACCCATCCAAGGACTGACCTCTATAAACTCTGCTTTACTTCGGTTATCGATTCCGACCACCGAGCACCGCAGAGCTACGAGCGCTCCAGGCGTGATTATATATAATTATGACGTATGTATGTATGAATGAATTATGATTTAAATAATTTATAATTTTTCTGCAAGCCTTACCAACTTAAGGCTTAGGAAAATAAGTCGGAAGCCAGCCTTTTTGTCTTTGAATATGTTATGAGGACAGTGCGGTTTTTACGGTTTTAACCTATTTAAAAATAGTGACTGCTCCACGGTATCTTTCATAATTATTAAATCGATATATGTATGAGTATATTTACTACTAAGCTGTCAGGCGGTATTTTATAAGTAGGTATATTAAAATTAAGTCCACCTACTAAGTGAAGTGTGTATGCTTAAGAAAACACACACAGAAACTTAGACATACTAAGTAACAGTCTTGGGATTTCCTTGTAGCTTTTACAGAACCTGAAATTTATAAACGTCAATCCTTTTTTTTCTTTTAAATATTGGCTTCATGCGTCTAGCACATCTAGCCAGTGTCAAATAAGTGATATACTAATAATAATATATAATTTATAGTAAATGAAAATTAGTGATGATAAAGATGATAAATGGTAAATGAGATACCCTCCCCTAAGCCCCTCGAGTCCTCAGTAAAGATGTGGGACTATACTGAGAACTCACATGGACTCCTTTAGAGAAAATTTGAAAAGTGATGTTGCATTGTTTTGTTTGATTTACCAACA
The DNA here is from genome assembly GCA_949126915.1 of Musotima nitidalis. Lineage (NCBI taxonomy): Eukaryota > Metazoa > Arthropoda > Insecta > Lepidoptera > Crambidae > Musotima > Musotima nitidalis. The sequence goes on from OX421441.1 coordinate 5,371,446, forward strand.
CTCATGTATGTTCACAAACACTTGACGGTTAATAATCCACCGTTATTATACATTAATGTTAGAAATATCACAAATTTTAGAAAATAAAATAAAACTGCAGACATGACGCTTCACTTTCCCGCCAATAAATGACTTATGATTATAATTGTTTTTTTGATAAACTTACCAAATTAAAAAAAAACGATAAAATTAACCTCAAAACGCTGTAGTTTTTAGACAATGCTGAGATCTGACTTAAACGCAATCACGTATAAATAAACTTTACAATTTAACTTTTTAACCCATGCATACACATTCCCAATAAATTCCACACAACCCACTAATTTCTCTTTCATCCGCCATTTTCTTAAAAACAAAATCCATCCATCAACACGAACTTTTAAAAAAGGAACTACACAAAATGGCCTCAATTCAGAAACGTTCAAATGTTTTGTAGAAATCCTTTTTAATTGTGCATAATACCATGCTGCAAGGGATGATTACTGCGAATCGAACCCGCTAACACGTCGGAATAACTCAAGCTGATGCGCTTAGAGATTTATAGTGGTTGAGAATAGTTCGTTTTATAGTGAGACCCGGCATTGTTATTATGTATGCTATGTTTGAGCCAGGAAATTTATTGACGGGAGTGGAATTATGTATGTGATCTCTTTGCTTACGTTTTCAAGAAAACAATCAAAGCGAAGTTTTCGGCGCCAACGCGGCTATTTTTTATTTATGGTTTCGTGCGTTTCGATTTAGCCAGTGTCAAGTAAGAGATATATTAATAAAAGTTTGGCTCAATAGAGCTCTTATGAATGTCATACTTATAAACTAGCGCGCCCATCCACTGCGGGCGGGAGCTTGATCGTAAAAGAACGGGCAAGAAAATTATCAAAGTTGGTTTTTTCTCCCGCCAGTTACAAGTTGTGTCGATATTACATAATAATGTAGGTAAGTATCAAATATGACACATGTATTTGTATGAGTGACCCACTTTCAAACATGCATGCACGCATTTTAAATATAGTAGTAGGTCAATTAAATATATGTAATACTTCAACATCATATTATGATGACGCAACTTAGTGATATCCTAGCATTATCCCGGTAGCCCTAGATTTAATAATAGGGCCCAGGGTCTGCTCACTACTCTAACCATATTTTGGCTGAATTTCAGTTATTACATGACGCGACTGCCGTCTGACCTCCGCAACTTAGAGGGAAACATTATTCTATGGTTAAAACAGCTTTCAGGATGTTAGAAGACACCGAGTTTCTAACAAGGAATGCCATAAAAATACAAATGAAAAATGTTCATTGTGATGGATGTTGCTATATAAAACACTTGTGGTAGAGCGTGTCGCGTCTGCCGGTGGTGAGCCTTACACTAGTTAGCCCCCTTTCGATCCCAATTTGGCCGGAAGGCAGTGCGTAAATGCATTTAATGCATAATGTTACCGACGTAAAACAAAAAAAAAAAAGAAGAAGAATACGCTCTCCTGTAACAATAAGTGGTAACTTAATGCATAACAACATAACATCACACCAATGCAATGTTTGCCCAAATTTCATGTTTTATTATGTTCACTGCTTTACATTAAGGTGTCCCCTAAAAGCACCAACAAGTTCACCGTCAGACCGTATAAATATTATACTAGCGGCCGTCAGTGGCTTTCTCCGCTAGACCTATCTGTACTTTTTTTTAGTAAATGTAAAAAGTTCTTTATTTTAATTACTGTTACATTGCACTTGAAAACGTCAATATAAAATATATATATATGAAAAAACGAAATATTACTACACTGTAATCGAGTTGAACCGTTTCGGACATTAGACACACGAATGAGGGAGACAGATAGAGTTTTATTATTGTGTTTTTCTTTAAGTCGGTACATGACTAGTACCTAAGTATTATTTTTGTTAAAATTATATTTTGTTCAAAGTTCTTAGACAGATAAATATAATCTTTATTGGCATAAACTTATAAACGATACTTACAAATAACCTAAAACAGTGAATTTCCAAACTTAGAGCTAAAAGCGATCTCTCCAGATCACTCAAAGCAAGATCAGGATACAGTAGGCCGAGTAGAAAAGCTTCAGATCAGGAAATAAGCTGAAATAATTAGTTTAATAAATATTTCAATAAGAAGCTTTACATTTTATTGACTTGACGACCGATATGGCGTGGAGGTCAGTATACCTACACTTCACTCCAGAGGTCGTGGGTGCGATTCCCACACAGGACAAATCTTTGTGTGCATAAACATGAATATTTGTTCTGGTCTGGGTGTTTTCCTATGTACATTAAGTATGTATTTTAAAAAAAATGTATGTAAGTATGTTTATCCGTTGTTTAGTATCCATAACACAAGTTCTTAATGATACTTATCTTGGAACTAAATAATTGGTGTAATTGTCAGAAAATATTTATTTATTTTCTTTTAGTAGATATAATTATATCTTATGTTTTTCATTTTATGCTAATGTTCTTTACTACACTTTAGACAAATAACGAAACGCAACTGACTCACGCTTCGCCGTCCTGATTTCTTTTTACCATAAACACAACCTTACACTGGGATCTACATATAGAACTCGCATTCTTCGAATCTTAAACCTTGCGTGCGACCGTTGCGTGACCAGAGACAATTACTACATTACAGTACCTGTTTCCACTTGTATTTTTCTTTTTTTACTTCCTAACCCCTATATTCGTGCGTTTTGTTTTTCCTCTGAACCGTGTACAGCCTTAGGTAAGTTGGGTTAAGTAGATAGATGTATTTGTGGTTTAGAAATGTTTCTATTTTATGAAGATGAGTATAATAATTGTGTCGTTTATTGTAATAGTGAACTAACTCCTTGTAATTAAGTTTAGAAAAATTTAGTGTTTTATAAAATTATGTGTAGAAAAAATACACAAATATTAATTTAATAACTTACATTTTTAATTTTTAATCATAAATGAAACATTGTTATTAGTACTAAATAACTTAAAATTCAGTATGTGAGCCCACTGCGAAAAAATAATATTTTTTTTATATTATAAAGTTCACCATTTTTACATTGACCGACACATATTTTACTCAGTCATTGCACACAGCGTCATTTAGCTCTAAACTAAGAAGAGCTTGTACTATGAGCAGTGCCGTAACTAGGGCGGTGCCAACACTGCCTAGGCACAAGGCGCAGACCCTGGAGGGGCGCAGAAATGAACAGACTAGTATTTAGTTTTATCTTATGCATGGTAGCTAGTAAGTACATTTTGTTTTATTGCGAACATGGTGTAGACGCGCCCTACTGTACCTGGCTTTTATTTTCAGAGCCTGGTCAGAGCATTTTTCAAGGGCGCAGTTTTGAAAGCTCGCACCGGGTGCATAAAAGGCTAGTTACGGCACTGACTATGAGTACTTAATAGACAACACAGAAACACGTACTGATTACTACATAGCATAAAACAAAGTGGCTTACCTCTGTCTGTCTGTCAAAAAAAAAAAAAAAAGGACGCCGTACACCTGCCTCCACCAATCCGCACTAGGTAAGCGTGGTGGAGTATGATCCAATACCCTCACACCTTGATATGTGAGAGGAGGCTCGTGCTCAGTAGTGGGACGTTAATGGGCTGTGATGATGATGATGAACTCACAAAATATAATCCAACCCAAGCAATAATTATAAATAACATACATATGTCACGCCTATTTCCCCTTTAACAGTGCCCGGTAAGCGGCAATAGGCTCGCCACCTATTTTACGTGGGACTAACATTATATTGTGCGAAACGTGGGCTTGTATAATGCCTCTGCCCACCCCCTCGGGGAAACAGGCATGATTGTATGTATGAATATTTTTGGTTGGTGGTGGCAAGCGTAATGCCACTTATCGGAAACTCTTAAGTTCGCCAGAGCCTCGTCAGTTGATCGGCAGGAATACCACTTGCAAGTGATGTTGGCTTGGGCTGTTAAGATTTTGGTAGGATCCTTATACACAGTTCACCTTCGGCACCTAGAACCGAGGTTGGTGAGCACGGCGGGAGCTCTATCTCGCCTGCTCCCCAATCTCGGTAGATGTGGCGGCAGTTGCCGCCGCCTTTACATGGGAGTGGTGCGGTCCATAGCCTTATATGGAGACCCAATATGGGCGAGCTCCATATCGGGTCGCCATCGGCAGATCCTGCAGCAGTCGCAGAGGGTATTGGCGACCCGTGTCGTTAGGGGGTATCGCACTATCTCCCAAGAGGTGGCATGCGCGCTCGCTGGGTCCCTGCCTGCATCGACGTCGAGGTTCTCTCGGCGGTGTTCTGGCGTGGCGCGAAATCCCGGAGCCAGGTTCTCCGTCCCACCGGACACTGTGGTGCGGTGGCGTGGAGACGCTCAAAAGCAGGCTCTGGGCGCATGGCGGCGGCAGGTTTTCCGGAGCGCCAAGTTTCGTGTCGAAGGCTCGAGGCGCCGTATCCTCGAGGCGGTTGGGCCCATCTTAGAGCGATGGTTCAAAGCTTGAATTTCAAATCAACATGACGCATTGCATATAGTCACTAATCAAAATCTTATACTTTTTTGACATTGACTTAGAAATCCTTCAAAACGGTCGGATGAAGCGCATACCTCGATCTATAAGCTAGATCAATAGATTACATTAATTACTAAGTCCCAAGCCGTTATTTTGGTGTAATAATACGGTACGTTTTGGTAAAAAAAAGTTAAATTTATCGATGAACAGACGCGCCTCTGATTGATTGGTGATGAGTCGATGGCTAAAGATGGTATGGAGAAGTTTTGACATAAAATATTTAATTTAAGAGCTGTTTGTTTTATTTGTTTTTTTTACTCATATAATTTTTGTATTCATGATTGTGTTCTCAGGGATCTAACAAATAGGGTTTAAGCAAATACATCAATTAATATACCACTTTAGGCATAGCCTTAATAGACTGGCATTATAAAAGAAAAGAGATAAGTAGATAGTGCCTTTAGCAAAGTATTTTCTTTCATTGGCTATTAGAACTAGATAACGGATAAACATACATTAAAATAACATTTTGACGACCGATATGGCGTGAAGGTCAGTATACCTGCCCTTCACTCCAAAAGTCGTGGGTTCGATTCCCACACAGGACAAATCTTCGTGTGCATGAACGTGGATATTTTGTCTGTTCTGGGTGTTTTCCTATGTATATTAAGTATACATTTACAAAAAAAAAAAAAAAAATGTATTTAAGTATGTTTATCCGTTGTTTAGTATCCATAACACAAGTTCTTAATGATACTTATCTTGGAACTAAATAATTGGTGTAATTATCAGAAAATAGTTACTTATTTTTAAAAAAATAGTTACATACACTATAAAATATAAAAAACATCTAAACAAAGACAAATAATAATTTTTATGCTTACAAATAGTAGGGTTGAGTGCAAATATCCTCTACGCTATATCTTATTTCTAAAATAGTGATATACTAATACATATTTAATTAACGTGCCTTGGAGCCTTTTGCATCTGAAAACCAGCTGCATACACTTGATTATGCTGAGTAGTACCCGTTGGAGCCATTTTTGTTTTTATCCTAGTTTTAGTTAATAGAAAAATGTTTCTGTCTTTCTACTTATCAGGGAAACGAGACATGATGATTAATTTTAAACAACATAACGTAAAGAAAAATGTAAAAAAAACAGCACTGTCGACTCCACAGTTTTCCCAATTAATATTTTAATTGATGAATGCACCGATTCCTACATTTTTGTTTTTCGACATTTTAATGTTATTTTTTTTATCGAATAACAATATATTCATGATATGGTATCGACATCATGATTTAGTGCCTCGGGCTGCGCATTTGGATACTGATCGAGTAAAACGCGTAAGATTTTATTTATGAACGTAACTTGATATTTATAACACCAAAAATCTCTTTTTTTTTACTTTACGGTCAGACTTTGACGAATTATGATGCATTTTGATTAATAATTTATCATTGTTAATAATTATACCTACATTAGTACGACGATTGTCGTATGGTATCGAAAACTGTTGGTGACGCTAATCGGGGGCTTTACCGCCTAATCTGGTAATCGATTATTAGGTAAAATAGATTTGGAATTGATTCTGTCGTACCGCCGAACACATGGAACTCGATACAAGATGGCGTTCTCCATTTAGACAAAAAATTTGAAGAATTCACGTAATATTTGACAGTCTCTATCTGTGTTTTTTTTAAAAATTACATTACAAATTATTAATATTTAGGTATAATGTGTCATCTATAAGCAAATAATAATCATTTAATTAATTAGTCGCTTCAGTAGTCTGCCAAGGTCATTAATAATCTATGACTTTCGGCAGATTCCCCGGTACGGATTGATGAACCTCAGAAAATTTAGGTCTAGATGATCGAATTCGGCGGTAGGGCCCCTGGCTAGAACTGCTATCACCAACTCGCCTGCCCAGCGTGGTGATTATGGGCAGATAACCCCAATCAAATATAATCTGTTGGGGAGGCTAATGTTCAGCAGTGGACTGGACCTAGGCACCCCTTCAAATGATTTATTATTAATTAAATGATTATTTTTTGCGTTTCGATGACACATTTTACCTAAATATTAATAAAATGTAATATATTTAAAAAAAAAACACAGAAAGAGACTGTCAAATATTACGTCAATCCTTCAAAATTTGTGTATAAATGGAGAACGCCATCTTGTATCGAGTTCCATGTGTTCGGCGGTACGACAGAATCAATTCGAAATCGATTTTGCCTAATAATCGATTACCAGCAAGTTTGGCGGTAGACCCCCAGTACGTAGGATGACGCTGCTGCCCATCATCCGGTATAATAAACTCTTACGTGAGATGAGAGGGGGTGACATTATTCTAGGCCGATAGCACACGTCACTTTGTATTACGCAATCATACCATTCTGTAACCTTAATATAATTAAATAAAAACAGAAGCGTCACAGCCGAAAGCACGGCCAATACAAAATGTTATATATTTAAAATGTTAGTAAAAGGTATTATTTATGTAGGAACGGTAGCCAAAAGATACTGTAATTACATATTTTTAAATTATTATAATCGTGGTTTCACCAAAACTCCATACTGCCGTGCGAGGTACTAACCAGTACGGACAGCAGATAAAGTGTTTGGGGCTTATTACAAAACGAGATCTAGATTTAGACCAGGTTTAAAACTAGTCCCACCCAACTGGTCCTGACCTGTTTGTGGTGGGGGGGCTGAGTACCTCCCGGTAGGGCGTAGAAGCCGCTAGGGAAAAGGTAACACCCAGAGATTAGCGACTCTGGGTGCCCTTAGTAGTGACTACCAGGGGTGAAACTAAGAGGGACCTGTGGAGGGCGCAGCGGGTGTGCCAGGAGGGCCCGTCCAGCAGGCCCAGGAAGGTCTTAGGCGGCGGAGACAGGGGGCCTGGGGGGAACTGGGAAACACATGAGCCGGCAGCGTCTTACACAGGAACGACTTACCAAAACTTTGCATAAGTTAAATATTATTAGCGTCATGAATAATGAAATATGTAGTATGACGACCGATATGGCGAGGACACGAGTATATCCGCACTCCGCTCCTGAGGTCGTGGATTCGATTCCCACACAGGACAAATCTTTGTGAGCATAAACACGAATTTTTGCTCTGGTCTGGGTGTTTTCTAATGTACATTAAGTATGTATTTACAAAAAAAAAAGTATCCGTTATTTAGTATTCATAACACAAGTTCTTAATGATACTTTTCTTGGAACTAAATAATTGGTGTAACTGTCAGAAAATATTTATTTATTATCATTTATAGTATACCTTCATCATTATCATCATATCAGCCGTATGAGTCTACTGCTGAACATTAGCCTCCCCAATAAATTACATTCAATTTAGGGCCTTTGCCCGTAATCACCACGCTGGGCAGGCGTGTTGGTGATCGCAGTTCAAACCAGTACGTGGGATGACGCTGCTGCCCATCATCCGGTAACATTTCTCTTCGTCGACTCTTTTGGCTCCCCGTGATATGTTTGCATGTTATGCGTCAACAAATATGATAAGTCCCTCATACCAAGATTTTCTTTTATGATGTCCCGAAAATCATCTTTTTGAGTTAAGTCAATATTCAATAAAGCCAGCGATTTTGCGAGCGAAAACATACGCTATCACGCCTATTTCACCGAAGGCATGTTATACGCTCATATTTCGCCAGTTATATTTTTGGTCCCACGTAATAGGTGACGAGCGTATTTCCGCTTACCGGGCACTGTTATGTTCGCCAGAGCCTCGTCCGTTGATCGGCAGGTGCACTTGCAGGTGAGGTTGGCTTGGGCTCCTTAGGTCTTAGTAGGATCTCTATAAACCCTAATATGCCACTGCCTACCTCTTCGGGGAAACAGGCGTGAATGTATGTATGTATGTGATATTTAAACCTTATCATAAATATGTTTGCCTTTTATCCCAACGCTACCTATATCTCCCAACATGGCGTGAGCCTTCGGGCATTTCAACCGTAGCTCTTCGCTTCTCTTACATTTGAAAAAAAAAAATATCGGTCGAACTGTTTAGACGAAACCGTACAAGTATTTTTTTTATTGTTCATCTTTTCCGTGCCTTTTTCTCGAAACCTGACGCCGACGAATCAAGCTTTTGTAACATCCGCCGTTTTTGGACGCTTCAGGCTAATATTTAAGTAGTTCTCGGAGATTTGAGAAAAAAAATATAATATTGAGTTAGGTCATTCAATGTTTTTGTTTAGTCTAATTACCATATAATTGCGTTGGTGAGGCAATCGTGTGTTTTATACAGTGTGTTTTCAGTTGTCGTCATCATTATCAGCTAGACTATTTTGAAAAACTGTCAGCTGTCTTCCAAGGGATTCTAATTCTATTCTATAAGACAGATAAAAATGCATGCGATTAAACTGCCGTTTCATACAGGCTATTCTTTTATGAATGACTTAGAACATGAATATTGTGCAGCTTCACAGACAAATGACAGATTGTAATTAATTTTCTAACCAATTGATAATTTAAAGAGTGTGAGTTTCTTGCTAGTTCTTCTAACAGAGCGGTTACTCGGAGCTGGCACTTAGTTTCACTTACATTTTTTTTTGTTTTTTAATTGTTTCGTTGCCTGTCAGTGACTCGTAAGCTTGGTGATTTGAGTGTAATTTTTTTTCGTGCAAGTACTTTGCGTGTCCGAACCCCGACCAATCGTCGAGGTTTGCCGCCGCTACTTACAGTTAGGTCATCATCATATCCTAGCATTATCCCGGTTGCCCTAGACTTAAGCTTAGGGCCCAGGGTCTGCTCACTGGTTCAACCAGATTTTGGCAAAATTTCAGTTATTACGTCGAGCGACTGCCGTATGATCTCTGCAACCGAGAGGGAAAATTCATTCTATGGTTAAACCAGCCATTAGATGGCACTGACTTCTTAACAACGACTGCCGTAGATGTTCATGACAGCCGGGACCAACGGCTTCATCATATCAGCCCATAAACGTCCCACTACTGAGCACGAGCCTCCTCTCACATACCAAGGTGCAAGGGGATTGGGTCATACTCCACCACGCGGATCCAGTGCGGATTGGCGGAGGCAGGTGTATGGCGTCCTGCTATTAGAATTTATCAAGCGGCCCATTAGGCCTCTAACACGGCTTAACGACTACCACATTTAGTGATAACCGGGACCAACGTCTTAACGTGCCTTCCGAAGCACGAAAGCGCTCGATATCAAATGCCACACAAATGGTCACCCATCCATGGACTGACCTCTGTAAACTCTGCTGTACTTCGGTGATCGTTTCCAACCACCGAGCACCGCAGAGCTACGAGCGCTTCAACGCACATAACTTCGAAAAGGCATAGGTGCGCCACCAGGGTTTGAACCCGAGACCCTCTGAATTTAAAGGCAAGGGATCTTACCACTGCTGGGCTACCGCCACTACTTACAGATAGGTAGTTTTTGAAATGTTACAGGGAAAAGTAGGAATATTGCTAAAACAATCGTTATTTACATATTACTAAGTGTGTAATAGACAGGGATAAATCGGTGAATCTTCCAAAAAAAGGAGGTAGGTAACTTTTTAATCGCGCGCTCGGAAGCCAGCCAAGAGGCTGTTGGTTTGAATCTTAAGGCTGACGACACATTAGTCATCAAACAGCGTGCAATGAGACAAATGAAAAAAATATTATGTTATAAAATAAGATACGACTTGACGCTTTTTTTCCCGCCAAGAAGTAAAACTCATAAGTACATTTTAAATAAGAGAAGCAACGATATTGTGTCATGTCAGGAAAAGACGCAAGTGTGTCTTCAATGTTTGTGTCTCGTCTCGGTATTGACTTGAATATAATTTAGATGAGTAAAAAAAGGTATTCGTAAATTTTCTATGCTTTTCACGACCGAGAAACCTGAGTGTGTGAAGGGTAGAAACGAAAAAGAGGTGGATTGAGTGTGTGAAGGGTAAAAACGAGAAAGAGGTAAATTGAGAGTGTGAAAGGTATAAACGAGAAAAAGATGGATTGACAGTGTGTAGGGTATAAACGAGAAAGTAGTGAAAATTAAAAAAAAAATTGTAACTATCACTTGTTGAGATGATAATGACGAGTGCTCGATAGGGTGGAAGAGTTTTTTTTGTAATGTGACATGTCATACTAACTACATCCTGCCTGATGGTAAGCAGTCGTTGTATTCCTAAAAAATTAAGGCGCTTCACATCGTGGAACAAGAATGGATCTTATGACAGCATTTATTTATTTTGATATACGTCGGTAACGAAATGCCTTTACTCACTGCGTCCCGGCCAAAAGGGACCGAGCGGGTAGTGTTGAGCTCACTGCGGCTGACGCTACCTATACCGATCCTACCCACTAAAAGATTTCCGACGACGCACACAGCTGTTGTAAAGAGGCGGGAGGCCAGTGCCAAGGTTTCATGACGGCCTGTTAAAATGCCCTTTCACGTCACGCTTGAACAGATTATGTAACAAACGATGTCACACTTCTTTGAATATGGATTACAATAATTATTAATAACACGAGATTTGTTGCTTTCCTAGTCGCGTTTGATGCGTCGCTAATCGACGTCTTATGTGGCCACAACCTTAAACTCAAAACAGATAGATTAACTTGATAAATGCCCGTTTGTAACATGCAATTATGAATTTACCCGCAAGAAATATTTTTTACGGTCTTTTTTTCTTGGCGGCAAAGGCGCGGGTTTGAAAAATATTAGAAAGTTAGGTTAGGTTTTTCGGTAATTTTTAGTGGGTATAAGAAATTGCTGGCGTCTTCCAGCGGTAAGTCCCACATTCCCTTTCGGTCCCCCTTTGGCCGGAAGGCAGTGCGTAAATGCATTATGTTACAAAAGTAAAAAATAAAGTATTGTTGTTTTTTTTTGGATTTTTTTGGGTTTGTGTACTGCACTCGCATGCGCATATTTGTCATCATCATATCCCAGCATTATCCCGGTTGCCCCAGACTTAAGCTTAGGGCCCAGGCTCTGCTCACTGGTTCAACCAGATTTGACTGATTTTCAGTTATGCATGCGCGTATTTGTGATTTTACGTTTTACAAGCGTTATTTCCCCCTTTTATCTCAAGGGTAGTCGAAGAGGCAACGAAGAGAAATTCCGGAAAACCGGATGATGGGCAGCAGCGTCATCCTGCTTACTGGCTTGAACTGCGATCACCAACTCGCCTGCCCAGCGTGATGATTATGGGCTGATACCCCCAATAGAATGTAATCTATTGGGGAGGCCAATGTTCAGCAGTGGACTTTTTATGGCTGAAATGATATTGATGAGAATTTTAATTTTATAATCACTTGATAATGGTCTTCATTAAGTTATAATAGGTAAACCTATTCATTTAAACTTTATCGCACAAATTAAAAAAAAAAAAGGCGAACTCAATAATAATATTTAAAAAAAGAAATAAACGATATTTTGAAAAAGAAAATGCACATCGCTTCTAGCCTCTTTTGTTTTTATCGGATGAAAAATCAACAAATGACCGTCGCGCAGCGGCAGGGTGACTCAAACTTTAACTGACTAAATACAAGCGAATGTCATACTTTCTTGTCATCTTTAGGCATTTTGACCTCTTTCTATATCGGCCCTTACTTAAAAATAAAGAAATTAAATAAGTAAGTGCGTTTAAGAAAAAGGAAATTCCGAAATATTTTATTAATTTATTTAAACTTTATCGCACAAATTAAAATTAAAATGTACAAAAGGCGAACTCAATGCTACAAGGCATTCTCTATCAGTTAGCTTCTGGGATAGCAAAAAGTATGAGGCAGTATTAGTAATAGACAGAGAAACTATATATGTGTAGTGTAATAATAGTTTACTTGAGGAGCCTATATATATACCTATACACAAAAATAAATATATTTCAATACGCAAAGATCATAGTAATTATGATATGTAGACTCAATCAGATGATGACTCCTCAAGAAAGTATTTTTACCCTTTAAAAGTATATTTGCTTTCTGCCACATCTTACATTCACGCCTGTTTTCCTGAAAGGGTAGGCAGAGGCATATAATACGCCCACACTACGCCAATTACATTGTTAGTCCCACGTAATAGGTGGCGAGCCTAATGCCGCTTATCAAATTCATATTCATTTATTCAAGTTTGGCTCAAAAGAGCTCTTATGAACGTCAAAACTTAAAAACTAGCGCAGAGGAACTATCATAATTATCTATCAGGAACTGTTACGCTCTCGTTAGCATGTTGGAAATGCACAGGATGTTGGAAAGATGCATATGAAAAAATAACCTAACATTAATAGGGAGGGAGTTCCAAGGTTAAATAGCTTTTATGCAGAAAGAGTTTGACATAAAACCTGAACTGTGTTGTGGAGTGGCAAGGAGAAAGTTGTCGCACGAGCAAAGCTACCTAGAATGAGTAGAAAAGAGTTCTGAATTTGTAGCGTAAATATTCAGGTGACTCATGATTGCGTAAAATGTAAAAAAGGGTAGTTTAGAACTTAAGTTAACACTTACCCACTCTATAATTATAAACGATATTTTAAAAAAGAAAATGCACATCGCTTCTAGCCTCTTTTGTTTTTATCGGATGAAAAATCAACAATTGACCGTCGCGCAGCGGCAGGGTGACTCAAACTTTAACTGACTAAATACTAGCGAATGTCAGACTTTCTTCTCATCTTTGGGCATTTTGACCTCTTTCTATATCGGCCCCTATTTAAAAATAAAAGTGTAAATGCGTATAAGAAAAAGGAAATTATATCAAATAAGTTATAAAATGATCGCTCCCTTATCAAGAAGACATACTTATTTACTTCAATCTTGATGGAGTAGTGTATGTACAGTCAGCATATACACAAAAGTGTTTGAAATTTATGTACATACATCAAATATATGGTAATTTTTCTGTGGATAATGCTGCCTCAGCTTTAGCTGAACTAAATGAAGACCTATGTCGTATAAGTGGGTGGGCTGTGGCGCATGGCCTTGCTTTAAACGTTAGCAAATCTCAGGCTATCATAATTGGTAGCAGGCACTTCACATCCTCTACATCCTTGCAGCAACTGCCCTCTGTGTCTTTGAACGGCACTTTAATACCGTACTCTAGTGAGGTCAAAAACTTGGGCATCTACTTAGATACCACCCTGTCCTGGAGAACTCAAGTTAATGAAATAAGCCGTAAAGTGTATTTCACTTTACATTCTCTCAAATGTTTGCAAGGATACTTACCCCAGGCTACTAAGATTTTGCTTGTACAGACACTTGTTTTTCCTATCATAGATTATGCTGATGCGTGCTTTCTGGATGCTACCGAGGAGCTTCTTAGTAGACTTGAGCGTTTGCAAAATGCGTGTATTCGTTTCGTGTTTGGCTTAAGAAAGTACGATCACGTGTCTTCCTTTCGCAAGACGCTTAATTGGCTTCCTATACGTCGTCGTAGGGATTCCCGTATCCTGTGTTTGTTGTTTAATTCCTTATTTAACCCATCTTACCCTTCCTACCTTCGGGAACGATTCTCCTATATTCGTCCTCCCGACGCTCTGTGTCGGTCAAATGTCCTCTTTCTTCTTAAATTCCCCTCGCACAGTTCCGACTTCTTCTCCTATTCCTTTTCTGTTCATGCAGTTAGACTGTTGAATGCGTTGCCTCCTAATATTCGCACTTGCAAAAATGTGGGCCTGTTTAAGAGAGCTGTAAGATGTCATTTCTTACATGACTGATGAATAATATCAAGTCATTGAGTTTTTAATTAGTAAATTATATAAAGCATTAAGTACGATATACGTGGTAGGTTAATTTAATTATTATACATATTGTTTATTTTGTTTCCTTTTATTTCAATTGTTTTTTACACATGTCGTCTACTATTAAATGTTTTTTCCTTATTGCGGACTGCTGGAAGAGATTCCTTTTGGAATAAGCAGCTCCATTGTACATTGTTATATAATTATTTTTTTTCCTTTATATGTTTTGTGTGTACATAAATTGTTAAATAAATAAATACATATTATCACGTCTGTTTAGGGAAAGGCACATTATACGAACACATTTTGCCTACTGTATTTTTGGTCTCACGTAATAGGCCTTTTGGTTCTTTCCGGAAACTGTAATATTTGCTAGAGCCTCAGCCGTCGAACGGCAGATGTACTTGCAGTAGAGATAAGAATGGGTTCCTGAGTTCTTGGTAGGACCCCCAAATGCAAATACTGAGCAGGGGTCTTTTTCGATATCATGCAACCTGTACGTGTCCTATGTTCTATGTTAGTGGTGGTGGTTTCCGCACTTAGTCCCTGTTATGGACCATTGTGCGTGAGCCTTTGCGGCCATATTTGCTCACTCCAGCCAGCCCACCTCTCTCCAGAAGCAGATCAGGTTTCCAAGTCCGTGCAAAGCTTCTCCAATGGAACTCGGCGAACCTAGGGTTACCTTTCGTGTGTCAGCCACGCCTGTGCATTCCAGGAGCACGTGTGCGACCGTTTCCTCGGCCACCATACACGCTCTGCACAAGGGGCTGTCTGTGACTCCTATAGTGTGTAAATGTTTGTTCAGTAAGCAGTGCCCAGTGATGGTCCCCGTCACCAGGCGCAGGCTATTTCTGTCCAGTCGCAAAAGTCGCCTAGTCAGCCTTGCGTCCAGTGACGGCATGGCCTCCCTGGACTGCCTGCAACCTGGAGTGGAGGACCACCACCCTTGGGATTGTGTGTGTGTTATGCTATGTAGCCAATTTCGTATTTGTTTAAAGGGAATGGGAACAATGGGTTCAGGTCCGTAGACCGTCGCGATGGAGCCTCACCTTGCCAGTTCGTCAGCTGCATCGTTACCCATTGATCCACTGTGTCCTTTGATCCACTGTAGTGTAATTTTGTTACGATATCGTATCGATGCCTGTTCTAGTGCATTGTGACATTCTAGTATCAATCTGGAAGTCGTGTAATTTTTGTTTAAGGATTGAAGGACAGACGCGCTGTCGGATATTATACGGATGTGAGTATCTTTAACCTATCTAGCTATTACAGCATGCGCGGCTTGGGTTATGCCCACACATTCTGCCTGGTAGACTGTGTTGTGTTTTCCTAGTGATTTGGATATGGTAATGTTGAGATCATTTGAGAATACGCCGGCACCGGTGCCCGTGCCTATTTTTGATCCATCTGTGTATATTCTCAGCTCATTTAGGCCAGAGTAGTCGTGCGCCTCTTCAGTGAGTTGCACGGTATAGTGTTTTTTAAAAGTGTGCGTTTTCTGGGTTCTGTCATTTGGTGCCATCAACATTGGTTGTTCTTTAACAGCATCATCTAATATTCGTATGTGTCTGACCCGGGAATCTTTCTTTAGTGTACCAGCTGTATGTAGTCTGAAAGCTGCTGTGGCTGCCTCCTCTCGTACGGTGAGGTGTAGGGGTGGCAGCCCCAGCATTGCCTGCAGGGCCGCAGTGGGGGCGGTTTTCATACTGCTGGTGATTGACACGCAGGCCAGGCGTTGTAATTTTTTTAGTTCTTTTTGGGTTATACTAAGGTTGGTTCTAGGCCACCAGACCAGCGAGCCATATGTGACTATTGGTCGGATTACTATGGTGTATAGCCAGTGCATAATTTTCGGGCTTATGCCCCAGTTCTTGCCAAGTAGACGTTTGCACTGCCATAGGGATATAATGGCTTTCTTAGTGGTATAGTTGGTGTGTTTTGCCCAATTCATCTGTTTGTCTAGGTATACACCTAGGTACTTGGTTTCTGATGATAGGCTTAAGGTTGTGTTGAAGAATTTTGGTAGATGTAATTCAACTAGCTTCCTCTTTTTTGTGAATAGTATGAGTTCCGTTTTTGTTGGGTTTACTGTTAGTTGGTACTCTCGGCACCAGTCCTCAACTATTTTCAGGGCTTGGCGCATAAGGTTGCATAGTGTGTTTTCAAGTGTGCCATTTATTATAATGGTTATGTCGTCAGCGTAGCCCACTGTATAGTAGCCTTTGTCATTTAGGCGCTTGATAAGGCTGTCTACGACACGGTTCCATAGTAGTGGCGAGAGCACGCCTCCCTGGGGGCAGTCCTTCGCCACTATGGCTCTTGTTGTGGTGTTGATTGAAGCTTGTACGGCTCTTAATCTGAGCATATTGGCAATCCAGCCTTTCAGGGTGGGATCTACTCCGAAATGTTCTAAAGCCTTGCTGATGCTATAGAACATGGTTTTATCGAAGGCTCCTTCTATGTCAATGAAAGCAGCCAGAGCCGAACCCTTGTGGTCTACAGCACATTCGATTTTTGAAACCACATTGTGCAGGGCAGATTCTGTTGACTTTCCGATTGAGTAGGCGTGCTGTTGTTTGTGAAGCCATATTCCTCGAAGGGGTCCGTCTCGGATGTGACGGTCAAAAAGCCTTTCTAGGGTTTTCAGTAGGAAGGATGTTAGGCTTATAGGTCTGTATGCTTTTGGTTGTGTGTAGTCTGGTTTTCCGGGTTTCGGGATAAATATAACCTTCACTTCTCGCCACGCGAGTGGTACGTACATGTTTGCTATGCAGGCTCGATAGATCATTACCAACCACGGGGTTATGGAGTCGATTCCCCACTGTAGTAGGGCTGGAAAGATACCATCTAGGCCTGCTGACTTGTACGGTTGAAAAGTTATAATTGCCCATTTAATCTTTTCCTCCGTTACAATGTTGCGGGCTATCAGCCAGTCATCATCAGATATAGTCCGTTTTGGTTCATCTGCCCATATTCTGTCCTCAACGAGGGTGCATTCTGGGAAGTGAGTTTCAAATAGGACTTTACTGGTTTCTTGGTCTGATTGTGTGTATGTGTTGTCTGACTTTTTCAGCGCTCCGAGGGTACGATCGTGATCTGTCGATAGGATTTTCCTCACTCGTGCTGCTTCGTTGTTAGATTCTATTGATTCGCAGAACCTTCGCCAGGATGTTCTTCTGGCGCTTCTGGTTTGTTTCTTAAATGTATACTGTGTTTGTTTATAGGTTTCCCAGTCTTCTGGTAGTCTGGAATTCTTGGCTTTATTGAATTGTTTCCTTAGTGCGTCTCTGAGCTTACCAAGTTCCGCATTCCACCATTGGTTACCCTTACCTCCGGCAGGTGGGACCCTAAGCTTACAGCACGCATGATAGGCATTTGTGATGTGTTCGGAAAGTTCCGTTACAGTGTGTTCTAGTTGTGTTGGATCTGTCGGGGTTTTGTGTATATCATGCTTTGATAGTAGTGTGGCTAGGAGATGTTTGTAACCCGGGACATCCGTCCGGCGCGGGTTACGTCTCGGTGTGGGTTCTTGTGTGTTGACTGAGAGCGTAAAGCGAATTCTCCTATGGTCGGAGCAAGAAGGTTCGCTGGATACGTGCCAGTTTGATATAAAATTTGTTGCGTTTTCTGTGGCTAGTATTAGATCAATAATTGTCTGTCCTCTGGCCGTGACCCAGGTTGGTTCCGAGCCTCGGTTAACAATGTTGAGGTTAGTAGTAAATAGATATGTGCATAGTACCTCTCCTCTGTGATTTGGTGTGTCGCTCCCTCAGAGCGGGTGGTGAGCATTTGAGTCGGTGCAGATGATCAGGTCCAGGTTTGCGCACTCGCAGTGTCGCACCAGGTCCGACATCTCTTTTGGTGGGCAGTTCTCGTCGTCACTCGGCATGTAGGCCGAGGCTAATACTATATCTGGGGACTCACCATCGGTTTGGAGTCTGAAAGCTGTCAGATCTCTGGAACAGAATTGGGTGAGTAGTGTAATCGGGATATCTTTTGGTATGTATGCACAGGTTCGTGGTTTGTCTGTGTTATGTGTGTTATAAATTACTTTACCTCCGATGTTATTGAGGCCACATATCTTGTTTTGTCTAATCCATGGTTCTTGGATCAGTGCTATAGTTCTGGGTTTCGTCTCCAGCGCCCTGCGCAGGCTGGCCGTTGCAGCCTGGCTGTGCTGTATGTTTGCTTGCATAATACTCAAAGCTGGTCTAGAGATGGGCGTTGGCGGCGGCGGCGGTTGGTTGGAGTTAGGAGGAAACAGATCCATTGGACAGTTCACCTCCTAAATCCATTTCGCGCCGGTCGCAATTCGGGGATGAGGCTAGTAGCCGTTGCTCGCTCCACCCAGATGGCTCAGGTGGTGGGACAGCGGTCTCGGCGTCGGCCATAGCGGCTTTGGACATCTCTTCCTCCAACTTAGCGATGTCGTCAGTCTGTGTCAGTGTCGGGGCAGTTATGGTAGTCTGGCTTCCGGTAGGGGCGTCCGAGGGTTCAGCCTTGGGGTAGAAGCGCACGTATATCGACCCAAGTAGGTACGATAGACGCCGCTCCCGCCCCAAGACCTTTTCGGCCTCAATCGGCGGCAAGCCCAGGGTGAGATAAGTCCCAGGGTTATTACCACCGACCGAGGTCGCCCTATATAGGGCCCACCCATCTAAGTCATACCAGGGGTTCTGTCGTTTCAGAACACCTTGGAGCCGCGCTATGTCCCCATTGTATCTGGGGACGAAGAGCGCAGCTCGGACTCGGGTGGGTATGTCGGACTGCCTCATGACCGTCAGCGTCAGGTCAGAGTCAGGGAGTCGAATGTTAGGTACGTTGAGGGTAAGCCAGGTCAGGGAGTCGTCATCCTCGCACCACATCTGCACGGTGCCCTCCGCTATCCGTGGGAAACCGCGGAAGGACGGGAGTGGTGTTGCAGGGTCGGAGTCCATGAGCCTGTTTTCAAGGTCAGTCTTAATGAATTCTCCTTCGTCAGTTGTCAGATCCCTAGAAGGAGGGGAGAAGCAGATAGCTACGGCGAGCCGCGCCGGGATATCCAGCGTAGCCCGTGCGTAGGTTTTCCGTCCCCCTTGGGCGGTGTGGACTTTCGCACGTTTCGAGTCTCCCTGTAGTGTTCTCGGCGAGGCCGTGTCGTCAGGGCGCTCCCTCTTCGTCGTCCTACAGCCGTTAGGCTCAGTCAGAGACGAAGAGGTGCTTGGCAAGGTGTTTTGTGCCGAGATCGTCTTGTGCGAAGCCCCAGGTCGCCTTCCCCTCTTCCTAGGTTTCGGTTTGTGCTGTTTTGGTTGGTCAGTCAAGTCAGCAGTTCCACCAGTAGCTGACACAATCAAAGACATTGCGCGCTGGGTTTCCCCCTCGCGTACTCGTCCTTGGTCGTGCGTTTCCGCGTCCGGCTGCTTTTCGCGTTGGGTTGACCCCTCGCGTACCGGCAGCTGGTCGCGTACTCCCTCACTCGCGTCCGCTGCGCTCTGTCCTCGAGGATTTTGCGCATTCGGCCCTTGAGTTCCCTCTCTCTGGCCATAACTTTTCCGCGCTTTCTTTTCAGCAAGCGTACTTCATCGGCAGAGAGAGAGGCCGCACTTGTAGATCCGCTGTCCTTTGCTATGTCTTTCAGCCTGTCCTCGAACCTCGCGCGCTGGGTAACCAGCGTTTGAAGTTCATGTCCAAGGC
Source organism: Musotima nitidalis (assembly GCA_949126915.1). Lineage (NCBI taxonomy): Eukaryota > Metazoa > Arthropoda > Insecta > Lepidoptera > Crambidae > Musotima > Musotima nitidalis. The sequence continues at coordinate 5,391,330 of OX421441.1, forward strand.
TAGAAAGACGAGCTTCGTCAGTGTCGTTGTCGGGATTTCGGGTAAAGCTCTTCCGAACGAGTTTTTGTTGCCAGCCGCTCGTGGAAGGTTCACTAGTCAGTGTAGTAGGCGCGTGAGTCGCAGCCGTTTGGGTGTTTGTGTTAGGCGCAGAAGCAGCCTGTCGAGCAGAAGGCTCGACCTCTAAATGCAGTTGGGTGCTCCCCCCCAGATTACGATGGGAGCTGACCGACGAATCGGTGTGGGATTCCCCGGCTTGGCCGGAACCCACCTGGGGACAATAATCTTTTTGTCCTTTCTGCATTATAAAAGATGAGGTGGGCTTTTTTGGAAGCGAGGTTACCCTTCCTCTCGGAAAGAAGGGATGGGAGTAGGATGTGTGCATGATGAAGTGGAGGGAGTGCTGTTTGGAGATTGGAACATGGGAGTGGGGTTTTGGGTTACCCTAGGCCTGGAATGTAACCTTCGGGAACTTCTCTTGTCCGGAGCCAATCACACTGGCACCCCGGCCCCGCGATCGACCCTTAACAGAAAAAAGGTGAGTCGGTCCCGCGGCCGGAGATGGGCTATCCGCAACCTGCCCACCCGCTCGGTTGCAGGAGAAGAAGTGCCTGGCAGTCTGGGCCACCCCCATACAGGAGCATACGCTTCTGCATGGGTGCAGTCGAGACCAGCCCCGAGTTGTACGTGTCCTATGTATTGTCTTATTTCTAAATTATGTTGTGTGATGTTGAAATAAATAATTTTTCATCTCATTTTATTCATTCATTTCAAATGCTTTGTACCTTAGTTGTGAATGGATCCCTGAAAAACGACGGAGATACGTACTTTGTTAATTATTATACTTGTGTAAGATGTACTTATTTCATTAAGAAGTTTATAATTTTTTTTATGATTTACGTCGGTAACAAAATGCCAAAGGGGGACCGAGAGAGGTGTGTGGGACTCACCACTGGCAGACACGACCGCCAGCAGTAATACCCACTAAAAATCTTCCGACGACGCCCGCCGCTTGTTGAGAAAGAGGCGGGGGGCCAGTACCTGGGTTGCAGCTCTGACACCCCGCCCGCGGCCAACGTCCCCCGGACCAAAACCGGGAGGACCTCCTCAGAGAGACGCAGTGGACGCGCCCCTTCTACCTCCTTGTGCGACCATAGCGTGTGTGGCCGACTTCTCGGAGGGTCCATGGTTAGACAGCAGGGGCCCTGCCCCCGCTGCTTACCACAGATCCCCCCGATAGTTTTCCCCCCGGTAGTCAGTACTAAGGGCACCCAGAGTCGCCAATCTCTGGGTGTTACCTTTTCCCTGACGCCCTCCTCCCCCTACCGGGAGGTACTCAGCCCCCCCCACCACGACAAGGTGGAGACCAGTCGGGGGGGGGGGATATAGGGATCCTACCAAGACCTAAGGAGACCAAACCAACCTCACCTGCAGTTGCACCTGCCGATCAACGGACGAGGCTCTGGCGAACATAACAGTGCCCGGCAAGCGGCAATAGGCTCGCCACCTATTACGTGGGACCAAGTATACAATTGGCGAAATGTGGGCGTATAATATGCCTCCGCCTACCCATTCGGGGAAACAGGCGTGAACTTATGTATATAAATGTTCTTAAATTACAAAATGTTATTGTTCCATTACGAAATATATCAAACAATAAAAAAATTCAACAAGACTCTGTCTTTATAAATTAAAGTGTCTATTTTCCACATGGCTGTGCTGGTGAAGGTGTCGCACTGCTGCGCACCATCACTCCCCGATCACCCGATTGCACATCGGCCTTAACGCTTTCCTGTGTCAGCACCCTGACTGTGACATATTCATAGATAGCTGGGAATCAATAAAAGCAAAGTTGTTGTCTTTTTGTGAATATATTATATGTCCTCTTAAATTATAATTTAACTTTATATGCTTGTAAAATTACTCACTGAGTTAGTTATTGTAATTGGGTCAGACCCGTGTAACTAATACATGAATGAAAATAAATATCTACTTATACTTAGTGGCTAAGATGAAAATATAACGATTAATTACTTTTTTATACATAAATAATTATTAGCTATCAATATACCTATCACACACCAAGAAAAAACACCCGTTTATGCATCAATTACCAAATGAATTATTCCTATCCCCGTTTTTATGCTGACTTACACCACAATACCGAATAAGAACAAGCGAACATACATATTCATCGCGGACATCTTGAAAATATTCAAAATAACTCATTCCATCATGCTATGGAGATGCGTACGACACGACATACATGTAAATGTGTAAAAAAAGTTAAAAAAAACCTTAAAATCTATAGTTAGTGACCTAAAGATCGTTTTCATAAAAACCGCTAAAGCTTTACTTACGCCCTTTTGTGTTCGAGGGGAGTTTGCGGTCAAAGACTGACATAAATTATTTCTGTCAATATATCAACCGCAAGACAAACGACAGTGAGCCCAATAACTATCGACAAACAGTTCACAATAGAAATCACAAATAAATTTTATTCCAATCCCTTTATCATTTGAATCGTCTTAGAGCAAAACAGCGTAAGTCGAAACTATTGTTTTTTGGAAAAATATTTTTATTAAACGTTGTCAAAGAGGTGATTGTTGCTCGTTTAGTCGTTATTCAGTTTTTCGGTAAGTGGGCAGCTAGAAACTTGGTACAGTCAGCGTAATATATTTGATAACAACTAACAATACATAAAGATCGACGTCTCTAGGGCTAGGGCGTGTTCCGATTTATATGACGCTTTTGGTGCTGACTGTACAAAGGCATGTGTTCATACTACGCCAAGCCCTAGGCATTTTATATACTGCATTTGTCATAAATATTGACTTAAAACGATCACAGAATTATTATGTTTGGTAGTAGGGCCACTACCACTCCAGAGAATTCTACCACCTCATGACTCGCCAGAGCGTGTCGTGGGTGATTAAGGAAATGGAATCTTAGACGACCTCATAGTACATACATACATACATTCAAACCTGCTTCCCCGAAGGGGTAGGCAGAGGCATATTATACGCCCACACTTCGCCAATAATATAGCTGATCCCACGTAATAGGTGGCGAACCTATTGCCGCTCACCGGGCACTGTTTTGTTCGCCAGAGTCACCTCATGTTTAATTATAATTATTTTAGGTTTTGTTTTACATTGTTTGACTCGTTTTTTTACTCTTACTGTAAATTCCACTCGTTTGTGACATATCTTTTAACTTTCCATTATGTATAAGATTAATTAGTATTTTTATAACTATATAGAATATAACAAATTTACATCAGGGTTCCTCACAAATATCCGCGAGTCGCTTGCACTGCGATATTTCATGTTCCTGGCAGTAGAACTAACTTGGGCCTGCACTATCCGCTTTCTAGAATCTGTTCCGCATATAACACCATAAGTAAGTTATCTGAAATTGATATTTATAAGTATCCTTAAGGAATTCAAACACAAAGTGCTGGAACAAATTAAATATAAGTAATTAACAATTATATATGTATATTTTTTGTTTTTATATTATTATTATTTGTATAATTTGTAATCAATTCCGTTGAATTCAACTGCACATAATTTTCGTCACATCTCATTTATTTTAATTGATTGTGTTATTTTTATTTTTTGTAAATTAATCTGTTTCGACCTTTACTAAATGTTTAAAGTATGCATGTGAACTTGTTGGTGTACCTATTTAAATAAATAAATAAATATATAAAGATATGTTTATGGTGTAACTTTTTTCAATACATACATAGATTTCTTTTTAAATAGTTTCAGCTATGTTTCTGCACTCTTCAAATGAGATAAATAAGCGTGACGTATTTAAGTACAAAATTGTCATATCCCTTATATAAGAAACCTTTGACCCGTCAGTCGGATTCTGATACACAAAAGGCTGAACCGACTGAACAGTCAAAGTGTACCGCAGGGAACCTATGGTCCCCGTTATAAGTTACATAAGAAATGATTGAAAGAAAGATAAAAGAAGATTAATTCAATAACACAAATATCTTACAGAGAAAACACTCATATCAAAAACATTTAAGCTATTAATATAAATATACATATATATATTTCTGACACTCACACCAATTATTTAGTTCCAAAATAAGTATCATTAAGAACTTGTGGTATGGGTACTAATAACGGATAAACATACATTTTTTTTTTTTTGTTAATACATACTTAATATACATGGAAAAACACCCAGACCAGAACAAATATTCATATTTATACACACAAATATTTGTCCTGTTTGGAAATCGAACCCACGACCTCAGGAGTGGAATGCGGGTATACTCGCCACCACGCCATATCGGTCGTCATATTAAATGTGCTATAAATAAGGTATATTATGTTTAGCAGATATATCGTGTAATATCGGCCTAAAATAGAGCCCCCTCTCACCTCACTGGGAGTCGTAAGAGTCGACGAAGAGAAATCCTACTGGATGATGGGCAGCAGCGTCATACTGGGCGCGTATTCGCCTGCCCAGCGTGGTGTTTATTGGCTAATGCCACCAATGGAATGTTATCTATTGGGAAGGCTAGTGTTCAGAATCTAAGTATATTAAGCTGATATGATGATGGTGAGATGTCACATATGTTGGTCCTTGAATGGGGGACCGCTGGTGTGGTACCAGGATTGCCTCGGAAGATCAGCGTGGTGACATCGAGACAAACGCTAAGAGGGCACCATTTCAGTACAAGTTATCAAAATACGTTATTAATTGTTTTAATATTATATATTTTAATTGTAACTGGCGGGAGAAAAAACCAACCTTGACGATTTTCTTGCCCGTTCTTTTACGATCAAGCTCCCGCCCGCAGTGAATGGGCGCGTTAGTTTATAAGTATGACATTCATAAGAGCTCTATTGAGCCAAACTTGAATAAATGACTTATGAATTTTAACAAATTTTACTCACACAGACAGAGAAGTGTGCGTATACACCACACACGGGTGTGAGTGTGGGGTGTATAGGGATCCTACCATCATCTTTGGAGCCAAAACCAACCTCACCTGCAAGTGGTACACCTGCTGATTAACGGACGGCGCTCTGGCAAACATAGAAGTTCCCGGTAAGCGGTAATAGGCTCGTGACATATTTAGTGGGACCAATATCACAATGGTCGAAGTATGAGCGTATCTTATGCCTCTGCAAATGAATCAGGCGTGATTGTATGCATAACACCGTCCCATGTTTGCAAGACGATATTTGAGTTCTTCACTGGTATGGTACCTTCTCCAGATTCTATCTTTGTACGAAGTTTGCCGCGAGCTAATCTGTTTAACAAAAGGAATCATTATTAGACAGAATTAAAAATACAAAGGAACTAGGCATCATAGCATCGTAATCAGAAGACTAGTACATTTCTCTACAGGCACATTGCATAGAGCGGACCTAAAACGCTACCTTGTATTACACCTTACTTGTTGGGAAGATGTTCTATTAACTTCACAATTTACAGACACACATTTATTGACAACCGATATGGCGTGGTGGCAAGTTTTTTTATGCAATTAGTTTTAAAACTTTGAAATATTTTTACTTCAGCGGTTTGATATTATAGAAATCGTGTTGTTAACTTTTCTTACAAATTGCCTCAACCAGGACTTGAACCCGAAAATTGGATTGCATCCGAAGGCCGACAAAGTAAAATTTTAATAGCATCTCGTTAATTTTAGTCTCAAGCTTCTGTAATACGAAGTTTGGTGTTGTTAATATTCACGTTGTCACAGTTAAAGTATTAAAATCAGTAAAGTAATGTTGATGTTTTTTCGAAAACCCGTTTTCCATGTATGAAATTCTTTTTTTTCTGCATCGATGTGCAGTATTTTGTCATTATGACGTCTCACATGATAATTATACTTTTTTTTTTGTTTAAAATAATGGCTTCGTACGTTTAGCACATTTAGCCAGTGTCATGTAAATGATTTATTAATAATATATAAATAATAGTGAATGAGAATGAGTGGTGATAAAGATGATAAATCGATAATGAAATACCCTCCCCTAAACCCCTTGAGTCCTCAGTAAAGATGTGGGACTATACTGATTTCTCACATGGTCTCCTTGAGAGAATATGAAAAGTGATGTTGCACTGCTTTGTTTGATTTACCAACACTTATGTATATTCACAAACACTTAACGGTTAATAATCCACCGTTATTACAAATTAATGTTAGAAAAATCACAAATTATGGAAAATAAAACAAAACTTCAGACATGACGCTTCACTTTCCCGCCAAGAAGTCCAAAATTATACTTATTGCGAGTGTGATTGACAGATTATGCAGTGGTATTCGTGCTTTTAAGGTTTGTAAAACGAGGTTTTAATGCTACATGGTACTTTCGTTTATATTTATGAAACTTGAGCAGATAAAAAATAGCTACTTTTATTGAATACCACTGTAAGCCAATATGAGAAATGTGGTGTAGGGCAATGAAAATTCATAATAATTATATTTCATTGCCTTTTAGAATTTACACTTAATTTATATAACTATTTGACTTCAAAAACGACCGTAACTCACTGTCTTATATTTTTATACAACATTTCAAGTCTTTGATAAATGTTTCATTACCAAACTATATTTTTGAAATGTGCGATGTTTTTTCTTCTTCTTTTAAATAATGGCTTTGTGCGTTTAGGAAATTGCGTTGTGAGAGCACGCTAGTTTTTAAGTTTTGACCTTCATAAGAGCTCTATTGAGCCAAACTTGAATAAATGATTTCGACTTTAACTTTGGACTGTACTGAGATCTCACATGGACTTCTTGAGAGAATTTGAAAAGTGATGTTGCACTGTTTTGTTTCATTTACCAACACTCACGTACGTTCACAAACACTTAATAATGCACCTTAATGTTCAAAATATCACAAATTTTATAAATAAAACAAAACTGCAGACATGACGATTTACTTTCCCGCCAAGAAGTCCAATGTCTGATGTTACAAATTGGTATTATCATACTGTTTCTTAGTCTTTATTGTGCTACATGTTATAAAATAACAATGTAAACTACATGAGCTTACACATTATACAGCCTAATTCGAGCAATATAAATGAAAACATTTCGCCTAAAACCTTTTTGGCGGTTTCGATATCGTTAATCGATTAGACAGGTGCGGTTTTACGGCAATTGTATTGTTCGATTGAAAAAAGAAATTTAATGCGTTACGTAGAAATGGCGACTTTGGAATTCGTGGCGGGAAAGTGAAGCGTCATGTCTGCAGTTTTGTTTTGTTTTCTAAAATTTCAAGTGTTTGTGATCGTACATGATTATTGGTAAATGAACCAAAACAGTGCAACATCACTTTACAATTTCATTACTTTGAAAAAAACTTTTGTGTAATTTTGATACATACATATATACATTCACACTTTTTCCCCCGAAGGGGTAGACAGAAGCATATTATACGCCCACACTTCGCCAATTATATAGTTGGTCCCACCCAAGTAATAGGTGGCGAACCTATTGCCGCTTATCGTGAACTTTTATGTTCGCCAGAGCCTTGGCTGTTGATCGGCAAATGCACCACTTGCAGGTAAGGTTGGCTTGGACATAATAATATTAGTTTCGGTCATGAGTTCAAAAACCAATAATTTGAACTATCTATAAGCAGAAAAAGTCAATACCATTAACAGAGGTCCCCAAAATAAGCAGGGCAATCAATTAAAAGCATGTCTTTGATTTGTCAGTAAATAGGTTCCTGCATACATTATTTTATCCACATTTCCTCCGCCAAGCTGTACTGGGTGCGCTTGCTCTGTGCCTCGAATAGCACGTTAAGCCGTTAGTTCCGGCTGTGTTCATGACAGTCGTTATTAGGTATTCAGTGCCTTCTAACGTCCTGACTGCTCTCCCTCTGGGTTGCAGAGGTCAGAGGGCAGTCGCTCCATGTAATAATCTGAATTTCAGCCAAATCTGATTGAGCCAGTAAGACCCAGGGTCCTACGCTTAAGTTTAGGGCAATCGGGATAATGCTACGATATGATGGACCCGCACTGGGTCCACGTGGTGGAGTATAGACCTAAATCCCATTTATCTTAAATGGTGAGAGGATACTCGTGTTCAGCAGTGGGACGTTCAGGGTCTGAGGTAAGTTACGATGACCCATATTTATTATGTTTGTTACATCCTCATCAGAAACCCATCCATTAGTTCTATATTGTCAATACTTGCCTTCTCTGCCCATGTAAAAAACATTCTGAATGTAATATGAATCAGTTAAGCTAGTTAACTTTTTTGGCACCAGGGAGTGGTCAATTATAGGTTGAGAATAACAATGAGTCTGTGACACGGGCTGGCGTGTGGTGCTACTGTCACCTTCTTGGCACTTTACGTGGAGCAGGAAACAGTGGGGTTTAGTCGGTAGTCCCGAACACTACCATTGCGGCCGGGGAGCCCGACATAACTTTGTGCTGTTCCCGCGGAGCAAAGTATGCGTAAAGGCATTTACCACTACAAAAAGAAAGGTGACATTCTTGGCCGGTGCGGCGATCGGTCGATAGTTTAAAAGAGCATAGCCTGTGAGTTTCTTGCTAGTTCTTCTTACAGAGCGGTGGCTCGGAACTGGCACTTAGATTCACTTGCACTTAAATATTTTTTGCTTTTTTAAATTGTTTGGTTGCAGGTGAATCTAAGCTTGGTGATTTTAGTATAATTATATTTTGTTTGTTTTTGTTATTTTTTATAATTTTGACGTTTTCAAGTACTATGTATAGTTTATGAAATTAAAAGTATTTTGACTTTGATTTTGACTTTGACTTTTAGTCGGCCAGCGCCGCCTGCGTCGTGCCTTAGGCCTACCACTCGCTCGCCGTCTTGATACGCGCTATCATATTAGCCAAAGTGCACTAGTATCGTCCAAAATATACCACGTAAGTATATGCGTTACTTAAAAAAATATGTAATAGTTCAAAAAATGTGTTCTGGTTCTAAAATATGTTAAGTAAGTACACTGCCCTATTAAACTGTTCCCTGTGTGAATTTATCAAGCCGCCCATTAGGCCTCTAACATTGCTTAACGACTACCACATTTAGTCATAACCGGGACCAACGGCTTAGCGTGCCTTCCGAAGCTCGGAAGCGCTCGATATCGAATGCCACACAAACGGTCACCCATCCAAGGACTGACCTCTGTAAACTGTACTTCGGTGATCGTTTCCATCCACCGAGCACCGCAGAGCTACGAGCGCTTCTCCTTTGATTTCTTCTTACCCACGTCTATTGTAAATTTCTAATGTAAGTGACTGTACGGTTTTTAGTGAGTAAACTAAATATTATTTAAACTTAACTTTGAATTTAAAGTGAAAGACACACAAAGTCGAAGGCTAGTGCCTGTTTTCTAATATAATACTTAAAGTCGTGTTACAAATGAACCATGAGACGTGCCCGGGGCGAACTGGAACGACGAACCAACCACACCATATAATTACAGCCACTGCGATCCATCGGCTACTGTGGTTAGATGTTCCCGAGATAAACTTTGGGCTGAATGATAAAATGATAAAAAATATGAAGGTATAGACGTAAATTTAACAAAAATGGTTATTTATTTAGCACTACATTGCAACATAGCCACAAAATACTCACTCAGGCACATACACACACACAAGTGCACACACTCACGTACACACACTCACACACGCGCACACATTTACACACGAACAAACATCATATTTATTAATTTAAGCATGTATCAAAGTAGATAAAATGTTACAAACATATAACCCGCTCTTCCTGCGGAACCCACTCTTCCTGGTCATAACCAGGAAGAGTGGGTTCCGCACAGGTATATGTTTACTTAAAAGGGGTCTCCAAACACTGTTAACCTAAATGTTATATTGTTACTGAATAAATATTTTTGTTTTTTTTTTGATTTTTTGATTGCGCCGGTCCAGCTTTTATTTCATACTGCGTTGCTCGTAAAGCACGTTAAGCCGTTGTTCCCGGCTGTCATGAAAATCTATGAAAGTCTTTATTAGAAAGTCAAGGCCTTCTAATATCCTGACAGCTGGATTAACCCTAATGATGTTTCCTTTGGTTTGCGGAGTTCTAAAATTTAGCCAAATTCTGGTTAGACTAGTGGACAGTAAGTGTGGGTCGTTACTTCATTTTCAAGATACCAGTGACATGGTCGACGTCACCTATTTTAAAACTAGTGTTTTTTGTAACTAGTTATTTGCATTCAGCCAGTGCAGCCAGATCGTGGGTAAAAAGTACCCCCTTTAAGCGTCCTTTTTACATTTGTTTCTACAGTGTCTTATGGAAAAGGGACGCTTGGAGCGGTTACTTTTAACCCACGATCTGGACGCACTGGTGTCATACCGTGATACGGCATCACGCGTTTGAGAATAACGCATTTACAAAAATAACTATTTTTAGGTACTAGTGAAAACTAGGGATTCGCGTCACAATTCATTGTTTCTAGTGACGTGAAATAACGTCTAGAGAGCAGGCCCTCGGTTCTAAGCTAAATCGAATGAATTGGTTTACAGAAAATGGTTATAAAAATTTTACCTTAAGTTTTAGTTTTTTTAACCTTAAGCAGTTTGTGCAAGCCGAAACCTCATTTATAATAAATAGTTTATTAGTGTTCAAGATGCACATATCTTTCTGTAAATATAAATTTATGTTTTTGACTAATATTGTTTTTTTAAGAGGAGATATGGTTGTCATATTTTCTGAGTGTGAACATACTGTTAACGTAAAATCAGCTTTTAATTGAAATATGCAGTTATAGGATATTCCTATTTATGAACCTTGCTACTTCGGAAGCGCAGAAGTACTTAAACATAATGTTACTCTTTGTCTTATCTATATATCATCTCTTAAATCTTATCTATATTTATATAAGAGGATGCTGTATAGCATTAAGTTCGCCTTTTGTAATTTTTTTTAATAATTTGTGCGATAAAATTAAGAATAAATAAGAAAACGACAAAAAATCGCCAAAAAACGAAACCAACAATAAATCTTTTAATTTATCTTTGGTTTTAATATACATTGATTGCATACTCATTCTGTGGCAAAAGAAACATGAGTGAATACAGCCATTAAATACTGCCATCAATAAGAACTCAATTACTGACATTGTTGCACCGACAAGCTTCATTCAACATTATAACATTTTCTAACGAAACACATATACGAGTCTATTAAAAAACTAAATATGTAAGTAGGTTACATAAGAACTTGAAAATAATGATATAATGAAATGGCGTGGATGCGAGTTTAACCGCACTCCGCTTCTAAGGTTCGATTCCCACACAGGACAAATATTTGTGTGTATAAATATGAATATTTGTTCTGGTCTGGGTGTTTTTCTATGTATATTAAGTATGTATTTACAAAAAAAAAAAAGTATTTATGTATGTTTATCCGTTATTTAGTATCCATAACACAAGTTCTTAATGATACTTATCTTGGAACTAAATAATTGGTGTAAGTGTCAGAAATATCCATGCTATGGGATGAACAGAATAGTAGAGAGACTGCTGGTAGCAATCCTCTTCTGTCCAGATTAGCGACCTAACAGTAACAGTAAATATATAATATTAATGAAAATATAAATAGAGTAGGCCAGTACGCAGGATGACACTGCTGCCCATCATCCGGCAGGATTTCTTTTCGGGGAGGCGTTTAGTCGTTTTGTGAGATGAGAGGGGTTGGCACTATTATTCTGGGCTGAAAGAACATACTCGTATATAAGTTCCATTGTTTTTACAAACTAGCTATTCAAAAATTAGGGAGGTAGATAAGTATTACACTTTTAAAAATTGTATAAATTTTATTTTTTACTTTATTCTCGTTTTAAGTTCAAAATGTAACTAATGTATAGATTATTAGTTAGCTGATGATATTTGCTATAAAACCTTTTTTATTTTAAATTTCAAACTTTAATAGTTTAGAATGGAAACTAACGTTAATAAATAAATAAATATTCCATTACAATCATAACAATTATTTAGTTCCAAGTTAATTATCATTAAGAACTTGTGTTATGGATACTAAAGAACGGATAAACATACTTAAATACTTTGTTTTTGTAAATATATACTTAATATAATAGGTTGGGGAAAAAGTCTTTTCGTATTTTTGTATGAAAAGTCAAGACATTTTTTTCAAAGTTTATTTACATTTATTTACAATATATATGTACCGTTTTGTTGAATAACTTTCTGCCATTTTGTGGGCAGAGACATTATCCCGTTACTGTAGAAACTTTGGGACTTCTGATCAAAAAAACGGGACAAATAGTTTTGGCAGTCCTCTCTTGAGGTCAACCTTACAGAACGTAAAGAATTCTGCAGAGACCGAAACAGGTGAAAATCTGAAGGCGCAAGGTCAGGGCTATATGGTGGATGCACTAGGACCTCCCAGTCGAACTCTCTTAATTTTTGCTGAGTGGCTAAAGATGTGTGTGGTCTAGCGTTATCGTGATGAAAGACCACACCCTTCCTGTTGATCAATTCCGGCCGTTTTCTCTCGACTGCTTCCTTTAATCTCATCAGTTACTGGCAGTAAAGATCAGAATCGATGGTTTTGCCGGGCGGTAAAAGCTCATAATAAACAATGCCCTTCCAATCCCACCATACACACAGCATCACCTTATTTCGTGTTAGGCCAGGTTTGGCCACAGTCTGAGAAGCCTGGCCAACTTTCGACCACGACCTTTTTCGCACGTTCTTGTCGTACGTGATCCACTTTTCATCGCCAGTTATCAATCTCTTCAAAAACGGCTCGGTTTCATTACGTCTCAATAATGAATCGCAAATGAGTACACGGTTCATTAAGTTTCTTTGAGTGAGCTCGTGTGGCACCCAAATATCGAGCTTTTTTGTATAACCAGCTTTCTTCAAATGGGTCAAAACTGTTTTGTGGTCAATTCCCAGTTCTTCAGCTACATCGTAACTACTAATATGCCGATCTTGCTCCACTCTTTCAAAAATGGCGTCCATTTTATTCGTAACAGGGCGACCAGAGCGAGGTGCATCTTTAACATCAAAATTTCCGGACTGAAAACGTTTGAACCAAATTTGTGCTACTATTACTGACACTGCATCAGGTCCATAAACATCACAAATTTTTTTCACTGCTTGAGTTGCATTTTTGCCTTTTTTATAATAAAATTTTAAAATGTATCGAATTTCTTCATTAGATTCACTCATTTTTACGGAGAGAAAAACAAATGAAAAATAGCGGGAAACAACTTTTTTTTATATTTTTCTTTTCTTTATAATGGAACCTTTTTAATGTTACCAAAACCAGCCAGACACAAATAGTACAGTCAAAAAAATTTTATAATAAGTTTATACCTACGTTATGCGAAAAGACTTTTTCCCCGACCTAATATATAGGAAAACACCCAGACCAGAACAAATATTCATGTTCATGCACACAAAGATTTGTCCTGTGTGGGAATCGAACCCACGACCTCTGGAGTGAAGTGCAGGTATACTGACCTCCACGCCATATCGGTCGTCGTGTTAATGGTAGTATTTAGCTCTGCTGGCCAGTGCAATGCACTTGGGAATATACTTACAAATTACAAGATGTGTGAACAACTATCGTTTTATGTCACACCTCAAAAATAATATTGTTAATTTGCGGCGAGTTATACATAATAAAAAATAAAATAAAACAATAAAATATACTTTATTGTCTTAAAGATCAACATGATCATTTAGAGTCGTCAAATATTCACACACAAAATAGAATTTGATATTTTTAACAACAATGAAAGAGTTAAGAGCGGTACCATTATAAAAAAATGGGTTCTTAGTCAGAATTGACTGTAACTTAATGACCTGAATCTTAGTGAAGGTTTACGCGTCTATTCAAACAATGACACTACTATGTAACTTTATTTATTATGCATAGAACATTAAAAAAGATCTAACGGAACACACAAACACTAGATAGGTATAAAATAGGTAGGAACATGAGGTAGATATCTAAAAAACGAAATACGTAACTAACTAAAGAACTGGAAAATGTTCAATAGTTTTTACAAACCAACTACTTATTACAGTTGGAAATATAGAAATTATAGGCTGTATACACCACTCCCTTTCAATGTCACCCCACAGTCGAAAGCGGCGGCGAGCGGCCATATTGAAATGGAACGCCGCAGAATAAACCAATCGTAAACTGTGGCTAAGAATATTTAAATTAGGAACACGCAATGCAATGTCGACTTTGAAATAGGAATGATTATACAACGTGAGGTGGATATTGAAAAGGTTTCATTTTACAATTTGTAGACATTTAAAGAAATTAATGTTGTTTAATTATTTTGCACTCAAATGAAGAACAAATTAAAAAATAAATGTGAAAATTAACAAGAACATAAGATTCTATTAGATTACCAAGAAAATGGTCTCAAATCTTTAATGTAACAGCTTTATTATCTCTCTTAGCCTCTATCTCCCGATTTGATTTTTATTCTGATCGATCTTAAGCTGCCTGCATCCACCGGCTTTCCACCTCCTTGACCAGATCAACGGTCCATCGAGTATTAGCACTACGAAGCTGAAATTTGGAATAGATGTAGATAAGTTCTGATTAAAATTATAGAGTCACTAGCTTTTGCTCGCGACTTCGTTCGCGAAATGAAATATATAACAAATAACACAAATACAACTACACTGAAATCACGAAGTTTAGGTGCCAGTTACTGACAAGAAACTCACAGGCTATGCTCTTTTAAATTATCAATCAAATATAATAACATAGAACACACACAATTAATATTTTTTAGTTATTTAAAGGTTCCAAGGAAGCCGTAACCAATAAAGTAGCACTAGGGGAACCCATAACAGAAGTTACGAAGAGTTCTAATATTATTATCATATTATATATTTTAATTGTAACAGGCGGGATAAAAAAAACAGGCTTGACGATTTTCTTGCCTGTTTTACGATCAAGCTCCCGCCCGCAGAGAATGGGCGCGTTAGTTTATAAGTATGACATTTTTAAGAGCTCTATTGAGCCAAACTTGAGTAAATGAATTTTGATACCGGTCTGCGCTCCATATCGTTTAAGATTCAAGCACGGTAACAAGTTCACTCATGATAACTTGAACAAATATAGCTCCAAGACCCGGCTTTCAAACTAGGAGCTTAGAAACATATGCCCCGGCATATAATTCCAAATGATATTCCGGCATATCGATATCTAATTTTAAAGATTTTCAAATAAATAAATATTTCTTTATGTAATCTTTATGAAAGTATAACAAAAGGAGAGTTTATTGTCTTAAAACATTCAGTTAACCTTAGTATTAACGTAAAACATATAGGGCTATATTATATATAATATATTAACTTTGAATCAATTTTAATCTGTAATGTATATATCTCATAATAAACTAAATTTAAAAAAGCACACACAAACAGCAAAATTGTAAGTTATTTATTTATAAAATTAGTTGTAATGTATAAAATAGTATAAAAGAGACTGACCCACAGACAAACCAGTAAAACGGTTTTGTGGGATATGTTTTTATATAACTTGTATTATTTAAAGGAAATAAACGGTTTATCTATCTATCTAAACACTCTTTGTATTAGTGCCCTGTATTTATATTGTAATATTTTTGTTTAGTTTACTATAATATGTTATTTTTTAGATCAGGTATCTACGGAAGACCAGCGTCGAGGCATCACTTAAATGCTACGGCACATGCTGAGTAGATACCTTTTCATAATCGTGTATAGATATATAATGTATCTTCAGTTTCATAATAAGTTTTCTTTTAATTTTGTGCATGGTTACGAATAACGTTTTTCTTTCTTTCTAAAGTTAAACCAGGTTTAAAACTAATGCTGTCACTTTTATTTGGTAAAATGTTTAACTGACAGTGACAGTACTAGTTTAAAACCTGGTTTAACTTTAGATCTCCTTTTATAATACGCCCCACATAAACTAAAATACAATAAACAATACCCACTACTTTATACTTTAATCAAAGTAAAAGCATAATAATGATGCTAGATATCTTTATAATGAAATTGTTAGTACAAAACCACATGCACCTCAATTACTTATTATTTAATTAATTATATTCGCTATGAAATATACTAGTGGTTCGCTCGCGACTTTGTTTAAGTGAAATTAGATAATATGACGCATCTTGTTTAAGTTGCTTTAAATATCATATTTATATCAGCTAATACTAAACATAAGAAAATAACAAAACCGGCTAAGTGCGAATCGGACTGGCGCACGAAGGGTTTCGTACCATTATGTTAACAATGGTATTGAATTTTATTTCTTTGTAAATCTAATGCTCAATTTTAAATTGTATCCATAAATAGTTATAGTAACTAAAGAGGGCGTATTTATAACTAAATATTCTGTGAAAAAGTAGTAGAGGACGGCCTCCCTCGCGATGGACCGATGATCTGTTCAAGGCGGCGGGAAGCCTATGGATGCAGGCGACTCAGGATCGCTCAATGTGGAAATCTATTGGGAAGGTTTATGTTCAGCAGTGGACTTCAGGTGGCTGAAATGATGATGAAGATACCTCTTTAGAAAAACAGACGTGATAGTATGTATGTATGTATGTATTTTCTCCGTGGTATTTCATACTAAAAGTAGAGTTCGCAAAGATCAGCTTTTGAATGAATGACTGTTTGTATGGCATTTAACGGCGATTTTGGGCTTCAAGAGTCAAGATAACTCGTTGGTTCCAGTTTTTACTATCTTTTGTGGTAATATAATATGAAATTTTTCCAAAAAAGATTCGTAGTTCACAAAGGCATTTTCGATTGCAGTTAAATCTATTTCACTCATATATTATTTAGATAGCTTACATAAAAATATAAGAAAACAGTTATAGTTATCCAAAAATAAACATAATATTTGTTAAACTACATGATAAATTATAACTATATGATATTATTTTGGTGTTGCTCAGTTGTAGCTGCATTAAGCTGACGCAATTAATTTGACTGCATAAATATTTGTTACACATTAATAATTTATTGTACCTGTACCGTTTATGTGCAGTTAATAACGATATCTTTCTTTGTTATAAAATAAACATTAAGTACAAAATAACAAACACAATTCAATTACAGAAAACAATTTTCGTGTTGCATAAAACTATAGCTCAGTTTCGCTACTCGCCACAAGATGGCGTTAGCAGTGCGCCAGCAAGCTCTGCTAAGGCGCGCCTGCAACAATTTTAATTATGTTTAAGTGCCTTTTATGAGAAAACCGCCTCTCAACTCACTTTTCAATCTCGTGAATTGAAGACGAAATTAACAATGTAATTATTGTGATGTTTAATAAAGTGATGATTCAATCTGTGCATATTGAGTTATTACACGTAATATACGATTGTAATTGTGTATTTAGTAGATATTTGATTTATTTTACTCCTAGTACTAGTTGTAGTAGATAAATTATTGTTAAGTGAAGTACATAGGTACAAGTCTAGATAAGATATAAATCTAGTTTCACAGGGTGATTGTTTGTTCCGGCTTGTAATATTAGACGCTTTTGTGCTTCATGCACATTAGGTGCGGATTACATAACAGTTCTTATTTTGATTTGATGTGGTGTGGTGGTTATGCGTCTCTGTCATTTGTTTGAATTTGAGAGAATCAGAAAGATGTTTAAAAATGATTTAGCACTAAACAGGATAAGTGACCGTTGTTGACCGAGCGGCGAGACCCCTTGCCTTTAAATTCAGAGGGTCTCGGGTTCAAACCCACCAATGAATTTTCGAAGTTATGTGCGTTATTATCGCTTGCTCCGTGCCTAGGAACGCACGTAAGGACGTCGGTCACGCCTGTCATGAACATCTATGAGTCGTTTTTAGGTAGTCAGTGCCTTCTAACAGACTGACAGCTGGTTTAACCATAGAATAATGTTTCCCTCTGGGTTGCGGAGGTCAGACGACAGTCGCTCCACGTAATAACTGAAATTCAGTCAAATCTGGTTTAACCAGTGAGCAGACCCTGGGCCCTAACCTTAAGTCAAGTGGGATAATTTAAGGCAACTGGGATATTGCTAGGATATGACCGTTGTACAAGCCGGCCTAAGACTTTGAGATGGGTTAGGGATTATCATTAAACCGAACTAAAGGCTTCATAAGGCCGATTGAAAAATGTCTAACAGCAGGAAGACACACAGCAGGCAGGTGCCTCCGCACTGGGTCCGCGTTGTGAGACATGACGTAAATCCCTTTTACAATAGTTCGTGAGAAGTGTGTTACTTTAGAATTTTCCAAGCCGCCAAAAAGAAAATCTCTTACTTGACCAAAAATGATAAAACCACGATCAACGGCTTTTTCGTGAGCGTTCTTTCCAAAGAACGAAAGCGCCTTGCTTGCGAATGCTTGGGATTAAACTGCCGTTTCATACAGGCTATTCTAATATGAATGTTTTAGAACAGCGTTTCCCAAACTTTGTTCTACTGTGACCCGGTAAATTTCAAACTCCTCCTTCGTGACCCACTTAAGTTTTTGATTCATTCATTAACAAAATTCATGTTCTAAGTCTTAATACATGAATATTGTTAATGTTATATTATATTGTATAGATTCACAGACAAATAAAGATTGTAATTCAAGTACCATACCAATGGATAAATTTAAAAGAGCATAGCCTGTGAGTTTCTTGCCAGTTCTTCTTACAGAGCGGTACTTAGAACAGAACTGGCACTTAGATTCACTTACACTTAATTATTTTTTTATTTTTAAATTGTTTTGTTGCATATAAGTGAATCTAAGCTTCGTAATTTCAGTGCAATAATACTTCGATTACTTTTTTTTATATTTGTATTTAATTTTGACGTTTTCAAGTACCTTCTATGTAATAGTTTATGAAATAAATTTTTTTTGACTTAGACTTTGCCTAATATTAAATGTCACATAAACGGTCACTCATCAAATTGAGTATTGACATTTTTCGTGAGCGTTCTTTCCGAAAAACGCAAGCCTCAATAATAAATGCCACATAAACGGTCATTAATAAACTGTAAAATATGGACATTAGTAAACTCTTTTTAAATTAAAACATTTTTATCACGAAACGGCGGCGAGATCCTAAAATTATTTTATACTGTGGGTATACTGCCGTCCATTAACTAAAATGCGGATAACGTACAGTAAGTCATTTTTGGAATTAAACGCTGCTGTAATAAAATAGAGTTTATAAATTAGAAATTATCCTCTGACACTTAGCGGCTTTCTAGCTAAAAGACGGCAGTATAGCTGTTATCAAAACATATGTCTCGATAAATAGGCACATAGATACGAGCGTGACGTCAAAAACCATTATCATCAGCAAAGTCAAGGTTGAAATCATTGATTCGTTAGGACTCTTATGAAAGGGTGTATTAGGGATCCTTTTTTATTTTGTTTTACGTCGGTAACAAAAAGCATTTACGCACTGCCTTTCGGCCAAAAGGGGACCGAAAGGGGGTGTGGGACTCACCACCGGCAGACGCGACTGCCAGTAGTAATACCCACTAAAAATCTTCCGACGACGCCCACCGCTTGTTGAGAAAAGGTGGGGCAAGTACCAGTAGTGTTGCAGCGTCTGACAACCCGCCTGCGGCCAACGTCCCCCGGACCAAAACCGGAAGGACCTCCTTAGAGAGGCGCAGTGGACGCTCCCCTTCTACCTCCGCTTGCGACCATAGCGTGTGTGGCCGACTTTTTGAAGGGCCTATGGTTAAACAGCAGGCGCCCTTGCCTCCGCCGGTTAAGACCCAACTGGCGCTGCTTGGGCCAACTTGCCCTCTAGGCCCGCCCTCTCTTAGTTTCCCTACCCGATAGTCAGTACTAAGGGCGGCGAGAGACCTCTGCTTGTAAATTGTAAATAAATATTTCTACCACATACACCAATTATTTAGTTCCAAGATAAGTATCATTACGAACTTGTGATGGATAAATAACGGATAAACATAAATACTTTCTTTTTTTGGATGATCCTTTATATACATAGGAAAACACCCAGACCAGAACAAATATTCATTTTTATACACACAAATATTTGTCCTGTGTGGGAATCGAACCCACGACCTCAGGAGTGGAGTGCGGGTATACTCGCCACCACGCCATATCGGCCGTCGATCATTTCATCTTTATATTATACACTTTCAATCTATACTATGATCGGTTTAAATAACAGAAAATAATAACATAAATATTGGTCCGTAACACAAAAATGATGAATAAAAATTGTTAATAGTAATATGGGCAGAATGCACTTTCATAGTTCCCATATGTGTCCTTCTCATACAATCTTACGCATTACAATAAATACTTGTATGAAAGGGACACTTTCCGTGCCTCGAAAACCACGTTAAGGGGACGGTGGATGTGGCTGACCTTTAGAAGCCTAGCAAGGCGTCTCCGCAGAGGCAGAGGGGATTCCAGATGGATTTCGTGCATCGATTGCATATATAAATTCATCCTTAATCAAAAATAACTAAATTTTACAAACAACCAAACGGTCTTTTTGGTATTTAATCTACCAATAAACTGGAGTCATTAAAAATACTTGCGATTAAAAGCTTAGAAGTAAAATGGCCGAAAAAAAAATGAGACGCAACTTCAACTTATAGGGGCCCAATTCGAAAAATCTGGATTTTTAGGAAAACACATATAAAGATTTTTAAGTCTCTATATTTTCACAAAATCGATCATAACTATTTTTTTTTGTTGATATGTAGGTACCCCTGTAGTATCATCATCATCATTTCAGCCCATTAACGTCCCACTACTGAGCACGAGCCTCCTCTCACATAGCAAGGTGCGAGGGTATTGGGTCATACTCCACCACGCTGACCCAGTGCGGATTGGCGGAGGCAGGTGTATGGCGTCCTGCTGTTAGAATTTATCAAGCCACCCATTAAGGCCTCTAACATGGCTTAACGACTACCACATTTAGTGATGAAACCATATTTACATATTATATTATTATTTATATATTTACCACATTTACCCCTGCAGTATGAAAGCTGCGAATGTAAAATTGGGAAACTAAACGGTTATACGACGTAGACGGACGACGTTGCAAAATCCCAATGTTAGCGATCTCACATAACTCCCCACCTTAAGACGTCGGTTCCGGCTGTCATGAACATCTATAGCACCTATAGATATTAGGAAGCCAATGTATCCTACCTACTATTCTGAAAGCTGGTTTAATGATAGAATGATAGATAGATAAACTTTTTATTGCAAAGAAAGACACACATACATATACAACAACAAAAACAAAATTACAATAATTAAAAAAAAATAATCAACAAAAAATACTAAAAGTGAATTATTCGCATAGTGTGCATGTTTGTCGCAGCGCTGCAGAATGGCTACGGCTCAGTGGGTTATGAATAAAGTTATAGGTATTGAGTTATATTAGAGAATTTTAAAATAAAAAACACTATTATAACAATTATTAAACCATTGATCTTACGTAAATAATAAACAAAGTCAATATAACCAATATTATCAAAGTCAATGCTTCCATAAAATATGACATCACGGCGGTCCGGGCACTGAGACACCGTCCCCAAAGTGACCATGCAGAAGTTCCGGCTTTTGCCTATCCAGTAGCAAAATTATAATTGTTTTTTAAAGTTGGCCTTTGTTTGAATATTTCTTACTAGAGGGGAGATATTGTTCCAGCACTTGGTCGGCTGGTGACGGAAACTGCCAGTGAACCCGACCGTTCTATGATTATGTATCGCCAGTGGAGCGCGTGCAGCTCTGAGAGAACCCGACCCATATTTGTATTTATGATGTTTCCCTCTGGGTTGGCAGTCGCTCCGTGTAATAACTGAAGTTTAGCCAAGACCAGATGCTCGCTATGCGGGTGTTTTCCTATGTATATTAAGTATTCGTTATTTAGTATCCATAACATAAGTTCTTAATGATACTTATCTTGGAACTACCTACATAATTAATTAGTGTAATTGTCAGATGATATTTATTTATTACGATGAAAAGGATAGGCTAGACTGCAGCGCACTTTTACCCCTGTCTATCACTCCTTCATATCTCCAAAAATCCTTGTCTTAATCTTAATGACAGCCTTCGCAGATGAGGGAGGATGGGGTCCATAGTTTCTTGGCAGCGAGTCACACGTACACAGCAGGTGTTCTATGGACCCCTTTTGGTCTACACACACGAAGATCAAGATCATTCTACTCCACGTACTAAATAAAAAATAACACGTAACCATACAGCCTAAGGTCAGAACCTTAAACTAGATCTATAAAAAAAACTTTAACTCCCACAGAATATAGCGATCCATTTATAAATACATCTTGTCAATTAAGCTAGGCCTTTATCATGTTCTAGATATTTTTTACGGAGCGCTAAAGACTCCGCGGCGGCAAAACTCTTTGATGCCATAGAATATAAACTGTCAGAGATGCAAGTGACAGGCAATTATCTGTGTTATGAACTTGTCATCGTGCTGTCATTTGATGGATTAGTGTCATTTTTTCATTAGACTTTTTTGAATTTGGTTATCACTTTTACATCATTTGCTGAAATCGTTATCATGCTTAGTATTAAGTAAGTATTATTCTCTCAGTCAGTCGCCTGCTGAACCCTTTCTTTGAAAATTTATTTCCATTTGGATTGACCTTGATCCACCTGCATCTGCCGGCTTCCTGCCGCCTTAACTAGGTCATCCCTCCAAGGGCTGACTTCTGTAAACTCAATTTGACATTAAATATCGTTTCTAACGACCATCTTTTCTATAGCGCTAGATTAAAAACGCTTCCATGTATAGAATTTTAAAAGTAAAGTAAAACTTACATACATACAATCACGCCTGTTTCCCCAAAGGGGTAGGCAGAGGCATATTATACGCCCACATTTCGCCAATTACATTGTTGGTCCCACGTAGGTAGCGAGCCTATTGCCGCTTGTCGGTAACTGTTACGTTCACCAGAGCCTCGTGCGTTGATCGGCAGGTGCACCACTTGCAGGTGAAGTTGGCTTAGGCTCCTTAGATGTTGGTACGATCCCTATACACTACTAACATATATAAAGTAAAACTTGACTGAAGTAAATTCGAAATTTAACTGTAAGATAGGTTGAAGTTTTGGCATTAAATTTAATTTATTTATTTAATTAATATAATTAAGTAAAACCTAAAACTTCATTAACATTTTATGAAATATAGATTTCGGACTTACATGAGAACTGATTACAGGCACACAACATTGTCGATACAGAGCGCACGTACTTTTAAACTAACAAAAACAAATAACAGCATAATAAAATTAGGTGAGACAGAAATATAAATATTTAAATACAACGGAATTGATTAAAATTTAAGCAAAACAAGGAGAAAAATTGTTAATTATCTATTAGTAATTACTTATAATCAATTTGTTTCAAGCACTTTGTCATAAATTTGTTCTGAAAACATCACAATGGCGGTATGTTTTTCCTAAATCTCATTAGGACACAAAAAATTCAAAGCTTCTTTCTTCAGACTCATAACAATCTGCAAAACATAATCTTTGCCATCCCACTGAGATATTCCAACACCGATGCGCCCGCGCAGCTTTTTACTCACCATCTCCCTCGCACACTTGCTATCCCGCTCGCACCAGTCGCGCCGCGAAAGGTTTTTGCTCTCGAGTCGACCTAGCACGAAGTTTTTCACGAATCGCGGTACTTATAAGAAAACAGTCAGATTTTTCAATGGTCCCTTTTCGTGTGCATAACACTGAATTATTTAGTTCTTGTCCTGTTTACGATGAAGATATGTGATGAAACGTTTTGGATTGTAGTTAACTGGTTTCGCGGGACGGTAAGGTACGCGGTTTTTATCTACACTTTTGTATACTTGTAATTGTACATTTGTATCTATACTTGTATTGTAAATTTGAATACTTGTACTGTATACTTGTAATTGTACATTTGTATCTATACTTGTATTGTAAATTTAAATACTTGTATTGTATACTTGTAATTGTACATTTGTATACTTCTAAATGTACATTTGTATACTTGTAATTTTACATTTGTTTACTTGTAATTGTATATTTGTATACTTGAAAGTTTACATTTGTTTACTTCTAATCTAATTGTACATTTGCATGCTTGTAAATAATTTTTCGAGCGATTAGCGCGGCCAGTGTTATCTTTCTTACGCTCTAAAGGTCGTGGGTTCGTGTCTAACTTGGTACAAATATTTATTTATTGTCTAGTCTCATGGTATTGATGATATTACATAATATTTTGATTATATTACATTTTAAGACATAATTTGAAAAAAATCCGAGATGTGTTTTTATGGCAATCTTCTTAATCTCGTTCTCTTTCAGATACCTCGTTAGAGTCACCGACATACTGACTGACTGCCGGAGAATCTCCTCCCCCCGTCAGAATCACGACAAGCTGACTGGCAAATCCTCCTAATAAGAGTCACCGATATACTGACCAATCATGTTAAAAAAAACACAACAGACAGATTAACCGACAAACATTGACAAATTTTGACAAAGAATCCATTAAGCTTTTATTTCTTGATTATGGTACCGCTCATCTCTTTCATTGTGGTTAAAAAAGTATATGGTAATTCCATTTTGTTTATGCAAATTTGACGAATCTGAATGATCCTGTTGATCTTCAAGACAGTAACTTATATGTAATTTTATTGTGTTATTTTGTTTACATAAATATGAGTCTTTGTTTTGGCCTTGGTTTCTTTGTACTTGATGTGTATGACTATTTTTTTTTAGTGCACAATATAGAATATATATTTACTCAAGTACTTAAAAATATGGATACAAAATGTATTTAGTACACATATTCGATTATCTACACGTACAGATTGGTGCTCGATGGTGTGTAACATGTATTGATAATTTTATATGATTATTATAATTTTTCTACTTGTCACTTTTTAATGTTAAAATAATATGTTGTTTCTTTAAGTATGTAAGAAAGTATCAATTGCTAGGGCTGCAATCACCCAAATTGCCGACGCCGTATAAGCACGGCAAAAACCCCTGGCATATAGGCTATTAATATACTTAATTTTTCACACCACTGAAATAATATGTTTGCTACAATAATAAAAACATCGTTCTAGCTAATCATCGAAGTATGTTAATGCTTAATATTAATGATTTATTTCAACTTATTGCTTGTTTTAATAAATGGTTTTCCCCTGACAATATAAGTGTCCGGGTTTTTCGTGGACACTTTATAAAAATTCCTGCCCGGACGGCCCTGGTCGCCCTTCAAACTAGTATAAATCTGGGGAATCCTGGACTGATGGCAGCCCTGATTGCCGCCCACCTATATCAAAATCACCCATTCCGCGGACACTCAACGCATTTAATGCCATCCTGAATGCAGCACTGGCCTGGAGGATGGCCTGAGATTTTGTCAGTGTGTCTGAGGTATTGTGAGAGAATGGCATAAAATAAGTTTTTATGTGTGAGATTTTAATATTAAGTATATTAAACTTTTACTGTTTTTGATAATTAGTGTTATTGGTGTATTCCGTTCTGATTAAATAAATAAATATCTTCTGATACAAGTATGTGCTAATCTCCGAAACAGCTGCACCGATTTTGACGGCATTTTTTCACAGGCAGAGCCGATGATGTAAGAAGTAACTAAGTCTACTTTTAAAACTAAATAAACAGAAAAGTAACTGTAAGTCACCTGTGTAACCTGCCTTTATTTAGAACCAGTAAAACATAGGCACAGAAAATGTTAATTTCGACGGTCCCTACGTATAAAAGGACATGTCTAAAATAAAGGTTTACAGGAGAAAGTTGAAATGGCTCTAGAATAAAAAAAATTGTAATTAGAACAAAACATTACGTGAATAATACTTATATTATTTATAACTGAATGTTTTTTTTTCTAGAGCGATTTCAACCTTCATTTCACTCTTCTGTAAAGCATAGTTTTAGACATGTCCTTTTATCCGTAGGGACCGTCGATTTGTTGAAAGCGGCGATAGCCCAGTGGCTAGAGCCGTAGACTTCAAATTCAGAAGGTCTCGGGTCTCGGGTTCATACCCTGGCGCATCATTGACTTTCCCAAGTAATGTGCGTAATTACCGTGTGCTCCGTGCCTCGAGAAGCACGTTAAGCTGCTGGTCCAGGCTGGCATCTGAACATCTATGGCAGTCATTTTTATGAAGTCAGTACCTTCTAACATCCTGATGCTTATTTAACCATAGAAACAATGTTTCCCTCTGGGTGGCGGAGGTCAGTCTGCTGTGGATTCGTGTATGAACTGATATTCAGCCAAATATAGTAAGACTAGGGAGGGGTTTTAAGCTTAAGTCTTTTTTTTTATCGTCGGTAAAAAAATGCTGTTTACGCACTGTCTCCCAGCCAATAGGGGGACCGAGAAAGGAGTGTGGGGCTCACTGCGGCAGACGCGACCACCGCAGTCCTTCCCACTAAAAAACTTCCGACGATGTCCAACGCTGTTGAAAAGGGGCGAGGGGCCAGTGCCTGGGCTTATAGTTTCAAGCATCCCACCCGCGGCCAACATCCCCCGGATCAGAACCGGGAGGGCCTCCTCAGAGAAGCACGATGTGAAGCGCCCCCCCCTACCTCCTCGTGCGGCCATGGCGTAACGGGTCGACTTCTAGAAGGATCTATATGGCTAGACGGAGGGGGCCCCCTGACCCCGCTGCCTAAGACCCCCCCGGGCGCTGATGGACGGGCCCTCCTGGTCCGCCCACTGCGCCAACGGCGTAGCCGGAGAGAAACCGGATCCCGCTCCTTCTCCCGCTCCGCGGCATCCTTATGCGACATCACCACTTCGCAGAAGGAGGCCATCTTAAGCTTAAGTCTCGACCAACCGGGATAGTGCTAGAATATAATTATGACAATATAGTAGATATAGTATCAATCACATACTTACATACAAACAAGTGACAAAAATTTTTTATTCCACATAAGTACGCAAATATACTATAATGTAAACTACCAAATTTTCTAAGTTGAACTATTCACTTACACATATCTAAAAGCACATATTTAAATGAACTTTGAATTTGTTCAATCGCACCTTGAGGTTATTATCTAGCATATTATAGACTTTTATTAATGCGGCATAACTGTTCTGTGCATAAGATGTAGTAGTCTTTTGAGGCCATTCTTAAATTGCGTCACACTAATTTCATTATTTCTTTTACCCCCTCCCCCCAGTCCTTGTCACATTTTAATCGCCTCTTCCAAATGTGACATCACATATTTTGCAATTTTATATCTAGAAATTATAAAATAGTGATTTTATATATAGGTTATAAGCGGCAATAGGCACGCCAAATAACGAATTATGAGCGTATAGTAAGCCTCTGCCTACCCCTTCGGGGGGCAGGCGTGATTTTATATATATATATATATATATATATATATATATATATATATATTTTTCAAGAAATTAAATTAAAAAATTAAATTAAAAAATATTATTCAAGAACTTTTATGTCCGTTAATCTGCAGGTGCACCACTTTCAGATGAGGTTGACTTGGGCTCTCTTGGTCTTGGTAGGATCCCTATAGGTAGGAGGGGCGCGTCCACTGCGCCTCTCTGAGGAGGTCCTCCCGGTTTTGGTCCGGGGGACGTTGGCCGCGGGCGGGGTGTCAGAGCTGCAACCCAGGTACTGGCTCCCCGCCTCTTTCTCAACAAGCGGCGGGCGTCGTCGGAAGATTTTTAGTAGGTATGACTGCTGGCGGTCGTGTCTGCCGGTGGTGAGTCCTACACACCTCTCTCGGTCCCCCTTTGGCCGGGAGACAGTGCGTAAACGCATTTTGTTACCGACGTAAATAAAAAAAAGAAAAAAAAAACAGATAGGATCCCTATGCATTGTGTATATGTTGTCTTTTCTAAGTTGGTGTGTTCTATGTTGGTGTTATAAAATATCTGCGGAAAGCTAAGAAAAGAGCTGTATTTTAAGTCTTAAGGAGAGAATTTTCCTATAAAGTTCTATTGTATAGCCATATCTGTCGCTAATTAATAAATCTCTTTTGTAGAAGTCTTGCTTAAGTATTCGAATAAACTAATATCATCCTATTCAATACGTTTAATTGAATAAATTATACTACACCATTCTTAATACCTTCAAATCAACAGTCCCACGAAATGCAACGAACTGATACAGATTAAACAAATTGTATGATCCGCGGATCCACCATGAGATTTCGCGACATTTCGCAACGGGGCTGCTGGAGCGAGACAATGCTCTACATTGGATATAGAGGCGTCTCACTCTAACAGTCGCTTTTGAATCGCATTGCAATCTCGTGGTAGGGAGGTGTTAACTAAATCTAGAGGGCCATGCCACGTGACAGCTAACAATATGAAGCTTAATTTCATTCAATTGTTATAAATACTTCTTGGCGGGAAAGTGAAGAGTCATGTCTGCAGTTTTGTTTTATTTCTAAAATTCTAAAATTTGTAATATTTCGAACATTAATGTGTAATAATGGTGGATTATTAACCATTAAGTGTTGGTAAACAAAACAAATCAGTGCAACATCACTTTTCAAATAATCTTTGTTCAATTATGAAATAAAAAAACTGCAGACATGTTTCTCACTTTCCCGCCAAGGAAATCCAACTTGACTTTAACTGTGACTAAATGACAAATGATGTGTTTTATGCCCGAAATACTCGACCTCGCTCAGAAAATGGCTATCTGCAATAAATAAATTCATTCATTTTTTCAAGGAATGCGTCTCAATAACAAATCCTTGGATTGTTCTTTTATCCTTGAATCCTTTAAGTTTCAATTAAGAAACTATTGTTACCAAAATAGGCGGCTAACTAATATTGATTTCAATCTCTTAGGTTTTTTTTATTTTGGGTGTAAGTTTATAAGATCTCAGCAATCTACAAAATAAAATGTCAATAAAAATTTACAATGAGTCCCTGAAAAATGAAGTTAATATAAAACAATTAAAAGACGTACTGATTGCGAAATGATATTACACACTTCACGAATATTTTGACGACAAACTCCATTTAAAATCCTGTAGTGATTTATTATATAAATTATAAGTTAATGTTAGATATAATAATAATATTGTATAAATATTGTTATTTGTTGTTTTTATATTTGTCTATTATTTAGAGTTTATTAGTTAATAGAATAATTACGTACGTAGTTTTGTAATATGTTTAAGTTTCCTCTCAAATTGCAGTGACTTTACGGGGTATTAAGTATTTATTGCATTATTTAGGTACCTACTTGTTTACTTGATTCAATAAAGATTTATGATTTATGAAGGTTAGAGAAGAGTAAGAAGAAAGGCATTTGGTATGACCTAAATCTTTCGCAGACCCTGTGCAGATTCCCAGAGGCAGATGTGTTGGGTGGTGGTTGAAAGAACGTTTCAAGAGCCCCAATAGGGCTCTAACTTGGCTTTTAAATATCACATACAGAGATAACCAGGAATAACGTGACTCATGTCATACAAACAATCTCCCATCCAAGGATTGACCTGAATGAACACAGCTTTATCTCGACAATCGTTTCCGACCCCATTGAAGAGAGATGTTCAATCACTCATCTCTGTCAATCAATGACCCATTAAACTGGACATTGTCTCACCAATATACCACGTAACCACCTAGCTTCATTAGCTAATCCATCATTCATCATCATCTCAACCATAGGACGTACGCTGCTGAACAAAGGCCTCCTTCGCAGATTTCCACATTAAGCGATCCGTCATCACCTGCATCCACCGGCTTCCCGACGCCTTGACCAGATCAACGGTCGATGAGGAGGCCGTCTTCTACTATGCTTGTCCGTTCGCGGTCGCCATTGAAGAACTTTCATCTAGTATGATCTTCAAACTGCATATCTCAACTAAAGCCGCCATTGCGCTGAAGGCGTCTTAAAAGCTTGCTAACGTCTTACTCTTCTCATCACTCAAAACATACAATACGATTGATCCTAAACGTGGTTAATCAAACATAGCTAATTGTATCCCATTAAACATGACACAATACTAATTCATTGGAGATTAAATGTAATAAGGGGTAGTGCACACGACCGCCGCGGGGCGCCAGTGTCAAAACATCATCAGGGGTGTGAGCGCGCCCTAATCGCACGGGCTTCGTTAAGGGGATGTACGAAAAATGGCGGTGTGCAAAATGAACACGGCATTTTGTTGTAATTGAAAAAAAAATCTTTAAAATAAAATTGGTACAAAATTTTAAGGAGGGAAAATAAACATTTGTCTGTTATTTTGGCATCTGGAGGCACGGCAATGTCCCCCCCCCAAGACGAAGCAAGCGAAGCGCAAGAGTCTTAACGCCACAAACTCCTTCTGACATACTTACACACAATGTCCGTCATCTGGTAGGATTTCTCGTCGTGCATTCTTACGACGCCTCGTGAAATGTATCAAATTTATCAAACGGCTTGAATTAACAATTCATTTCTAAATCAATATGAAATATATTAGCTTCATACAAAAATATCTTTCGTCAATCCTCATTATTTCACTACTTTAACTTCCTACTAGATTTCTTGTCTGACTTTTCGTTCCAACTCTCAGTCTCAGGGTCTCAGAGAGTTCGAATATTTCTGTTTGAATTATAGATAGAAAACAAAAACTCTTTGACAAAAGTTTAAAAAATACTTCTGAGCGGGAACGTGAAGCGTCATGTCTACAGATTTATTTTATTTTCTAAAAATTGTGATATTCCGAACATCAATGTGTTATAACGGTGGATTATTAACCGTTAAGTGTTTGTAAACATACATGAGTATTGGTAAATGAATAAAATAGTGCAACATCACTTTTCAAATTCTCTCAAGAAGTCCAAATGAGATCTCAGTATAGTCCCACATCATTGCTGAGGACTCAAGGGTTTCAGAGGAAGGGCATCTCATTTATCATCTTTATCACCACTCATTCATATTTACTATGATTTATATATTATTAATATATCTCTTACTTATCACTGGCTAAAAGTGCTAAACAGACGAAGCATAAAAGAAAAAACTTCCTACTAGCCACAGACCAAAGTGTGACAATATACCGCATCCATTTTTCATGCGGCGTCTCTCACTCTAATTCGCTAACGAGATCATTGGCACATGTGGCTGCACATCGTGGGATGGGTGACCATTACGTCATTGTGTCAGCAGTCAATAGTAGCCGTGAGAAGCTTTTGATCTAAATATACATTAACATTAACTTCTAATAGTTTAAAAAAACTTATTAGAAGTTAGAGATTTAAATTAAAAACCTTTTTATAGCTAATATAGCGACTATGTTTATAATACATACATACAACGCCTGTTTCCCCGACGGGGTAGGCAGAGGCATATTATACGCCCACATTTCACTGATTTTACTATTGGTCTCACGAAATAGGTGGCGAGGCACTGTTATGTTCGCCAGAGCCTCGTCCGTTGATCGGCAGGTGCACCACTTGCAGGTGAGGTTCCTTATACACCTAAACCTAATCACCAAATCAGTTCATTTAGTTCAATAACTCAGTGATATGAGAGTAAAACGTATGGATATATTTGTTAGCGCTGCAAGAGCGAGACAGTCGCACGTCTCGCGTAAGAATTAGTACGTAATATTTTCGGTTATGAATATCGATATAATCTTTGAAATATTCATCAGATCTCGTCCGATATCTTATAAATGTTTCAATAGTAGGTACTATTAGTAGTCATTAGAATAATATTCTATATTATATCTTCCTACCCACGATGCATACATTATATACCTAATGTAATTAAACTGAATGAAACAGTGTGTGAGTTAGAAGTCTTGAGTACTTCTGAACTAAATGACGAAACGATGGCTGGTTCATGCGTCATACTCGTGAACGGGTGCCGCCAGTGGGGACTGGTCTTTTTTATTTTTTTTTATTTACGTCGGTAACAAAATGCATTTACGCACTGTCTCCCGGCCAATGGGGGACCGAGAGAGGTGTGTGGGACTCACCACCGGCAGACACGACCGCCAGCAGTAATACCCACTAAAAATCTTCCGACGACGCCCGCCGCTTGTTGGGAAAGAGGCGGGGCATCAGTACCTGGGTTGCAGCTCTGACACCCCGCCCACGGCCAACGTCCCCCGGACCAAAACCGGGAGAACCTCCTCAGAGAGACGCAGTGGACGCGCCCCTCCTACCTCCCTGTGCGCCCATAGCGTGTGTAGCCGACTTCTCGGAGGGTCCATGGTTTGACAGCAGGGTCCCCCTGCCCCCGCTGCCTAAGACCCTCCCGGCGCTGCTTGACAGGCCCTCCTGGCCCGCCCGCTGCGCCCTCCGAAGGTCCTTCTTAGTTTCCCCCCGTTAGTCAGTACTAAGGGCACCCAGAGTCGCCAATCTCTGGGTGTTACCTTTTCCCTAGCGCCTCCTGCGCCCTACCGGGAGGTACTCAGCCACCCCACCACGACAAGGTGGAGACCAGTCGGGGGGGCAGTGGGGACTGGTCTGCGTCTACTATGTTTATTCGTAATAATGCTCGTATAACTTAAAAATAAAGTTATTTTTTTCTTTTATTTTAATTCTTGTGACTGCAGAACACAGGTTTTTGTAAACTTGTCAAATTGTTTTACTATTAAGTACATTTTCTTGTAACTGGCGGGAGAAAAACCTAACCTTGACGATTTTCTTGCCCGTTCTTTTACGATCAAGCTCCCGCCCGCAGTGAATGGGCGCGCTAGTTTTTAAGTTTTGCCGTTCATAAGAGCTCTTTTGAGCCAAACTTGAATAAATGAATATGAATTTGAATGTAGATAAGTGATACATATCTTTAGCTCCCATTGAACTATATCACTCATTTCACTTCAGTGAACGATTTCGCGCATGTCTATTTGACTGTAAATTAAGTATGCAATTAAGTTAACAGCTCATATAAAAATCAAATACTTATTATAGAGGATAGTCCAAAATTTTCCATGACAGCCCATTAAATATGATATTCCCTTATTAATTTAATTAAACTGTTAAGTAAAATGCAATATTCGAAGTAAATGTCCATAAATACCCTTGTCATGAAATATTTACACCATACCAGTCTTAAAAGACGAAAATTGACAATTTTAAATAAACTGTCCCAGTAAATACTTCTAATTAGTCACTATCATCCATTTGACAAATAAATGGAGTAATTACTGTTGAATAATATACAGGTTTCTATATAATCATATTGTATGTCAAGCGACCAGTATACAACTCTGCATGAGACCTCCCGTTTCATATGTGTAGTTAGCAAGTATAGGTCAGTGAGACTGGTTATTAAAATATACCAGTTTAATAATATATCAACGGGACCCTTCCATACTTTAAATTCAGAACAAATTATAGATCATGTTAACTGGTAAAGCGATATGTGACTAAAGAGCTGTGGTTTAAAAAGTTTTGCTAGAAAGCAGAGGTCTTCTAATGTGGTTTTTGTCGTGTTGGGGTAAAATAAGCCAATCATATAATGGGCTGGGGATTCCAAATTTAAATGGTCCAATTAGATTCGTAATTGTGAATGTAAGTGAATCAAATATTTAATATTGATAATCATATGATACTGTCACAGGTACGTAAGACATTTTACGTATTTCTTACTAGCTTTTACCAGCGACTTCGTCCGCATGACTTGCTTTTTTGCCGACTAATAGAAACATCGCACCCCCAGGGAAACAAAGGCGTAAGACGAAAACACAAACTTTACAGGAGAGCAAAAAAACAGTTAAACCAGATATACCTACTATAGTTTTCATGCTATGTTCTTTTGTTATATACCAAAAAATAGGAAAAAAATCAAGCTTTCTTTTTGTTTATATATAAAATATCTCAATGATCTAGTTAATAAATAAATTAATATTTAAAGTTTTACGGACTTTTTTCTTATTTATTTACGAGTAATCCACAAACGTAAAGATTCTTACTCCACTCATCGTTTTCTAAATAATTATTAAACTGTAAGTATTTATGGTTACATCTTTTACGAAGTTTCATACTATGATGAAATACATCGGGTAAGTACTACTTACGGCCTTTTTTGCTTAATTCCGGCTTCAATTATCAAAGTGTAAGACGTATTTACAGCTTTGTTTGTTAGAAAATAAAAATAAAATATAATGTTAAGTCCGAATATAGACTTTTTTAATATTTTTTTTCTGTTAATCCATAACTGTAAGCAATGTTAAACCTCTTCATAAAATACATTTCAGTGATGTAATAAAACAAGTGTTTAGAAAATTGCACTTTACTTATAATATTAGACAGATAGAAGCCTGTTATAATAGAAAACTAACAACATTGAATTATAATCATTCTGATAAATGCAACTTAAAAAAATAACATCTTAAATTTCTCGAAAAAACCTCACAAATCCAAGCAATAACAAAACTAACATTATTTATTATCTCAATTAATAATCATACAAAAAATACAAAATTTTATGTTTTAATACAAATTAATAATTTGTTTTGAAACATAAGTTAGGATTCTCACTTATATAAATCATAATTAAATGTATATAGGTACCTACATAAGGTGCTAAAGTTATTTAAATGACTATTTTATTTTTTGAATTTCAAATTCAGTTCCAAAATAAAAGATTCATGACTATGAACATTATACAAGGCAAAAAAGCATCAGCAGTTTATTTTTTATAGGCCAGTGTAACAAGGGTGAGCCTCAAGAAGATTTGCAAGAAATACAGGCCTCTCTTATCAATTGAAACACAAAATCGAAAAAATAGAACCAAAACACAATACTCGGCTAAACTAAGTAAAAAAAAATTAAATAATAAAGAGGTAAGTGTTTCATTATATAAAACAATAATTTGTTATTGTCGACAAGACACAGAATCATCAACATTACAAAATGAAGACTAAAACATGTATTTGTGTGAAGATTAAAACATGTTTAGTCTTCATCTGAATTATCACTTGGAAATAGATTACGGGTATCGTTTTCAGACGTCAGACTTCTATAAAATCCTTGATAATATACCGAAATAGTATTTGAGTCACACAGACTTTTTAAATCATTGTACAATGCAGTTGACACAGGTAATAATTCATTGAAAGCAGTTTTGAACTAAGGATTCAATTGAGTTGCTTGGTTTTTACGTGTTCTAGACGAACAATATTTTTTTGTATCTAACTCAAAATAATCACTTTGCTCGAAATCATATTTATAAAATAATCAGCGTCAGGAGTAACTTTAACCTCTTTTAACTTCGAAAAATAAACTTTCTCACCTCTAGTATCTTTTAACCAATTTTTATTCGAAGATACTAATGATTTAAAATCATAAAATAAATTCTGGGACATTTCAGTCACAACAAATCTCTTATTGACCTTAGCGTTAATGATAATTTCGTATAATTGGTCAGGTGTATAAACGACTTTATTTTTTAAATTCTTTTCTACGCAAGCATGCATATAGTCCTCTTCGTTTTGGGTATGACCTGTTTGTAAAAATCTATGTACTATATCCAAATTTAGTGTACAAGAAGCGTGCATGTACATCGCAAATATAAAGCGATTTCTATTCTGACCCGAACAATTATCAGAATATAATGAATGACACTGATTTGATACCATTTTCAGCTTCTTTTTTGAAAAAGTCATAGAGACAGCTTGAGATTTCATTAGCACCTCTTTTGGCTATCTGTGCATGCCATAAAAAACAGTAACCTTGTAAAGATAGTAAATTATATACTGTAAAGTTATTTACTGGATATTTCCTTTTATAATGAAAAATACCCACGTTAGATTGTGGCAAATTTAGCACCTTTTCCAATTCAAATACAGCAACAGTTTTAGTCTCAGGATTTGATGAAGATTTTTTGTCATCTTTAATTTTGCGTACAAGAGATTTATTTTTTAAATGACTTTCGTAATTGGCCTTTAGTTCAATCTTACGGTCAGGGTCAGCATTTTCATAAATACTACATATCTGACACATATCTTTCTTTGGCTTAAAAAATGATAAGTTAAATTGCGAATTAAAAATATTACTATATTGGTATAAACTTGCCACTTTTGCTGTGTTTAAACTTTCGGACATCCAAAGTGCATACAATCGATGCATTTTGGCAAGATTTAAATCAGAATCGAGATATTGACGGCTTGTTTGTTTTCTTAAATAGTGTGATTCGATACATGGGAATAATTTTATGTGCTGTATTACACTTTGTTCAGTTTCATCACTTGATTTATGGGGACGGTTGGCATGCTTTCCGCGTAAGTCTGTTATTTGCAGGTTATTTGTGTATTTATTCATAGCTGAGTAAACAGTTTTTTCTTTAATACCGAAAGTATTTAAAAACATCACTTTACATACTCTAACTCTTGTAAAATTATCATCTTTATCAAATGTTAGATAATAAATTAGTGTACGACAGGGATAGGTGTCCAGAATCTTCCTTGCTCGACTATTTTTTTGTCGCTTAAACATCGTCGAAGCTGGTATAATTAATACTTTGACTTCGTAATACTTTCTATAAATTACACTCTCACTTAATTTTTAGTAATCAGGGCTTCTTTATTTGTATACATTTAGTTTATAATGCGGAAATACAAACAATTATGTGCTATTATCACTGAGCGGCGCGTGAGTTATGAAAGGTAAATAAACAAACCGCACGCGCGCATGCGCTGTAAGGATGAGCACCTGCACGTTATGACTTGTTTGTGTGACGTGTTCGTGATTACGCCCGCGAAATAAACAATTTTATGAACGGAAAAAAGGCGTAAGCATGATTATTTAAAAAAATATGTTACAGGTGTACACGTAAACAAGGAATACGGCATTTTATGTTTGATTATTTTTAAATATGATGAGATGTAATCAATATTATTTTAGGAAATTTGTTTTTTTATTAAGCAAGAAATAGCATATTAGGCAATAGATCTATTAAATGTTTAAATTATTAAATGAAACAAAAGTTTAAGTACGATTAAGTATATTTTGATACAATTTTACGTGCGTATGCTGGTTTAATGACTTCTTTAATTGAAAAAATATAACAAATTTAGAACGTCAAAAATTGTTTTTTTGATATAAAATTCTAATTAACGTCAAAATTGAACGGAAAAAAATTAGCATTATGTATTTAGACCTGTACTATTCAAAACTGCATTAAAA
This sequence comes from Musotima nitidalis, assembly GCA_949126915.1. Taxonomy (NCBI): domain Eukaryota; kingdom Metazoa; phylum Arthropoda; class Insecta; order Lepidoptera; family Crambidae; genus Musotima; species Musotima nitidalis. The sequence continues at coordinate 5,428,439 of OX421441.1, forward strand.
AAATATTGACGTATCTAGACTTACGCCTTTGTTGAACTGGGTGTGCGACATGCTTTTCTTAGAATGAGACTACAGAAACCATATATTTTATTTAGTGTCCCGTCTAGGTTTGGAGTAATTATATCCTTCTGTCCGCGAATTAGCTCTGAGATTACCACGCTGAGAAAGTGATAATAAAATGTAACAGATATTTTTTATATGAAACCTCCCAATTTGTCAAAGTGGGCCTGATATAAATAAATAAATTGTTTCTAACAATTACACCAATTATTTAGTTCCAAGATAAGTATCATTAAGAACTTGTGTTATGGATACTTAACGGATAAATATGCTTACATAATTTTTTTTTGTAAATACATACTTAATATACATAGGAAAACACCCAGACCAGAACAAATATTCATGTTCATGCACACAAAGATTTGTCCTGGGTGGGAATCGAACCCACGACCTCTGGAGTGAAGTGTAGGTATACTGACCTCCACGCCATATCGGTCGTCAAATGTTTATATGTTTTCCTTGTCCATTACAATTAGTGTTGTGTCGTTATATTGTGTCATGCAAGACATTCATTTCATAACCGACATTATGCTGAGTGGAGTATTTCATCATCAGCCAATCTTTGTCCACTGCTGGCCATATGCCTCTCCAATAACATGCCACTCTTCAAATCATCGTATTCGTATGTCGTCACGTCACTCCACCTAGCGACTGTAAAACACACCAGCGGTTATCGGTCCTAACGCTCGCTCGGTGGAAACGTCACTTTGTTGAGCCCCACAGGCAAGAAGAAGCTGTAGGTGTTGCAGAGCGCCACCCTACGCCGCATCGTTCATGCACCACGCTACGTGAGGAATGCCACGATCGCAAGGGATTTGCACATAGAGAGCATTGAAGCCTTCGTGGGTCGCCTGGCGGGACTGATGTTCGGGCGGGCGGATGCCTCAGGCCACGAACACCTTCGTGACTTGGCGCCGCTGCACGCTCGACCACCGGACGCCAAGGCCTATGCCCGAAGCCTTACCCCTCGGGAGACCTAGGGAGTGACCTGACGCCATTTAAAACAGAACAGAACACTATGCTAGCTGATCGCCCCAGGGCTTGATCGCAGCACTACCGGACATGACACCCCCGGACTTTACCATCGGCTGAAGACAGCCAACCCAACGACGCGCCCGTGTTCACGGGCGCCGCAAGAGACCGCGGCCAGGGGGCACTGCCCCGATCCCGCGCCGTGACCCCCCTGCGGGGGTTCACGTAGATAACCACGATCGGAAACGTCATTGTTTATTAAGCAGCACCCTGAGTTATTAGATGTAAAAAACATGGCGCTATAGCGCAATCAGTATAAACACAATATAATGCATTCCTCATGTAAGAAATTACTTATACTATAAGAGTGCTTTTTAAACCGATATAAAAGTAATAATAATTTGCCTCTGGAAATTAAAGCATTAAGTCTACCAAAGTTTAAATACAAATTAAAAGCCTGGCTAATAAATAAACCATTTTACAATTAAAATTTTAAATGAATACTTTTTTACGAATAATATTAAGTAACTATTTGTAAGTTATATAAATTGCACGCCCGCAACGGGTACACTGTTGTTACTAATGTAATGCATGAACACCAGCAAAATGTACACAGTCTTAGCAATAAAGATCTATTCTATTCTACTCCTACGGCAAATATGAACGGGCCACTGCCACTTCAGCTTACTAATCCTTTTGGCTACGCGGTAGCTTTTGTTTTTGTCGGATCACCTCATCTCTTATTCATCTTCACCTTGTCGCCTTCAACCGCTGCCAGCCGTTTTGCGTATGTCGTCGCTCCACCTAGCTGGACGGCGTCCAGCACTACGCTGAACGAGCCATGGTCTCTGGTAGTGGCTGGATAAGGTCCAACCTTAGCCCATCTTCGTCTACTGCCAGACATAGGCAATAGCAAGCTTCTGAGCTCGAACTGCCAGCACTTCGTCTCCAACCGCTGCCAGCTGTTTTGCGTAACACAATTATCAGGAAGGAGTTGTCATCGTACCAAACTCTAGCTTGAATTTATAATAATAATCCTTTATTGCACAAAAATAATTTTAAGTATTACATGAGGTATATAAAATAACATGTACAAAGGTGGACTTATCTCTAGAAGATAATCTCTACCAGCCAACCCTAGCAGTTGTAAGCTAAATAGTTGTACGAGACAAATGTTGTCCAAGAAAAGTGTTACTAATAAAAATAAAAATAAGAACAAAATATAAAGCAAATCTCTTACATGCTAATAATATAGTAAAATATATAGATAGATACATACATACAACTTATGCTAACATTATTGTAAGATAACGAATGGAACATTTAAAGAAAAAAAAAGTGCTAATTATGTGCCAAATTTGACAAGTAGTGTATTCTTCAGTTTTCTTTTGAACGACTCATTTATTAGCTCATATCAAAAGAACATCGACTCAAAAAACACCCTGATTGTTATATAGTGTATCTTTAAGAGCAACGTCTATACAATTAATGTACGTATCACATTTTTATGTCATCACCAAAAAAGCAGCAAGTAAAAAAAAACTTCAACAAAAAAGACCGGAAAGTCAAACGCGGTCAAAATTGCAATTACGAAACACATACAAACAAAACCAACACGAATTATTATAGTTCCAAATTATACGGTCGAACCGAAAAGGTGCCTTCATTCTGGGCGCCAAGAATCGACTAGTGTCATTTTTGTTTTGAAGTTGTTGAAAAAAATCGGTAAAAACCGGTGAAAAAAACACAAAAGGCACCGGTTCATAATCGGCGTTCCGGTAATTTGGACTATTTCTGTATACGGTTTAATGACACGTCTGGGCACGTGACGCGACGACGAAAATTTTCACTTTTTTTGCATTTGAAATAATACGTCTTAGAACTAATCCTTACCAAAGTAGTTATTTATTTATACACAAGTATAAATATATAAATTATTTCTTATTTTAAGAATTTTTTTCTTTGCTGTCTTTGAAAGCAGAGTTAACCCAAAGTAGCCCTTTCAGTATCACACATATTTTAATATTAAAAGTTAACGTTCGGAAAAGTTTCTTTATTAAGTACGAAATCATAAAATCACTTGCTTTACATAGTTTATTATTTAATGTTGAAAATTTGGACCATAATTTAGCAAACGTCAGTTTTTCACTTCATACTAACATTTTCATAATTAATAACCTAAGTTACGAAGCAGTATTATAAAAGAACAATTTTTGGAGAATCATTTGGAAAATATATTTGTTTCTGACACTTACACTAATTATTTAGTTCCAAGATAAGTATCATTAAGAACTTGTGTTATGGATACTAAACAACGGATAAACATACTTACATACTTCTTTTTTTTTTTATGTACATATTATATATTTATAGAAATATTGTGAAACAATCCTCAGAATCACCATCGACTACTTGTAAGCTAGTAATCTTTAAGTAAGATTTTTTTTATCAAATGTCATATTTAAAGAATTTTCTACTTTGCTGGTTTTGGAAGCAGATTTAACCCAAAGTAGCCCATTTCAGTATCACTGTCAGAACTACTTAAATATATTCTACTTCAGTCGAAAATTCAAATAAGAAATCAGAATTCGGAAACTAAATAACTGCTGTACATACATACATAAGCTGCGCTTTTTTTTTCAGGTTAATTTTTTGACTTCACTATTAGGGTCTCTCCGCTTTTCTAGTAAGGTTGATTGTAAGACAACACTATAAAGGACCTCGCTTTTCTCCTAAGGTAATTTTTCCCATAATATTATATGCATAAAACGACAACCTATATGGCGTGGTGGCGAGTATACCCGCATTCCACTCCTGAGGTCGTGGGTTCGATTCCCACACAGGACAAATATTTGTGTCTATAAATATGAGTATTTGTTCTGGTCTGGGTGTTTTCCTATGTATATTAAGTATGTATTTACAAAAAAAATTGTATTTATGTATGTTTATCCGTCATTTAGTATCCATAACACAAGTTCTTAATGACTTATCTTGGAACTAAATAATTGGTGTAAGTGTCAGAAATATTTATTTATTTATGAAAACAAACGCTTTGACGAATATCAACGTGCCCGGAAAGCGGCAATAGGCTCGCCACCTATTACGTGGGACCAACAATATAGATGGCGAAGTGTCGGCATATAGTATGCCTCTGCCTTCTCCTTCGGGGAAACAGGCGTAATATTATGTATGTCTAACAACAAATACTTGCTCGGTCCGTGTGTTTTCCTGACTATTATATAATAAATTATATATCAAGAGTAAAATTTGTTGCGATCACAAATTGCCACCAAACCGCAATGTTCATCGAACTGTACCGACATCGACAGACGGACAAAAATTACATGCTTTAACCAAACACCACATTTTTCTGAGAGAGATAGCGCTATGTAAAACAGCGTGAGAGTGAAACTCTTATTCTCAGTCTGAGGAATAAGTTAGTTCTGTGGCTATTGAGTTATTTGTTTATTTATTTAAAGGTTTTCACTATGTAGTCTGTATATGTAAAGATTTTAATATCAATGACAGTAACAAAACAGACTTTTGGACTTCTTGGCAGAAAAGTGAAGCGTCATGGCTGCAGTTTGGTTTTATTTTCCAAAATTTGAGATATTTCGAACATTAATGTGTAAAATAACGGTGGATTTATAAGCCTTTAAGTGTTTGTGGACGTCCATGAGTGTTGGTGAATGGAACAAAATATTAAATAAATAAAAAAATAAAAAAATATTTTCTAACAATTACACCAATTATTTAGTTCCAAGATAAGTATCATTAAGAACTTGTATTATGGATACTAAATAACGGATAAACATACATAAATACCTTTTTTTTTTGTAAATAAATACTTAATATACATAAGAAAACACCCAGACCAGAACAAATATTCATGTTCATGCACACAAATATTGGTCCTGTGTGGGAATCGAACCCACGACCTTAGAGCGGAGAGCGGGTATACTCGCCACCACGCCATATCGGTCGTAATTGCAACATAACTTTTCATATTCTACCAAGAAGTCCATGTGAGACTCAGTATAGTCATTTCCCATTTATCATCTTTATCACCACTCATTCTCACTTACTATATCTTTATATAATGAATATATATCTTACTTGACACTGAAGAGATCTTTATAATATAACAATATAGGTGCTGTTCTCGCGTAAAATCGCTGGCGATGAAGTACTGGTGCGTCGTATGACACCAGTGCATCCCGAACTAGTGTAAATACATTGCCGATTGCGTTCGTTATATCTGAATCGTACCTCACTACAAATAATCAATGTACTGTGTTCAATATTAACTTGTAGTCCGTAGTAAAGGACAGCAATGTCAATCTTAAAATTATAACTTTAATAGCGCATTTACACAATCGTGCTCGCCATTCGCCTCGGCACTCGACGAACATTCGACGAAACATTCGTATACGAGTGCCGTCGCGAACTACTGTTCACACATTCGTGGGGTGAATCATTTTGACATTCGCACACGAACATGGAGGACGTGAAAATAATAGCGGCATGCGCGCTACATTTATTGAGTTTATACAATTATGTGTTTAGATATTCTGCGTAAAAAAGTAAAAAAGAACCGTCGACGCAGACGATGGTGGATGATAGCGTGTCATCGCAATAGAACAATGTAAGAACCTATTTAATCTGAAATGTTGAACAGAAAATTTATTGAATAACACATTATGGTAAATAATTCATATTTTCTACTATGTTTGTTGATAATTAATTTTCATCATCTTCTGCTCCGATACCCGATTTGATAGACGATTTCTTCTTTCGAAGATATGTACGAAAACAGGCCATTAATGAATTCTTCTTTAATTTTAAGTTGCTGACTGGCAATCCCATACTAGTTGATATACGGTTCCATGCATCGTTTATCTTTTGCCTATTTTTATGATTGCGATGTTTCGGGTTCCAAATGAGCTCTTCCTTTTGAAAAAGTTCTAGGAATTCTACAATTCGCACTTCACTGCACTCCATTTTGTCTACACGTCTTGTTGGGTCGGGCGCTAGCTGTCAACTGAATGCAGGCGAATGTGTAAACAGTAAGTTCGTGTTCGCCATTCGTGCCCTTTGATTCGCGTCCGAAAAACCGCTCCCAACGCGAGCGCGCGAATTGCGAGGCGAAGCACGAGGCGTATAGCGAGCGGACTGTTTACATATGCGTGTTCGTTATTCGCCTCGCCATTCGCCTCGCGATTCGCACGATTGTGTAAATGCGGTATAAAGAGGTGACAGGACTTCTTGGCGGGAAAGTGAAGCGTCATGTCTGCTGTGTTGTTTTATTTTCAAAAAATTTTAATTGCGCATTTACACAATCGTGCTCGCCATTCGCCTCGGCACTCGACGAACATTCGACGAAACATTCGTATACGAGTGCCGTCGCGAACTACTGTTCACACATTCGCGGGGTGAATCATTTTGACATTCGCGCACGAACATGGAGGACGTGAAAATAATAGCGGCATGCGCGCTACATTTATTGAGTTTATACAATTATTTAGATATTCTGCGTAAATAAGAACCGTCAACGCAGACGATGGTGGATGATAGCGTGTCATCGCAATAGAACAATGTAAGAACCTATTTAATCTGAAATGTTGAAAAAAAAATTTTATTGAATTACACATTATGGTAAATAATTCATATCTTCTACTATGTTTGTTGATAATTAATTTTGTTTTAGCCAAACTATGGATTTTATGATTTTAGCTCTTCCTTTTGAAAAAGTTCTAGGAATTCTACAATTCGCACTTCACTCCACTCCATTTTGTCTACACGTTTCGTTGGGTCGGGCGCTAGCTGTCAACTGAATGCAGGCGAATGTGTAAACAGTAAGTTCGTGTTCGCCATTCGTGCCCTTTGATTCGCGTCCGAAAAACCGCTCCCAACGCGAGCGCGCGAATCGCGAGGCGAAGCACGAGGCGAATAGCGAGCGGACTGTTTACATATGCGTGTTTGTTATTCGCCTCGCCATTCGCCTCGCGATTCGCACGATTGTGTAAATGCGGTATAATATTTCTAACATTAATGTGTAATAACGTTGAATTATTAACCGTTTAGTGTTTGTGAACATACATGAGTGTTGGTAAATCAAACAGAGCAGTGCAACATTACTTTTCAAATTCAATTCAATTCGCGACATGTGTTCCAAATGTTCTGATAGTTCATTTCAAGTGTCTTATTATTTAGATTTCTATAGTGGAGACTAGGAACAAAACTTATGTATCTACATTTGTAGTTGCTCGATCTTCAAATTGGCTAGATCTTGATAAGCCTGATCATCATTAACATGACCTTAATTTTATCATCCGTAAGGATGTCTGTGGATCCTACTAACATCTAAGGAGCCCAAGCCAAACTCACCTGCAAGTAGTGCACCTGCTGATTTCTAAATTTAACTGGAAATTAAGAAATCAGCTCTCAGTTTATAAGTAAGACAGCTTGTAAATAGGAATTGAAACAAGCAAGTACAGTCAAGCACAGATGTTTACAACCAAAGAGTTTCAAGATACTTTCGCCGACTTTTTGTATTGAAATTGAAACAAAAACTTTGCGGCCGACAGATGGCGTAATTATCGGCACAGGAAGCCTGGTAAAGGAGAGGTATTGAAACAATAGCTTTAACGAATGTGACTGGGGGCGCCACAATAGGTGACCTGTAGGGTTGCTACTTGTTTATTTTTCATTTCTTTATATGTGATTGTTTTTTACATTTACATTTATAATATATATTACTTAAAATGGAATACTGATATGTATTTATTTATATTTAAGGATGGACAGCTGGCTTAACCATAGAATGATGTTTCCCTCTGTTGTTAGTCGCTCCATGTGATATCTGAAATTCAGCCAAATCTGGTTAAACCAGTAAGCAGACCCTGGACCCAGCTTAAGTCTAGGGGCAACCGGGATAATGCGCTATGATGGGGTTATTGTCCAACATACCGATGTGACAATAAAAATGTAATGAGGTAAATTATTAAAATAAACTAACATAACCAGGCAGTGGGAAATATATTCCCACCATAAAATTGAACCTTATGTATTTGAGTTAAGGTGGAAAACCAATGAAAAATTTCAACATGTTCTGCCCGTTAAAAGGATAATAGGTAACTTATTTTAGTGGCCGGGGTATATAGCTCAAAGAATCGACAACCGATTAAAGTTGTTGCATTGCGACCGCGAATCAGCTAACGTAGTAGAAGACAGCCTTAATAATAATAACATTTTTTTTCCATTTAATAAATCTTTATTGCTTCATTTGGTATAAAGGATCTTAGACTCATAAAGGTATCAATCAGATGAGCCCTGCAAGGGCATTACAATATAAAATTAAACTTAAAAAATAAAATCCTAAAAATAGTGGCTGAAAAACACAAGTATTCTGATAGTGACTGATAAACTAATAATCTAGTCAAAGCGGCGGGAATCCAGTAGGCGTAAGCGGCTTAAGATCGATCAATGTAGAAACTTTTGGAGAGGCCTTTATTCATCAGTGGGCTTCTAATGGCTGAGATGATGATGATGAAATCGAGACTATCATGCACCAATATTAATTTTAATTTTCTTTGTTATCTTAGTTACTCAGTTAAACGTAAGATAATTAATTACTTCTCTTTGAGATATTTGATGCACAAAATGTATGTAGTCATTAATTTTCTGCACTGTGCCAACCCTAACTGCAACAGCGGGCGACCACTCGAGCGCCTAACTTGAGAGCCTCGCCCAAGAGTGCTCCAAACAGTTTTATGCGCCACTGTGCCCGACTTGCCGTAATGCAATTGTGTAGGGAAAAACATTCTGTATTTGACTGTACTGTTTTATCTGGATTCTATAAAATAGTTTAAGATAAATTTGTTGAAACTGAAAGGTTAATTGGATATTTCTAAACATTCAAAACGGTCGGGACGAATTAGTGTAGTGATTTAAAAGCATCGAAACATGATGTTGCGGGTTCAAACCCTCAATACTCAAGTATTGTGAAAATTTTAACAAATGATGGATTTAAAAATATCTTTGTAACAACTCCCGCGCAACTATAATTTCTTGATAAGTTTTTAAACAGCAAGACGTCGCACACCATGCGGAACTGTTCCAAAGGGTTACAGCACCCCTGAGACATTGCAAGCTCAAGAAGGAACATGGATAGTTTGAAGTCAACAAGTTCAAAGTCTGACACACCGCCCCGCACCACACACAGCGGTGGCGGCCAGATAATAATAATAATCTTTATTTATTCTCTCACATAGTGGTTGTTACAAAATTAAGCTTACACTTTTGTTGCACTTCAAAGTATGTGAGAGACTGATATCTGTACTAGTAGACCTTTTTGACAGATTACCAGTCTCTCCTACACCGGACCGGTGAAATGAATAAGCTTATAATCAAGTGTAGAATTTGATGATTTTCCATTCGAATCCCTTTTTTTTTTGGGATGGAAAATCATCAAATGACCTTCTCCCGCTATGGGTGGAGCGGAAGGGTGTGTCAGACTTCTACTGACTAAAAACCATCCATGTTCCTTCTTTTGAGCCTGCTACGTACTGAGGCCGCGGTAACCCTTGCGAACAGTCCCGCAATCCATCCGAATCCCTGGTGTTAAATTACCAAAATCTTTCTCACTTTAGTTCTAGAGAAGTGGCCCGTCAGCAGGAGCACAGGCCTCCTCTCGAGGGGTGGGGGAAGGGGGGCCTTGATCATGATGATGAGTTGACAGGGAGTCTAAGTGGAATGCTCCAATTTTGTTAAATCTAGTTAAAGTATTCCTTGTAGTAAGTCCTTGGATAGGTGACCGTTTGTGTGGCATTTGATATTGAACGCTTTCGTGCTTCAAAGGCACGTTCATGAGTATATATGAGATAACGTCCATGAGTGTTGGTAAATGAAACAAAATAGTGCAACATCACTTTTCAAATTCTCTCAAGAAGTCCATGTGAGATCTCAGTATAGTCCCACATCTTTACTGAGGACTCAACGGGTTTAGGGGAAAGGCATCTCATTTACCATTTATCATCTTTATCACCACTCATTCTCATTTACTATAATTTACATATAATATGTTATTGATATATCTCTTACTTGACACTGGCTAAATGTGCTAAACGCACAAAGCCATTATTTCAAACCCACCCCAGTAGCGAGACCCATAAACTTCTAATTCAGTGGGACTAGGGTTCAAACCCTGGTAACGCACCTATGAATTTCGAAATTATGTGCGTTATTATCACTTGCTCTGTGCCTCGGAAAGCACGTTAAGCCGTTGGTCCCGGCTGTCGTGAACATATACCAGTCGTTATTAGGAAGTCAGTGCCTTCTAATATTCTGACATACTGGTTTAACCATAGAATGATGTGTCCCATTGGATTGTGGAGGTCAGACGGCAGTTGCTTTATGTAATAACTGAAGTTCAGTCAAATCTGGTTAGACCAGTGAGCAGACCCTGGGCTTAAGTCTAGGGCAACCGGGATAATGCTAGGATATGATGACATATCTACAATCACGCCTGTTTTCCTGAAGGGATAGGCAGAGACATATTATACGCCCACACTTCGCCAATTATATAGTTGGTCCCATATAATAGGTAGCAAGCCTATTGCCGCTTATCGGGAACTTTTGTATTTGCTAAAGACTCGTCCGTTGATCGGCAAGTGTACTAATTGCAGGTGAGGTTGGCTTGGGCTCTAATGATTTTTGTAGGATCCTTATGTATTTTTTCCATTAAGTATTTATTTTATAAAATAAGTTTTTATGTAATTTTATTCGTTATTTAGTATCTGTAACACAAAAAAGTCTTTAAATTTGCAAGAAAATTTTTTTTTTAAGTATCTCTCGTTTCAGCGTTGTTCGTGAAGACATCGTTGTTCTGAGGCTCCTATCTTACCTGAAGATGCCCTGTGTAAGGGCGAAACACGTGTCGTGTTGAATAGTTTCTCGATTTTTCGGGAAATTATAGTATCGCGGGAATTGTTACAAAGAAATTTTTTTAAGACTTTCTTTTTTAAGCCTACCGTAATTTTCTTACCTCAAACTTTTGATGAGTTTTACAAATAAAACAAAATAACTTGAAACGAAAGTTCATAAACGAAAACAAAAACAATCTTTTCGTCATGAAAGTCTGTAAGATATTTCCGTCAAATTCAGCTCAGTAGCTGTAATAATAGTGAGTGAATGTTCATAAGTCAAAGTGACTTACTAAGTGTTTTAATGTTTCTAAAAAGCTTTCGACCTCACTGCCATCGGAGTCGTCGCGGAAAAATCAATTTAGGGCGCCTTTGCAACTCACGATAAATAAAATTTACTCAATACTTTATTGCGTTCCACAAAGGTTTTATAAGGTGGTGGATATTACAATTTGGTACATTTGTGGACCCTGTCGGGCACAGCATAGTGTAGGGGAGAGGAGGAAGGGCGCCGTATAATTCAATGAAAAAGAAAATTTATCTTCAAGGAGTATTCTCTTGATAAAGTGTTAAGCGTGTACCTACATGTATATAGTTATCAAAATACCTATTGTTATACGCACGCCTGGGCGTGGTTATTATTATTCCGTTTATTCGCTTTATTTTTTGTTATTAAATTATCACCATTGAATTACTAACTAATTTATTAAAAATGACTTACCTACTAAAAGATTACTATTTAAGGTGCTTTTACAAATCACTCTACTATATATTTTATATCGTCGTTGTTCTGGGAAAACCCTGTAAATAGATGGTTACCTAATTTGAGTTATAGGCAAATAATAGTTCAAATAAAAATATTTTTATTAAAAAACATATGAACTTACGTTTTTGTGTTTCAATATCATGCTATTGTATTTCGCAGACGAGGAGCATGAAAAACTAAGTCTATTATTTGTGTTAACTCATTTTATAAAAAAGTTATTTACTGCGTTTTCCCAGAACAACGACGATATAATATATACATACCTACCTATCTTTATGTAATATATAATGATAATGAGTTGACAGGGAGTCTAAAAGGAATGCTCCAATTTTGTTCAATCTATTTAAAGTACACAATGTTAATAAAGACTAATACTTTTGGTAAACGATGTGGCGCGTAGGTCATACCTGGACTTCGCTGAGGTCGTGGGTTCAATTCCCAGACAGGTCGAATCTTTTTGTGCATTAACATAAATATTTGATCTGGTCTGGGTGTCTTCGTAAATTTTGTATGTATTTAAAAAAAAAGGTATATATGTATGTTTATTCGTTATATAGTATCCATAACACAAGTTTTTAATGATACTTATGTTGGAACTAAATAATTAGTGTAATTGTCAGAAAATGTTTATTATTATTATTAAATAATTTAGTCTCTGTCTTTTGCAATAAGGTTTCTTCGCATTTTATTCTACCTCTCTTTTTAAATAAATTAACCTTTCCTTCTTTAAGCAACTTTGTCTCTGGCTCTAAGCCTATCAAGAGACCACTGAAGATTCTCTTCCGTAGCCAAGCAATGAGCCACTGAAGAGATTTATTTTTCTCTGCCTTCGTCGCAGTCGTGTCGTGAATATAAAAGCCTTAAACACAGAAGTATGTACGTTTTTTTTGTGTAATCAAACGCTGGTTTATTACTCTGTAGATTTCAGTTTTTGTGTCAATCTATTTTTATCATAACTTATGGCAGTTAATATTAGAAGTAATTGTCGAAGGCAGATCGAAGTAATGCAGCATTTTACAAAACGACAAAGCAAATTGTGAATGTAAAGGGTGTCTCATATAATGTAGTAATATAATCTAATCTCATCATCTCAGCCCATAAACGTCCCACTACTGAGCACGAGCCTCCTCTCACATACCAAGGTGCGAGGGTATTGGGTCATACTCCACCACGCGGACCCAGTGCGGATTGGCGGAGGCAGGTGTATGGCGTTCTGCTGTTACAATTTATCAAGCCGCTCATTAGGCCTCTGACATGGCTTAACGACTACCACATTTAGTGATAACCCGGACCAACGTGCTTAACGTGCCTTCCGAAGCAACGAAGCGCTCGATATCAAATGCCACACAAACGGTCACCCATCCAAGGACTGACCTCTATAAACTCTGCTGTACTTCGGTGATCGTTTCCGACCACCGAGCACCGCAGAGCTACGAGCGCTTCATATAATCTAATCGAATGCAATCTAATCTAATGTAATAGTGCACTTTTTCATTTTAAAATAAAAACAAGAATTTATGACAAAGTGGGGATCATTTGACGGATATGTTATTCCATACTTAATTAGAATATGTCTTCTTTATAAATCAATTCAAATTCATATTCATTTATTCAAGTTTGGCTCAAAAGAGCTCTTATGAACGTCAAAACTTAAAAACTAGCGCGCCCATTCACTGCGGGCGGGAGCTTGATCGTAAAAGAACGAATCAAATAATATCACAACTCTGTCATAAAATACTTGTTTTTATTATAAAATAAAAAAGTGCGCTTTTACTGAGACACCCTTTATGGGAAACGTTTGAGTAATCTTCAATCAAAGAATTCAAAGAAAGAATCGCCGACTTCTGGGTGTTACCTTTTCCCGGCCCCCGGTAAGTACTCAGCCCCCCCACCACGACAACAACCCGGGTGAACCTAGGCTTACTCCACCTTCTAGCATTACCCGTCACATATATGTATTAATAATATTACAAAGATATTTGAAGCAAGTATAGAGAAACATGTTTTTAATTAAGAAATACTTAAAATATTGGCGGTTATTAAAAATGTAGTAGAATTGTCGTAATGGCCGACTTTCGAACGAACGGCTTAATTAGGACTTAAGCTTCCTTCGATTAAGTTTTTACCTCGACCGGGAATCGATTTAGCGAGAATCTGCTTCTAATTGCATACCACATTGTACGTGTAGTATTTGGTCCATATAGTTTTTTTTTAATTTTCTTTTTAATACAAACGTTAGTAATGTCATTTTTATAATAAGAACAGTTATGAACTTTGAAGAGTTCTTTTCGCTTTTATGTTACTAGGTTCCGTTCGCGGTTTTGCCTGAATTTTGGCGGGATATAAAACTTTGTGACGGAAAGCGTGAATGCAGACGGCGCAAGAATTATCGACGTGTAAAATTGAGATCGATTGGTGAGGCCTATTCGGCTAGTAGAGAACTAGTAGAGAGTAGTAGTAAAGTATAAGCGGAATTAATTTGTGCCAATGGTTGCAATACCCCCATAGAACGTATTTTATTGGGGATGGCCAATGTTCAGCAGTGGACTTAAAGGCTAATATGATGCGCAGTCATGTAGAACGGGCCTAGATAATGCAACCCCCTCTCATCTCAATAGGAGTCGTAAGAATCGACAAAGAGAAATCCTACCAGATGATGGGCCGCAGCGTCATCCTGAGTACTGGCTGGAACTGCGATCACCAACCCGCTTGCCCAGCGTGGTGATTATGGGCTGATACCCACAATAGAATGTAATCTAGGGAGGAGGCTAATGACTAGTAGTGGACTTCATAAGGCTGATAAGAATTTCATAAGAATGAAATTGTACTAAAAATGGTGGGAAATCGTTCAATTAGTTTCATTTTAAATTATGTAAATAATAACTTACCCAAAAATATTAAATGCATTACTAAAGATACTAAGTATTTAAAGAAATTAAAGAAACATGTATTGCAAAATGCTTACTACAGTCTGAACGAAAACCTACATTCTTAAACATATAATGTAATAAATATATAATTGAATAGTTGAATACATGTTATATAATTTGTAAAAACATAAGAGCATTATATAAATGTATATATAGTTATTAAGTTTTTAATGTTTTTAATTTCTATATAATAATAATAGAAGGAAGAAATGTGTTCCTATTTTAAATTGTGCCCTTGCAGGGTTCATTTGAGGACAAAATATTATTTTTAAGACCTAATGGTACACCAAATGAAACAATAAAGAATTATATTTCACGCCTGTTTCCCCGAAGGGGTAGGCACAGGCATATTATACGCCCACACTTCGCCAATTATAAAGTTGGTCCCACGTAATAGGTGGCGAGTCTATTGCCGCTTACCGCGCTCTGTTATGTTCGCCAGTACCTCGTCCGTTGATCGGCAGGTGTACCACTTGCAGGTGAGGTTGGCTTGGGCTCCTTAGGTCTTGATAGGATCCCTATACACCAGATAAAGAATTATGATTATGATTACATACTTTAATATCATAGGGCTGCTTAGACTTAACGACTACGACAATGTGATAACCGGGACCAACGGCTTAAAGTGCCTTCTGAAGAATCGCACTTCAAAAAATAAGAGAAGACGGGGTACCACTCTGCCGCACTTATGATAATTACAGTAAGTCACATTTTGGTCGATATTGAGTTAAATATATATTTGGACTGTAGAAATTAAGACCTACATTTCTGTATACTTAAAATTTTAAAATGTGGTATAGAAACTCAAGTAAGCTTAAGCATAATTACAGTAAGACACGTTTGGCGCCAATGCATACTTATCATGATTGCAGTATGGGCACATACGGTTGATTTTTTCATAAAGTTAAAACTATTTCCTAGGTATTGCTACAGTAAGTTATAATACTCTTATTATTTTTAAGTTATGACTATTATTCAATAAGCATCACTAAACATATTAACAGCAAGTACCAATTGCTATCATTATATTAAGTATTTGGAATAAATATTAGTATACCAAACCTTAACATATCTACAGTAAGAGTATATACTATATTAATGCTTAAGAGTTTCGCAATGTATTATTCTAATAACTTAGCATAAGCACAGTAAGTGGAAGTTACTGTGTATATGATAAGTCAAGGAATTAAAAAAAATATTTAAATGTGTAGACGTAGTAACAGCAAGATTCACTACTGTAATTATGTTTAGGAATATTACATTTTACGCGTAGACTTGCCTGGAACATATAAGGTAAGCACGTTACTTACTGCAAATATTCTAATGCGTTTAGGGTCTGAATGGGTAGTGCGGGGAGGGGCAAGTGCGTAAATTTGCAGTCGCGGTTCACGCAACAACAGAGGCTGACGTGCGTCGGAGAGTAAAATTGGCGCCAAAATTATCGTAAGTATACTTACTTTTGTATTCGGTTATATTAAAGCTTTTTATAATTAGTGCAATGTAAAAAAATTAATATTAACAGTTCAAAATATTAAGTTTAGCACTAATTTTGCATTATTTTAAAAATTTTGGAATAATTTTGTTGTATTCGCTTTATGGTACCTACATACATGTAATATACAAATTACGTATTATTCTTATATTAAACATGAAATATACACTAGTGTTAAATAAATATGTAACTAAACTCCGTTAGATGTAATGTAAATGACGTTAGACATTAAGACGGTACCCTGAGCAAATGACCTTGAGCCTCTGCGCCATACAAACTCGGCGCAAGAAATACGTAGCGAGAACGCTCATATTTTGGATTAAAATGTTTATAAAATAAAATGTTCGTGTTCTGAAAAAAATAAAATTACCATAATGTTCGTTATTAAATTGCCTATCTATTAGTTTAGGTAGCAAATAAAAATAATAGTTACTTTACGAAGAGATGCATCTTATTAGTGATTATTTCTCATTTCTGTGGTTTTGTTGTGACCCTATAATTAGACATTATTCTGCATAAAACTAAAAAAAAAATTACCATTCAAGAGTCAAAAGTCAAGAATGTCTACAAATTTTATGTATTTTTTATTAGTTGGTATTTGTTTTAGACAAAGAGAAGTTGACTTCAAAAAACAGTACAATAAACGGCTTCCGCTGCGTTTTGCTCGGGGACGCGCCTTAAGAAAATTTTTTTTATTGTCCGTTCAACCGATTTTCAGTTTTATTACGCAGGTGGAATGATAAATAACGGCTGCAGTAAATAGTTGTTTTGTTTCACGACTTTTTCCTTTTAATGCCATTATTATGCTTACTGAATAGAAATTAAAATCGGTTGAACAGACAGTAAAAAAGGTTTCTACAAATGCCTAATCTTGTCGCGAATAGAGTATAAGCTAGTTTTACAAAATATTTGTTTTATTTTTTTTAACATCGCCGCAAATGAACTAATATACAAAGCCTGTTTGTTACCTTAGCTTGCTTGTGTAAATATTTTGCTTATAAATATAGTATTATAATTGTTTTACAGACAAGATGACGTCCAGAAGTGACCGTATTCTGGCTTTGGCTAGAAAAGCAGCCTCAAATACTACCGACATGAATGAACAAAATCTAGTAACGGAAGTGAAAGAAAAACGTGTAGCTACCGAAATGAATGAACAACGTGTTGTTACCGACTTAAATGAACAACGTGTGGTTACCGACATTAACACAATGTGGCTGCGGTATGTGAATTTTTATGATCATCCAAAAATATTTGATTTTGATAATGAATACAAAAATTCGCATAGTGCTGTAATGGCAAATGATATGACTGACTTTGATAAATTACTTTTTGAAAAAGAGCCTTTTGATGAAAATCTGCTCAGATGTAATGAAATTTTAACAAGTTCGGATGAAGAAAATGAAAATTCACAAATTAATAATAGTCAAAGCTTATTCGAAAATTCTGATGACAGTGTTAAGGACAAAGATTATATACCTGCTTCTGACACAACCGACACTGATTGCGAAGATTTACTGAGCTCTCGTGTTAGAACATTTATTCCAGAAGAAGATACTACAGCCATTATTGAAGCCAATACCCCCGACATTAATATTAACTGATCTTTTCTAGAGCATAATTCAACTCAAGTTAATTGTGGGAGTACAGTAAATTTGAATAATTCGGAACAATTATATCTAATCAATAATCTCGTACAAGAAGGAAAAGGATTAACTAAGTCTGGTTTACCACGGAAAAGACAAGTGTTTGTAAAGTCATTAACAGAAAGAAAGAAGATTAAAAACCAATTATTGATTGAAAAGCTATCACTTAAAAGGGCATGTATGGAAAATTGTAGACGAAAATGTTCGACGAACATAATGGTGGTAAAAGTTCAAAGGGGTCAATTTGTACTTTGGTATAAAACGGGTCATAATGAAATTTTTCAGTCATTGGACTTTTTACAAGCGAAGATTGTAAAGAGTCAAAAGTTCCCTGAAGTTAAACCTAACAATACTCACAGAGGAATCAGTGCAGATCGCAAAGCAGAGATAATACAGAAACTGGTACCTCTGATGCCTGATAATAGAAGGGGTTTTTGGCTAAATATTCCGGTTGCAAATTCTGCAACCAATTTATTAACCGAAGAATTTTAAAACCCAAAAAAATTTTGATTAATTTACTATCTAGCTAGTTGCTACAACGGTACCAATTTTTTAATTTTTAAGACTGATTTTGTTAAGTTCGTATAACGACGATCTCATAATCTATTAATAATAGGTAAGTGTTACACTTAGTGTGACTTGTAAGAATCTAATGTGCCTTAAAGACTGTTTTTAAATTGAAAAGTCCAAAGGGAAATCTATTTTATTTTTTGGAAAAAAAAGTGTTTGTGATGTTTATTGCTTTTTTATTTTGTGTGCGAAGGAGTGCAAACTTGAATGAAAAAAAATGCTGTAAAAGTGTCATTTTGTTTCGAAACAATACTTAGTTTTGAAGCCGAATTAAAATTGATATGTTTTATTATAATTTTTAATGCTATAAATGGAACTGTTTTTTTTTTTAACTTTAAAGTAATAATAAAGCTGTGTACTTAAACTATAATTGTACCTTTTAATTTTATTAAACTATTATTTCAGATATCTTTTATTTCATTTATTTACCAAAAATATCAAGGAAGAGTAATTAATTATGATTCATGGTAGATGCTATAAGATTTCATATTGCTCCTAGCTATAATTACAGTAAGTGATTAAATAACATTAGGCAAATTTTGCAATTTTGTTATTCTGTTTAAACATTTAACTCAATCTGTTATCATAGTTGCAGTATGTACTACAAACTAAACATTGTTACAGTAAGTCATACACTTACTGTACCAATACTAAAAAAAAATATATTTTTTAATTGTCCATTCCTTAACATACATATTTTTTCAAGCTTTACAATTTAAATATTATTAATAAAAATAAATAAAAATATATATATTATTAAACAAACACATTTTTATCTAAAACTTTAAAAAAAACTTAGTTATAACTTATAGTTCGGGAGATATGTCAAAAATAAAAATAAAAACTTTAACCGCCTTTTTCTCAAAAGTGTCTCTATGTCACTTACTGTATATATCACAAGCACGGCAGCACTATTCTAGGCTGGTCCACAATAAGGTAGTTTCAATAAATTTATTTCCAAAATTATTTTGTACGTTTACCTTATGTATTCTTTTTAAATTAATTTTATGCACCTTCTGACAAATAAATGAATATTATTTCTCTTTGTAAACCTACAAAAAAATTACTCAAAATTTCCAAGTGCAAAAAGAGAAAATATAAACAGCAAAGAGCACTGAAATAAAATGCATTTTGTAAAAAAAATCGTATTTCCCCTTACCCTAACAGCGGGCGGGTGCCGCCCAGCTGGTTGCCATGACAACGCACCCTATGTACCGAGGGTAGGTGGGTACAGTCAGCAGCAGATTTATCAAAGTATTCTAAAGTAGTTATAAATCTCTTTCAGTTGAAATTACGTGAACTATTCATAGAAAAATGTTATTATAATGTCAAAGAATATTTAAACGACTTATCACTATAAACTTTTGACAAAGTCCGACTTGTTAGTATTATATTTAAAATCCATAAAATCTGATTTCGTGTTATATGAAATCGCAACTATTGTACGCCCATGAGGCAGATCACAGCTAGATCTAAAACCTGTACTGTAACACCTATCCTGTAACCTGTGTTCGCAATAAACGATTTTGATTGATTGATTGATAGCCAAAATCATATTATGACTGCTATTTAGTTTGTCGATTTAACAGAAAATATTTTGAGCATAATTATTGCTTGCTCGGTGTCTCGCAAAGCACGTTAAGCAGTTGGTCCCGGCTGTCGTGTAGTCTTTTCATGTCCCCACAGCTGGTTTTATTCAAAAATTATGTTTCCCTCTGGATTGCGGAGGTCAGACGGCAGTCGCTCTGTGTAATAACTGAAATTTAGTCGATTTTGGCTTAACCAGTATGCAGACTTAGGCCCTAAGTTTAAGTCTAGGCCAACCGGTCTAATGCTAGGATATGATACATACATACAAACACACCTGTTTCACCGAAGGGGTAGGCAGAGGCATAATATACGCCCACACTTCGCCAGTTGCTTCGTCCCACGTAATAGGTGGCGAGCCTATTGCCGCTTAGCGGGAACTTCTTTGTTTGCCAGAGCCTCGTCCGTTGATCGGCAGTATGTAATAAACAGGCGTGAATGTATGTATGTAGATAAATTTGAATTTCGAGATATTTTTAATCACGAAGGGCACTTAAGGCGTATATTACGGCGCCGACTGTACATGAAACGTAGAAGCTCCATGGTATAAATATTGTGACAGCGACAAATTTAAATACGAATGAATTTGTTTTAAAAGCCTTTCGCACGGCTCGTCGAAAAATGGAGTCAAATCATTTTAGTTTTATATAAAGTTCCTTTAGTATATTGCATTTCAAATTACAACTTATTGAATACTGATTGAAACGTGAAATTATCATACTATAATCACACAAAAAATTGTAAAATTAATCTTACTTCTTTATTGACGATCGATATGGCGTGGAGGTCAGTATACCTACACTTCACCCCAGAGGTCGTGGGTTCGATTCCCACACAGGACAAATCTTTGTGTACATAAACATGAATATTTGATCTGGTCTGGGTGTTTTCCTATGTATATTAAGTATGCATTTACAAAAAAAATATATTTAAGTATATTTATCCGTCATTTAGTATCCAAAACACAAGTTCTTAATGATACTTATCTTGGAACTAAATAATTGGTGTAGGTAATTGTCAGAAAATATTTTTTTATTTATTTATTTTTATATAAGTTGTGAACTCCCACTCACAGGTTTAAGTGAGTGGCTTCTAACATCAATTATAATGTTCATATATTTTGTACAATAAATTAAAAAAAAACTGTATGGAGAAAAAGGTTGCATTTTTTAATTTTTAGATTAATTCAAAAAATCCTATAAGAAAAAACAAATTATTCGTGGTATACATTGCGCCAGCGTTATCCCGCGTACTGGTTGGAACTGCGGTCATCAACCCGCCTGCCCAGCGTGCTGATTATGGGCAAATACCCCCAATAGAATGTAATCTAAAAGGAAAGTATAGGAAGAAAAAACAAAATGTAAATATCATTACCCCAACCCATTAATGTCCCACTACTGGGACAAACCTTACAAAAACCTTCAAATGTAACATAGTACGCCTACTGCATACAGAATTATGTATATAGAACTTACATAGTAAGTTAAGTAAAGTAAAAAAAAAACTATTTCATAAACTATTAAACATACTTGAAAACGGCATAATAAAAAATAAAAAAAAACAATCGAAATATTATTACACTAAATCACGAAGCTTAGATTCACTTACATGCAACAAAACAATTTAAAAACAAAAATAATTAAGTGTAAGTGAATCTATGTGCCAGTTCCGAGCCACCGCTATGTAAGAAAAACTGGCAAGAAACTCACAGGCTCTTTTAAATATATCCATTGGTTTGATACTTTAATTACAATCTTCATTTGTCTGTGAAACTTTCCAATGCAATATAATATAACATTAACAATATTCATGTTCTAAGTCATTCATATTTGAATAGCCTTTTGGAAACGGCAGTTTAATCTCAAGCATTTTTATCTGCCATAATAATATTGTCTTAGATAGAATAGTATCCCTTTGAAGACAGCTTGCGTTTTATTGTTAGATAATTTAAATTTATGCTGCATGCATAATAAAACATTAAAATGAAAAATTTATTTATTGTAACTCAATTATTCACTAAAATAAAACTAAGCTTTCAAATTGTTCAAATATTTGCATTCTACATCGTTTCCAGTGGTACCCAAACTAAGCAAAGCTTGTATCTTGGGAAACCAATTTCATTTGGATTTTAGAGTTAAAATTAATATTTAAAAATATTGCACTTTTAAAAGAAACACGAATAAATTGCAAGAGCATGTGTATACTCAACAACAATGTCAACAACAATGTATACGCTCGTATGAATGTGTATCTATCGGTTTGGGATAAGAGCGTCCGTTTGATCGTAGTCACGAGAAGACAGAATCTTTACTAATCTCGCCTCTCCCACGGAGATATGATTAACCCTTAAATGGACGATTTTTGTTACGTTTGCATAAAATATATCTGATAAAAAAAAATCTAGACTTCAATTTACTTTTTTTTAAACGACAGAAACGACAACTAGTTGTCAAAATTAATAACAAATCAAAGGAAGGTCAATTTTCTATGCGGTTTCTAGTATGTCGTTTAAAAACAACACCGCACGTTTAAGGAAACACTTGATTCCTATATGCCCCTTCAGGTTTCTCTTACTACCTTCTTAAATTATTTTATGTGTTATAATTAATTACCAAAGTTATGTAATCATCGTATCTGTGTTGTATTTAATTTGTGCTACAATTGTTCCGTGTTTATTTTTGTGTATTATTGATTGGTAGACCTGAATAAATAAATTACTATTCCTATAAGACTCTTTGCGACAGCGTTGTACACCGAGACGTGACAATATCGAGAGAATCTTTTGGCAAAACTAGTTTTAACACGAGGCGCCGGTTAGTTGCGAATTGGTCACCCACCCGAAAGCAGTGGCGTAAAGCCAGAGGGCCTACTCTAATTCAACGAAAACGAAACTTCGTTATACCCATTCCTTTCACTCGATAATGATATACCCAAGGAGTGACAGAGATAGATGCAACGAAGTTTCGTTTTCGTTGAATTAGAGTAGGCCCTCAGATCGATGTACGAACAGACAAGCATTTACTCAATCAAGCAATCATTTGTTTAATAAACTATTACATAGGTAGTACTTCAATATAAAAAAGCAATCGAAATATTATTACATTGAAATCACGGACCTTAGATTCACTTACATGCAACAAAACACATAAAAAACCAAAAAATATTTAATAGGAAGTGAATAGTTTCGAGCCACCGCTCTGTAAGAAGAACTGGCAAGAAACTCACAGGCTAAGCTCTTTTAAATTTATTAATACTAGTTAATGAAGCTCTGTAAGGAGAACTAGCAAGAAACTCACAGGCTAAGCTCTTTTAAATTTATTAATACTAGTTAATGAAGCTCTGTAAGGAGAACTAGCAAGAAACTCACAGGCTATGCTCTTTTAAATTTATTAATACTAGTTAATGAAGCTCTGTAAGAAGAACTAGCAAGAAACTCACAGGCTAAGCTCTTTTAAATTTATTAATACTAGTTAATGAAGCTCTGTAAGGAGAACTAGCAAGAAACTCACAGGCTATGCTCTTTTAAATTTATTAATACTAGTTAATGAAGCTCTGTAAGAAGAACTAGCAAGAAACTCACAGGCTATGCTCTTTTAAATTTATTAATACTAGTTAATGAAGCTCTGTAAGGAAAACTAGCAAGAAACTCACAGGCTATGCTCTTTTATTTATAAGACATTGCAGCATCTATAAAGGTAACTAAGTTGAAACACATTTATTCTTAAGACCATTATGTACACTTAGATGGCAATAAATGAATTGAATTTTAAATTTATCAATTCTAGTTATTGAAGCTACGTTACATAATAATTTAACAAACATTCACACTCACAATCTTTCGCATTTAAAATATTAGTAGAATTACTTTCCGGTCATATCCATTTCCTGTTCTTGTAATAAAGAAACGGCTAACGTCACATATTTTTACTACATTGTAGAGTTGGTAGAGTTACAAACTTGGCTCTACATGAGATCTGATCATCATATCCTAGCATTATCCCGGTTGCCCTAGACTGAAGCTTAGAGCCCAGGGTCTGCTTACTGGTTTAACCAAATTTGGCTGAACTTCAGTTATTACATGAACCTGCTGCCGTCTGACCTTCGCAAACTAAAGGTCAACATCTTATCTTTGGACATAAACCAGCTGTCAGGATGTTAGAAGGCGCTGACTTCCTAATAACGACTGTCATAGATGTTCATGACAGCTGGGACCAACGGCTTAACGTGCTTGCGGATGCACGGAGCAAGTGATAATTACGCACAAAACTTCGAAGAGTCATATCCAGGGTTTGAACCCGATATACTCTGATTATGAAGGCTACGGGTCTCGCTACAAGGCTATCGCTGCTCTCATCATCTACATGAGATCTGATATTTACCACAAACCTATCTCTACAGTAAAACAAATCTTTTGAAAATTTTCTTTGAGAAAGTATCATTATCATCATTTCAGCCAAAAAAATCCCTAGCTATTTTAAAATATATATTATATGAATAAAAACCCCGAAATTTCTACACGATAACTGTAGTCCTTGCGAAAGCCCTGATCAAGCGGCTTTCCGTAACTATTTCCATCAAGTTTCTTGCTTGTCCACATTTCGTTATCCCGAAAATTAGACGATATTAATGAAAGCAGAAACGTATTCTATATTTTACCTAAAAAACAAATCCAAAAGTAATTGAATTAAAAAAAAGCCTTAGGTACAGAAATCAAACATTGTGTAAAACATTTGTATACCCGAACACTATTAAAACCCCATTTACTAGATTTCTTCGACGACTTACCCCATAAAAATAATATATGTTGACACTATTTGTCACTGAGGAGCCATCAGAAATAACCAAGCCTCAGAACCATACAGAAAGAACTCCCTTACCCCTTGACGCGTCCGAAAACTCAATACTAAACAGGAAACTTAACTAACGGCTAGGATCAAGATAAATTGGTTACTTTCCGTCATAACTTCGAACAGCGTAGAACTACTAACTATGTGCTGTCTCTGTTTATCTTTAATTCGACAGCACGTTAGAAAGAGATAGAGTGTTAAAGAGGGTCGTGTTGCATATCATTAGCGGATGTCTAAAGTAAAACGCGTGTGCTGACGATATCTATCTCTGTCGTGAGTAAGGCATCTCGCTTGTTAGAAAGAGATAGTTATATGGAATATGATATACAGAGTAGGTTTTTGTTGTGATAGCCACCGCTGAGTGTATTGGTTTATTCAATGGTGGGTACGTTTTCAAAAAAGGTTCTCGTGTTTTTTTGTGTTTAATATTTGCTAATGAAATTTTATAAATGTTTTTTTTAAAATAACATGAAACTAGAAAATTACTTTATGTGTAATTTCAGATATTAACAATAACCATTTGATTTGCAAAAGAACATTGAAGCAAAAAAGATACATTTAATGAGTTTCAACTAGGTTCAGTTACTTTTGATTATTAATTATATGTAAAACTTCAGCTCAAATAAATATTATTGTTTTATCATCATCATCAACAGCCAAAGAAGTCCACTATCAAACATAAGCCTATCTGAAATTTTAAACCTCGTCAAATTAGTCTAGGCGATTTGAGTCAAAACAGACTCAAACCTACAGGCAAAAGAACTGACATATTCAAAAAGATTACAGAAATAAACACGTAAATCACAATTCACTGCAATATGTCACTTTCCTGCATTTGTGTACATTGTCAAAGACGCTTAGTCTAAAATTCACTATATTTACACATAAGGACTCGAATTTACACTAGTCTTGGGAATTAAAACATTGCCGCAATGTGTTTTTTTCTCGTGTTGGCGCCAAAACTCAGATGTTTTCGTTTTTTTCTTTTAAATAATAGCTTCATGCGTTTAGCACATTTAGCTAGTGTCAAGTAAGAAATAATAATACACAAATAATTGTAAATCAGAATGACTGGTGATAAGGATGATAAATACTAAATAAGATACCCTCCCCTAAATCCCTTGAGTCCTCATTAAAGACTATGCTGAGATCTCACATGGATTTTTTGAGAGAATCTGAAAAGTGATGTTGTTTTAACACTCATGTGCGTTCACAAACACTTAACGGTTAATAATCCGCCGTTATTACACATGAATGTTCAAAATATCACAGTGAACAGGCTGTATTATTACGTGATTTAATTTAGAGATCCAGACGAAAACTTTATTAATATAATGTTGACGACCGATATGGCGTGGAGGTCAGTATACCTACACTTCACCCCAGAGGTCGTGGGTTCGATTACCACACAGGACAAATCTTTGTGTGCATGAACATGAATATTTGTTCTGGTCTGGGTGTTTTCCTATGTATATTAAGTATGTATTTACAAAAAAAAAGTATTTAAGTATGTTTATCCGTTGTTTAGTATCCATAATACAAGTTCTTAATGATACTTATCTTGGAACTAAATAATTGGTGTAATTATCAGAAAATCTTTATTTATTTTATTAAATGTAAAATATGGTATCACATAGTGTATGTAATATACAACCCATGTATGCAAAAGTTGGTGTAGTGGACAGCAACAAAAAAAATAAAAAATAAAATTTTTGGTTTGAAATCTATTGCGACAAATCAAGAATTTTCATCAGTACTGGTCATTGATGATTCAGAATTCATCTATTAAAGCTTGTCTTTATCCCGAAGCACAGCAACAAGAACCGTGACCTAAATCTAAGAGCGAAAGTCTTTTTTCGGATGGAACATCATGAACTGTTGGTACTCTTACTGACTAAAAACTATCCATTATCCTTCTTAAGCCTTAGGGCTAAAAAAGTTCTTTATATTATAAACTATAACATAGCACTTGAAAATGTCAAAACAAAATATAAATAAAATAAAAAACTTAATATTACTAGACTGAAATCACGAAGCTTAGACTCACTTACATGCAAATAAATAAAAATTTGATATACCTAAGTGAATCTAAGTGCCAATTCTGAGCCCCCGCTCTGTGAGAAGAACTGACAAGAAACTCACAGGCTATGCTCTTTTAAGTTATCAACCAAATACGG
The DNA here is from genome assembly GCA_949126915.1 of Musotima nitidalis. Classification (NCBI taxonomy): domain Eukaryota; kingdom Metazoa; phylum Arthropoda; class Insecta; order Lepidoptera; family Crambidae; genus Musotima; species Musotima nitidalis. The sequence continues at coordinate 5,455,409 of OX421441.1, forward strand.
AACACACACAATGAATATTTGAATCCCCAGATGCCGTAACCAATAAAGTAACACTAAGGGAACCCTTCATTACAATCAAGTTATGTGAAACTGAGCTGAATTTGGACAATAAGGAGACAATCTTCTTGCATATTAATCTTGACTTAGACATGAAAATAATATACAGAAAAAGTTACATCAGGATTTGTTGCTATGAATGAAAAGTGATGATCTGGTTTCGCATTAATATTCAGCTGTTTGATTGCTCTGTACAGTCAACGCTTTATTATAGCTCGGGAGCAGGAGTACTTTTTAGTTTATATATCATTTTATAAAAAAAATTACGCCCTTAAGACACGTAATCATTTATTTGGAGTCGACAGAATCCTTGCTGATGCTACTACTATTAAAAAAAGGTTTCTACCATCCCATGTCTCGCGCACTCAGAGGGGTAGCTGCCTTGAAATAATTAATTCCATGGTAGTGTATATTGTCCTCTCTGAAAAGTTTCTACCTACTAGTTTGATGTAAAAATGTGCTCTTTGCATCTCTAAATAGGTTTCTCATCTCTTAATGTTTTCGAAATAACAAACTATCATATAAGATTTATGAAACAAAAAATACAAAAACCTAAATAAATAAATATTCTCTTACAATCACCTCACAATCATCTTACAATCTTTGTCGTTATAAATACATAATAAATATACACAGGAAATTTAATAGAATATTTAATACAATAGAAATGTTATATAATAATTTAATAAATTTAAGTAAAATTATTATTTAGGTAATTTGTTAGGCTCACAATGTGACCCAGATGAACCCTGCAAAGTATTTATGGTGCTTGCAACTTGGTTATATTTATTAAGTAAATTATTTACTGAATGGCGACCACGAATCGGCAAACGTAGTAGAGGACGGCCCCCGACGCGATGGACCGATGATCTGGTCAGGGCGGCGGAGAGCCGCTGGATGCAGGCGGCAAAGAATTGATCTATGTGGAAAGCAATTGGGGAGGCCTATGTTCAGCAGTGAACTTTAAATGGCTGAAATGATGATGAAATTATTTGAAAAGAAACCATTTTAAGAATGTCATATTTTTGCCACCAAGCTCCCGAACTAAAGCGAATATTTTATTCATATTTTGAACACGTATTTTCGCCATGGACATACAATTACAATCGGCAGTAAAACTTCATTATTGACGCTTTAGAATACATAATAAGTGTAGTGTTATATTGCGTACTAATATATTTATAAATATGTCCTTGGACATCTCACATAGCTCTATGTTTCATATCTGAATGTTTTTCCTTATTTTGGACTGCTGGAAGAGATCCCTTTTGGAATAAGCAGCTCTATTGTACATTGTTGTATAATTTTTGTATTCATTATATGTTTTGTGTACATAAATTGTTAATTAATAGCTCCATCTAGCCTCAAAAGCATAGCTTGTTCTAGAGAACTGATAAATATGTTTACTTACGTTTTTCTATTACAATATTTCTTTTCATATCACACGGCGTCCAGTAGTCAACCGTGCCTTTTTTTTTTTTTTTCTCGCGGGGAAATGCTTCATGCATACCTTGTCTTGGGGGAAGACAGGAGGTTATGTGGGACTGTCAAATAACTTACCCACTAAAACCCCGCGGTGCTTCATCTTATCGCTGATAGAAAGAAGAGGTTCGTCGGGTGACATGCTCTCCAGCTTTCTGCGATCAAATTCTTCTATTCGCAAGCCCCCAGTACTCCATTAATATATTCTAAGGAACAAGAAGACGGATGAGTCCTAACCGTGCCTAAACTGAGCAGAGCTGTGCTAAAACTACTAATTTGTAGAGAAAGGATAAATAAACATATCTACTTAGAAAACATTCAGATTTGAACCATTATTCATGTACAATAGTTTAGTTAAGTTTAAATGTTTATTTGATCTCACATGTTTTGGTTCACAATATTATAAGCAGCCCCGGTAAGTTACTGAGTACCTACTTTTGTTGTAACAATTTATAAAACTGAACTTGAACTTGTTTTGTTAAGTAGGAACTTATCTACCCCATTATCGAACCCACGACCTTAGAAGCGGATTGCAGGTACAGTAAACTCTAGGTAATATCGACGTATTTCAATATTTCTGCTTGCGCGATCAAAGATGACGTATTTTGACATATTGACGCGTCGGCTACTGTAGGTAGGTATAAAAAACGTTACGTAATATTTCCACTAGTTTGAACGCTAAAATTGTCTAGGATACAGTACAAAAGGGGTCCAATTTACTTATTGTGCCCGGTGAAATTGCCCAGCAAAAGAGGGTAGGCGGACATTCGCCAAATCAAAATTGCATTGTGCTCGCTCAGTCGGCCGTGAGACGCGGTGGGGAGCTGACGCGTCGAGGGTGGATCTTTTTAACTAAAAACAATTGCTAGCTGAATTGATGACGGAGCTCTCTATGGTGAAAAATTAGAGACTATTCAAGACCCTTTTGTTGCTATTCAGACTTCTTTTTTATGGCGAATAAACACGAAATTTGTAATTGGATAAGATATGTTTGATGTAATGTAGGTATCGCTTTGAAAGTACGGCTGCATTATTTTGTATTCATATTTTAAAAGGTCTTGTTTTTAAGCCTTTTCTTGGCCAATGTAAAAAGAATGTCGCTTATGACGTTTTCTGATCAGTTGCAGAAGGATTTGTAGAAACAGCAGGTAAAAGTAGTTTAAGCCGATAGCATTGGAGATTAAGGTTTTTGAGCGTGAAAGAACCTAAGAGTGTGTGCCAAGATCGTAGCAAGTGGAAGGATGTGATCTCTGCCTTCCTCTATGGGAATGAGGCGTGACAATATGTAGGTATGTACTTATTTATTCTTAGATTAGTTAAAAATCAGCGGTATTTCTTTAGACGTGATCTTTTTTCATGGAACCGTAAATAATAAAATATCTAATATTTTTTAAATTGTTATTACGACTATTATTCCTGTTTAGACAAATACTTGTAAAATTATGTGTATTCGTTTATTCTTTTCGTGAATATTCGAAAGATATTTTAGTTACCGACATCATACATTCTGGCGAGAGAAAAAACTAACCTTCACGATTTTCTTGACCGTTCTTTCAGGATCAAGCTCCCGCCCGCAGTGAAAAGGCGCGTTATTTTTTTAGTTTGACGTTTACAAGAGCTTTATTGGTCTAAATTTGAATAAGTGATTTTGACTTTGACAGTATTGATAATAATTTGGTGTGTTGAATTATCATTTACGTACCAGTTTTATCAATATTCTTGCCATCATCATCATTATTACGAACTTGCCCTATACTTACGTAAAGGACCCAGGATATGCTCTCTACAGGTAGATTATATGATCACAGCAGATTTGGCTGAATTTCACCACACAAAGCGACTACCGTCTGGCATTCGCAACCCAGTAGGTAGCATCATTCTATAAATTAATAAATAAATATTTTCTGACAATTACACCAATTATTTAGTTCGAAGATAAGTATCATTAAGAACTTGTGGTATGGATGATACTAAACAACGGATAAACATTAAACATACTTAAATACTTTTTTTTTTGTAAATACATATACAATGAATTTAATATACATAGGAAAACACCCAGACCAGAACAAATATTCATGTTCATGCACACAAAGATTTGTCCTGTGTGGGAATCGAACCCACGACCTCTGGAGTGTAGTGTAGGTATACTGACCTCCACGCCATATCGGCGTCAAATGGTTGAACCGACTGTCAGGATTTTAGAAGGCACTGAGTTTCTAATAATTACTGCCATAGATGTTCATGACAGCCGGGACAGACAGCGTAACGTGCTTTCTGAGGCACGGAGCGAGCGATAATTACGCACATTCCCATGTGTGTAACTTCGAAAAGTCATAGGCATGGCAAGGATTTGATCCCGAAACCCTGTGAATTGCAGTTTATTGGCCATCTGGCTCACCACTGGGCTATCGCAACATTAAAGTGCTAATATAAGATGCGAAGATTATAAGTATTTGTTCACATACAAATAAAAATAAGATACTAGCCAGAATTGTTACTAAATATTCTATGATTTCTACGTGATTAATTCAAAGATGGCGGGACTTAGATCCTTGCTGAGTTATGGCGTGATTTATTTGGGAACTGCCTTTTTGATTAAGAGTCACATTCTCAAGTTATTGCCATTTTTTTTAACAAAAATTTTAGTAAAAAATTTACATATTTCTAAATTCATTTAACATGAAAATGTTAAACTAAGTAATATTTTAAGGCATGCTAACAAAATTCTGACGATTAATACAATTAACTGTAAATTATAAAATTATCTAAGAGTAATGTCAAAAAAATGTCTATTACAAAGAGATCAAGCATAAGCGATTTAAAATTATAGAAAAGCGAAGATAAGATATAAAAAAACTTCCGAATCTATGATCTATTTTTAATGATGGCCGCCTACGGGCTTCTAAATTTGAATTTTCAAAGCGCCCGGCGCCAAGTGTCGCGTCGAGTCTCGTCTGTGGTTTTAAAAAGAAAAAACAGATATACAACCTTATTACAGTAATTTCTGTTTCCTGGCCAAGTATTAAAAATTAGGGTGTTTCGAACGAATCCGAAATGACCCCATACAATGTGTAGGAGAGCGTGATCCCGCGGTTTTATTTTATGTTTTTTTTGAGACATGTGATTGGTAGTTATGCAGGTATACAAACCACATATGTTTGTTTTAGAATGAATTGTGTATTTCTATTTTTGTCTATGGTCACATCTGTCAGCTTATATAATTAGCCTTTGATCGGTCGGAAGGCGAAAGATTGCCTTTGCGAATATGCACTGGGCCTGCGCGGTGAAATATGATAATAAGTGAGTGGAGCTGAAACCTTTGGACCGTTCATCAAACTCTACAGATAATGATGAATGATGTCCATGTTTATCAAGTCACTTTCCGCTAAACACAATACTAAAAGAGAACGCAATGTAATCCAATGCAGCAAGAACATTAAAACGGTCATCTACCTAGATACTTTTTATTAAATAATTTTAATTTTTTTCTTTCTATTAAATAATTGCTTCGTGCGTTTAGCACATTTACTATGATTTATAAATTATTAATATATCACTTACTTGACACTGGCTAAATGTGCTAGACGCACCAAGCCATTATTTAAAATAAAGAAAGAAAACTATAAAACATTTCATTCATGGTGCCCTAGTACACCATGAATGACATCCTACCAACATCCAAGGAGGCCAAACCAACTGCAAGTGGTAGGTATATGTTTTGTTGTTTGTATATTATTAAGGCTCATATTTAATGTGTCATCAAAATTAATAAATTACCAACCTAACCTAACCTTTTTGTACATCAAAAAATTCTGATGGAGCACCTAATCCCCTATTAGATGCTAGATCAGTATTTTTGATGATCAAAAAAGTATTTTTTAGAGGTTCAGTTTATTATATTCCTATTATTAACTGTATTGTAATTTAAAGTCGTAAAGTAGATTTTTTTATTTTGTTGCAGATAGTTGAATTTCTCCTGGGAAATTAACGTTTATTTTATATATGTTAATAGTCCAAATTATATTTTTAAAACTTCTTGACACTTGACGCTGGCAAATTTTAAATAGCCAATTGGGGGAAAAAAAAAACTGCAAGTGGTGCACCTGCCGATCAACGGATGAGGCTGTGGCAAACATTACAGCCGATAAGTACCAATAAGCTCGCCATCTATTACGTGGGACCAACAATATAAGTGGTGATATGTGGGCTTATAATATCTCTGCCCTGTCTATTCCTTTGAGGAAACAGGCGTGATTGAATGTATGTAATGTATTTATTATTTATTATAAACTATAAGTAAAGTTTACTATATATAAAGTAAACTATATATAAACTTTAAGTAAAGTTTTTGAAAAAATTATCTTAGATCAGTTATCTGCATACTTTTATGTAAATGAACTTTTGCACAGTCAACAATATGGTTTCATGAAGGGTCGTTCTACAGCTGATGCTGGTGCTGAGTTACTACAGCATATTTATGATGCCTGGGAGAGGTCGCAAAACGCCATAGGAGTGTTTTGTGACTTATCGAAGGCTTTTGACTGCGTTGACCACGGTACCCTTATTCTTAAGCTTAATTTCTATGGCGTGTGTGATTTGGCTCAGAAGTTGATAGTTTCATATCTTACATCTAGATTTCAAAAAGTAGATATTAATGGCGCTAGATCATCTGGTTCGTGTATACAGATGGGCGTTCCTCAAGGCTCAATCTTAGGCCCATTTTTGTTTCTGGTGTATATAAATGATCTTCCTTTCTTTATTAGTAGAAAGTGTGAAATGGTGTTATTTGCAGATGACACATCAATAATATTTAAAACTAACAGAAATAAAAATAATTATGACGATGTAAATAGTGCACTTTCAGAGTTGCTTCACTGGTTTACTGTTAATAATCTTCAGTTGAATGCTAAAAAAACTAAATGTGTTAATTTTTCACTACCCAATGTAAGAGATGTTGAAACCAATATAGAATTGAATGGTCAGAGGTTGGAAATGGTCGATTCAACCTTATTTCTAGGTGTAACACTAGATAAACACCTTCAATGGGGCCCACATATCGAATACCTTTCTGGTAAACTGAGTTCTGCCGCATATGCGATTCGAAAAATTCGTGAGATAACGGATGTCGAAACTGCTAGAATTGTTTATTTTAGCTATTTTCACAGTTTGATGTCCTACGGTATTTTATTGTGGGGATCTGCCGCTGAAATTGAGACTATTTTCATTTTACAGAAACGAGCTATACGTTTTATTTATAAACTACGGTCTAGATCATCCCTTAGAGAGTTGTTTCGGGAAATTGGTATTTTAACTACTGCCTCGCAGTTTATCTTTTACTGTATTTTGTTTGTGCGGAAAAATATAAATAATTATTCTAAGCGCTGTGAACGTCACAGCTTTAACACACGAAATAAAAATAAACTGTTAAATCCTTTTCTAAGACTCCAAAAAATTCGGAAGTCTTTTATGGGGCAAGGTATGAAATACTACAACAAAATTCCGCATGATATATTGGATTTGCCCTTAAACAAATTTAAAGTAGCTATTAAAGAAACATTGATTAAGAAAGCATACTATTGTACGCAAGATTATATAAATGATAAGACGGCATGGCTGTAAATTGTATCTATCATAGAACAAACAATTTTGTGGTCTGCGGCTGTTTGATTTTTATAATATTATTGTTATTTCTGCTACTTTAATAGTACAAATGTGTACAAATCTTTTTATTTTGTGGCTTGAGTATGTCATGCACACTTAAATGTCTCTGGGGTGGCGGCGTTATGCGTCGGGTCGTTACATTCCCTAAAATATGGTTGAGTGAAACGATGGCTGGTTCATTCGTCATACTCGTGAACGAGTGCTGCTTGTGGGGACTGGTCTGCTCTTGTCTACTATTTTTATTTGTAATTAAAGATTTAGCTAACTGAGAAAAGTTAATATTATTTTTAATCTGATAGCTGCACACACAATTTTTGTTGTCCTATCATTCTCCTAAATGATGTTTTTGATTAGGAACGCATAGTATTGTTCAAATGATTACATAGATATTAAGACTGAATTGCTGTAAATGATATCTTTCATAAGACCAAAAATATTTGTGGTTTGCAGCACATTTAATTAATATAATGTTATTTTTGTTGAAATTTGTTTATCCTGTAGCTTGAGTATGTCATGCTCACTCAAATGTCTTTGCGGTGGTGGCGTAATGCGTCGGGTCGTTGCGTTCCCTAAAATATGGTTGAGCGAAACGATGGCTGGTTCATGCGTCATACTCGTGAACGGGTGCCACCAGTGAGGACTGGTCTGCTCATGTCTACTATGTTTATTCGTACTCATACTCGTATAACTTAAAATAAAAAGTTATTTTCTTCTTTTATTTTAAATCATGTGACTGCAGAACACATGTTTTTGTAGATTTGTCAAATTGTTTTAGTACTAAGTACATATTCTTGTAACTGGCGGGAGAAAAAACTAACCTTGACGATTTTCTTGCCCGTTCTTTTACGATCAAGCTCCCGCCCGCAGTGAATGGGCGCGCTAGTTTTTAAGTTTTGACGTTCATAAGAGCTCTTTTGAGCCAAACTTGAATAAATGAATATGAATTTTGAATTTTATTCATACGGTCACCCATTCAGATACTATTCCCACTGAACGCTACTTGATATGATATTTATTTATCATAGTTTACTTAAAATCTTATTGTACTGTATATTTGGTGCAATTTTTTATAAAATGTGGTTACTGTCTACATTTGATCTCTATAGAATGTTGTGTACAATTGTTATCCTACTATAATAATAGGTTGGGGAAAAAGTCTTTTCGTATTTTTGTATGAAAAGTCAAGACATTTTTTTCAAAGTTTATTTACATTTATTTACAATATATATGTACCGTTTTGTTGAATAACTTTCTGCCATTTTGTGGGCAGAGACATTATCCCGTTACTGTAGAAACTTTGGGACTTCTGTTCAAAAAAACGGGACAAATAGTTTTGGCAGTCCTCTCTTGAGGTCAACCTTACAGAACCTAAAGAATTCTGCAGAGACCGAAACAGGTGAAAATCTGAAGGCGCAAGGTCAGGGCTATATGGTGGATGCACTAGGACCTCCCAGTCGAACTCTCTTAATTTTTGCTGAGTGGCTAAAGATGTGTGTGGTCTAGCGTTATCGTGATGAAAGACCACACCCTTCCTGTTGATCAATTCCGGCCGTTTTCTCTCGACTGCTTCCTTTAATCTCATCAGTTGCTGGCAGTAAAGATCAGAATCGATGGTTTTGCCGGGCGGTAAAAGCTCATAATAAACAATGCCCTTCCAATCCCACCATACACACAGCATCACCTTATTTCGTGTTAGGCCAGGTTTGGCCACAGTCTGTGAAGCCTGGCCAACTTTCGACCACGACCTTTTTCGCACGTTCTTGTCGTACGTGATCCACTTTTCATCGCCAGTTATCAATCTCTTCAAAAACGGCTCGGTTTCATTACGTCTCAATAATGAATCGCAAATGAGTACACGGTTCATTAAGTTTCTTTGAGTGAGCTCGTGTGGCACCCAAATATCGAGCTTTTTTGTATAACCAGCTTTCTTCAAATGGGTCAAAACTGTTTTGTGGTCAATTCCCAGTTCTTCAGCTACATCGTGACTACTAATATGCCGATCTTGCTCCACTCTTTCAAAAATGGCGTCCATTTTATTCGTAACAGGGCGACCAGAGCGAGGTGCATCTTTAACATCAAAATTTCCGGACTGAAAACGTTTGAACCAAATTTGTGCTACTCTTACTGACACTGCATCAGGTCCATAAACATCACAAATTTTTTTCACTGCTTGAGTTGCATTTTTGCCTTTTTTATAATAAAATTTTAAAATGTATCGAATTTCTTCATTAGATTCACTCATTTTAACGGAGAGAAAAACAAATGAAAAATAGCGGGAAACAACTTTTTTTTATTTTTTTCTTTTCTTTATAATGGAACCTTTTTAATGTTACAAAAACCAGCCAGACACAAATAGTACAGTCAAAAAAATTTTATAATAAGTTTATACCTACGTTATGCGAAAAGACTTTTTCCCCGACCTAATATTATAGACGTGAAAGTTTGTATGTGTGGATGGATGTTTGTAACTCTTTCACGCAAAAACTACTGGAGCGATTGTGATGAAACTTTGTACGTGTACAGCTGCAGTCTTGGACTAACATATAGGACACTCTTTATCCCGATATTTCCACGGGAACGGGGACACCGCAGGGCGCTGCTAGTTGGGATATAAATTTGAATAGAATTGTGTTAAATCCAAGACGGCTAATGATATAGTAATAATAATAATTTAAAATAAACAGTGATCTTTTCTAACGTGCCGTGTGGTACCGGCCTAGAATAGTGCCACCCCATCTCTTGGGAAGTCGACGAAGAGAAACCCTGCCGAATCGTCATTCTGCGTACTGGCTTGAACTGCGAACCCAACCCGCCTGCCTAGCGTGGTGATTATGAGCAAATACCCCCAATATGGACGAGCGATATGGCGTGGAGGTCACTCTACCTACACTTCACTTCAAAGATTGTGGGTTCGATTCCCACACAGGACAAATCTTTGTGTGCACGAACATGAATATTTGTTCTGGTCTGGGTGTTTTCCTATGTATACTAAGTATGTACATATTTACAAAAATACCTTGTTTAGTACCCATAAGACAAGTTCGTAATGATACTTATCTTGAAACTAAATAATTGGTGTAATTGTCAGAAAATATTTATTATTATTTATTTAATTATTTATTAATATAATGTTATCTATTGGGGGAGTTTATGTTCAGCAGTGGACTCACAAGACTGATCTTTTCTAAACACCTTATAGCACGACGCCACATCCCTCAGCAAACATCCTATTTAAATTATTAAGTGTCTAGACAATATAATTGATCATTACCATGTAATTTATATTTTAACGGCGCCATCTTACCTAAGCCCTCAAATTTACTTTAAAATATTCATGAGATACCACGTATCTAACGTAGAACATATTAGTCAATAACGTATATTTTACTGTACCCTTAGGTTGTAAAATAAACTGCATGAAGAGGTTTTCCCTCGGCATTATAGGCAGTCAGTTCTTAAAAATCGTCTGGCAGTTCATAGAGGTGTGCTGGTACCTACACCTAATGTATGGAAGCGAATGCTGGTTATGGCAGAAGAAACATGAAAGTAAGATTAATGCAGTAGAGATGAGAGCACTCAGAAGTATTCTAGATGTGAAATTGAGTGATAGGATTAGGAATGAAGTGATAAGGGTCGAAGCTGGTGTAAAATACATAATATTATTAAAATGTAGTAGGATAAGATAGAGCTGCCATGATCAATGTTATGATCAAAGCTTCTAAAGAAATAAAGAAAAAAAACTTACATGTAGATGGTAATGTTATCATCCAAAGTATTATAATCAGAGTTTGAAAAAACATGTTTTAGAATTTACAAGAAAGTATTTCTCATAAACGCAGCATGACACCTCATTTTGTAAACTTTGACGTTTGACAGCGACACTTATTTACGCGGGTTCTTTCTTCTTTATTTATTATATTAACAATTCTTCAATTTAGATAATCATTTCATACATTGTGTGTTCCCAATGATTTTACAAAGCGTAGTTCACCAACATCCTCCTCATCAACACTAAAGAATAAAGAGTTCAACTCAAGAATAAAGAGTTTTCTTTTAGAAAAGGGTTTTTAGGACATGAATGAATTTATCGATAATGGCAATCTGAGTTAAATGTTTAAAATATTATTTTTATTGTATGTGACATTTAATTGTGAATTATTGTTAATTAATTAGAATAATCTTTTTTTTTTTTGGGCCACTATAATAATTTGACATTTGTATTTGCATGTAATTTGTATAATAAAATTGTTCTACACAATGTATATTGTTTAGAAAAAATTATTGAAATTGATTGAAATTTATATCATCATATCCTAGCCTTATCCCGGTGCCCTAGATTTAAGCTTAGGGCCCAGGGTCTGCTCACTGGTACTGCCAGATTTGACTGAATTTCAGTTATTACTTGGAGCGACTGCCGTCTGACCTCCGCAACCCAGGGGAAACATCATTCTATGGTTAAACTAGCTGTCAGGCACTGAGTTCCTAATAACGACTGCCATAGATGTTAATGACAGCCGGGACCAACGGCTTAACGTGCTTTCCGAGGCACGGAGCTAGCGATAATTAGGCACATAACTTCGAAAAGTCATAGGTGCGTCACCAGGGTTGGAACCCTCTGAATTTAAAGGCAAGAGGTCTCGACACTGGGCTATCACCGCTCCTAACATCCTCGTTTATATTGATATCAGAGTTTGAAACAAATAGGAAGAATTATTTCGCACATGGCATGACGCCTCATTTTAAAAAACTTATTTGAATATTTTTTGACACTTGAAGCTTCTTCTTCTTTTAAATAATGGCTTCGTGCGGTTTACACATTTAGCCAGTAACAAGTTAGAGATCTATTAATATCATATATATTATAGTAAATGAGAATTAGTGATAAAGATGATAAATGGAAGATGAAATACCTTCCCCTAAACCCCTTGCGTCCTCAGTAAAGATGTAAGACTATACTGAGATCTCACATGGACCCCTTGAAAGAAAATTTGAAAAGTGATGTTGCACTATTTTGTTTCATTTACCAACACATGTATGTTCACAAACATTTAACGGTTAATAATCCACCGTTATTATTACAAATTAATGTTAGAAATATCACAAATTTTAGAAAATAAAACAAAACTGCAGACATGACGCTTCACTTTCCCGCCAAGAAGTTCCACTTGAAGCTAATATGAATATTCAAAGTATAATAAAACAGTTTTCAACAAAAAGTAAAAATACTTTCGCACAAAGCTTCATACCTCATTTTGAAGAACTTTTTGAAACATGTTCCACATTTGACATTGACACAAATTTTCCCGGGTTTTCACACTTAACACTTATCTTTTTCACCGTTTCTTAATTTAAGACATAAATATATATACATTGTTTGTTTTGAACGATTGTAATAAGTGTTGTGACGTATTATTTACATGTTGAATGTGGCTATTATTGATTATCCAGAGGATTATGGTACACATAACATTTTTTAGTTAGTTTATGTGGAGTCATTACCTCATCATACCGGCATCCGCAGAATACCAGCGTCGTGACAATTTTTGTTGCGACATTATGCTGAGCGGAGGCCTTTTTGGTCCTATTTTTGATTTAAGATGCTTTTAGCTTTAAGATTTTTCTTCTTGTAATTCGTAATGTACCAAATAAACGTTTTTATTATTATTACTTCACCGTCACAGGATAGGCAGTGCCTAGTGTAGGGTTAATAGTAATCGCTGCCTCATTCCACATATTGCTTATTTTACGCTTGATTGAAAATTTGTATAGGTATCTAAATTGTAAGTATTATTTGAATAAATATATTTGTATTTATAAAAAGAGTTTTTAACAAAAAGTAAAAATACTTTCGCACACAGCATTAAACCTCATTTTGAAGAACTTTTTGAACTATGTTTTACACTTAACAACGACACCAATTTTCCGCGATTTCACACTAAACATTTTGTTTATTTCTGCGTTTCGTTAATTTAGACATACATTTTAATGCAGTGTCTGTTCTCAACGATTGTATAAAGCGTTATGAACACAATAAATACGCTGTGAATGTGTGGTTTCGGGCAATTACTTGTGAAGCAATTTGTATGGGACAAGCAATAATTTGATTTCGATGGCTATGTAATAATATATAGTTTTTTTTATAATTTGGCGTTAGCGAGCAAAGGTGATTGGGCTTCGCGGTTCTTGCCTTTCGCGTCACGCCCAATTTATCGCGGGAAGGGGTTGTTGTATGCTCCCTATATCGAAAGCTCCTTTTTTATGCGATATTTTATGTAAATTCCCCTTTTTTAAGTTAATAATCTGAAGTCAGTAAGTCAACAAAGATTATGTCAAAATTGTTTTATTAAAGTCATTTTAACGAAAGACGATTTTGTCAAAATTTTTAACTCAGTTAAGAAATAAATCAATAAAGGTACAGTTTAAGAAATCGCCACTACAAAATATAGGGGCATAATGATAATAATTTTATAGCCAAAAATACAGGGATATGTTAGTACAAACTTACATGAATTACAGTTAACCTTAAGTATTTTTCGAGTTTGTAGCCTCTGCTGCTGAACTAGGGTAACCTGTATTTCAGCATGCAGCGCCTCCAGTCCAAGGACTTAAACATTTATTTATTTATTTATTTAATTAGAACGGAATACACCAATTACACTAATTATCAAAAACAGTAAAAGTTAAATATAATATTAAAATCTCACACTTAAAAACTTCTTTTATGCCATTCTCTCACAATACCTCAGACACACTGACAAAATCTCATGCCATCCATCCGCAAACAAAACACAGTCGGGTGCTGCTTCCAGGATGGCATTAAGTGCGTTGAGTGTCCGCGGAATGGGTGATTTTGAGCGGGCTACGGACATAATTTACATAAGATATAGCAGAAGGATCTCACTATATGAACTTAGAGTTAAATTAATAATTACATGGCTAAATGAAAACTGTATCATATGCCCAGTGTTTTAAAAGCTAATACAACCTTTAAGTCAAAACAAAGCAAGGCGTATAATTGAGTTCAGACACACCACCACCTGCCATCTTACCATCAGGCAGGATGTGGTCAGTATGATGTGTCACATTGAAAATAACAAACAATGCCGGAGCCTTTGAAGGACAACTGTTTTTTGGCACTGTTTGTTTGTCTTTTTTTACTTTTAAATAATGGCTTCGTGCGTTTAGCACTTAGCCAGTGTCAAGTAAGAGATATATAAATAATATTTAAATCGGAGTACATGAGAATGAGTGGTGATAAAGATGATAAATGTTAAATGAGATACCCTCCCCTAAACCCCTTGAGTCCTCAGTAAAGATGTAGGACTATACTGAGATCTCACATGGACTTCTTGAGAGAATTTTAAAAACGATTTTGCACTGCTTTGTTTTATTTACCAACACGAACATATGTTCACAAACACTTAACGGTTAATAGTCTACCGTCTTTACACATTAATGTTCGTAATATTTTAGAAAATAAAACAAAACTGCAGACATGATGCTTCACTTTCCCGCCAAGAAGTCCGTTTGATTGTCTTTCCCATATTGTCTATTTATTTCTTCATCATTATAGTTTATTAGTTTTTATATTACCGAAGTAAAACACAGCTATAGAATTTATTTTTATTTAGTACTAGCGGTCCCCCGCGACTTCGTCCGCAGACCCATCATTTAAACCTTCCTCTTGATCTTGATCACTCTATCTATTTAAATAAACCGCATCAAAATCCGTTGCGTAGTTTTGAAGATCTAAGCATATTAAGGACAGACAGAGGAAAAAGACTTTATTTTATTCTATGTAATGGCAATGTATGTAATGGCAATGTATGTAATGGCAATGTATGTAATGGCAATGTATGTAATGGCAATGTATGTAATGGCAATGTATGTAATGGCAATGTTTTTTTTGCAGTTGCCGGAAACAAAATTTTACTTCTTATAATTTTTCTGCCAGCCTCTTTTAATATTTTAAATTCACGCGATACTGCTGCAGAAAATGATTTGTGGTATTATTGCGGTATTTATAGTAAATAAATTCAACGAATTACACCATAATTAGTAACTTAAGGAAATCAATATAGTATCAACATCTAAGGAGCCCAAGCCAACCTCACCTGCAAGTGGTGCACCTGCTGATCAACGGGCAAGGCTCTAGCGAGCATAAAAGTACCCGATAAGCGGCAATAGGCTCGCCACCTATTACGTGGGACCAACAATATAAGTGGCGACATGTGGGCGTATAGATCAACGCGCAAGGCTCTAGCGAGCATAAAAGTACCCGGTAGGCGGCAATAGGCTCGCCACCTATTACGTGGGACCAACAATATATGTGGCGACATGTGAGCGTATAATATGCCTCTGTCTATCCCTTAGGGAAAACAGGCGTGATATTATGTATGTATGTAAGTTATTAAATAAATATAAATAACTTACTATAAATACATAATATCAGTAATGAAATAATTAAAATAAGTAATAAAATTAATGAAAATTCTTAGTAATTTAATATTAATGTATTTAGTGTTTCTTTTAATTTGTTTAGAATGTATGTTTCAAACTATGTAATATGTTAGTGAATAAGAATGGGCCTACATCTGTCAACAAACTGCTATGCAGTTGGGCAGAAGTTGTAAATAAGTGAACACAAGTTTGTAGAAAAAGGAATAAACATTTATTATTATGTAAGTAAATGTAGCGCTACAGGTATAGATTAACGTAATGTTCTATTTGTATT
Organism: Musotima nitidalis; assembly: GCA_949126915.1. Classification (NCBI taxonomy): domain Eukaryota; kingdom Metazoa; phylum Arthropoda; class Insecta; order Lepidoptera; family Crambidae; genus Musotima; species Musotima nitidalis. The sequence continues at coordinate 5,471,346 of OX421441.1, forward strand.
ATAAACATTTTATTTCTTTGATAAAAAAGTGGTAGATTGTAGGTACAAAATTATTCTTTGTTTGACATTAAGAATTTGACATTTGACGACCGATATGGCGTGAAGGTCAGTTACCTGCACTACACTCCTGAGGTCGTGGGTTCGAATCTTTGTGTGCTTGAACACGTATATTTATTTGTTCTGGTCTGGGTGTTTTCTATGTATATTAAGTATGTATTTACAAAAGAAAAAGTATATAAGTATGTTTATCCATTCTTTAGTATCCATAGCACAAGTTCTTAATGATTCTTATCTTGGAGCTAAATAATTGGTGTGATTGCAAGAGGATATTTATTTATTTATTCATCATATCAGCTTAATAGAGTCCACTGCTGAACATTAGCATCCCCAATAGATTACATTCTATTGGGGTCTTTGCCCAAATCACCACGCTGGGCAGGCGGGTTGGTGATCGCAGTTCCAGCCAGTGCGCAGAATGACGCTGCTGCCCATCATCCGGTTGGATTTCTCTTCGTCGACTCTTTAGACTCGCAGTGAGATGAGAGGGGATGGCATGGCACTATTGTAGGCCGATACCACACGGGTATTGAACTATGGCCAAGTAATGTTGAGCGACAAGAAGCAATGTATAAGAGACTTTACTAGATGCTTCTGTGGAGTTTTGAAATCAACACGCAAAATCACAATACACGGTAATATGCCACTTGTGTTTGTTTTCGAAGCAGTTATCTAAAACGGCACCATTTTTACTTATGAAAATTTAAATTTGCACCAGTATTAGAAAATAAAACACTAACTCGATGTGTTTTTAACCGCATTAGCGCCAGAACTCCAGAAAATATTTAAACTAAATCGAATGCAATTCAAAATTTGAAAACACTAAATGGCGCACTTCGCTGATTCACCAAAAAGTTTTTACACACTGCCCGTAAAAAGAAAAACAAAAGTATAATCCTCCCAAATCCGCGTGTAACCTATATTCATAAGAAAATTGTTTATGTCCGAGACAGATGGGTATCGGCATCATTATAATTCTAATCAGGCATTAGTGGAAGGCTCTAGCTAAACTCGAAAACCGATGAATTAACATAATGATAAGTTTGTGGATATAGAACTTCGAACACGTAGAGCTGTCAAAACTGAAAGCGTTTGTTTGTTTGTTTTTATTTATATCTTTGGTGATCTACTGTGAAACTACTTTTTTAAAATTTATTATTAGAAATCACAGATCATAAAAGTTCTGATCAAAGACTGGCAGAAAACGTAGCGTAGATGAAAATGAACGGACGACCTGATGAAGGTTTCACGATCACGTTGGATGCAGTCCATCTGCAATCGGTCATCTTTCATGAATAGGGGGGAGGCGCTCAGAATTGGACGTCGTTGGGCTGATAATATTTAAAAAATCTATCAGCAGAACACCCACTCATGATGTATTGCCACTGGCCTTCGCTAATACGCACTGAGTCAGCATGGAGGGCCTGTATTTCGTGTTTCGTAAACAAAAATTTGTCTTGTGTGGGAATCGAACCCACGACCTCAGGAGCGCAGTGCAAGTATCACCTCCTCGCCATTCCGGTGGTCTAAATATGACACAATCGAACGTTGCAGTCAAAACTTTGCGTGATATTAACAGTAATGTCTAATAGAGTCTCAGTTCTACACAAGTTATACCGTGGCCGTGTCAACACAAACATTTTCGTACACACACATTGATACATACATACTCACCACTAAAAAGTATAATCAAATTCGTCCACTCATGTCTGCCATACAAAATTATTAACATTACGAGTTACAACTCTGCCATAACAGATATGGTTGAACCTTTATAATAACAATAATGAAAGGAGTTATTGGAGAATTTTCGATGGTTACATTATTGGGGCTTAGAATATGTATTTTAAGATTCATAAGCTAGGTTTAATATATAATTAGGGTTATAAAATTAAATACTTTTTGGCGTTGAGAATTCGGTTTAGAACAACACAGGAGATTGATATGATTTACTGGTCGTGGTTTTTATTCTCGAATTAAACTAATATTTGCATGCAAGTAAATGAGTACTTGTTTGGGGACTGGTAAATACCATGTATGCATTTCCAAAAAGATATGTTAATTCACGTATTTTTTTTTGGAGTCTTAAATATGACATTAATGAAAACATCGAATCAAAAATAAAAAAGGGATTGTTGCCATGTTCGTCGTACCAGTCTTACTTAAAGGAATAATAATAATAATAATAAATCATTTATTTCAGACTTAGTCCATAATAACACATTAATAAACACATTAAAAAGAAATTACAATACATTAAATTAAATTACAAATTTCACAAAATAATACAAATTAATAATAAAAAGTGAGAGAGAATAATCAAATAAATAAAATTAAAATTCAAAATTTATTTAAAATTTAATACTACTTTATAAAAGGTGATGAGTTAGAATGTAGGCTCATCCACCTCTGCAATATAGGGGAGTCCCACCGTTCAGCCAATGCGCTCAGGATGCCGTTAGAACTGTTTGAATGATCTGTCCTATCCTAATCCTCCTGAATGTTGATCCTAATGAATGTTTGTTGCAATGATCGTTTCAGTTATTTTAAGATCATTGCTGAACATAGGCCTCCTAATAGCTTACAATTTCGATCGATTCCGTGCTGTCTGCATCCACCGGCTCCCCTCCGCCGAGACAGCCCTCTACTACGTTTACTGATTCATGGTCGCCATTGAAAAACCCCTTAATGTTACTAAAAACGCCCTTAATGTTCATCTCGCTAAAGAGTGAGAGATTAATATAAATTTTTTTCTTTGAATTTTGTGAGTGCAAAGCATTTTTTATTTTTATTTTGTAAACTATGTTTTTAGTTTAAGTACATTTGTAACTGGCGGGAGAAAAAACCGCTTTTTTTCAAAAATTTTCTTGCCCGTTCTTTTACGATTAAGCTCCCGCCCGCAGTGAATGGGCGCGTAAAATTTTAAGTTTCACGTTCATAAGAGCTCATTGAGCCAAACTTGAAAAAAATGATTTTGAATTTCGAATTTTTTGAATTTTGCCCCATCGGTCTTCGAGCACTTCAGTTTGCAAACTCGCTTCGCTATGTCGGTCAGTTTTTATGTTTTTATTACATATGGACTCAATTGTTTAGAGTATTGGCCAGTGTGAAGTAATTAAATAAATCAAGTTTTTTGGATAAATACAGCGTTTCATAAACTTAGTTACAGTCAAAGAGTGCCACAGTCGAGTAAATTCAAAGTCTTAACCTAAGGCTCAGCGCAGACAGAAAAGAGCGCAGCGGAGGGGATTTTTTTAACACACTCGAAAATCTTACAAAGATAAAAAAGATATGAATTGATAGTGGTCAAAATCATAAACAAATAAATATTTCAAAGATCTAAATTACTTTTGTGAGTAAAATAATATTAGGTAGAAGATTGTGGAACGAGCTCGCTAGCGCGGATTTGCCAAAAAGTTACAGCTTGGAGTGGGGCTGTTTAAAACTGCTCGGAACGAATTTTAAAGGCTCGGTAAGGGGACGTCCATTAATTTCGTGAGGTGTTTTTTTAAAAATTTGGACCCCCCCCTCCCCCTTGGTGAGATGTGGTCGGAGCCCCCCCCACACGTAAGATTTATCCAATATATTTTAAACAATTTAATTTATTTGATTTGTCTTCTATGTTGACCCCCGCCCCCCCCTTGGTGAGTTTTGGTGAGATGTGGCCGGACCCCCCCCTATATTAGACTCACGTAATTAATGGACGTCCCCTAACGCGCTAGTGATGTAAATGTCCAGTTTCCATCGGGTGGGCAGCTAGCTTTATTTTGAATTTCACCTTGTATAATGAAATAGGCCCACATTTCGTCAATTATATTTCTGGATCCACGTCTTAATTATATTGACGACCGATATGGCGTGGAGACGAGTATACCCGCACCCCACTCCTGAGGTCGTGGGTTCGATTCCCACATAGGACAAATATTTGTGTGTCATCATCATCATATCAGCCCATAAACGTCCCACTACTGAGCACGAGCCTCCTCTAACATATCAAGGTGCGAGGGTATTGGGTCATACTCCACCACGCTGACCCAGTGCGGATTGGCGGAGGCAGAATATTTGTGTGTATAAAATTAAATATGAATATATGTTCTGGTCTGGGTGTTTTCCTATGTATATTAAGTATGTATTTATATAAAAAAGTATTTATGTATATTTATCCGTTATTTAGTATCCATAACACAAGTTCTTAATGATACTTATCTTGGGACTAAATAATTGGTGTAAGTGTCAGAAATATTTATTTATTTATTTATTTACGTAAAAGGTGGCGAGTATTGCCGCTTATCAGGAACTTGTAGGATTGCCAGAGCCTCGTCCGTTGATCGGCAGGTGCACCACTTGCAGGTGAGGTTGGCTTGGGGTCCAAAGCTCTTTGTAGGAACCTGTACATCCATACACATATATAAAAAAATAATTTATCTTATTCGCACTGGATACTTCTAAGCATTAAGAGGCTTATTACAAAACGATGTCTAAAGTTAGACCAGGTTTAAAACTAGTCGGAGGGTCTTAGGCGGCGGGGGTAGGGAGCCCCTTCCGTCTCGCTATAGACCCCCCCCCCCCGAAGTCGGCCAGTTACGCCATGGCCGCACATAGAGATAGGGGGGGGGGGGGGCGCATGACATCGCACCTCCCTGAGGAGGTCCCCCCGGTTCTGATCCGGGGGACGTTGTCCGCGGGCGGGGTACCAGAAGCTACAAACCCAGGCACTGCCTCGCCCCTTTTCAACAGCGGTGGGCGTCGTCTGAAGTTTTTAGTGGGTAGGACTGTGGTGGTCGCGTCGGCCGCAGTGAGCCCCACACCCCCTCCCGGTCTCCCCCTTTTGGCCGGGAGACAGTGCGTAAGCAGCATTTTTTTACAGACTATAATAAAAAAAATAAAAAAAAGGTTTAAAACTAGTGTTGACACTTTCATTCGATAATATGAGGACAGTGACAACACTAGATTTAAACCTGGTCTAATTTTATACATCGTTTTATAATAAGCCTCTAAGTGGTATAAAAATACTTTTAGACGAAAAATAAAAACACAAAATAGTAATGTATAGAACTATAGCGTACCTAGATCTACCCAGATACCTACAAGGCTAGATTACAGTGATTACACAGGTAGCGGTAGGTTGTAACTATGCTCAATAACGTATTGTTGTCTGGTATTATAGTTATTATATACTAGCTTACTATAATGCGCAATAAACATGAGACTTGCGTTTGTCCAGTACATATTCTCGGGCCTTCAAAGGACATTTCAAGTCTAAAACTGGGTTTTTGCGGGTCTAAAAGTCTTACATAGAGTTTTATGTGTGTTCAAATTCTTACAGGACTATAAAAAACGGCTTCCGTACCTTTTAAATAGTATACCTGAAACCATTTGAATGGAAACAAACAAAAACAAGTACAAAGTAAATTTAAAAAAACACTATTTTGGTGCATGTGCAAAATTGTAATTTATTTATTCGTATAAAATTAGTTGTAATTTGTATAAACGGGACTGTGGCCCACAGACAAACCAGTCAAACGGTTTTGTGGGATATGTTTTTATGTATTCAATTCAATTCAATTCAATGTTTATTGCACTCCATAATGTTTTGCATAAGGTCTTACATCTACACAAGTTACAATTATGGACCCTGTTGGGCACGGCAAACTTAGGAGAGAGGAAGCATACTAGGTCCTTTTTTACAATTTTAAATAAAGATTACATAGTTCACAACATCAATGTCCTAAATAAAAATATAACCATTATTGGTAACTTAATTTTATGAGTAAGTATACTAAACTTAGATAATTATTAGGTATTTTTGTACTACTATCAGAATGTGTAACTTGCATATTTAAAGGAAATCTATCTATCTAACGTAACAAAACTTTACGTTACGTTTTAAGGCCGATATTTGCCTTTCACTGGTTTAAAAGTTAAAATTTACGTCTGTTGATTTTAAAGTTTACACTCGCGGTATTTTTTTTTTAGAACCGTTCTAAATTAAATTTTTGGCGATTTTATATATTATTATATAATTGTATTATTATTAGACGCCAAAATTTGCCTGCTATAATCTGTATAGAAGGCATTCCTATAATTCAAATTAAACTTCACCACATATGGTTACATACTGAGGTATAGAATATGGCTAGTCAGCTAAATTCAAGATTTAAGAAAGTTATAACATAAAATATTTGACGTTGGAAAGAAGGCAAAATATTTTTACCGCTGTCCCGTGGACCGGCCTAGAATAGTGGCTCTCCTCTCATCTCACGGGGAGTCGTAAGAGACGAAGAGAAATCCTACCGGATGATGGGCAGCAGCGTCAACCTGCGTACTGGCTTGAACTGCGATCACCAACCCGCCTGCCCAGCGTGGTGATTATGGGTAGATACCCACAATAGAATGTAATTGGGGAGGCCAATGTTCAGCAGTGGATTTCATAAGGCTGATATTATACCGTAGCCCGCTCAAAATCACCCATTCCGCGGACACTCAACGCACTTAATGCCATCCTGGAAGCAGCAGCCGACTGTGATTTGTTTGCGGATGGATGGCCTGAGATTTTGTCAGTGTGTCTGAGGTATTGTGAGAGAATGGGATAAAAGAAGTATTTATGTATGAGATTTTAATATTATATTTAACTTTTACTGTTTTTGATAATTAGTGTAATTGGTGTATTCCGTTCTGATTAAATAAATAAATGAATAAAAAGCAAAGATATACCGTTGCGTTAGTCCCGTATCCTTAAAAGTACATACATACATAGTATAACGCCTGTTTCCCCGAAGGGGTAGGCAGAGGAATATTATACGCCCACATTTCGTCAGTTGTATTGTTGGTCCCACGTATAGTTGGCGAGCCTATTGCCGTTTACCGAGAACTTTTATGTGGCCAAAGTCCGTTGATCGGCAGGTGCACCACTTGCAGGTGAGGTTGGCTTGGGCTCCTTAGATCTTGGTAAGAGCCCTATTCACCTATATTACTTCTAATTGGAGGTCATTAAGCCAAGTTTAAGACCTTATTGGGTGACTGAGAAGTTCTTTGTTTAACAGCATGACGCCATACACCTGCCTCCGCCAATCCGCACTGGGTCAGCGTGGTGGAGTATGACCCAATACCCTCGCACCTTGGTATGTGAGAGGAGGCTCGTGCTCAGTAGTGGGACGTTAATGGGCTGACATGATGAAGAACTTATCTTCGTATTTCATGCCTTTTTTCATTTACATATCAGCAATATCTAAAGAAATTTAATAAGTAAGTATCTTGATGTGTCTTTAAATTCGCAATTTCACGGTTAAGCGCCTATTACATTTAGCACATCTTAATAGGCATTATGCTTAATTTCTTTATAATTTCATCAAAACACGAAAGAGCACAACAAGGCGTTCATTTTAATAACAACCTATGCGAAGTTCAGTATGCATAAAAAAAACAAACTAGTTAACTATCTTAATTGTAATCTGTAATTAATGTTGTAATCATACCGGTTCGTTTAGTTTCGCTACCATAATATTTACAAAATTTATGTAATAATGTTTATGATATTTGAATTTTTCTGATAATTTTATCCCAAAATTATTATTTGACAAATTGTACTATAAATATTATTGATTAAACAGCGCCATCTAGCGCGGAGTAGCGCTACAACATCGACAGCTGCGCCCCGTCACGCCGCGGCGACTCCGCACACTAAGCGACCGTACATCAAAATGGCAACTAGTAATTGTTACAACCATTTAACATCAAATTAAATAGATTTATTGGCGTTGTAATGATTATTTTTAATTTGTAACGCTTACATTGTTAGTAATAATGGTTAAGTGACATACTGAATGGACTTGTTATTAAATTATGTTATAAACACTAATAGGTGACGTAAATATTTTCTACTTAAGCTATTTAGACGCCACATAACTTGTACTTATGTGTACAATTTTTATACTTTGTCAATAAATGTTGATTACTTCTTAGGTTCTGTTTTACAATGTCCAAGTGAGTTTTATTAGCGTTTACTTGACTGATATGTTATATATAACTGTAATTTTAACTGTGAAATATCTTTTAGTCAGACATTTCATATTATATACAACAGGCTCTTTAAATCATCAAATACATGTCTATGTAATAAGTTTATTATGGATAAAAAAAAACATTCTACCTAATAATGAACATTAGCAGAAATAGAATACAATTGATAATAATAATAATCATATATTGGTGCATCATAAAATTTGTGAATACAAACTAATTACATTAATAAACAATTTATTGTATGATGTGCCAAAATTACCCATCTCAGCATTTGCTACTTAATTGGGAAGCTACTCTTTATATTTGTATTCCAATAAGAATTTATTAAAGTAGGTATTTAAATTCTTATCAGAATCATCACTATTTCAGTAATTACAATACAACTACGGAACTGAACTCTTGAGGTGCCTGCATCCACCGGTTTCCCGCCTTCTTGACTTCATCATTGTTTCATCTACTTGATAATTATAATAATACGTGGTTTAACGCGATCACATAATTTGTTACAAAAAGTTAACATTTGACATTCGTTTTGATGGCAGCCATCTTGTGACACAATTTTTGTATTTTAAAAATTCTTGTACTACTACTACTACTGCCATTAGACCTACACTTCTTTAACAGTAGGAATGAAAGAAATATATCTTTGTTATTATGTTCTCAATAAGCAATAAGACTGGGATTTTCTGTTATAAAATTATTTTCTGTATATATATGTATTATCATCATCATCATCATTATCACAGCCCATTAACGTCCCACTACTGAGCACGAGCCTCCTCTCACATATCAAGGTGCGAGGGTATTTGGTCATACTCCACCACGCTGACCCAGTGCGGATTGGCGGAGGCAGGTGTATGGCGTCCTACTGTTAGATTTTTTCAAGCCGCCCTTTAGGCCTCTAACATGGCTTAACGACTACAACATTTAGTGATAACCGGGACCAACGGCTTAACGTGCCTTCCGAAGCACGGAATATATGTATATGTATGTATAAACATAAAAATAAAAGCAAATTGTTGTAATTTTTATTTATAATTTAAGAGTCTTCTCGGATGCTCACTCGGCTGCGAAATTTACATGGTGGCCAAAATGATCATGATCAAAAAATGCGGCACAAAACAATTATAAATAAAACCGCAAGTTTTACTTCGTCCGCGTAGTACTGTTTTCATGATGTTAAAATCACGTTCCCGTGGTACAATTAATAGCAGCCTGAATTATTTTTATCGGTCCTGCCGTTACAGAGATTAGCCCGAACACACAGATAGATTTAGTAAAAAGCGGTTTTTTCATACTGCAAGCAAACACACCAATCTATGTGTAGAAATAAAATACAAATGCAGCAAGTAGGTAAAAAAAACTAACTAAAAAGTCGGATGATTATGTCGAACACTTTATCCTTAAGTATGTTTACAACCTTGGGTATAAACGCAAACAATCCTGAGTGCAGAATTCATTTCTTGATATATTTTCACTTGACATTGACAAAATTAAAATGTTAGTAATAAAGAAAATACATACATGTATTCACGCCTGTTCAGCCCAAGTCAAGATCACTTGCAAGTGGTGCACCTGCCGATCACGAATGAGGCTCCGCGAACATAACAGTGCCCGATAAGCGGCAATAAGCTCGCTACCTATTACGTGGACCAACTATATAATTGGCGAAGTGTGGGCGTATAATATGCCTCTGCCTATCCCTCCGGGGAAACAGGCGTGTATGTTTGTATGTATCATCAAATATAAAGTGTACAAAAGAAAATAGGATCTCGATAAAAGTAAAATTTACTTACAAGAATATTGCAGTGTTGTTTGAAAAGAAGTCATGAAGTTAGGAATGTGGAAATTGCAGAAAATGTTCGCCATATTTCATGCGGCGAACTGGAGCGATATCTGGAAATGGGCCGATCCTACTTTAGAAGAGTTTGAAGATCAATAAAAATGTTTTTAAGATAGATAGATAGAAAATTCTTTATTGTACACCAAATTAAAAATAAAATAAGAAAGCAGTTGCAAAAGAAAAGCGATACAATTGGCGGCCTTATCGCTTACAGCGATTTCTTTCAGGCAACCTTAGGATGGTGAATGATTAAAATGAAATGAAAACCAGGGGTGTAGAAAAGAATAAAAATATATAGTTATATTTTGATAAACATAAACAAAAATAAATACTATTAATTAAATTAAATAAACGTACATACATAAATACGTACATGATATAGGAACACCGAGCAGCAGGACAAGTTAAGTTAAGTTAAATTAAAATGGAGTACTTTTTCGTATTCATATTTTATCTTTTTCACCGGCGTCAATAAAATTTATAAATCATTCAGTTAATCAATTGGTACTTTCTTTTTTGAAGGATATAATTATATTACTAAAGTATGTTTTAAAAAACAGATTAAATAAATTTAAAACTTTCTAATGATGCTTATCTGGGATATAAACAATTAGTGTATTTGTCACTATTGTAACCTTTATATATTGTTTACACTCATATAGGACAAAAATTACTCTTTATTATTTTCTTTTATTAAAAACCTAGAAGTTAGATATAGAATAGCATAATAAATCCCATAACGCGAAAATAATAGGAAAAGTAAAGCAAATTCAAGAAATCCTATTTTATTTCTGGTAAAATCTTTAGATTTTATACTTTGATAAAAGAATCACCCCCTAGGCCGTTGTCACGCGCCATTTTGTAAAATGAGCGAATGACGTGTTTATTTTTTTTCTCCATTTTTTAAATGTCGAATCCACAGAACATGATGTAAAGAGGAAAAAAATAGAATTCTTTGTTTATGGCATACGACACGAAAAGGTTGTGATGTTGAAAAGTATATTCATATTTTAAAGAAATTTAGGTTGGTTTGTAAGAACTATAGGTTTAGGTTTATAAAAAACGTTTATGTAAAAAAGTATTTAATATTAGTACAATTGTTGATAAATGATACATTTCAAAGGTAATTCTTCTCTTCTTTTCTTTTGAATCTTGTGACTGCAGAACACAATTTCTTGTAGAATTATTCAATTCATATTAAGTACATTTTCACACATATTCTTGCCCTTTATTTGACGATTCAGCTCTCGTCCGCAGTGAATGGGCGTGTTAGTTTAAAAAATTGACTTTCAGAGCTTTATTGAACAAATGATTTTGACTTTGACTTTAAATAAACACACGGGAACATATAAGCTTAGTTAATTCTTATAATTATTTATAGATATACCAGATGAATATTCATAGTTTCTGCCTTATAAGCAGAGGTCGGAATTAGGTAGAGTTATTTATGTACTTGCATCGAAATGTTGATATTAATGTGGACCTTCCCGGGATTTCAATATCATATTTCAATCCAATATCATTGATGTAAGTTTGGCAACGTCGCGCGTGCAGTAGTCTAAATTAAAAAAGTAAAAGTAAATAACTTTTTACTAAAAAGTAACGGGATTTTTTCTATTCTTTAAAATTAATCCCGGGATTTGAGGCATATCCACTATATTCTTTTGCTGTGTGAAATCAGTGTAAGTACATGAATAACTCTACCTAATTCCGACCTCTGCTTATAAGGGTACTGCGTTTGCACCAGAGATGAGCAAGGATACGTTGCGAGTAGGGCTGCCATTACTTAAATTAACTTGAAATAATTTTATTTCCCCGGACCCCTATGAAAAAAATTTTTTGCAACAATATAAAATCATCGTTAAAATTTATAATTTCTTGGTGGGTTATCAATAGTCAATTTTGAACTAAGATTTATTTAAATTTATTGTTTCTCCTTTAAAAAAAAGGTTTTTTCCTTAAAAAAAACTTGGGTTTCTTCCGGACATTTTTAAAATCCCCTGCCGGACGGACCTCGGACTTCCTTGAAACTAGGACAAATCCGGGGAATTCCGGATGGATGGCAGCCCTAGTTGCGAGGAATATGTTTGGTAAATTGCCAATAGAATTGCTCCATTAACCTAGCTCCTAGCGATTCTATTGGTTCTAAACAAACACATTTAATAATAATAATAATATGATTTATTGAGACTTAAAACCTTATATATACATTTAAAACCCACCAAACTGCGTTTCAGTTTGTCGGACGGGTTTCTCGTAACGCATCTTCGCTCATCTGTGGTGAAAACGCACCCTTAATGTACCACTACTGAGCACGAGCCTTCTCTCACGTACCAGTTTGAGAGAGTTTCAAGTCATATTATTATTCTATTGTTGTAAGAGTTTAGAGAATTGATGGAGTCCAGTTAGGCGGCCTGTGTATTTTTTTTTATTTAAAGTCACATATTATTTTCAACTACTACCATATTTGGTGTCAGCTGGACCAACGTGCAGCGGCTTGAAGTGTCTTAGCACGTATTTTAGAGTTTTATTTGGTGCTTATTTAAAAAAATAATCTAGTCAGTGCCTTCTAACATTCTGCAGGACTTCTTGGCGGGAAAGTGAAGCGTCATGTCTGCAGTTTTGTTTTATTTACTATAATTTGTGATATTGCGAACATTAATGTATAATAACGGTATATTATTACCGTTAAGTGTTTGTGAATATACATGAGTGTTGATAAATAAAACACAACAGTGCAACATAACTTTACAAATTCTCTCAAGGAGTCCATGTGAGATCTCAGTATAGTCCTACATCTTCACTGAGGACTCAAGGAGTTTAGGGGGAGGGCATCTCATTTTATTTATCATTGATATCACTACACGTTCTCACTTACTATGATTTATATATTATTAATATATATTTTACTTGACACTGGCTAAATGTGCTAAACGCACGAAGTTTTTGATTATTAGACAAAAAAAACATTCTGACAGCCGGTGACTCTATAGGTAGAATAATGTATTTTTCTGAGTTGCGTTCAGACGGCAGTCGCTCCAGGTAATAACTAAAATTCAGCAAAATCTTATTAGATCAGTAAGCATACTCTGGGCCCAAAGCTTATGTTTTAAATGACATTTCATCGTGTTTTCAAAACACGCACTATCTTTTATATGCAGATGACCTCAAAATTTATCGAGAAATTAGAACATTGAATGACTGTATTCTTTTCCAAGAAGATCTAAATCGCCTTTCTAGTTATTGCGTAAACAATAAGTTGCAATTGAGCGTTTCTAAATGTAAACACATAACATTTACAAAGAAAACAAATGTCATTAACTACGATTACGCTCTTTGTGAAACAAAATTACAAAAGGTTCATTTAATTAAGGACTTAGGGGTTCATCTCGACAGCAAACTTCATCTAGATACACATATAAATAACATAGTTAATAAAGCTTACCAGCTGTATGGCTTTGTAATGCGCAATAGTAAAAATTTCAAAAAAGCTTCTACCTATTTTACTTTGTACAAATCTTTAGTGTGATCACAAATGGAATATGCCACAATTGTGTGGAATCCATTTTACCAAAAGTACAGCTACCAACTGGAGATGGTACAAAAAAAATTTGTTCGATCTGTTAATTATAAATGCTACCGGGCTAGGTCATCTTACGCATATTTATTAGAGAAATTTTCAATTTTATCTTTAGAATGTAGAAGATCCTATCTTGACCAGCTTTTCTTATACAAAATAATTCATAGCAAATTTGACTGTAACCCTTTGCTGAATAATATATATCTACGATTACCCAGTAGATCGCATCGTATCCGAGACTCCCGCGCGCACAAACTATTTGAGCCTAAGTTTTGCAGGACCAGGGCGGGTGAGCGTGCTCCACTGCGACGTATTATGCATTTTTACAATACACATTGCTCTAATATTGATCTCTTCAGAATGTCACTAAACCAATTTAGAAACAGTGTACTATCGCAACTTAAAGATAATGATATGGACAATTAATAATTATTTTCTAAGTAACTCATAATGTATATTTAATTATTTTTTTATTTAATATTTTTATACGTACTAAGACTAATCGTTAAATATTACTCTGTGAATAACGTTGTTGGTTACATAATAAGTAAGTGTATACCTTAAGATTTAGAACTAAGCAAATATTATGTAATTGTTTGTTGTTCCAAATAAATAAAAATAAAATAAAATGTCTGAGGCAACCGAGGTTATGCTAGGATATGATATGATCCCCCCCGACTGGTCTCCACCTTGTCGTGGTGGGGGGGCTGAGTACCTCCCGGTAGGGCGCAGGAGGCGCTAAGGAAAAGGTAACACCCAGATATTGGCGACTCAGGGTGCCCTTAGTACTGACTACCGGGGGGGAAACTAAGAAGAACCTGTGGAGGACGCAGCGGGCGGGTCAGGAGGGCCCGTCAAGCAGCGCCAGGAGGGTCTTATTACAGTGCGTATGGTACTTATAGTAAAAAATCTGCTTCATTGCTTGCTGCGTTCATAACAATTATTCTATACAGAATACTACTTAGGTACCTGCACTTGTATGATGTCATAAATACTGCATCAAATATTTATTACAGGTAAATTATACTCCCACTACATTAGAGAATCATAATTATGTTGAGACATATATAAATAATTATATTTCTTGAAAGAAAATTATGAAAGGAAAAAATGTGATACGGCGTCTAAAGTACCTAAGCTGGTGCATTGAGTGCGCCGCAAGGTCGCCGCCCTTCGTTACGAGATGGCGCTAGTAGTCTTAAGTTTCTAGGGTATATGTTTGTACACGAGAATGTCGATGTAATTAAAAAAACTATGTGTAAAGTTATTTCGTAAGTTTAGTAATATTGTATGTTAGTCATAAATATCGTTATTGTCCTACGCGTTTATTGTATTTTATTATAGATTGTAGATGATGAAGGTTTTAAAAAAAAAAAATGCATGAAATGGGTTAGGTAACACTGAAGAGACTTATGTCTGTTGTGAAGTTTGTAAGTTTAATAATAAGGTTTTGAAGTTTCAACTATAAATTTGTTTTCATATTTAAACCGAGGACTGGTCTGCTCATTTCTACAATTATTATCCTTATTAGGTATGTTCATCTTGCTAAGGAGTGAGAGCTTAATATATATTTTTTTCTTTTCTTTAAATTCTGTGACTGCAGAACACAAGTTTTTTATTCTTGAAAACTATGTTTTTAGTTTAAGTACTTTGTAATTGGCGCGAGAAAAAATCAAACTTGACGATTTTCTTGCCCGTTCTTTTACGATCAAGCTACCGCCCGCAGTGAATGGGCGCGTTAGTTTTTAAGTACGACATTCATAAGAGCTCTATTGACCCAAACTTAAATATAAGACTTTGACTAAAGGCATTAAAACAAACGACAGATACAGGTCTACAAGAGGTCACACTGGGAATTTACAGGATAGACCTATGTTCTGCATTGGAGTTTCTTAGGCTGATGATAATAAGGAAACACGCTAAGCTAAGTAGTTCTGCAATACCAGATTATTACAAACCATAGCTGGAGTATAGAGGTTTAACTCTTTGTGTAGTATTTAGAGTCGAACGCTCACGTGTTTGAAAAGGCACGTTAACCGTTGTTCTAGTTGTAAACCTCTCTAGACTACCAAACAAACAGCTCGAAATTTTTGAACAGCAGGACACCACACAGCTGCTTTTAGCAAGCCCCACTGGGTACGCTTCGAGTATGACCTGATCACTCTTAGGCTACTTGTCCACTGAAGCAGAGCGAAGCTAGGAGAAATCCTGTTGGTTAATAGGGATGTATAAGGATCCTACCAAGACCTATGGAGCCCAAGCCAACCTCACCTGCAAATGGAGCACCTGCCGATCAACGGACAAGGCTCTGGCGAATGTGCCCTGTAAGCGGCAATAGGCTCGCCACCTATTACGTGGGACCAACTATATTATTGGCGAAGTGTGGCCGTATAATAATATAATAAGCAATTAAAAATAAGAAAAACTATTAATCGGTTTATTCCATCTTTTTTCTTTTAATCGGAACCTCAGCATCATATATGTCGCCAATATTGGTAGGTACGTCACATACACACAATGAAAAAATAGCTATTAAATAAGTATCAAAAACTTTGCACCACTATTTATAACAGATGGTATAAACCGCAGCTAGTCTCATACAGTACTTAACTGAAGAACACTTATAGTACCACAATTTTACATAACCTCTACACACCTAAAAATAGAGTTCAAAATCCCCACTTACAAGCTACTGTACTTTGAAGTAGGAGTTGAACACTTGAAGTATCAAAATCAAGTGGTCCTAATGTAATAAAAAAGTGTATTGAGTAGACTTGTATTGTTTGAGTATCAAGATCGCAGAGTTGACGTATAGTGTTTTGGGCTTTTGACATCTGTCGTTTGTAAATCGTATCGCAGAGTAATAGGGCATCGACATGTGACAGTGCCAAAAACTTATTTGCCCGGTGGCCGAAATTGGAACTAAGCTAAAATCATTGAAAATTTCTTAATAGCAGCAATACTAAATACGATAACAGCGACTGTCACCTGTCAAGAAAAGTTTGTGGCGCCGTATTAGTTTTTTTTAAACATTAGGGAAGATTTTTAAATCGATGGATAAAAGATATGAGTCTGATTAATTATTAACCCATTAAAATCTTCTATGGTGAAACATAAAACAGGGCCAACGACTTCTTGGCGGGAAAGTAAAGGGTCATGTTTGCAGTTTTGATTAATTTTCTAAAATTTGTGATATTTAGAACGTTATGTGTAATAACGGTGGATTATAATCCGTTATGTGTTTGTGAACGTACATAAGTGTTGGTAAATGAAACAAAACAGTGCAATATCACTTTTCAAATTCTCTCAAGAAGTCCATGTGAGATCTCAGTACTTACAGTTCCACGTCTTTACTGAGGATTAAATGGGTTTTGGGGAGTCCACTCATTCTCATTTACTATAATTGATGACAACTCACTTGTTGTTTGTCACTCTCGTTTCAGCGTTGGTCGTGAAGATATCGCTGTTCTGAGGCTCCTATCTTATCTGAAGATGCCCTGTGTAAGGGAGAAACACGTGTCGTGTTGAATAGTCTTAATTTTTCGGGAAATTATAGTTACAAAGATATTTTTAATACTATAGTCTAAATAATACTATAAAAGACTATAATTTTCTCCACTTTTATACTGGGGTATGACTCTGACTTAACTCGACTATGATGACTTATTTGTCTTTGATTGTAATGAATAACGATAATGATACATTTATGCAAATAACTTAATAAATTATAATTATTACTTGCCACTGGCAAATATTCTAAACGAGTGATAACATATTAAAGAGAAGAAAAATAACATAAAACAGCGTCATCTGATTCCAAGAAAATTTTATAAAGTATTATAGACATAAATATTTATATATCTATTTTCCAACAAAAGATTAACTTAACCGCGGACGAGAGCACCCCTTACACATCACAATGGATTACAAATAAAATATCAACATTGTAGTTAATCTGTCTAAACCCCTTAATTCCTATTAATATTATGGCGAAGAGGCTATATTTGTGGAATATTTGTATGGAACAACACAATGATTCAATGGTGGAAAGGGCTGCTTACAATCTGTGCACACGGGGTGAAATTCAATTTAGTCATTTGGATTATTTTTGGAAATTCTATGATAAGTTGAGAACACCTTTTAATAATTTCATATGTATTGCACGAATTTAAAAAAAAGATTCATTCGTCTATTTTGCGAGTGGACGCCATATGTAATTCTAGAACTTTTCTGCCCTAACGGCGGCGGTCAGTTCTTCGTGCTATATATATATTTTATTTTTTTATTTTTATTTTATTTTATTTTAATACAAAAATATATAATATATATATATATATATGCCCACTAACAAAATAAAATATTAATATTTTTTAATACAATTTATTTACATGGGCAGAGATGATGATTTAAATCAAGAAAATTATATATCTCATAAATAAAAAGTCACCAAGTGTGTATACACATCCCAGGTATTCTTTCTTAACACTTATTTATTTTATTGCAAGAAAAATACTTTTATCAATAAAACATTTATGGTCTGGTCTGCTGGATAAAACTTCTTTTGGAAATAAACAGCACCATTGTACCTTACTTTGTAATTATTTGTGTAATGTATTTTTTTGTGTATTTAAATAATTAAATAAATAATAAATTATTTATACCCATAAATATAAAGTCACCTAGTGTACACAAACAGTACAGGTAGCCGTACGGTAGCTTTTAGTGGCAAAGTGAACAATGCGAGAGGGCCATTGAATTCAGCGTTGATGTGACCCGACAATACACTACAATACCCGACAATGCACGACAATACCCGACAGTGCCCGACATATGTGCTCCTCTATAAATGAAATATAAATTATGATATTACTTCTGAATTTTTTCAAAAAGTATATTTTAGATTATTTATTTTCACAAGAAAGTTAATAATATTTAAAGTACAAAAATGTTCAATCGGATAGTAAATATAAATTATTAACTGTAAAACAACTTATTATCAAAGATAAAATAGTATTTCTTGGTATGCAGTACAAAAAAACTACAGAGCTCTATACCGAGCTTATATAACATACTTACATACATTCACGCCTGTTTCCCCAAAGGGGTAGGCAGAGGCATATTATACGCCCACACTTCGCCAATTATATAGTTGGTTCCACGTAATAGGTGGCGAGCCTATAGCCGCTTACCGGGTCTTGTTATGTTCGCCAGAGGCTCGGCAAATTGAAACAAATGTATTATTTTTCAAAAAACAGTTTTCAATAAGTACTTTTCGTCATATATCTTAATAATAATTATTTGTTTTCAAATTTCCATGAGGTTTTGCATTGCACTTTTAGTTATGTTAATATCAAACTCAGACCTGAAACGATATGTTTATTTTTAAAAAAAAGGTTTGAACACTTTAAGTCATATTAATATCAAAAACAAAATTCAAATATTGTTCATTTTTCAAAAAAGGTTCTAACACTTTTTGTCGTATTGATATCAAAGCTCAAAATTCAAACAAATTGTTTATTTTGCAAAAAAGGGAACAAAGTTATACCGGAATCACACCTTTTCAGACGGTCATTTAATTTTGACCGGACAAGAAACTGGGGAAGCCATTTTGTTGTCTTGTTTGCAATGCGCGGGAATTCATTAAAAATCGTATATTTTCATTGTAGTGATGTAAAAAGCGACCTTGCGTTCGTTCGTTCCTTTTGCGACATACGTTTTGTTGCTTTTAAATCGTATTTTGTATCTCCTTACTATATTCCACATCTTGCACAACAGTTCTAACAGTTGATTTATGTTAAATTTGATTTAAAATGTCATTGCATTTCAGTAATTTGTTTAAAGTTGACTGGGACAGAAATACGGGTGTACAGGGATCTTACCGTCATCTTTGGAACCCAAACCAACCTCACCTGCAAGTGGTGCACCTGCCGATTAAGGACGAGTCTCTGTCAAACATAGAAGTTCCCGGTAAGCGGCAATAGGCTCGCCACCTATTACGTGGGATCAACAACTCAATTGGCGAAGTGTGGGTGTATAATATGCCTGGGATTTTATGTATGTATGCGTACAGAACGATATTCTAAATAGATTTAGCTCCAATCAGGATTAGTCACCGTTCTGCAAGACGCTTTTAGTAGGTAATTTTTGTACTGTCTGTAAGATTATCATGTTTCTTGCCTAATTATTCTCTACTTAAGGTTCTGTCAGCATTAAATGGGCGCGTTAGTTCGTAAGTTGACGTATGTAAGAGTATTATTGAGCTTGAATAAAATATTTTGATTTTTTATAAGAGTAAAGATGCTTTTATATGAAGAATCATATTGGGAATGATTTTCAGAACTTCTGTATAAGAATGTTGTGAAAGATGCGGTTATCCCTTTAACGGACAGAACATGTTGAAATTATTCATTGCATTTGCAACTTAACTCAACTCCATAAGGTTTAATTTATGATGGTCGTATATTTACCACTGCCGGTTAAAGTTATAAATGTTACTAAAACGAATTACTAGTGTAAAAATAGAAACAAAAAACTAATATATTCTATTTCATATAATAATGATAATTCAAGTTATAATTGTTAAGTTAGTTTTTATTATTTTTCTTTTATTAATGGCTAAAATCTCTATAGGAGAGTTTTTTTTCAATGTCGAGTGAAAATTAATATTAAGTAATGGATTCTGCACTTCGGTAATGTATACGGTCGCCATTATATCCAAGGTCAAGATCCCAAGGTCCTAGACATACTTAGGCACATAGTATTCGACTTAATCATCCGATATTTTAGTTACTTTTGCAGTCGCAATAACACCCGAGGTCAAAATCTGTCAGCGTTCTCGTTTTCCTGTAACATTGCAGTTTTTAGGAAGGTCGCTTGTAGGAAACAAGAGGCGAAATTATTACGCGGGCTTTTCTGTACTATTGAATTTCTTATTAAGACCGCAGTATCTCTCCTATTTTGTATTTAAAGCAAATTTTACCAAAATATAATTATGGTTTTGTGGACTACGTTAAATTAACCTAATTTTTATTTATTTGCATGTAAGTGAATCGAAGCTTCGTGATTTTAGGGTATTAATATTTAATTTTCTTTTTATGTATATTTTGTTTTGAAGTTTTCAAGTGCTATGTAAAAGTTTATGAAATAAAGGAATTTTTTTACTTACTTTACTTTACTTTAAGAAGCTATAAAATGGTCTTCGTGGACTATATTTACATTAAAAAGCTTTGAAATGGTCTCCAATTTTAGGTCTAAATTCTAAAAATGCTATATTAAATTTGAGTTCTCATTAATGTCGATTTTACTTAAAACTAGCGCCACAATTTGGTACATAAAGCATACCCTTAATTACAAAATGTTACATCAGATATATTACCTACATTGTATTTTAACTTTAAATTCATATTGTTAATAATAATTACAAGTTTTTTGAGTGAATTGGACATAGTAAAACTGTGGAATACGTTGTCTTATATTCATACTTGAAAAAATGGCAGCCTGTTTAAGAAAGATGTCATTTTTGTAAGGCTGTTAGTAAATGATAAAAGCTTTGGTACGTATACGTATGGTTACGTATGGTGGTAATTGTCATGTAATTGTTATTTAAACATTTCAATTGTAGTGTATTGTTTTTTTTAAATATTTTAATTGTTTTGTTACACATGTCGTCTACTTTTGAATGTTTTTTTCTTATTTCAGACTGCTGGAAGAGATTAATTTTGGAATAAGTAGCTACATGGTACATTCTTGCAAAATTCCTTTGCTTCCTATATATTAAATTTTAATAAATAATATATATTAAATTAAATTTTACCTGTCATAAAAGTTATCTATATAATAAAGAAAAAAGTATATCTTCAAATCAAATAATTTCTTGCGTGTTTCATAACATGAAACCAAACGGGACCAAAATGACGCTACTTTATAAAAGAGTTTTAATTTATATTTCCGTGCCAACAAAAATTTGTCCTGGGTGGGAATCTCAGAAGCCCAACATACATTCATTCTTTTTTTTACATAAGTTCAATAACATTTCATAGAATTTATTACTATTTTATTATTTATTTTTATTAGTATTGCATTAATTTGCCCGAAGTGGCCAACACCAGAATATAGCGGACAGTAGGTACGCGGCGTATCTCCTGACTTCTCATTTCGACTTCGGCAGAAAAAAGACATTTCTTTATATTTGGATCCATCAAAAGCAAATTAATGCGACGTCGAACCGGCAGCGGAAAGGTCTCCGCTTTTTTATTTTGGCACTTTTTCGGGGTTCCGTAATGGTTTTACGGAATACCTATAGGTACCTTCAAAATACAAATGTTTTCATTTGTGACAGACGAGGGATAAGGATTTGTTTTGTTTTTTTAATGTGACACTTAATAATGACCACATCCTGCCTGATGGTAAGCATTCGATACAGTCCAGTAAAGGAAGAGAGAATTACAAAGTCGAATAAGGTCTGACACAGGAACAACTCACCAATTAAGGGTGCTGATAGACTGCACATATTGAGTGTGGTTCCTACGACAAGCACGTGTAGCTCCAGACAGGTTATGAGAAGAAAGTAGAGGAAAGGAGAGGAAAGGAGAGGAAAGGAAAGGAGAGAAAAAGAGAGAAAAGGGGAGGAAAGGAAATCAAAAACTTCTTCATTATATTATAGTTAATATTCAATATAATGTATGGAAGTCATGTGCAACTGCTGGTACCGATTTGTCGTTGAGCCCTATAGGTTTTAACAGCAGGACGCACTTGCTATCGCCAATTTGTGGAGTATGACTTAAACCCCGCTCTCCTTGTTCATGAGAGAAGAGCTGGTGTAATAATTTTTGTTTTTACCGTGAATTAGGATTTTACGTGTTTATTCCGAAACTACATAGAAGCTTCTAGTAAAGTCTCCACTACTTCACTGGGGTTAGACTTTGACGTGCCTGTGACCAGCTTTCATCATCTCAGCCCATTATAGTCCCACTAATGAGCACGAGCCTCCTCTCACATACCAAGGTGTGAATGTATTGGGTCATACTCCACCACGCTGACCTAGTGCGGATTGGCGGAGGCAGGTGTATGCCCCCCCCCGACTGGTCTCCACCTTGTCGTGGTGGGGGGGCTGAGTACCTCCCGGTAGGGCGCAGGAGGCGCTAGGGAAAAGGCAACACCCAGAGACCGACGACTCTGGGTGCCCTTAGTACTGACTACCGGGGGGGAAACTAAGAGGGACCTGTGGAGGGCGCAGTGGGCGGGCCAGGAGGGCCCGTTCAGCAGCGCCAGGAGGGTCTAGGCAGTGGGGGCAGGGGGCCCCTGCTGTCTAACCATGGACCCTCCGGGAAGTCGGCCACACACGCTATGGTCGCACGGGGAGGTAGGAGGGGCGCGCCCACTGCGCCTCTCTGAGGAGGTCCTCCCGGTTTTGGTCCGGGGGACGTTGGCCGCAGGCGGGGTGTCAGAAGCTGCAACCCAGGTACTGGCCCTCGCCTCTTTCTCAACAGGCGGCGGGCGTCGTCGGAAGATTTTTAGTGGGTATTACTTGGCGGTCGTGTCTGCCGGTGGTGAGTCCCACACCCCCTTTCGGTCCCCCTTTGGCCGGAAGGCAGTGCGTAAATGCATTTTGTTACCGACGTAAAAAAAAAAAAAGGCAGGTGTATGGCGTCTTGCTGTTACAAATTTTCAAGCCGCCCAATTAGGCCTGCGACATGGCTTTAGGTCTTAATTTTAGTGATAACCGGGACCAACATTTTAGTGATAACCTTCCGGTTAGCCGGACCAACGGCTTAACGTGCCTTCCGAAGTACGGAAGCGCTCGATATCAAATGCCACACAAATGGTCACTCATCCAAGGACTGACCTCTGTAAGCTCTGCTGTACTTTGGTGATCGTTTCTGACTACCGAGTACCGCGGAGCTCCATCTGTTTGATGGGCTTTACTGGACTTCAATTGTAACTAAATGGCAAAAATGCGTAATGCTGACTTCTTAAGCAAATAACTTGACTTAACAAACTCTGGACCGACTATCGAGTAAGCCCATATTAAAGAAATAAAAATATGTTATTGGATATTTGGTAATAGCTAGGACAACAGCAACATTATTAAATATTGTACAGAACCACATAATTTTGAAACGATTCGCACTACACTTTAGGTGCTGATGATGTTAGGCCGCGTCTACAATAGGAGACAGCAGGGCGCCTGGCTTATCGGAGTAATGGCGCAGCGGGAGGCGTGTGAACACCGCCTTAAGCCGCCGTCTAAGCTACAAGCTTAGGCGGGTTTTTGTTTAAGACATATTGTTAGTCAAAGTCTGAATTGTTTACATCCATAATTGTTTACTTCAAGCGAAGTTTATTAAGGATCAGCAATACAATTGGCGAATTGTGGGCTCCCTTCCCCTTTGGTTGTCCAACCAACTGTCAGATCTATTATCTGATCAGATATATTATCTGACAGTTACACCAATTATTTAGTTCCAAGATAAGTCTCATTAAGAACTTCTTATATGGATACTAAACAACGCATAAAAATATTTATAAATAGCGATCGTCAAATAATCTGAAAAATTGTATTATCTTTATATTTTATTGTGCCGTGTGGTACCGGCCTAGAATAGTGGCATCTCATGGGGAAGTCGTAAAAGTCGACGAAGAGAACAGCTCCATCCTGCGTACGACTGAATCACCAACCCACCTGCCCAGCGTGGTGATTATGAGCAAATACTCCCAACATTAGGAAGACCAACGTTTAGCAGTGAACTTAATGTGTCTGTAACATATTTAATAATCTTACATAGTAGTACGACCGATACGGTGGTTCGATTCCCACCCAGGACAAATCTTTGTGTGCATGAACATGAATATTTGTTCTGGTCTGGGTGTTTTCCTATGTATATTAAGTAGTTATAGGCAATTGTCTGTATGGGTATACTAAAAGACTTATGCAGCGATTGCAAAACGCATGTGCTCGATTTTGTTTTTCGATACCACGTCGCGCCCATGTGACTCCTTATCTAAACCAAAGAAATTTACTGAACATGCAGTCGAGACGATCTCTGCATTTTGCGTGTTTGCTGTTTGGTGTAGTAAAGGCTCAAAAACCGGTGTATCTGTTTGAGAAGTTAAATTTTTCTCGACGTGAAGCAAGATTTGCTCCTATTCTCGTGGTGCCTAGACACAACACAGCAGCATTTCGTGGCAGTTTCCGTTACTCTGCTACGAAATGCTGGAATAACATCCCCCCACCAATAATAAATAGTGCTTCAATTAAAACTTTTAAATTTAAATACAAACAATATTTACTGATTTCGCAAAAAGATTAATTAGTTATACCTGTGTTGTGTCATTCGTAGTTTATCACTGTCTTACTTCGATTTGGTTAAGTTATCTGCATTTTACTACTATTCGTTCTTCTTCTTTCTCATTATATTCGTATGTATACTCAATACTTTTATTTAAACTTTTTATTCCCAAACTACTTTATAATTATATTTATGATAATTTATTTTTAATTATTTAAATAGATGCATTTCACAAATACTGCGCGTAGTAACACTTCATGCCTAGGTGTTCACGGAAGATCAGCGTCGTGGCATCCTATGGTGTCCGACAGTGTGCTGAGTGGACACCGTTTCAGTACATGGTTTAATGTTGTATTTTGCTTGTGTAAATTTAATCGTTGCTTTTTTGTGTACTTTTTCTATGTTTATGTTTCCATGTTTATTTGTACTGAATAAATTTATTTTCTTTCTTTCTTTCTTCTTTCAAAAAAATAAAATAATTTAAGTCTGTTTATCCGTTGTTTAGTACAACACAAATTTTTAATGATACTTATCTTGGAACTAAATAATTGGCGTAATTGTCTGAAAATATTTTTATTATTAATTATTATTGAACCGCTCCCGCTAAATCTTATGACATGTGCCCTTAACAAACTGTGACGATTGTGCTTTTTGTGACCACGGCTTTATAATACGATGGCACTAATGCACCATTATGTTCCGGTAAAGGTGCGTATATAATACCGCCATTCATAAAATTATTAAGCAGCGGCTACCGCTGAGTGTAGTGTGAATAGGCATTAAAGTATGTTTACCAGATATTGTAATATGAAAGTAGATAATTATGGTGTTTTAGAATTATGTATGTAGATCACATGTTATGTCTACTTTTCTCATCGTATCCTAGCATTATCCCGGTTGGCCTAGACTTGAGCTTAGGGCCTAGGTTCTGCTCACTTTGTTATATTTCCGTCGATAACAAAATGCATTTAGCCATTCATTTTCAATGCATTTTTTTCGGCAAAATGGGGAACCGAGAAGAGGGCGTGGGAATCACTACAGACAGACGCGACCGCCAGCATTAATACCCACTAAAAATCTTTCGACAACATTCGTCGCTTGTTGAGAAAGAGCCTGGGGCCAGTATCTGGGTTGCAGCGTTTGACCGCGGTCAATGTCACTTGGACCTCCTCAGAGAGGCGTTGTGGATGCGCTCCCTTTCTACCTCCCCGTGCGATCATAGCGTGTGTAGTCGACTTCTCGGAGGGTCCATGTTTAGACAGCAGGTGCCCCCTGCCCCCGTTGCCTAAGACCCTCTTGGCGCTGCTTGACAGGCCCTACTGACCAGCCCGCTGCGCCCTTCACAGGTCCATCTTAGTTTCCCTCCCTGTAGTCAGTACTAAGGGCACCCAGAGTCGCCAATCTCAGGGTGTTACCTTTTCCCTAGCGCCCTCTGCGACTTACCGGGAGGTACTCAGCCCACCCACATCGACAAAGTGGAGACCAAGCTGGAGCTTTGAAGAGGCCATTTTAATAGATGTACCAAGATGGGATGTCATCATCATCATCATCAGCCCATACTAGTCCACTGCTGGACATAGGCCTCCCCCAAAACGCGTCATTTTCCCCTGTCTTTGGCTTGCCGCATCCAGCATCTGCCAGCGACCGCTCGCAAATCGTCACCCCACCGAAGATGGGATGTACTTCATTATTTTTATGAGTTATTTAATATAGTGCAGAACTATAGAACTTGACCCACCTTTCAAAGATCTTCATATCAAGTTCAGCTCCGAAATATTTTCCCTAAACCCTCCGCTATAATCCATGTCACTTGATTTTCAAATCCAAGTGCAATTTTGCTTTTCATACCGAAGCTTCTTATGCAAGAATTTTGGCAAAGTGCGAGTTTGGTTTGGCGTACCTTATTAAAAATATTAATTTCATCTCATCAACCTATAAGCAGGTCCACTGCTGGGCATAGTCTTCTCCTTTAGCCACGAATCGACTGTTAAGTGTACTTTTTGAGTTAGTCACGGGATTAACGCACTTAAGTTTTGTTGTTTTATGTGAAATGTAGACATCCTAAGTAAAACTGGATTATTGTTCGATACTCCAAAGTAAAAAGAAATTTAATATTTTTTGAGTGAAATATAACATTGAAACTTAAGACAGTGAAGTGCAATTTATTAATAGTTCCCTAGATTTGCAGAGGCAACAGACTACATATTGCTAAATCTTACACCGCAATAAATATCTAAAGTATTACAATACTTCACATTTCTTTCCCTAACAATACCTTGTGCTATTAATACTCCATAAACTTTAAAAGATCATTGTAAAACTTTTTTATTTTACGTACCTTCGTTGACCACACCTCCTTTTATAAAAGGAAGGAAGTTTCGTCTATGGTTTCAGCATAGAGTGTTTGCTCAAATAGTTTTGTTATATTTTTTGCACGTATCGAGATACTCTATAGACGTTTGTTACACCTGGCTGCATAAGATATTTGATGTTTCTGTTTTCAAAAACAAGATTAGTATTTTCTATTTAAAAGTTTATATGATATGGATGGATAAGTACAGTTCACATATTATGTATAATTTATTTATTTAGTCTTTATTGCACACTTAAAAGTATTACAAAATGCATTCTCTGCCAGTTAACCTTAGGGTTAGCAGAAAACTTTAAAGGCGGTGCGGTAGTTAATAAACATACATAAACTAACATAAAAAAAGATAAACTACACTAATCATAAACTACATAAAAATATAAATATATAATACCAAAATATGACAGCAAGGAGAATCAAACCAACAAACAACTCTTCGAAATATAGTTTACAAATCAATTGCTTGAACACTGGCTTGCTTTGCGCAAGTCTTATTCTAGCTGGGAGATTATTCAGAAGCCCAGAGTTATATTGAGGAATGGCGAGAAGAAGGTTCTGAGAAGAACGAAGACGTCTTGTGTGTGTGTGTTGAGCTTATAAATGAAAGTTGGCTAATTTGGAATTATCTTTGGTTAATATCAAATCTACGACATCCTTATAGGTTATTGTATTGTTTATGTTAATGCTAGATTATGTTCTGGATAGGCCTCATCATCATTGTCATATTAGCCTTAAAAAGTCCACTGCTGTACATTAGCTTCCCCAGTAGATTACATTCTACTGGGGGGTATTGCCCATAATCACCACGCTGGGCAGGCCGGTTGGTGATCGCAGCTCAAGCCAGAACGCGGGATGACGCTGCTACCCATCATCCGATAGATATTCTCTTCGACTCTTACGACTTCCCGATAGATCAGAGGGGAAGATGTAAAAGGCCCTCAAACAATAAAATTGGTACTGAAATGCTTTATCTTTTTACTAGTTATATTAATCAAAAGGCCTAAATATTTGTATATTGCGTAGAAAAAAAGGTAGTTATCAATTCCCACAGGAACCAAAACAGTAGACACATACTGAACCATTTTTTTATACCACAAAAGTCAAAATCATTTAATCAAGTTTGCCTTAATAGAACTCTTATGAATGTCATACTTATAAACTAACGCGCCCATTCACTGCGGGCGGGAGCTTGATCGTTGAACGGGCAAGAAAATCGTCAAGGTTGGTTTTTTCTCCCAACAGTTACAATAAAAATCATCATCTCATCATCATCTCAGCCCATTAACGTCCCACTACTGAGCACGAGCCCCCTCTCACATATCAAGGTGTGAGGGTATTGGGTCATACTCCACCACGCTGACCCAGTGCGGATTGGCGGAGGCAGGTGTATGGCGTCCTGCTGTTAGAATTTATCAAGCCGCCCATTAGGCCTCTAACATGGCTTAACGACTACCACATTTAGTGATAACCTGGACCAACGGCTTAACGTGCCTACCGAAGCACGGAAGCGCTCGATATTGAATTTCACACAAACGGTCACCCATCCAAGGACTGACCTCTGTAAACCCTCCCTCACTTCGCTGATCGCTTCCGACCACCTAGCACCGCAGAGCTACGAGCGCTGATTTAAAAGAAAAGAAGACAAAACTCTTTCTAGCAATATTAATATAACTACGGATAAACACAGTAAAGTTATTTGAGAACAAATACAACTTAAATAGCGCATGCAATGAAAGAATAATATTTAAAAGACTATGAACGCTTTGCTATGAAATATCACGAGCGTCAACTGAGCATCAACTAGCTAGGCCCGCGGTTTCACTCGCGTTATTTGTGGAAAAATACAACTAAAATAGCGCAGATAGCGCACGCAATGAAAGAATAATATTTTCCGTTTTTGCAATATTTTTGTTGTTTAGCTGTTTCTATTGGTCGTAGTATTAGTCAGGTTTCCTCAATTAATGGATAATGAATAATCCAATACAATTAGAATATTCAATTCGAAAATTATACCTAAACAGAACTTGTCAATTTTCTTGCGTGATTCTTCTAAGAAGTGACATAAAGTCTTTTAATATTACTTATAAGTCGCCTTATAATACTAAATGCCTCTTATCTGTGCATTATAGTACTATGCCTCTGCCTACGATTTCCGGAACCGGGCGTGATTTGTAAGGCACATGCATTGAAATTGATAAAAATGCTCTCGTAAAACTTTTTCCGCGAGTACAATATCACATGAAACATACATACAATATTGGATTTGCCCTTAAACAAATTTAAAGTAGCTATTAAAGAAACATTGATTAAGAAAGCATACTATTGTACGCAAGATTATATAAATGATAAGACGGCATGGCTGTAAATTGTATCTATCATAGAACAAACAATTTTGTGGTCTGCGGCTGTTTGATTTTTATAATATTATTGTTATTTCTCTTTTGTACAAATCTTTTTATTTTGTAGCCTGAGTATGTCATGCTCACTCAAATGTCTTTGCGGTGGTGGCGTCATGCGTCGGGTCGTTGCGTTCCCTAAAATATGGTTGAGCGAAACGATGGCTGGTTCATGCGTCATACTCGTGAACGGGTGCCACCAGTGAGGACTGGTCTGCTCATGTCTACTATGTTTATTCGTACTCATACTCGTATAACTTAAAATAAAAAGTTATTTTCTTCTTTTATTTTAAATCATGTGACTGCAGAACACATGTTTTTGTAGATTTGTCAAATTGTTTTACTACTAAGTACATATTCTTGTAACTGGCGGGAGAAAAAACTAACCTTGACGATTTTCTTGCCCGTTCTTTTACGATCAAGCTCCCGCCCGCAGTGAATGGGCGCGCTAGTTTTTAAGTTTTGACGTTCATAAGAGCTCTTTTGAGCCAAACTTGAATAAATGAATATGAATTTGAATTTGAATTTAAGACATAACCATAAGTATAGTTTATTGACCTTTTTGAAATAAAAGAAAGAACCAAAGTTGGTACTAAATTTGTTATAAAGCTACTTAAGTTAGTTACGTATTACGTGAATCAAATGTTTATAACAAAGAATATGTTACCAATATTCAATAATAAAACATTTAAAAAGCTTCCTACTTACACGATAATTTAAGTATCGTATTTTCGGCGCGTGCCATACAAGTCAACCAGGGATTTTACGACATTTTCACTATTTAATACTACGGTATTGAGTTTCTCCTAATGACAGCTTTTGTAGGGTCGACCCCGTTGGCTGAATGAATGGAATACCGTTGCTACGAACGTTTTGGTTTAAAAACATAGAAAAAAAAGAATGTCGCGAATTTTAGTTTGAATTCGTCGCTGTTTTAAGATTGAATGTTTTGTTTATAAGTTTTATTGTTCTATGTGAAGAAACTACTCGAATAGAGTATTTTCCCATTGAATTCAAACATTACATTAAATTTTTTTGTCATTTAGACATAGTGAAGAGAAGTTTGTGATAGTCAAGTCAAAGTCTTTAATAAAACCAGCCATATTATTTATCAGTCCATATTATTGATAATTTTTTTGTAATCATATTAATAATTGTCCATAAGTTACTTCATTTTTCAATCTCTTTGGAATATCTCAAACATTTTTTAAAGTCACTATACAATGCGAGCAAAAGAATATTTATTAAAATAGTTTGCTTAGAATTTCTTAGGTTCGTTAATTTTAATTATTATTTATGTCTTTGAATCTGACTAAATAACGAAAACACTGTATAATGTCAAATGAGTATGCCAATAATTTAACCTAACAAACTAATTGACACTGGCAAATAGTCCAATTAAGAAGTCCTTTGAACAAAGAAAAATACTATTCGTTAATGTCATTTCAAAACACATTAAATACTGTGATAATAATGATTATTAACAACTGAATTATACTTGTATTCATAAAATTAAATTAGCTATTATAATGACGCGTGTCCTTACACAGGGTGTTCTGTTCCCGCTGCGCTAGTTATTGGTAAATTACTGCAATCGCAGCCCTATTTAAACCCCCAATATAAAGTATCGAGCACTGATTTGATTAGTTTAATAATATGTCATACTTATTTGAAATCAGAATGTCATACTTATGTAAAATCAGTTTTGAATTAATATTTGTATTTGTAATGAGAAAATATGATTCAAAATCAATTAAAAAAGGTTTATTATGAACTTTTCTAACAGCAGAACACCACATACCTACCTCCGCACTGGGTCCGCGGAAGACGGAAGATGACCTGAGTCCTATACCTTGGTTTCTGAGAGGAGGGCCGTGCTGAGTAGTAGGACTATCATCATCATCATCATCTCAGCCCATTCACGTCCCACTACTGAGCACGAGCCTCCTGTCACAAACCAAGGTGCGAGAGTATTGAGTCGTACTCCACCGCGCTGACCTGTGCGGATTGGCGGAGGCAGATGTATGGGGTCCTGCTGTCCTGCCCAATTAGGCCTCTAACAAGGCTTAACGACTACCGCATTTAGTGATAACCGGGACCAACGGCTTAACGTGCCTTCTGAAGCACGGAAGCGCTCAATATTGGTGCTCGGTAGTCGTTGGTGGACTTAGTAGGACTTTATTGGACTTGAATGATAAAAGTTACGATTTTTTGATAAATTTGTGAGTGAATAAGACAGATGATTATGAGAGATCTTTAACATATTCGTAAAACATTGACAGACTCAATATGGCGGTTTGAAGTATATGATAGAGTAATTTTCCCTCGCATCATAAATTAATTAAAAGAAAAATTACAACATAAACATAAAGTCGAACAAATGTGCGAACATTCAACCCGAGATGAAAAACCGTTTGTCTCGAGACCGCCCGCCAAAAACAATGCTGACATACCGACCGACAAAAAGATGGCTACTCGGCAAGAAAGAGTTATTTTTGACGTAAAAAAGCCCGGGAAAATAGTATGGAGGCTCGCGGCGCGCTCAAAGCGAGCCACAGATGACAGCACGGAGGATGCGTGACCTCTTTGCTACTAGTTGGATTTGTAATCTATGGTTTTATTTGTATCTGAGTAATTTTTTTTATATTTAATCTTCCCCCATTGATTACTTGGTAGAGTTTTGGCGCTAACGCGAAAAAAGACATCTCGATACCTAGTTTTCTTAAATTGGTATACATTTTAGTTTTTTTTTACAGAAATTGTGTACAACGTACACAAGTGTAGGAAAGTGATATATTACTGTGAATTGGTTTTATCCTCGTCAATTTCAAATGATTCAACAAATTCAGCTCAGTTTTACATTACATACTTACTTGACTGTGATTAAAGGTTCCCTTAGTGCTACTTTATTGGTTACGGCTTCTGGGTAACTTTTTGAAACCTTTAAATATTCATTGTCTGTGTTTTATATTTTCTTATGTCATAAGCCTGTGCGTTTCTTGTCAGTTGGGTTGGTTGACTTCTCACGAAGCGGTAGCTCGGAACTGGCACGTAAATTCACTTACACTTTTTTTTTTTGCATGTATCTATCTAAGTGAATCTAAGCTTCGTGATTTCAGTGCAGTTGTATTTTGTTTTTTTTTTTTATATATTTCATTGTGACGTTTTTAAGTTCTATGTAATAGTTTATGAAATAAAGAATATTTTCCTTTACTTTTACTGATTCCAAAACTCCACAGAATCCTTTAGTAAGGTCTCCTCTAGTTTACTGGGACGTAAATTTTTAGACATTGTCTGTAAATAAAATGTAGCATTATGTTTAATTCATTCAAATACTTAGAGTAATGAATTACTGGACATATAAGCGATTTTAGACTAGCAAAACCCGGGGAAATAGTAAGGACGCTCGCGGCGCGCTCAAAGCGAGCTTTTGCATCGACGAACCGCGCCGCAACGAGACGAGCCGCAAATGACAGCATGAAGGTTGTGCAACCTCTTTGCTACTAGTTTTGTTTGTAATCTGTAGTTTTTTTTTTCTTTTAAATAATGACTTCGTGCGTTTAGCACATTTAGCCAGTGTCAAGTAAGAGATATATTAATAACATATAAATCATAGTAAATGAGAATGAGTGATGATAAAGATGATAAATGGTAAATGAGATGCCCTCCCCTAAACCCCTTGAGTCCTCAGTAAAGATGTGGGACTATACTGAGATCTCACTTGGACTCCTTGAGAGAATTTGAAAAGTTATGTTGCACTGCTTTGATTGATTTACCAACAATCATGTATGTTTACAAAAACTTAACTGTTAATAATCCACCGTTATTACACATTAATGTTCGAAATATCACAATATTTAAAAAATAAACAAAACTGCAGACATGACGCTTCACTTTTCCGCCAAGAAGTAATCTGTAGTCTTTACGAGTAAGATTTTCTTTTCTTTTTTTCTGGCCCTTTTACATAAAGAATATTGATACTTAAGAAATTGGTTAAATGATAATAGACTGAATTTTTGAGTTTTCTTTCCGGGATACTCCGCTGCGAATGTGACTACTCAACTATAATTTTCAAACGACCCTTTAAGTGGATTACAACATGATGCTAAGAACTACATCTAATGTATAAGATACCCAATAAAATAGTATTGTACTAAGATATAGACATATTTGTGATCGGGTTTGGGCTAGTATGTTTTGAAGCCCTGTTAAAGTTATAAAAAGAGCAATTACTTACTTTATTTTTTTATTAATTAATTAATTTAAATTAATATTAAATTTAAATTAATTATATTTTTGAATATTTTTATGTAGCCAGGGACTATTTTTTTTACAAATCTTGGAAAAAATGTATAACTCAAAAACTATAAAAAATCACGGAACATTATAATTTTATTATATCCGAGGCACAGAAGTGTAATTATTCTTTAAAAACATGTTGAACGTAACTATTTTTTTTTTTTAAATGAAAAAGTATATATTTAGTTTTCTTAGCAATGATTACATAGTATTCTACGTCTACCAAACTGTACAACAGTTTGTTGGCAGATGTAACTCCCTTAATAAAAATATTACATAACCTAAGATGATTTAATTTTTCAAATTTTACAACTTATCGATCTATTTAAATAAAAAATAAAAAAAATTACTTTACACAGTGACCTAAATGGTTCTAATTTAAGATATTACTTACTAAATAGGTTTATACAAAATAAATGCAATAAGTACTTTTTAAGCTTACTTTTAAATATCTTTTTAGTAATACTCTTGCTTTCCAAATCACATGGTAAACCATTATATACTATAGGAACTATAAAATTACTACACCTACGTCCGTAGTAATTATTACAAACTGGTACTTCAAGATACTTCGTACTTACAATTCTTTGGAGACGGACGTATGGTTTATTGATCTTAAATTCATTTTTACCATAATGTTCCAGCGCTATTAATGACACTGTTCTCTCATGGACTGGCAGTATCTGGCACTCCAGAAATAGTTCTTCGTAATTACTTTTTATGCAGCGTGCTTTAGTACTTTTGTTCACTAATAGTTTCATGAACCTGATCTGTAAAGCTTTGATTCTATTTAAATACGTTTTGAATGTGTACCGTAATGTGTCTGGTACCATAACATACCAGACCATATGAGATCAGTGAGTCTACCAACGAATAGTATATCATGTACATAGTGGCTCTGTCTAGTACCATACTGAGGTGATGGAAGTTTTTAAGTACTAATCTCAATTTATCGCAAAGATATAAAATGTGCGTTTTCCATGAAAAATTGTTATCAATTACTAAGCCCAGGTACCTGTATTCGTCCACCACCTCAATGCTTGCACACTGGCATGAACCCTGTCTTTCACTATGCAAACACTCATAGCTATGTCCTACAATGCACGGTGACCGCGTTACATTTCTGGAATATGGAGATCGTATGTACATGCACTTTGTCTTGTTTATGTTAACTATTATTCCATTATCGTGTGCCCATTTAATTACATTAGTAAAGTCTGCTTGCATGTGCAATTCTATGTCAGTTAAATTTTTATCTGCATACACCAGACATGTATCGTCAGCATACATATAAACGCAACAATTCCTAACCACGTTACACATACTGTTTACGTGCATGATATATCCTACAGGGCCAAACACGGATCCGGTCGGCACACCGTTGTCAACACGTCTAGATTCTCCCGTGACTCCATCAATCACCGTTCTTAGTGTTCTGTTAGATAAATATGAGCACAACCACTTTTTTAGTGGTCCCGATATTCCACACTCCTCCATCGCTTGAAGCAGCTGGTGGTGTTCAAGAGTATCAAAAGCTTTTTTAAAGTCTATGTATACCACCACCACCTGCTTCCGCTGTTCCAAACAGTGATTGATGTCATCAGCTAAACTCGCCAGTGCCATTGCCGTGCTTCGCCCCCGTCGGAAACCATGTTGTACGTTTGATATAACTTGGTGTTTTTCCAAAAAGACACTTATCTGGCCCATAATGACCTTGTCCACTATTTTATTAATTACTGACAATAGGATAGTGTATTTATTTAAATACAATACCATGATGTAAAGTCAAATTAAAGTTGTTTTATTGTTATTCTCACATTCCCCATAATCTCTCGTTACTATGGAAATAGAAGTGTTAGATAGAAGTGTTTTTTAAAGTTTATTTAAGGAAATATAACGTGAAGTGTAGGTAACAACGTAGGAAAGATGGTGTTAACAAAATACTACGCAAAAAATGCAAAGAAATAACACTGTAGCCATGCTATTTCCACATTCCCCAAAATACTCGTTTTATGGCTTCAAAAAGAAATTCTTAATTGAAATATCAAACCAGATGTATAACAAAAAAGTGAGACGCCTTTTTGTTCCTTTGTACAGAACCCTCCGCTTGACAATGAGGGTTTTATTATTTTTTAAAAGGGTTCCGTGGGCGGGGACTTCCGTTTTCGTTATTCAGTTATAGTTTTTGGGGCCCCACTAGTGTTTTGTGCGTTTTTTTATCTTTCTTTCTTTTAAAAATGTGACACTTTTGCGTTTAGACGTTTTGGAGTTTGCATATGGCGTTTTTTTAGGTTAGTTTTTCGCTTTGACATTTGAGTCGAATTCGGTTTGTTTAAAATTTGTTAGTTCATCATATCAGGTTTTAATATTTCGCTGCAGGACATTGGCCTCCTCATTAATCACCACGCATTGAATAGTAAAATGATTGCATTTCAAGCCAGTACGCAAGATGACGCTGCTGCCCATCATCCGGTAGGATTTCTCTTCGTCGACTCCGTGAAATAAGAGAGGGTGGCCGGTATCACAGGGTCATTCCATTGAAGTATTATGTCAAAATTAAAACTAACTTACTTATTGATAAAGCTGTACTAAATAAAAATATTAGCAAGTATAATTTGTCTGCAATGAAAATACCACAATAATTATAGTTAAAAGCTTGAGTCATTTTATTTTTTAAAAAAGCGTTTTCAAAATTCGTTTTTCCTGCAAATAAATAAAATAAATATTTCTGACACTTACTCCAATTATTACGTTCCAAGATAAGTATCATTAAGAACTTGTGTTATTGATACTAAATAACGGATAAACATACATAAATACATACTTAATATACATAGGAAAACCCCCGAACAACATACAAAGGAAGAGTATAAAGCTAGTCGCTAATTCTAAACGCTTCTATGGATTCTAATGCCTTGATATGAAACTGAAAAAGAATGGGAAAATTATTGAAACAACTTAAAAAAGTTACATTGAAACTTATGTAGAATAAGTTCAAACGTCCTCATCATCATCGCACTGCTGAAAATAAGCCTTCCTTAGAAGCTTCCAATTTGAAGGATTGCATGAGGCCTAAATTTAGCGAACTTTGCCCGATCGTCCGTCCATTTTGATTATGCTCGATAGTCCATTAATTGGGGAAGGCTTAAGAATAAGTAAAATCACGGACTTCTTCGCGGGAAAGTGAAGCGTCATGTCTGCAGTTATGTTTTATTTCTAAAAGTTGTGATATTTTAAAAAAATATGTGAAATAAT
The DNA here is from genome assembly GCA_949126915.1 of Musotima nitidalis. Classification (NCBI taxonomy): domain Eukaryota; kingdom Metazoa; phylum Arthropoda; class Insecta; order Lepidoptera; family Crambidae; genus Musotima; species Musotima nitidalis. Next base: position 5,508,454 of record OX421441.1, read on the forward strand.
CGTTCAGTGTTCGTGAACATACATGAGTGTTGGTAAATCAAATAAAACAGCGCAACATCACTTTTCAAATTCTCTCAAGAAGTCCATTTGAGATCTCTGTATAGTCCCACATCTTTACCGAGGACTCAAAGGGCTTAGTGAGGGCATCTCATTTATTATCTTTATCACTACTCGTTCTCATTTACTACTAGTTATATATTATTAATATATATTTTAATGACAACGGCTAAATGAGCTGACCGCGTAACATCACTATGATCTATGACGTATAGAAGCGGAGTATCTGAAAATGTTGCAAACACTGTAAATGTTATTCTTCCGTTGCGTGCACTGCGTTTTATTTATGGTTAAAGAGCTTTATAATTTCTTATTAAAACAAGAACAGGTATTCACTTATTGAGTAACAAAAATATTTCAGTGATGAACTACTAAAAGCGATGGTGCCAATTTTGCTATATTTTTTAATTCTCTGAAAGTGCTACCTATCTACTAGTGCTTTAAAGAAAACATATGTGCTGTCTACAAAGTAATTGAAAAAATATATGTTATAGTAGAACTTTTCCTCAAACTAACGCAGATGAAACCGCAGGCACAGCTAGTTTGTTTTGAAGCCATAAAAAGCTAACATTGTATCCAAAGCATCGCGGATTCGCGATTTTCCTCGTCTTTTAGGTTATCTCCAGCGCGCCAAGAACTAACATTGCGACGCCATTTTTTCTGTCCGCCATTTCTCGCATGCGCACAACCTCGCGTCACAAAAACTAAAACAATCCCTTTGTCCTACACCGCCGGTCGTAAAAACTGCCACCAACCATCTGCTTGTACATTTCAATAAACGTGCTTATAATTGGACCTCGATAGCGATTTTAATTACGTCGGACATTTTAGTTGTCTGATTGGGATTGCTGCTGTGGTGATTATTGTAAGCCTTTTGGGGTTGAAGGTGAGCGTGGAAACTTGTAAGGATTTTCCTTTCGATCTTGCCATTGTTTGCTGTTACGAAGATGGTTGCGTTCAGCATGATTGACAATCTGACTTCTTTCTTACATGTATGTCGCAGGCAAATTGTAGAATGCGCCAATTGTGAAGTAAAGTGAAGATTTTTTAAGCCTTTCTAAGGGGCTTATTACGAAAAGAGATCTAAAGTTAGACCAGGTTTAAAACTAGTGCTGTCACTGTCTTCATCTTATCGAATGAAAGTGACAGCAATAGTTTAAAACCTGGTCTACCTTTGGAGTTAGTTTAGTGTAGTGTCAGTGAAGTGTAATGCTGTGACTTAAAAAAACATTGTCTTAGCCTTAATATAAACAATAAGAAAAGTGTTATTGGACAATTGTTTACTTTAAAAATATGTAGTAATTTATGATAAAAGAAAGTTACTGATTAGTCTTTAGATCGGCTAGATTGTAGTTTATATATGGTAACTCCTTTCAGGAAGGAATTTCTCTAAGGAAGGTAATAGACAAAAAAAAAATTCTCTGAAAGCTCTCCTGAATCAAGCTGTTTTTGTTAGATTACCGTTCGCAATTCTACAACCTGTTCTTGTTTGAGTCTTTAGGTACTGTTTTCTTACATTACATTCCTAATAATACATATTGTTACGCCTTATTCCCGTAGGAAAGGCTGAGGTTAACATTTTCCCACTAGCTACGATTCTGGCACACACTTACAAACTAAAGTACTCAGCTACTTTACATATTAAAAGACACAAAACAATAGGTTCACAATTTCGCTATACTTTAGTTTTTTGCATAATTATTTTTTCTATATTATATATAGATATTATATTATGTATTGTATTGTATGATGTGTATATATATATTTTTTTGTATATTTGTGTATTTTATTCATATTTAACAAATAGTTTTAGTGTTTGTTCGTTATAAAGTTTTTGTGCTCTGCCTACTGCTTTCCTGTTCTCTCCTTTGCATCTGGTTGTCTGGAAGAGATCGCTTTTAGCGATAAGACCGCCTAGATTGGCCATTGTGTTTCAATATTCATTGTAATCTGTAGTTTTTAAGTTATTTGGTCAATAAAGAGTATATCTATCTATCTATCTATCTACTTTTACATTTCGTTAGAGACTGATGCCTAAAGTAATCCTTGGTGTCTTGGGTCACCAGGTCTTATCCTTGTCATAAAGACATATAATTAATTAGTACAAGTGAATAGTGCCACCCCCTCTCATCTCACGGGGAGTCGACTGATGATGCGTACTGGCTTGAACTGCGATCACCAACCCGCCTGCCCAGCGTGGTACGGGCAAATACCCACAATAGAATTTAATCTATTAAGGAGGCCAGTGTTCAGCAGTGGGCTTTATAAAGCTGACATGTGACATTTTTGAGGCAGCCTAGAGAATGTCCAAAATAGGTTTCCTTTTAATCCTTTAATTGTTTGCGGTTAAAATGATCGCTTTCTTGCTTCGGAAGGCAAGTTAAGATGTTAGTCGCGGTTATCACTATATGTGGTAATCGTTTAGCAATGTCAGCGGTGTTATTAAGCGGCGCGCGCACACTCACGTACATACACTCACACACACGCACACACTTACACACAAACGCACATGAACACACATTATATTTAATAATTTATGTATGTATCATAATAGACAAAATGTGACAAACATTATGTCGAGGAAGAGCGGGATCCCCTAACACAGATATATGTTTATTCAAAAGGGGTTCCCAAACACTGTTAACCTAAATGTAATGTTGTTACTGATTTTTGTTTTTTTATTTTTTTGCCTAGAGAAAAACTAACTGCAGGACGCCACATTCCTGCTCCGCCAATAAGCACTCGGTCCTGGTGGTATGACCTACATCCTTCTGACCCGTTTCGATGATTTTTTCATATAAATTTAGCTCTAGCCAGGTTTGGTGACCGATGTGCAAGACAACCTTAAATATGTTTTTAAATTCTGTATTTGTAGTTTGCGATGTGGTAAGATCAAGATATCAAGCCTAAGTATTGAATTTGATGTTTACAGTAGTTTTGCTAGCAGCAGCATCTCTTAAACTTATCGAGACTAAGTTTTGAATTTGATGTGTCCAGTCATTTTGCTAACTGCAACAGCTTATAAATGATGTGTCCAGTAATTTTGCTATTTGCAGCATCTCTTAAACTTGTCAAGACTGAGTATTTAATGTAATGTGCCCAGTCATTTTGTTAGCTGCAGAATCTCTTAAACTTGTCGCGACTAAGTGTTGAATGTGATGTGTCCAGTAATTTTGGTAGCTACAGCTTCTCATAAACTTATCGGCTTGCACAACAGTCACTTATCCCGTTTAGTGCTAAATATATTTAAAACGTGATATCCATAAGCTTTTTCAAACAAATGACTGAGATACAACTGACATGTAAAATCAAATATAGCCTTAATCAAATTCAGAACGATTGTGCAAGCCGCCTTAAGTATAAAATTTCATGTGTCCAGATATTTTGCTAGTAAACTGGAACATGATAATACGCAAATATTGGGATTCTTCGCCTATCGTACTCCATGGAATTCAGTTAAGAAAAAATTGGTTGCCTGTAAAGTCGGTATACGGGCGAAAGTTTTACGTGACAACGACTTTGAGTGGTAAAATAATTTTATATATTTTATTTTATATATTCATTCGTATAGTAGGAAGAAGGATGAAATAATAGTAACAATTTAAAACATTTATTTATACATAGAATTATATTTGAGAATTATAACCATGCCCGAGTGGAAGGGACGCGTGCCTCTAACTCGCTCTCATTGTGAGCGCATAACGTGAGCGGAGCGTAACGCAGTTTCTTGAAGTGTCACCCGGCAAACCAATTTATAAGACGTTGTCACGTCAATATATTTTCTTAACTAGATAATGTATTTGGATAGATGATGGTTGCAGGCAGCACAGGATCGATCAACGCGGAAACCAATTGGCTTATGTTCAGCAGTAGACTTCAAATGGCTGAAATAGCAGTAGAATTTTGGTGGAAATGGCTGAAATTGAAGTGGACTTCTGGTGGAAATGGCTAAAACGATGATGATTATGTAATTAAATTATAAATTGTAATATTATTTTATGTAATTCCATTATATATCAATGATCGTATTGTTAGAATTGACAATTATTGTACTGCATACATACATAAATACATACAATTACGCCTATTTCCGTAGGGGTAGACACATTTTGCCAGTTATATTGCTGGTCCCACGTAATAGGTGGCGAGCCTATTGCCGCTTATCGGGAACATATAAGATGTTCGCCAGAGCCTCGTCTGTTGATCGGCAGGTGCACCACTTGCAGGTGAGGTTGGCTTGGGGTCAATACACCTCAGTTATTTTACTAAATATAATTAATATGTGCTGCTTAGTTTCAGACTAGATTTTAAGTTCACACTGTGATAGAAGTCTGAGAATATCAAAGTAATCTCTATAATGCCTGCATTCGAAAGTGGGTGATAAAAAATTAAACACAATATGTTATGATTTTACTCTTTTTATTTGACAAAAGAAATTAATTCACTTTTTTTTTCTTAATTCCGCTTTCCTTATGGTACAACGTAGATATAAAGTAATTACGCTATCTACCTATAACTATATGTATATTTCATTTTTTCTATATGTTACAAAATATATTTACACATTTTATTTATCATCCCGTAGAGACCCATTCTAGATAATTAAAAAATTTTGATACTTTAGTTTATCCACGAATTTCATTAAAAAGTGTTTAATAAATAATAGGATTCATTTTTTATATAGGAATAATGTTACAGCGGATCAAAAATTCCAATTAAAATAAATTTGATTTTTTTTATATCAGAAAAAATATCACTTTTAAAGTGTCATGGATAAACTACTGTACTTATATTTAAAAAAAAAGATTGCATTAGATAAAAAAAATATAACTAGTTTGCATTTAGAACACAATATTTGCACAAAAAGAAAAACATTGTTAAAATAAATACAATAACTATATTTAAAACAATAATTAAGTATTGTTCTAAAACTTATAATTATTTATCACAACAGACTGGTTATGTGTTCCCGTTTTTGATTTAATAGAAAAGAAATATTAAACTAAATAAATAGAAGATTTTAAATTGATTTAAAGCTTAATTACATCAAATTTTACTTGTTCAATTTGTTTTATATAATTTGTTACTTTACATAGTAATAGTATGTAAAAAGAGATAATCTTTTTTCATTAAATAATAGACAAAAAAAAACATGTTTTTTTTCTTATTTTTGTGAATTAGTGCCAATTTTCAAATTAATTTAAATAGGAAAAAGTTAAAATAAAAAAAAATTCTGTTATGTTTTAAAGTAACATGAACAAACCCTGCAACTGACATTTATTATATGTTTTTTTAATAAAAAAAACATACTTACACTCTGTCCATTCTTCGTAATACCCTTCAAACATTTACAACTGTATTTAATAATAAACAATTACTAACTACACTTAAACAAGTATTTAAAAAATTTACAATGTTTTATCCTTTTAATATCTATTAAATATTTTCTTACAATTAAAAGTTGGTTGTGCGGTTTTATATTTATATTTTTTTCACAATATAAAATCTCGCGCGGCCATTTTGTCCTAAGCGCCATTTTATGTAGTTTATAGTGACATATACAAATTATAATTCCTTTCCGTTGGTTGCGCGTTTTTACATTTATATATTTTTTCACAATATAAAATCACGCGCGGCCATTTTGTTCTAAGCGCCATCTTGTGGATATTTTATTGACATTTACAGATAGTTCTTGTCCTTTAGGTTAGTTCTTCACCGATGTTGACTGTTACACTGCGGGCCATACCCTGTGGACAAGGGGAAACTATGTTACTATTAGTTTGTGATGTTTAAAACAAGAAATATACACGATTACATAAGATTTATTTACATCATTATATATTAAATTAATTGACATAACTATATGTTCGAAAAATTAATAAGCACATGATATCAAGGTGACCACAATTAAATAATTTGTAACAGTTTTCATAATGAAATGAGTATACATTCATGAAAGTAGGTCTGGGGGCCTACCGCCGCATTCGATTGATTACCGGTAATCCATTTAGATCAAATTTTGTTTTGCGTTCATTAATCCGTACAGAGGAATCTGCCGACAGCCACCTCTCATTCATGACCTTCAGTCCGTGACAGACCAATAGGTAAATGGAGAACGCCATTTTGTTTCGATTTCCATGAGTTCGGCGGTACGACAGAATCAATTCGAAATCCATTTTGCCTTATAATCGATTGCCATCGAATTCGGCGGTAGGCCCCCTGGTCCATATACACCTTCTAAAATGAATCAATAACACTACCCAATGATCATAAGATATCTTGCCTATAAAGAACAGAAAAAATACAGTTCAAGTTACATTCAGTTGGCCAGGGATCTGCTAAAACTGCTACATTATCCAGGATTTTACGGAAGCTTTACGTTACGTTTTACGAAATTTCAGAAAATACTTGGCCAAAAATAACAGTATGAAACAAATTAAGTATAAACTCACGTTAATAGCCCAGGGTTCGCGTCTGCCTGATACCAGGAGTACTGCGGCACGTACGGCGGGTGCGGCTGCGGCGCCCCCTGGTGGTGGAGCGGGTGGCCGTGCGCGCCCTTCATGTCCCAAGGCCCGGGCGGCGCTCCCTGTTGCAATAGAGAAATGGACCTTCAACATATGTTGCATATAAATTCAATATTCCTAATCATATCCTAGCATTATCCCGGTTGCCCTAGACTTAAGTTTAGGGTCCAGAGTCCACGCACTGGTCTTACTAGATCTTGGTTGAATTCCAGTTATTTACTCACACTTTTAATAACAGTCAAAGTCAAATAAAGTCTGTCCTAATCAAAGTCAAATAAAGTCCGTCACAGTCAAACTCAAGTACACACTGTCATAGTTAAAGTCAAATAAAGTCTGTCACAGTCAAACTCAAGTACAGTCTGTTATAGTTAAAGTCAAATAAAGTCTGTCACAGTCAAACTCAAGAACAGTCTGTTATAGTTAAAATCAAATAAAGTCTGTCACAGTCATACTTTAGTACAGTCTGTCATAGTTAAAGTCAAATAAAGTCCGTCACAGTCAAACTCATCTGTCATAGTTAAAGTCAAATAAAGTCCGTCACAGTCAAACTCGTCTGTCATTGTTAAAGTCAAATAAAGTCTGTCCCAATCAAAGTCATGTAAAGTCCGTCACAGTCAGTTGTCAGAAGATTTGGCGAAAAAGACACAACGTACCAATTTTTCATTTTTTGAAACTGAAGGAAATTAGAGATTTTATAATAAGTAAACATGGTTTATTTTTAGACATAAAGTTTAAAAAAAACATTAGTGTGGGAATGACGACCGATATGGCGTGGAGGTCAGTATACCTGCACTTCACTCGAGAGGTCGTGGGTTCGATTCCCACACAGGACAAATCTTTGTGTGCATGAACATGAATATTTGTTCTGGTCTGGGTGTTCTCCTATGTATCTTAAGTATGTATTTAAAAAAAAAAGTATTTATGTATGTTTATCCGTTATTTAGTATCCATAACACAAGTTCTTAATGACACTTATCTTGGAACTAAATAATTGGTGTGATTGTAAGAGAATATTTATTTATTTATGTGGCCTGCATACATACAATCACGCCTGTTTGTTTAAAGGTATTTAAGGCAGAGACATAGATACTACACGCTCACATTTCGCTAATTAATTTGTTGGTCGCACGTAATAGGTGGCGAGCCTATTGCCGCTAATCGGGATCTTTTATGTTTGCAAGAGCCTCGTCTGTTGTTTGGCAGACGCACCGTTGCAAGTAAGGTTGGCTTGTGCTGATAGAATATCTATACACTTCGACATAAATATATAAATAGGTAACATAACATGTACAGAAAAATGTTTTTAATCATATTACCAGACAGGGTGTGGTACTGACGCCTAATTCACGCGTAGCAATTTAGGGAAGGTGGCGTAGGTTTTATGGCAATGGAGTAACACGGCTCACGCACGCACATCGTGATCCGTGACGTATTATTTTCATTTCAGAAATTGAACTAATGTGGGAAGTGTTAATTAGCAAATTAAAAACAAAGTGTTATTAGATGACATATATTGTCACGCCTTACTCCCGTAGAGGTAGGCAGAGATCACATCCTTCCACTTGCTCAATGAGCGTGATTAAAGCTAAGGGTGTCTGCACAGAGGTCACTAATCGTGTTTAGTGCTAAATCTATTGTAAACATCGTTCTGTCTCTCTCATTTCAAATAAATGACTGAAATGCAAAAACATTTCAAAGAAATTTAGCTTAAATAATCTGAAGAACTGTTGTATAAGCCGGTCTAAGAGTGTGTCCCAGGATCGTAGCAAGCGAAGCAACACTCTCAGCTTCATTCACGCTCATTGACCTTCTCTTACACTCCAGTCGGTTAAGGGGACTTTTGACCTCCATCCATACATCTATAATATCACTCCTGTTTCCCCGAAGGGGTAGGCAGAGGCATATTATACGGCCACATTTTGCAAATTACATTAACGGTCCTACGTAATCGGTGGCGAGCCTATTGCCGCTTACCGGGAACTTCTATGTTCGCCAGAGCCATGTCCGTTGTTCGGCAGGTGCACCACTTGCAGGTAAGGTTGGCTCGTGATCCTTAGGTCTTGATAGGATCCCTATACAACCCTACATACATACTTTTGACCTGTCGTATTGTTATAAGGTAACAGGTAAGAAGTAGATCGCTCGTAACCTTATTAAGGTTACCGCTGAAAAAGATTCTAACCTTACCTTCGTGGTGTCTCGTAGATTACATCTAAAATTCCTAAGTTACAGTCCTCAGCGCATAAGTTGAACAATGATCTTGCACACAAAGTAACGCATTATAGGGTCTCAACCGAAGTGCGGCACGGAGGGGGGGGGGGGGGCGTATCTGTAGCAACGTCCTTTTTCTTTCTGAGATAGATATTTTTGTTCAACTTACGTACCGTCAACTACATTCTAAAGGGTATTTAGATAAGAAGATATTTTCCTAAGCTTACCTTCAGCATCCAAGGCATGGGGCGCCCTCTAGCGGCGTCTTCCGATGGCGAGCCGTCGAGTTCGTCCGACCGACCGTACAAACCATCCTACCAAACGGAAAATAGCCTAAAACTTCTTTTATTTACAGACTAAATGCAAGTAAATACAGTGTGTACAGTAAATATGACAATGACCAATAATTAAAGATATGAAGTGAAAGATAAAGATAATTTATTTGTCATATATAACATAGGTTCAGTTACAATAGATGTCAAAATATATTATATGGTGTAAATATGTGTCGCCGCTCAGGCATACAAATATTTAATCAGTTGACTTTTTGGCAAAAAAATACCAAAAGTAGTTAAGGCAAGGGACAATAAATCTGAGTAAAGAGTCAATGTAAGAATAAGATGAGCAGTGAGTGTAAGATATTTTTATTAATAATTGGTGATTGACAAAATTGTGAATACTTTGACGTTGATAAGTTGGTATAATGCATGAATATATAAATAGTGCTGATAGTGTAGCAAATAAATAAATAAGTAATACTGAAGTAAAGTACAAAAAACTTAAGTTGTGTGGGTAGTTTCATATTGGCACCAATTATTTTTAGACAATTAAATTTGATGGAATAATTAGGAAATATATAAGATTATAAATGTATTGCGGTCTTTTGTAAAGTATATTTTATATGTGCGATAATGCTTGTAAAAAGTATAATAAAATAAGAAAGATTAAAAAGTGTGCAGTAAAAATCTTACGTTATCAATTTGGATATTAAATAAAATATTTAGATTTAGTGTATTTTAAATGTTTTATAAAATACAAAATTAGAAGAAATCATGTTGTTCAGCCATTTTTATTACATTATAAATGTGTTTCAAAATATATATTATATAATTATTATAACAAATTCATATATACATTAACTTTAAATATAAACTACTTACATAATTTCAGCAAATAACATTATAGGATATTTGTCAATTAGTCATGTTAATAGCAAATACGTATTGTAGAGTAAAAATTAATATAAATATTACGTAAATGATAAACATAAAATAAACAAGTAAATTAAAATTAAGCTACCATCATAACAGCAATGCTACAAACACAATAGGCACCTACCTCTTGGCTTTATTTTTTTATATTAATTCAAATGTCATACTCACATAACCGACTCTAGGGTCCCAGGACTGCTGATGCGGTGGTTTTACGTCACATGACGTCCCGTCTGGCGACCGTCCAGCCGTGGGCTATGACAAAAAAAGGAAATTAAATTTCTATACTTACTTCTTGTTTATTTACTTTTTCAGCTTAAGAACTCTTTTAGTTGATTTAGTTAAGTTAGTATTTTAGTTCAATCACTATTTAAGTTAAATTACTATTTTAGATTAATTACTATTTTCGTTACACTTCTAGCTCGGAGTGAGGCGTCGACCTGGGCGTGGGCAAGTTAGAGGTCACCTCAGGCTCTTAATCTCGACATCACAGAATAGGCTGTATGACGTCTGACGGCGTTCTAGACAGTTTATTAATTAGTTAGTACAGTCGCAGACATGCGTCGGCGAGTCACAGGTCGCCTAAGAAGTTATTTTACAATATTCCCACATATCAACCTGCGGCATCTATTTGACGTCTCACGGCGTCCCAGTCAGAAAGTGAATTTAGAGATAGCTCGGAAATAGGCGTCAGCGTGTAATCGATAGCTGAAAGAGTTATTCTATAGATTTCTTACATATCCAACCTTGACATCCCAGGATTGCTGCGGAGGCTGTTTGACGTCCCACGGCGTGCCGGTCGGCGAGAGCCCGGGGGACAGCTCGGAGACAGGCGTGGAGCTGGGCGTGGGTGAGTGAGCCTGCGCTGGGCCGCCCCCATACGCTGATGGCGAGTGCTGGGAACCGCTAGAACTGCCACCACCTCCTGTTGGAGAATATATCAATGTAGACACCATGTGTGGTATAGGTAGCGGCACGTAAGTCTAGCGATGAACAAAAATTGGAAGGGATAGCTGTGCATAGAGTGAGTGAGAGAGTACGACTGGAGAGCCAATGAGCGCTTACGCACGCCCTTTCTCTCCCTTGCGATACCTTATTTTCGACTACTGCGCATAATCGGTCAGCGCTAGACTTTCGTGCCGCCTACTATAAAAACTCACCTATTTTATCACCTTAGCCCAGTTAATTTACAACTACTGACTACGATCCCCCTCTCTCGATTCGAGATGAATGGGAGTCAGGGCATACTCCTCCACATAGAATTACAATTTTTATAGATGTTACAATTATTTAAGCCACCTAACAATGTATCTAAAGGACGGAAGCTCTCTATATTGAATGTCGACAGTAATAAACACATGTGCCAAGTGCTACCAGCCCAGAATAGTGCCATCACCTCTCGAGAAGAAATCCTACTGGATGATGGGCAGCAGCGTCATCCTGTTTACTGGCTTGAACTGCAATAGCGTCTGCCCGGCGTGGTGATTATGGGCATTAGAATGTAATCTATATGTATCTATTTGATGATGTAGATAGTTTTTAATCACAATCGGTCTCTTTCCGAGGATTTGACATGTAACATAATTTTGCCATTTTTTCTGACCCCCTGACCTCTCACAAACAAATACTAACGCAGGCACTATAGGTCATCTTTACAAGTGATCACTGCTAAACTTTAGTAATTGTTTCCCGTAATTCGGCGGAGTTGCGATTGACCTCAATGAACACAGCTTAACTATAGTGATCGTTTTGAAGACCTGTGCCACTTACCATGTAGTAACTGGTTGTTGTTAGGGGGGCTCCCCGGCGGCATGCCGAGGCCGGGGGGCGGAGCTCCAACTTGAGCTGCCTTCATCATCTTCTTGTACTTGCTGCGTCTGTTCTGGAACCAGATCTTCACCTGATGAAAGAGAGAGATTATATTTAGTTATGCTATTTATTGCCTGTATATAAAGTTAAGTAGATAGGTACATTAATTTAAGTATACGCTGCTCTCTGAGACCATGGACACATTGTCTAGATTATTTCTGGTAAAGAAAAAAGAAATGATACCTACTGTGTTTGTTTGTTAGGCCATATTATTGAGCAAAGAGTTCGGATGAAAAAACAAGGGATACCTAAATAACAAAGGAATGCAGAAATATAAAATTTTGTTTATGGATATAGAATGGGAAAATTATAGTCATCGTTTCACGCTAAAGAAAGAAGTAAAGATTTTTTTTGCCTTAATATTGAGCATAGAGTCTAAAAGAAAAAAGCTAAAATATAAAGCTGCCATAAAGGAATGTTTAAATTTCAAATTTATTTTTTTGTAAATAGAATTGTCGTCATCGTTCCACGCCGCCGGGCTTCGCCGCACATTGGGTATATAAGGGACAAAGGGATGGCAAAGGGGCGGGGCCAAGGGTGACGTACTGTCTCTTTAGTGACGGGGAAGATAATATCGATATTATGGGAAAATGTCGATAGATAGAATGACTTTTTTTTCATTAGTAAATAAATTTATGCTTTCTTTATTTGTAAACAAGCCTATACGGTCCTGAGAGGTGGTGTGTTTTAAAAATTACCTTGTATATGAGATACAGCAGGTACAATTATCATTCGTATGTATATTGTATCAACAATTATGCAAAATGTTCTTAGTAACTATTAAGTCTTAGGTAAGTAAAATTCAATACTATTTTCTTAGAACATTATTATTATAATTCACTGTTCCTAGAAGTGTTTTTATAGTGAATGATATTAAAAATTGTTCGCTATAAACATACAATCGACTCTATTAAATTCTTGCCTTCTTTAAATACCGAAGTATTTGATATTTGTTCGTTATTAACATATTTGATTGAGCGATGATAGCCCAGTCGCGAGACCCATAGACTTCTAATTCAAAAGGTCTAGGGATCAAACCCTGGTGGCACACCTATGAATTTTTCAAGTTTTGTGCGTAATTATCACTTGCTCTGTGCCTCGAAAAACACGTTAAGCCGTTGGTCCCGAACAGCCAGTCGTTATTAGGAAGTCATTGTCTTCTAATATTCTGACAACTGGTTTAACCATAGAATGGGGATTTCCATTAGGTTGTGGAGGGCAGATGACAGTTGCTCTATGTAATAACTGAAATTCAGCCAAATCTGGTCAGACCAGTAAGCAGACCCTGGGCCCTGGGCTGTTGTCTAGGGGAACCGGGATAATGCTAGGATATGATGATTAGCGTATTTAAATGGCTACACAATAGCCCAAAATTAACTCTCGTAAAGAGGTTAATGCGGTTATATTTTCAGTGCTTTCATAATGTTTGTAAAAGATTAAAAATAGTTTTCATTTCATGCAAAATATCTTTGATTGCTTCTTATTCAGATATTGTTATCAAAATTATTAGAGAGATTATTACCATGATAATGACCAATGATCATTACCATGAAAAGAAAAACAAACGAAGTTTTATTTTAAGCGTTGCAGATTGAGTAAGTACGCCAATCGAATGAAATACAGCATGAATGAATCAAATTTAAGAATTAAATGAATAAACGATTATAGAATGAATGAATCCCTTACTACTATACAATATGTGTCAAAAAATATGATTCAAAAGACACAAAATAAAGTAAAAAATCCAACTTTACGATCCGATATCTAAGCAACGATATAGTTATTAGTTGCCTAGGTTCAATTGTTGGTTTATTATTCAATGTAATCAGATCAGTGATTACTTCTGCGGAGGCAGTGGTATGTACAGTAAATGTGTCTCTGTACAGTCTGAAGATTCTTCGTGTCCAACAATATTTTTTTAAATATTGATGTTCCATTATTTTTTGATAAAGCTTATACGTAACAAAAAAATATTGTTTTTTTACTGACATAGGAGTTTACAAGTTTTTGTAACTGTGTTAGCAAGGTTTAGAGTAATACACTTTTTAGAAGACACCGTATAAACAGTGGGTTGGTGAACCATTAGAGTAAATCAGGAGTAAGAAAAATGTATCTCCTTTCTTCTATGTTAGGTACATAACAACATATTAAGAAGACTTAACATACCAAGTTAAGTTATAAATTTATTTCAGCATACAGACCTAACGAAAATAAACCATGTATATTAAATTTTCGTTATAGATAATTACAATTCAGTCCAACAAATTAAATTAACCATTTTTTGTAAATTTCCTCGTTGCAAGAATTATACACAACTTCATACTTCCATTGCTGACCGTACCTTCCGCTTTACTCGACTCGCTAGATTTTAATGTGTCAACGCGATTATTACACGTGTATAACAATAATGATACACGGCCAAGTATCAGAGCGGCAGTATATTTTATTCACGATACGTTAGCGAAATTGTTATGGCAGTATACAAATACTTATGTAATTATTCCAAGTAAAACACGAATATAACTAAGATTTGTTGGATAAGTAATAATTTTGTATAATTATTGTGATTGTATATTGCTGATAATAATGATGATCCATGGTATTAAGTTTAAAGTAATTATTTTATTTTAAAATTGTTGTGGTTTTGTTTCCGGTTGATATAGAATCTATCCATTTTGCTTGTATTTCTTGATTATGGTACCGATGATATATCTTTCATTGTTCTTAAAATAAATATTGAATTATCATTTTGTTTATAAAATATATGACGAATCTAAATGGTCCTGTTGGCTTTCTAGCCCTAAAACAAGAAAAAATAGACTTGAAAAGAAAGAACATTAATGTTTGTTTTATGTGGAAATTTAACTGGCAAATGGAGCAATGAAGGAGTAAACCAATCTATTCGCCATCTAGGAACCATGAATGGGTAAACCAATTTGCACGTCTTAAGGATCATCTCAATGTGAAAGTAAACTAATTTAATGTTTGATGAACCTGAAATAGGAATTTGACAAGCAATTTATTTGAGCAAAATTTGTATTAATTCCTAATGTTATTTCTATAAATAATATCTAAAACAACTGCCTCACCAGTTGAAGTCTTTGTAGAAATAAAAATGTTTCTACGAAACACTTTCAACTGTCAAACATTAAAACAGGTTATGAGTATTATAAAAATACGAGGGTTTAATTAAAACATTGTACGAATTCCACTTAATATCATATTACATTAATACATGAGTAAACATGACCAGTAAAAAGTGGAAGTATGCTTAACTTATGAGGTTAACCAGTTTAGAACTTAACCGTGAACTTATCACTGAAAAACCATAGACATACCTTATGTATTGCGATATTTCAATGGACAATAAATGGTAATTATTATAATTTATAGTCATGACATGGTCTGACTGACTGTGTAGAGTACCTATGACGTTTTAACGTTAACTGCAATGTAGCGCCTATGTTTTTTAAATTGCAATAAGGCAGTGCATACAATTTGCATTAACATTCATGAAACTATAGAATAGTTTTATTTGAATTAGAGGTATTTTTTTCAATTCTATTCGATAAATGGTTAAATTGTTGTAAACATTGTAAAAGTATGAAGCATTTTCAAACCTACTAAAGTAAAAAAGTAAATATGTAACAGATTATCTTTAGAAAACCAAAGAATTATGTAAAGAATAAATTTGATCTGGAACTGAGCTGACGATGATACTTATATAAACTTTGAACCTTATTGACTGTATTCTATGTAATTTTTCATATTATTATGTAATTCAAATATAAGTATAATCATCTAATGAATCCTTTAAAAAAATAATTTTAAAAAATATATAAAAAAAATCCAAAACTATATCGATATATCCTAAATGTACTAAAGAGTCCCTTCACTATCAACCCCCACCCAAGCCGATTAGCCGTGTCAGAGGGCACGGTATGACTTAACCCTGAGTTGTGTAGGTATTCTATTGAATTTCGGCTCTTATACACCGTTACTTTTTATTTAGACAGTTACGACGAAAAAGGTTTCTGAAAGGATTTTTTATGGCGTGTGTTTTTTCTTACTAAGGTAAAATTTTCCAAAGGAGTTTTTATGTCATGTTTTTCTATTATAAGGTTTTACTTTTGTGGCTGCTAGAGTTTTAGTTGTTTTGTATTCATCCTTACATAAATTTCATATCCAGTACGTATGAACAAGATAACGCAATGACAATATTGTCACCGAATGACAGACCTTGACGAAATACTGTGCTATCCGCATTTATAACCTTAAAATTAAGACATATCTTTTTTGAATGTAAGTGAATCTAAGCTTCGTAATTTCATTGTAATCATGCTTCTATTGTTTTTTTATATTTAATATTTACGTTTTCAAGTAATCCTTTGTAGTCTCTAAAATAAATATGAAGTCTGAATTACCAGGAGTTTGCAATAGAAACTGGCGAAAATCAGCGCTGGTAACCAGCACTGTTTTGAGTTGAAGCATATCAAGGTGCTGTATGACAAAGTATTTTCTTAAATGACTATTATCATGAAAATAGTTCATCAATATACTCGATAATTGAATAAATAAAACACCAAAATATATTACTTTTTATCTCACCACAACTATTTCCTGAATTGCAATTGTATTTTTTTTTCAGTTAACACATTTTTATTATCTTTAAAACACATCGCAAGTTAAAACCACACACGATCCCATCACTACTGACCCCCGCCCCAATTGCAGTAAAAAGTAAAGAAAAAAGTTTTTAATATTTTTTATTTTTTTGGAACACACCACAACTTCAAAAGCTGCGTGACTGCCAACATACAGACGAGGAAGGAGAACAATCGAAATACGAGGGTCAAACAATTTCATTGCGGTCGCCACTCCATATGGCGGGAACGAACGCCATTTTGGATTTCCCTTTTTCAAACTTTTTTGTTGAATTGGCGACAGACTGATGATGATTTTTGTTGTGGCTTGGAAATATTATAATAACACGGTTTTGTTTGACAAGATGTCTTGTCTTGACATAAAATATTTTTTCTTTTTTTTATAACCTTGTATTAAAAATATCAAAACAATGGCAATTTTGATACATGTTATCGCAGAATATTCAATTCTCAAACTGCTCAGAGTAAAAAACACATCGGTATTAATTATGATTGTTATCTTTATGACAAAAAAAGTGTTTTCAAAAATGTTTTTCAAATATGCTTAATTTTTTTTGTCTGTCTTTCCATAATTTTTTTTAAAATAATGGCTTCGTGCGTCTAGCACATTTAACCAGTGTCAAGTAAGTGCTATTTTAATAATATATAATTCATAGTAAATGAGAATGAGTGATGATAAAGATGATAAATGGTAAATGAGACACCCTCCCCTAAGCCCCTTTAGTCCTCAGTCAGGATGTAGAACTATACTGAGATCTCACATGGACTCCTTGAGAGAATATGAAAAGTGATGTTGCACTGCTTTGTTTGATATATTCACAAGCACTTAACGGTTAATAATCCACCGTTATTACACATTAATGTTAGAAATATCACAAATTTTAGAAAATATAACAAAACTGCAGTCATGACGCTTCACTTTCCCGCCAAGAAATCCCTTTCAATTTGTTATGGCTAATCTCCGAAATTTTCACTGGCAGAGAGCTGGCGTTATAAAGCCCCACTTAAGCTACTTTTGAACGCTAAAAATAACACGCGGATGAAAGCACGGGCGACCGCTTTTATTTCCTAATTTATATTCTACTATTAAGCTAACATCCTATAGTCTTAATGCAACACAGTATATAATACAAAAGCAGCGCCCTTTACAATTATGGTACACAAAACATCGTTCCGGTTATGATTAATGTAATAATTTCAGTACCATCCATACAATTTGTATGTATGATGTATGTACAGGAAGTCTCACGCCTATATCACATGGAGGGGAAATATTGTCTGGTAAATATTGAAGTTAACGCTATAGAAATGATAACAGAAGTGAAGCTGAGTTCACAGAGGTCAATCCTTGGATAGGTGACCGTTTTTGTGGGATTTAATATCGAGCACGGAAGGCCCATTTTATCTCATGGGGAGGCGTAAGCGTCGACGAAGAGATTTCCTGGACAAATACAGCGGTGGACTTTATGATGATGATGGAAACCCAAGCTTCGGAAAGAACTCTGTGATTATAAATATAATTCAATTAGGATTTTTAACTCAATTTTGACACATATCGACATAGTGACTTTTTGCTTTACACCGACGAGGCACGACATAATTCGCATAGAATCTTTTTTACACGGCCCAGCGTGTTATAATTTTTTTACCTTTCCGTCGTTTTGATTTGTGTTTTATGAACATATATGTATATATATAAACAATAATAATAAAGAAATGTAACAGAAGAAGATCAACATCAACGGCGAGTAAAGCCTGTTCACTCCGAAGACGCATGGCGACGCTTTTAACACCAATCTATAGAGTTCAATATTTCTCAATTCATGCGTCATCGTGGATTGAACTGTCTATATATGACTTACCTTCGATTTGCCGACTACATAGTCATAACATATCCTGGTATTATCCATTATATACTTAAGCCTGTCTTTACCAGTAAGCGGACTCAGACAGGGTTTGCTTATTGGTTTAACCAGATTTGGCTGAATTACGTGGAGCGACTGCCGTGACCTCCGCAACCCAGAGGGAGACATGATTCTGTAGTTAAGTCAACTGTCAGGATGTTAGAAGGCACTACCTTCATTATAACGATGCCATAGATGCCGGGGCAGCCGATCAACGTGAAATAAAATTGAGAAGGCCTACATTTAGCAGTGGACTTTAAATGGCTGTTGATAAGTAATAGCAAGAGAAACCGCACGCAAAGCCTAGCTAGCTATACACGACATATTTCGTATTGCGTCGTTTTTACCGGGACCAGAGCGGTATTCAGTGGCGCGGCGCCACAAAGGGATCGCTCGCATGACGCGCATAGCGGTGCGGACCTCGCATAAGACCGTCCGGGACTGCGTTATGCAAGTGTGGACATGCTGCTATGTTGCTTTTTTCGAATTTAATAATTGTTCTTTGTTATCTTGAAATTAGTTGAAGATTGTACAGTGTTAGAAGAAAAAAATAATAATTTATAAAACAATTATTTTAATTAATTATATTATTGGGAATAACTTAGTGTAATGATGAACTAAATAGATAAATACTCTTGTCTTAGAATTGTTCTCAACTTGCCAAGAGTGCTATTAAAGTATAACTTTTAAAGAAAATCACAAAATTTAACAAATTAAGAGTACCTGAACATATTATTATACAAAAAAACCTTTCTGAAAAATGTATAAATGAGTATGAGAGAAAATAAAAATGAATCAATAAATTATTTTAATGTTTTTACACGAAAATATTGAAATTTGTATAGTAAGAAAATAAAAAAACAGTTAACAAAAAATAAACTTTTTCTATACTTGGGAATATTTTTAGTAAAAAATATACCTTAAAATTAATATACCCAGTGAAAAATCATTGATATTAACCCGTGCCTTAAGTAACTTTGTTTTATTTTCATCGGAAACCTTGTTGCAAAGTTAAAGTAGCAAGACAACACATAATTTTTACACACATACATCACAGTGAACATTTATAAGCAACATAAGGATTGATGGACTCGTAATAACTTAAATACCACTTAACGGCCACCAACTACCATCAACAAAGCGAAGTCGATATAAATTAATTAATTAAATATCCATTTCAATATTAAATCGTCTCAACATAACGCATGATGCGAGTCGGCGTTTTAAAAAAAAACAGTAGCCTGTATAAGCCGCATGCCTTTGCCGGACAGTGAATGACGTAGACAGCTTGGCTTTTTTTTCTTTTACAGCTTCGCATTTGCACTTTTTGAGGCAAAACTCCTTGCTCAGCTTTCGCTAGTCGGAATTCGAACTATTTTTGAATAGCTTTACTTCTTTACCAGACTCTTTGCTCCACTCTATAACATTTCATGGTATCCTTTCATTCGTATTTTTCTCTTAGATACGTACTTAATCGATTAGAGTATTTGTCAATGTCAAATATTGTGATATAAAAAGTTATTTGCGACTACATCATTATGCATCGGTTTCTTAATTTTGAAAAGTCAAAGTCAAGTAAAGTTTAGTCAAAGTCAAGTCAAAGTATAGGTGACTTTACAAGAGGCTTCTAAGGGGTTACAAAATCAACATGGAAAATCACAATTCACAGTAACCTATGCCACTTTTCTACACCTGTGTACGTTTTAGAAGAAGCTATATTTTATTATTGTTATTGTATTTACTAATACTAGTCTTTTAATTGTGTACATTACTAACAATTGGACCATTGTTGTCAAATAACGAAATTTAATTATTATTATTGCAAAAAGTCTAAACTCAAATTTACACCTGCTTTAAGATATGACTTAATATCTCGATAATTTTATCCGCGTTCACATCAAAAACTCGTTGTCGCAGTTTATGTAAAGATTTACAATGAAAAAGTATGAATATCAAGTTTGTTTTTTTTAACTTCGATAGACTTGAATTGGTGTTGAAATGTTATTTTTCTATAAAATGAGATAAAGCTATTCGTTTCGGTTGTTATTAAATTATGTTCAAGTTACTGACGCCCACTACTCTCCACTTAAAGTTATAAATTAAAATTGTTGATTGCTATTAGAGTTGATAGCCATCACGGCCAAGAATAGCATCACTCCCTCTTATCTTATAGGGAGTCGTAAGAGTCGACGACAATACAAATTTAAATATAACTCCGTAACGTCCCACTACTGAGCACGAGCCTCCTCTCACATATCAAGGTGCGAGGGTATTGGGTCATACTCCACCACGCTGACCCAGTGCGGATTGGCGGAGGCAGGTGTATGGCGTCCTGCTGTTAGAATTTATCAAGCCGCCCATGAGGCCTCTAACATGGCTTAACGACTACCACATTTAGTGATAACCGGGACCAACGGCTTAACGTGCCTTCCGAAGCACGGAAGCGCTCGATATCAAATGCCACACAAACGGTCACCCATCCAAGAACTGACCTCTGTAAACTCTGCTGTACTTCGGTGATCGTTTCCGACCACCGAGCACCGCAGAGCTACGAGCGCTTCAATTTAAATATAAATATGTACAAAAATGTGCCGCGTGGCATCGGCCTAGAATGCAACCCCTTGTCATCTCAAGGGGAGTCATCAGAGTCGAGGAAGAGAAATACTACCGGATGATGGGCAGCAACCAGATGGAACGATCAAGTGAAAGACTCATCGTCCTCCAAATTCGCGCTGGATCGAAACCGGTGGAAGCAGATTATCCGCTCCAGATGTTACTCCGATGCTAACCACGATCCTCAGACATAGAGAGACCGACTATAGAGAGATGGGCAGCAGCGTCATCCTGCGTACTGGCTTAAACTGCGATCACCAACCCGCCTACTCAGCATGGTGTTTAGGGGCTATCCATAAATTACGTCACAAGCTAAGGGGGTGGAAGGGGGTTGACAGATGTGACATGATGTGACAAGGCGGTGGTAGGGATCCTATATTTAGTGACGTCACATTTCAAAGTTCCAGGTACTATGAAAACTTTGGAACTGCTGTTTCGATGTCATTATTATTTGCTTTACAATTACTAAATGTGTGACCTCACACTTTGGAGGAGGGAGTCTCACAAGTGTGGACAGCTGTGACAATGATGGAGGGGGGGGGTCAAAAGATCACGAAATTTGTGTGACGTCATTTATGGATGACCCCTTGTGGGCAAATACCTGCAATATAATGTAGTTTATTGGGGAGTCTAATTTTTTGCAGCAGACTTTATACAGCTGATGTAATGATGCTCCCAAGGATCTCTTATATTTAATTATTTGTCAAACTATGGTAATATATAAACCAATCAATCGACAATTTATTCAATACCAAAAACTTTGAAATACCTTCTTAAAAAAAGTGCACTTCCAAGTAACACTGAACGCTTTGCGACATTTATATATTTTTTAATTGCATTACGTTTAAATATTACCATATACTCCCATTGTTCCTGCAACAACATTGTATGGTGGGTACTGAGCACTCGAGGCAGGGCCCACTTTTTAGTACAAGTTTCTAGAGATGGGCGAATGTGACTGATTCATTCGAATAAACCATTCGAGTAACCAACTGGTTATTCGACTGAAAAGAAATATAATTTGAAATATTCGAATGAAAAAAACCATTCGAATGAATATTTAGACCTGTGGGGTGATAAAAAATATTGTAAAGAGATTATTTAAGGTAATAAAAATACGTTTGAATAAAAATTTGAAAGAATCTTTAGAATGGCACACTTATTCAAAGAGCGATAATTCATTGGAATGTCAAAGTCAAAATTATTTATTCAACTTTGGCGCAATAAAGCTCTGCGGGAGGAAACTTTAACGTAGAAAAAAAATAACCAAGAAACTCATGGTTGAGTTTTTTGCCTCATTCTTTATTCATTCTAAATTCAAAATTAAACCTTTCGAATAGTTCGACTGTTCATGTTTCCAACCATTGCCCATCTCTACAAGTTTCTTCCATAGTACAAGTTTCTGCATGTAACTAACAAGGGAAACTTGACTCGCACACTGACTTGTAGAATTGAGGGAAAAAAACTGCGTACCTACCTATCTCATTAGAATTTTTCTTGCATACATTAAAACGTCGACTGGTAGTGGCGTAAAATCGATTTTCTACACAGAATAATTTAATCGATACAAATAAAAAGTGGTTTAAAAGATGTTTTATTTATTACGCAAATTGTCTACCGCTTGAGATGGTTTAAGTTGATAAAATAATATTATAGTTTATGATCTAGAAGAGAGTCAACTATTTATGCTCATAATATTTCTTTCGCTTTGAAGTAGACATTATTATTCTGTAGTAGCTACTTCATAATTAGATTGTTAAGATTTTGCCGATTTTACATTTTAAAAAGCATTCATTGTGAAACCTATTTTTTTCAGGTTTGACACAAATTAGAAAAAGTTACAACAAATACCGGTTTTTAAATTTCGAAGTGAAACATAATGTCAGCAAGTAGCTCGCGACCTTCATGGTGAGTCCAAAGAGCACCAAAGAGGTAAAAGGTATGTAGGTATCACTCGCAAACTACTCACGTTCAAAATGTCCGCCGGTCTGTCGTAAGGCGGTTTCGATAAAGACATTGCAAAGATACCGTGGTGCTTTCAGCCAC
This sequence comes from Musotima nitidalis, assembly GCA_949126915.1. Lineage (NCBI taxonomy): Eukaryota > Metazoa > Arthropoda > Insecta > Lepidoptera > Crambidae > Musotima > Musotima nitidalis. Next base: position 5,531,556 of record OX421441.1, read on the forward strand.
AGATGCGAAATAAAACAATTCGCATGTTTCCGTAAGCGGTTTCGGTCCCAACGAGGAGTTTTACGCGCTTCCCGCCAAATAAAAAAAAGCTGGCGTCATGTGTGAGAAGGATTGCTACAATTGTGGGATTCCGTAAGAAATCGCTGCTTTTAGGCAAAAATAATAATGAAATGTTAAATTTTAGTCTTTTTTTTGTTGTTGTAGCGTCTACTTTAACTGTATTTAATCATAACCGCATAGTTTTTTTAAAATTCTTTTAAGCATAGTACGCAAGTATTTTTATCCGTTTTTTAGTACACATAGTATAAGCTTTTCTTAGGGCACAATGGCGGTGTGTAAAATGTCCACGGATATTTATTTAGGTTCATTATAAATCGAAATTAACAAAAAACATTTAATCCTAAGCAAATTATATGCAAAAAAATATTATATTATTTGATTAAATACGTAAAGGTACGTTTCGCATTTTGTCACGGAATCCTAAAGAGGCCAACAACTGCTTCACAAAGGAATGAATTTTTGGTTTTTATAAATATTTGTTATAAAAATTTCATATTTCATCAGTCATAAATTTATTATAATTATTTTAATTCGTGCAATATGCTTGTAAGAATTTAGGATATAAAAACATCTCAAGATTTGACATAAGTAGGTACATCTTGATGTCAGCCTCATAAAGTCCACTGCTACATTGGCCTCCTTAATGTAATTCATTCTCTTGGGGGTATTTGCCCATAATCACCACGCTGGCCTGGGTTGGTAATGGCAGTTCAATCCAGTACGCAGGATGAAGCTACCCATCACTCGCTAGGAATTCTCTTCGTCGACTCTTACGACTCCCCGTGAGATGAGAGGGGGTGGCACTATTATATGCCTGTATCACATAGGTACATATTTTTTTTAAAAAAGCTAGTCAGATAGTTGAAATTACAATATAATGCGTAGTTTAATATTTTAGCTCTTCGTTTTGTTGTTAGGTTCGACACCCACACAAGGACAACATATGAATATATAATGTCTCGAGTATTGTTATTTATGTATGTATTAGTACATTTGACTCGAATAGTGGTTTGTTTCGCTCGTCTGTACAATAATTTGAACAATAAATCTCCGGAACCGGAACTCGACATTCATTTCCGAAGCCTTCCGAAGCCTTCCTAGGTTTAAGAAACTATTGAAAATTAGTGTCGTACTTTAGATTGAACGTAGTTTTATTATAGTATTACGTATAAATGTTTATTAGATTGTCCATATATGTTTTTTTAGATATGATATGTACTCAAAATGCATGATGTAATTAACCTGAAATGGTAAGTACAGTTCGCCAAAATATTTTCAAGTTAATTGTATTTTTTGTTAAATATAGCTGTACTTATGTTGGTATCCCTGTAAATAAATAAATAGCTATCTAATTCTGGTTGCAGTGCTTAAACATTGTATATATTTACAAGAAAAAGTTTTAATATCGATCACAAGTATTTAGAACGATGTCTAGATTTTTTCAAATTTGATTATAAAAGTTTGAAAAGATTTTTTTTTTCTATTTTTCTTGTGTACAAAATAAAACCACATTTAACATCTTAGTAAAACTCATTCTCGTGTCATATTGAATTTAAATATCTTGTAAATACACAATAATTGCGTTCAACGAATTAATTTATGCAAATGAATAGTTATAACTATGTTTTATTTGATAAATTGCGTAAATAACTGGGCAACCGTGTAATCATTAGTCAGAAACAGTGTCAGAGGTGAGACGTTGAATTAAATCATTTACGGTATTGATAAAACTCGTCTAAGTAATAATAATTTAATATTCTATATTTTCTAGGGGGTGGTCAACCGATAGTTGAAAATAAATAAATATTTTTTGACAATTACACCAACTATTTAGTTCCAAGATAAGTATCATTAAGAACTTTTGTTATGGATACTAAACAACGAATAAACATACTTAAATACTTTTTATTTTGTAAATACATACTTAATATACATAGGAAAACACCCAGACCAAAACAAATATTCATGTTCATGTACACAAAGATTTGTGGGCAGGCGTGCAGTGCCAACGGAGGATAAGGTTCCTCTGTTACCTCCTGGGGATCTTCGTGGAGCAGGAATCAGTGGGGTTCAGTCGGTAGTCCTGGCCACCACCATCTCGGCCAGGGAGTCCGATGTAACTTTGCTGTCCCCGTGGTGCAAAGTATGCGTAAATGCATTGGCACTCAAAAAAAGAAGGATATTTTATATTTATGGTGAAGCGGCGATTAACCAATGATTCAAACCTATAACTTTACGAAGTTATGTTCGTAATTATCGCTTGCTCCGTGCCTCGGAAAGCAGTTGGTCCCAGCTGTCATGAACATCTATGGCAGTCGTCATTAGGGATTCAGTGCCTTAATGTATGTATATCCTAAAGGGACTTTTAAAGAATTGGTAAGGGAGACTGTGACTGAACTTTAGGTAAATTGAGTACGATTTATTGAGACTGAACTTAAGGGAAATTGAGTTAATTCAGTACGACTAAAGGTTTAATTTTCGGTTTTTTGATATTCTCTTTGGTTGTCAAGCTTTCGGTATTTTTTTATTTTGTTAGGTGTTCGGTTCAATTTTGTTACATTTTCTTGTAAAAGAATTAGTGTCTACATTTTATCATCAGGAAACAGTCTTTCATATCTTGGCTGGCCCATTGGCCCAATTGCCTTGAGATTTTTTTTCAAACGTTTAGCTGTTTTGAATGGTCATTTATAGATTTAAGACTCAAGAATCAAGATGTAAGCTTAGAGTTTCTAAGGGGAAATCTTTCGTCATTATAATTTTATCCACAAGAAATCCTCTTATAAACATAGGCCTCTAACTTTACACGCCTATCCAGAGCCACCTGCATCCAATGGCTTCCCGCCGCCTTGACGAGATCGCCGAAATCACTGATGACATATCAGATGTTTATTCATTCATTCAACACCATAATTCATTCATTCAAAATCTCAAGCCCTCTCCCATATCCCAAATATAACAAAGCTCTTAATTGTAATTGCTTATTTGATCTATTTCATCTCGTTTTGAAGGGGATCGTAATGACGGCACCCAATAATTTTGACATACGCTTCTTATTACGTTGGTGTGGTACAGTCAGCGTTATATAGTTGGTAACACCCAAAGCGACATAAATATCGACATACGCCTCTATTGTCAAGAGCGTTAGGACGTGTTCCGATATATATGACGCTTTTGATGCTATCAATTTTTTGACGCTGACTGTCAAACCTTTACAAGTCAGCTATATGTCAAGGGTGACATTATAACGTTTGTTTTCCCCTTGAACCCAAGTGATAAGAGTCGGTTTTATACTTACAAGTTACATCTGTTATGTGGTTAGCTATTACCTAAGCAAGATTGGGGAAAGAAATGGTGTTACATTTTTAACGCTGAGTGTACATTTGTTTTCGTTGGGTATGTTCTTTTTAATTATTATAAGGTTTATATACGCCGTTTAATGAAAAGAATGGAATCCACATTTAAAAACTTATTTTTTATTTTAAATAAAAAATGAAAAATTTAAATTTGGAATAAATTTTTTTCAAAACTTGAAACAAATGAAATAAAACGATGAAAATAACGTTCGTTAAGATATACTTTTTGCTTAAGCACTTTTTTTTACTGATGAGACCAATCTTTTAATTTACTGTCTGACCTCAATTTTATATCTTTGTTTGTAAGATAGAAAGAAAATGTATTGTTATTACAGGAGGTCAGTAACCAATAGGTAAGGTAGTTTCAAGTTATAATTTTTATTTCCCCTTAAAAATGGACTCATTCGGTCGACCAGTGTCAAGTAATTTCTTTAATGAAGTTATTTGGATAAAAGCCTTTTCGTTATTTAATAGCGCCATTTGTTTTTTTCGCGTTGGCGCCAAAATTTTAAGTTATGATTTTGTTGGTATTAATTAATTCAGGTCTATCACCGTTCATGATTTTTTTCTTTTTGGATATATAGCATTGGCATTTGTTATTCATATATAAAATTATATGTGCAAACGCAAGAAATGTCTATTTCATTGATGAGTTGCTTACAATAAAGTGTACATATAAAAATATTTAAGAAAAAAAATATTTCGTTGAAATTTAACGATAACAAATTATTAATTGCCACCAAAAGTTGTTGCCAAAGCAAGCAGTGGTGTAACCTTAACCTTTCCCAAAATGTGACCTAGTAACTGTCAGCAGTTTGACATTTGACATTTTAACTTTCCAACGAAATTCGATTTAAAATATGTCCGACCAGTTTTTTATGTCGTAATCGCGATAAATAGGGATTTCATAGTATTTTTTACTTAAAGCACAAAAATGGTCAATGCGATTTTTAGCGCCAATGCGGAAAAAGACTTATCGAGGCAGGGTTTTATTAAAAATAAAATGTACTTAGCTAGTCAACTTAACTAGTGTAAATTCTAGTTTATGTATGCCAAAATGGTGGATTTTTAAACATAACTTACATACATACATACGTAATATCACGCCTGTTTCCCCGAAGGGCCAACCTTTAGCCAGTTCTATTGTTAGTCCCACGTTATAGGTGACGAGCCTATTGCCGCTTACCGGGAACTTTTATGTTTGCCAGGCCTCGTCCGTTAATCGGCAGGTGCACCACTTGCAGGTGAGGTTGGCTTGGGATCCTTAGACCTTGATTTAGAAAAAATACACAAGTAAAAGAAAGTGATTGTGATCTTTTCTGTTAATTCCAAAACTTCTTAAAAGTTTTTAGTAAACTAGTGCTATACTGGGGTAAAACTCTTTCCTATAAAGCAAGCAAATTTTAACAAGCATATTGCAAAATAAATTACAATTCGCAAAACATTACCCAAACGCATCCATAACCATTAAAGTGTTATATTCAAATAAATTAACTTAAATAACGAAAACAGTAGTTAATTTAACAAGAGATACTGCCGGTTTAGCGATGGGGTCAATATGACCCGACATCATTATTTTGTAAGGAGACCCGCTGTCGAAGGGTTGGCATCAGTTAACCCCTTAATAACGGCAAATTCGATCTCCCGCACAAATGGATTAATTGAGGATTCTATTGATTCAATTTTGCTAATTTTGGAGATTGGGGGCTTTGGTTTTAGGGATAACATTTATCTTATTTTAACTTATGTTGCACATAAAATACAATAACAGAAAATTTAAAGGGTACAAAGTTTTGACTAGAAATTTAATTAAGAGTGTAAGTTTAATGGCATTGAGTGAGGTCTGTATACCTGCACTCTGCTCATAAGGTCGTGGGTTCAATTCCTATATAGAACAATTCTTAGTGTACAAGAACATGAACAAGTGCTATTAGAAACTTAGAATTACATCAATTTGTTCAGTTCCAAGATATGTTTTCTTTAGAATTGGTGGTATGGATAATAAATAGCACATAAACATATATAAATACTTTTTGAAATACATACAAAGGAAATATTCGGTCCATTTTTCAAATTAATTTCAAATATAGAAAACCTTATAACGACAAAAATGCAACAGTACAAAAGAGGCGGTGCGCGGCCGCGGCGTTGAGAAAAAAGTATAAATATACAGAAATACAAAAAAAGAAATCGCATTGTATTATCATCTGTTGTGGTTTTATTTTTTCTGAGCCATTGTTTCTGAGACACGCAACACGATTGCGGCCACCCCGCACCCCTCTAATAAGACGGAAGTTGTACCTACGCTACGCAATTATTTTCGAATTAGTCGCCATATTTTTATTTCGAGACTAAATTTCGAATTTGGTGTTCTCAATCGGGTCCGGTCCGCGGCCGTGAGAACTTTTTGGCGACAAGTTGACAAATCTCCTTTTGTTTATGCGTTGGTTTTTATTGTTTGACTATGAAGGTTAGAGTTGGATAACAAACAACTTAATTTAAATGTGAAGTGGATTAACTGACACATTTACTGACATGAATAGTCTGATGTAGGTCTTTATATAGTAGAAGTAGTACTAAAAGTGGGTTTTGTAGCTAAAATTTCTAAATTTTACTAACGTTAGCCCTCAGGCCCGATTTCAATACAGTTTATTTAAAGTCTAATTTAATGGTACCAAATACGCTCGGGTTGTAAAAAGAGTTCTCTGGCGATGTTTTTCCTAGAGTACACTTACAGCATAAGGTTAAAGAGTCAGGGACAGTGCCCGTCGGACTTAGAAAGCCCCAGCGTCCATACGCCATGTTGGTACAACTTTTCATCAGATAGGCTTTATGCTTGAGTGCCGCTTTGTGTTTTATAATATAAAAAATATAAGTTAGAATATCTATAAGAATACGTTAGAAATAATTATTTTCTAACAACTGCTCTATGACACATAATATCGATTCTAAAAAAACATGGCGTCCAGTTTTTCTTTAAAGGAAAAAGTACACCTGTCATTGTATAGTCATCCGCAGGCAGAGAGTAATACTTTGACGTTTACAAACACCTTAAGACTTGGTAATAAGCGTCACATTTGATGTGACTTGTCGCATCTGTCACTTTACTGCTAATACCCATTGCACTTCAATTAAGTTTGTAGCTGCTCTGTAATTAAAAATAAGGATTTCAATAGCGTAGGAAAAAATAAAATGTCAGTTAGAATTCGTGTTTTGGCACTATGTAGTGACAACGTTCGTTTTAACGATAATTAATTGGTTTTTATTTAAAATTTACACTCTTTAGTTTTACTTCATACAACTTCAAGATTACATATTAATAAAATTTTAGAAATAGCTTTAAAGGTCGTTTTATGTACATTAACTTTTGAACAATTCTTACTATAATATCATAGGTAAAAAAGTTTAAATATATAATCACACCTTTTGCGTCGAAAAGTTCATTTAAAAGAATAAGCAACACCTTTTCAACCGTCCTATCAAACCTTTGTAGTGCATTCTTTGTTTAAAAATATTCGAATTTCTATCTGAGCCCAAGGTGTCTCTATAAAAAGCAGCAAAATCAATTCAACTTGTTTGTTTAAACAAATGCGATTGTCAATCAGATTTGCATTGAAAAGTTCGTATTTAAAAGTTTGCTTTTTCAACGTTCGTATCAACCCTTTTAGTGCGTTCTTGTTTCAAAAGGTTGTGAATGTCAATTTAAAAAGTTGTAAGGTCGCTGATTGAATTATAGAGGATTTAATCAGCAAAATCTTTAATAAATCTTTACATGAAACCGGCTTGCAAAATATCTCCAAACGACAACCTAATGACAGCTATGTCTTACATTTACTTTTTAAACTACGTAAGTACATTTAATCACTGAGTTTGCAATAAAAAGTTAAAAATCAGAAAAACTTTCACTACTTTCCTATTCAAAAATTTTCATTTAAAATCGCACGATTGTCAATCTGATTAGCACTGTTTGCTAAATAACGGCGAACACAAAACCAGTTAATGCCATTACAAAATTTATAATCCATAACTGGTATAACATTCATCAAGCAGCTTGTCTGATCTAATGATCTATAGGAAAATCGATATCCTGCCACTCGAAGCTTGCAGTCCGTTCGGCAACATGGCGTCGACTTGTCAAGGATGCTTTAGCGTCATGGCCATTGACATTTTCTCACGATAATTTTAATTATAATATTCATACGACATTAATCCTCAAAGGTGGACATTTTTACTGATAACACTATAAAAAAGCGAAAAAGTTTGCTTTTTTACTTGTTTTATGGTGTAGTAATAAAAAGCTGCTATTTTTAATTCCACTTTTTTTGTTCTTTATGTAATGCACTTACTAGCCAGCTTTATCTAAAGTCTATCCTTTCGCGAGCTGAAAGAATTTGACATACATACTTTCACGCCTGTTTCCCCGAAGGGGTAGGCAGAGGCATATTATACGTCCACACGTCGCCAATTATATAGTTGGGCCCACGTAACAGGTGGCGAGCCTATTGCCGCTTACCGGGAACTTTTATGTTCGCCAGAGCCTCGTCCGTTAAACGGCAGGTGCACCACTCGCAGGTGAGGTTGGCTTGGACTCTTCAGATCTTGGTAGGAGCCCTGTACACCCGAAAGAATTTTCGCTATGGATTAAGCAGTGGCAATTTTTTCATATTTTTTGTTTTTGCGTGCACAGTGTATTTGTTGGACCTGATAGTAGTAAAATTTGCCATTGTTAAAATCAGAGTGCTTTTATCATCAGCCGTATGTAGTCCACTGTTAAATATTAGCCTCCCCAAAAGATACATTCTATTTGGAATATTTGCCCATAATCACCACGCTGGGCAGACGGGTTGGTGATCGCAGTTCCAGCCAGTACGCAGGATGACGCTGCTGCCCATCATCCGATAGTATTTCCCTTCGTCGACTCTTGCGACTCCCCTTGAGATGAGAGGGGGTGGCACTATTCTAGGCCGGCAACAGGGCGCAGCTCAGAGTGCTTTAATTTTAAATAGTACCTACTTCAATAAGATTTTTTTTAGTTGTTAGAGCATGGTAATAGTACCTATAAAGAGCAAATTTTTGGATATTTGTGATGAATAAACCCAAAAACAATAGGACCGGTTTAAAAAATGCTTCTTTATCCCTGAGTAAAATCTATGCGAGTGGCGATAGCCCAGTGGCGAGAGGATTTTGGGTTCAATCCTTGGTGACGCTTAAGACTTTTCAAAGTTATGTGCGTAATTATCGCTAGCTCCGTGTCACGGAAAGCACGGCTGTCGTGAACATCTATGGCAGTCGTTATTAGGAAGTCAGCGCCTTCTTACATACTGACAGCTGCTTTAACCATAGAATGATGTTTCTCTTTGGGTTGCGGATGATGATGTCTGAGTAAAACCTTCTGCCAAAATACAAAAGGATCGCCTAAATGTTTGTACGTGCATATCTTTCAAACGACTGCATAATTCTTTCTTATTGTGTTCGTTATTGTCGGGACAGGGTAAAAATATTAAATTTTATCAATAAAAACTGTGTATTGTTGTCACCATGGCGTTTGACATAGTTGTCAGTCGTTTCACACTTAGCAAAATTGATAGAATGAATGTAAATTAGACGGGACAACGGTCTGTCCGGTCCGCTAGCAGTACCCGAAAAAAAGGGAACATTACGATAACTCAAAAAAATTACCAAAAATTTTAAGAAGCGAGGGAGTGCCACTATTACGAGATAGTAGTATTGTTTTCTACATCTACATCTAAAAGATGGCAGCACATATGGCATTTGAACAAATCACCAATACCAATACATAATGACCTCAGCATTAGAAAACCGCCACTTAGAACAACGTACTGAAATGTCAGCGATTGGCGGGGGTCTGACTAAAATGGTCGATTGAGTCAATGATTCATTTCTCAAGGCCGAGAAGCGATTGTGATCGCAGTATGAAGCATGAAGCCTCCTAGCCGTCATGAGACCCTAGTACATTTGTTATACGAATTGTATGATTTATGTCCTTAGATATTATAAAAATTTGAAGTTTATGATATTTAAGTTCGGTTAATTTTGTAAGATTTATTGTTTAAGGCTTCACTAGTCTATTTTGTCTGTGTTTTAAAGTTTAAAAAAATTTATGAAAGGAAATTTAGGTATGGGAAAGGTAAATTATGAAAGTAGTAACATTTTTATCAACTTAATTGTTTACTTTATTACATCCACATTATTGTATTATAAATAGTAAACGGTAAATAAATGAAGCCACCTAGCGGTTATGAGAGCCTAGTACACTTATTATACGAATTGTATGATTGATGTACTAAGATAACATAGAAATTTGAAGTGTACACAGTTTTGTTAGGCAAATTTTGTAAGATTTATTGTGTGGAACATTAGCTTGTCTTGTGTTTTAGATTTTAACAAGCTTTTATGTAAAAGTATTGTTCAAATTCGTACATGAAGTCTTATAGTATTTTAAACATTTATTGAACGATTAAAACAGCCTAACATTTTATTACTATGAAATTTAATGCGAATATCTACTAATAACTACTCGTAGTCAAAAATGAGCAAATATTTACGAATTATTTAAGGAAACAACTAGATTTAACTTACTAGTAATTAAACAGCGTCCTTCCTCCTCTCTCCTACACTATGCTGTGCCCGACAGGGTCCACAATTGATACTTTTGTACTTAAACTACCATCTTGTAAAACACATTGTTGGAACGCAATAAAGTATTGAGTATTGAGCTCTAATTATTATAATCCTACTCATCAGTTGCAGACTTTATTTATTTTTTCACAAATATTCATATTCATTTAAGCCTTTTAAATTTATAACATAATAAGAGTAGGTACAATACATACAAAATGTTTGAGTTCAGACATGTTTTCACTATGCATGTAAAATAAACAATTCAAATGAAACGTGAAACATACATTTTCGTATAATCCTAATTCATCGCGGGCAGCTAACAGATACAACAGCTTTTATTATTATAGACCTAATCCTTAAAGCAGACTTTCCTTTTTAATTTATTGTTACAACTATTTTGCAAATACAACATATTCGTAGAAATCATGAACAATTTTCTAATAGATATCCCATAATCAGCACCCTGGGCAGGAGGATTAGTGATCGTAGTTCAAGCATGAAGACGCTGCTACCCATCATCCGATAGGATTTCTCTTCAGCGTCTCTTAAAACTCCCCGTGGGATGAGAGGGGGTAGCACAATTTCTAGGCCAGTACCAATTGATTTATCCTCTTTCCTTTCAAGCATATTATACAACTGTTTTACGAATACAAGAGAAAATTCAACATAATCCTAGTAATCATGACCAACAGAAATGTGACGGTTAATATTTGTGTCACTGTTCCCTTACGGTATTCTCGCCTCACGTAGCCTGGCTCGGCTCGAGATCTGTCATTATTCTGATAATACTGTCGGTCTGTACGTGCCGGCGAAACGTCCAGTCGCGGTAGGGGTGTGCTGTTTTTTATAGACCTAAATATTTTTATCGATAATTAAAAAAGTTTTTGTGAATAAAAAAAAAATTAAATTAAAAGTATGTTTTAAGATTATTTGAGTTTATTATGAACTATTTTGCGATTTTTATGTGAATTTATCACATTTTGCTAGATGTTTACCAAACCTGGGCCTGCGCCTAATGACGGCGGCCCTTACCACATTGCACAGAGCCGTGAAATTTATTTCAAAAATATAGCGAATTTTCGTGTTTTTATTAGTACGAATTATCTAAGAGCAATCTCCAAAAAAACCTTTGCTTAAAAACCGAACATACTGCATATCATAAAAAAAACATTATCTAGAACTAAGAAGTTACGCTATATCTTATAAGCCTTTGTGTTTTTTCGTATCATAGGCTAACTCCACTTTGTTTTAGAAGCCTAATAGTATATATTTATTTATAATTTAGTACTTTAACAATAATTACAATAATTACGCAAACTTTTTCAGAATTAAGTAATTAATTATAAAAATAATAAAATGCGGTCCAGTTTAATACTACTATCATGAGAAACCATTAAGCGACACAAATTAACGTTATCTATATTATATATTCCAATATTATGTTACTACAATCTTTGAGTGCCACTGTAAAGGCATAATTGATCAATAGCTCGTGTGTTTATCGATTAATCAACCATTAATGATTGAAACGTCAAAACAAATCGTCAACTGCTCATTATAATATTGACTCGAATTTATAATCTTTATCTTTTCATATACGATCATAATCTTCATCGACGTTCAGGATTTATTTTATACTAGCGGCTGACCGCGGTTTTGTCTACGTGAGCTATCGGTACTCTGTTTTTTTTAGGATTTAGTAGTAGCCCACATTATTCCTTATAATACAATATATTTGCCAGTGATATTCTTGCCAAAGTTACTCAGAAGGTTTCGGAGATAAACCACAACATAAATACAGAGAGACAATATATTTAAAATTGTTTTCTTGTTATCAGTACCGTATGGCATACTCATGTGCTTTATTCAGAAGCTTTTATTTTGACATTACAAACAGAGACTTACATTTTATTTCATAGTACCTTTAGGATAATCGATTAAAAAAAAGATTTTTAAAAAAAAACATCAAATTTTAAAACTCTTATGAAAATTTATAAGCGCAACATTAACATAAATTATTCTCGACGCTACCAAGATGTTCGATGGAAGATAGTTATAATAATAAAAAAAACAATCGATATGCGATATCCGATCGCATCACTGGTCCCTGTACGTGTCCTACAGATGTATAGATATAGTAGGTGTGTTTGTAAACATATAATTACTTGGTAGGTCGATGCATATCAAGCGCTCGTTAGTGTGAACGTGCGTGTGTGTGCGTGTGCGTTGTACGTACAGGCAAGGCTCAGTGTTGCACTCTCAACGTCAAAGTATTTACGCGTCACTTGATCTGTCACTGTTTTAACTATATTAATACAAATATGACAAGTACTTAAGAAAGGAAACAAACCTAGTCTAATTTTCTTCAATCAAAAATAAATAAAAATAAATTGTGTCGTACAAGACTACTTTCATGACGGAAAAGACAACTATATTTCCTGTATAAACAATAAGTTTATGTGTATCTTACATCAATCAATATCTTATATCAATGGAAAACTATACTATCCCTTATTAGTAGAATATAGAAAATTCGTAGATATGTTCTGTAAAATGTTATGCATTTTTAGTAAGACGTTTCATTTATAATTTTTATTATAACATACAATGCTTAATATTTGTTAGGAACAATCAAAAAGAACCAACACATATGCATACGACGCATCTGTCTGATTTTGATAACTAAAATTTTCGAAAATATTAGTTCCTAAATTTATTATAAAAAAAATAACACTAAATGAAATACTAAACGAATATAACTTTACAAACTAAACAGTTCGCTGCAGTACCACCACGGCCGGCCGCTTGCGTGAGTCGCAAACTAGTTTAGCGAGAATATGAGTGATTGTGTTCAGTTTTAACTCTCCGACCACACAGCGCACGATGTTGTTGATTTAATTACAATTTATTTATTGTTTCATCAACATCTCGTATGTGTTGTAAGACTTGTCAGATGTTGCGAAAATATCGTGTTGTATCGTTATCGATAATTTTTGACACACTTGTCTATTGACGTCACTAGTTTTTTGTATAAAATCTTTTTTAACAATTTTTTTTGAAATATTGTTTATATGAGATATGATGTCTCTTTGTAAAAAGATGTTATATTAATAATTTCTTAAACACTTTACACAGAACCGCTTAGTTTCAATTGAACTACATATTGGTTCGTAATTGCTATAAATAAAACAACTAAACCCAGTAATATGGTATATGGGTTTAAGTTATTAGCCAACACTAGTGTTGCCCAAATTCAGTCTTGGTCTTGCAGTCTTCAGAACAAGACCGCGTATTTTGAGCAAGACCAAGACCAAGACTGACCGTGCAAGACTTGAGCAAGAACAAGACATAGCCTGCAAGACTCTTGCGTCTTGCAGCTAGGACTTAGCGCTATTTCACTGAGTAGTTAGGTGTAACAGTTCGGTGTATAGGTAGGTACGCTTAGGAATTCTAGTTGAGTCTAGGATGAGTCAGCCAGATGGTTACTTTGTATTAATTCTTGGTCAAAAAAATTGATATAAAGTATCATAACCTAATGATAAAGCTGTTGATTTGTGTTGTATTTTATTTTTTATTCAAATAAATGATAAATCGTAAAACTCTTTTATTAAATTTCTTATAAGTTGAGGGTTCAATCTCTTTCTAGACAGACAAGTATTCTTCTTTAAAATACAGTCAAGTTATTGTAATTAATTTGTTTTTTTACATGTTTTAGCAAATGTAAGCTTATAAATCATAAATGTTTATTAAGAAACAGTTACTTCCATGGAAAACGACATTAGGTCAGTTGATTTTTCGAATTTCTTATCAAATCTTCAGTTATTTATTAATCTGCTTGATCTTTACTATGGCTATGTTAATTCAAGCTCACAATGTTCCAATTCTAATACGTTTTTCTAAGATTTAAAGTAAATTTTAATAAATAGTAATAGACTAATAGGTAATTGCAAGACTTGCAAGACTCTTGCTGCAAGACCAAGACCAAGACCAAGACTGGGAGCGCAAGACCAAGACCAAGACCAAGACCAGGTGTATTGGCGCAAGACCAAGACCAAGACTGGCTAAGTCTCGTCTTGTTCTTGCATTTGGGCAACACTAGCCAACACTATAAATCATATTTCAGAACATACAAGTTTAGTGGAGTGCCATTGGAGAGGCTTATGTCCAGCAGTGGACAAGTGTAGGCTGATGATGATGATGATGATGATGAATGATTGGGATGGAAACACAAAAGTATAATAAAAAATACGGATATAAAACGCAATTTACTGCACTATTTTTATCCGACGACTCTACTTTACAGTGATTCATGGGGAGACTAAAATAACTAATACGTTTATAGTAGAAAAAATCACAAACAAAAAAATCTATTATTGCAAACATTCGTGTTCACACAGAACAAGCTTGATACGTCTTGATATCATGCTTTTGTTGGTTTAACTTTTGCCCATTATTATCTTCATAGAGCTCTAGACAGTCAGAAATTTAAAACTAAAAAGAATCACAATGATATTCCATAATTAAAAACGCAATAAAGACTTAAGTCAAAATGAGAAAATTATGTAAAAACCATTAAATGAATGAGCATAACGCGTTATACTAATTGAGAGGTATAATGAATTTATGCTCAACCTGATGATAGCGGCTTTATTTTAAACATTTTAATGACTATTATTACTACTATTAGATGTCTATCAGCATTTAGCCAGAGAGTGACTTCTAATTGTGTTAAATATTATCTGTAACGTTTTGTGTTAAGCGCAAATTTTTGCATAGCCAACAAGCCGTAAAATTTATTGTGTTCACAGTGATTACGAATGTTTACCTAGCGGATAGATAGATTATCGACATGGACGCGTTTTGTTTTTGACTTGCGACCTTATTTCTCCAAACCAGTTATTTTTGTAAATTAATTACTCAAACTTTGCACTAGCTTATCTACCAACAACCCACATAAGCACTTCTTGGGCAACCGTGTGGTGAGACAGTGGAACGAGCTGCCGGCAGATGTAGTGTCAGCTTCCACTTTCAATTCATTCAAGAACAAGCTGGACAAACACATGCAACCGGTTAAGAGGAACTAGATGCAGATGAATTGGATACAGGCGTAATCAGTTTTCAAACTGCCTGCCTGTTAATTAATAATAATAATAATAATAATTTCTTGAATTGTGTCATAAGGACTATCGTTTGACACTTGACTGTAACAAAACATTTTGCATAAGGTAATAATAATTAGATTTATACAAACAAGAAAGACGTTCGTAATTAAAATTATTAACAGATCGCGGCTTTGCTTGCGTGACCAAAAAGAGTACTTATTAGATAATTTTCTTTGTTCACATTTTATCTAAATCGGCAAAGTGGTTCAGACCTCAACGCGTAATAGACAAACACATACGTTTAATTATTATGCATAAACTATTAAACAAAACTGCAAAGACGTGACAAGCCCGCAGACGAAAGCACTTTTTAATTTAAATTAATGTAAACAGTTTTTATGGGTTATATTACAGTTAATAGTTTCGGAAGCAGGTTCTGAACACATGCAATTATAAACTGCAAATGTGAAGCATTACGACATTTACGACATTATCAAGATGGCATGGGGCTAGGGAATGAATGAACGAACAAAATAATGAAAGAACGAGTGACTGTATAATTTATTGTACACTAAAGGAGGCTAGTTTTAATTGAGTCCAGGTTTATTATTAACTTTTTAGACGTCATTATGACATAATGACGTCTAAAAAGTTACTAGGCACAACCGCAATATTAAAGCCACGAAATACAGTAACACTTTAAGTGATACTGTTTAGTACATAGCAATTTATCACTTACTGTCGATCTACCTACATTGTCCTTTGTATGTTTCGATCTTGTCGGACTGTCACACAATTTTATTTTGCAATGGTAAGGTATTAAAGTATC
Organism: Musotima nitidalis; assembly: GCA_949126915.1. Taxonomy (NCBI): domain Eukaryota; kingdom Metazoa; phylum Arthropoda; class Insecta; order Lepidoptera; family Crambidae; genus Musotima; species Musotima nitidalis. The sequence continues at coordinate 5,547,542 of OX421441.1, forward strand.
AACCTTAATACTAGGACAAAATCCAACAGTTTCTTCTCTAATAGAATTAAACTGACTATGTGCAGGCGTGCACTAATTATCTGGTGAATTAATTAAGCAAACATGATTTTTTTTTAGGAGAAATTGTTGTTGAAAAAAGGCTTTATGATATTTTGTTCGTTAGTACTATTATATCGGCTAAAAGAACCCTTTCATCTATTTGTCTAAATATCATGGCGGAAAATAAAAATTTGCAGAGTTTCTTGCCTATTTCTTAGTGTGGCATCTACTTAAATAGGTCTCCTTGATTTAAGTGACATAATATTGTATGCCATGATATAATTTGTAGGTTAATATAAATTAGGAATTTCTAATCTTGTCATAAAAATAGTGACACAACTCAAAATTTCTCACTTTCTCTTCCACAAATTATTTCAAGTGAAAAAAAGGCACATTTTGTTTTATGCCACTTTTTTTTCTATAATTTTTTTTTCGTAACATTTCGCGTTTGCGTTCTCGTTAGTGTTCTGACCTCCGAATGCTCGGTTGCCCCCGGTTCCGGGCGGTGCTTTTATAATTGATGTGCATAAACACGCCGGCTTATACGGGACGTTGATGAAAAAACGGCACAACTCTGTAATTGTTGCGTTTTTTTAATGACAGTTGGTTTTTTTTGCGTACCTATTTATACAGTTTTTGAACCATTGATGTTAGAACGGTGTAATTTGTAATTATATTGAGGTTTTAATGAGAATAACGTTTTTCAGAGTAAAGGTAATAATTGTATAATTAGAGGCTATTATTATTAGATATTTACTGTGTTACGTACTTGAGTACGGACATCTCACACGGTGTCGTCTAGTCCTAAGTAAAGCTTGTACTATAATTAGAGACGAACGGTTAGAAAAACAATCATAATTAGTTATTCCTCAAATAAAACATACGGCTGAGACAAATTTATGTACCTATCCAAATAATTGTCTTGTATGGGAATCAAAACTAAACTTATACTAATATATTTTTAAATAAGATACGTTTAATAATGTATTTGTTCTGTCGGACGTATTACTCAAATTATGCGAAGGTTACTTAAATTATTTACTTTAATTGCATTGAATATCGCTGCGTGTTGTTTCTAAAGATACATTATTCCCGGTTATCCGCAGATAAATGTAGAATTCATTAAGCCAAATCAGAGGTCAAATTGACGAGTTGATTTATCCAATTATTTATTTCGGCAGTATATTAACTCCAAAACCACCGTTAATAAACACCCTGTAAACAGCGAACTATAAAAACGTAATTAATCAATCACCAACACAGGCACATCCTGTATACACACATACTCAAACAGCCAGCAAAGCGTAAATATATTTTGTTCATACAAAACTGTTATTTTAAAATAATAATTGATGCGCGTTCACATTACGCTTGTCCGCGTCTAGCAATTGTCAATGGTATGTTTTTTTTTTCTTTTGTGAGCAGTGTTATTACTACAGGTAAATATAGGGAGTATGGTATTAATTTTCCGTTCTGCAGCCGAGGTTTTGTATGTATTGTTGTGGCATTTCTCACAGCTATATGTATTTGTATATAGTGTATTGTGGATTCAAACGTTAATTTACAATTGGAGTTAGGTTTTGTTATTGTTGAATGTGACGATTGTTTGAAAAAGGAAATCTGGTTCTGGGCACACAAAATGGCAGTCTAGGCATGTAAAAATTTACGAACTATATTTTACATATATAATGGGGAATTTCGGAACTCGTTAATGATCATTTGAGGAATAATGTAGTGATAAGGTTTGATTTATTTAAAAACTTTTTTTTTTAATGATAAATACGAATATTTTATCTCCTTTCTGATAATGTGGCCCTATTTTAGGATACCTGCCGTTGTAAATAAAGCACCGTTACAAATTCACCATTTACCACTTACCAGTCTTGTTTAAGTGTCAGCGGCTCATATCAGTTGGAGTACAATTTTGATATTCAGCACTAAGTTAAAAAACAACCATACGGGATAAAGTATAAAAAAACTGAAACCATGAATTTACCCATTTAGACATTGGCTTTTTTCTGTCACTACCATTCCGCGTCAAAACAGAACTCCAACTGGACTAGCCTGGTTATCAAACTATTATAAAGTAGTTACCATAACCTATTTCCGAAAATCGAAAAAAAATACAATTGAAACGTAGACAACCACATACAAGTTTAAAATTCCTATCCCTCATTGAAAATTCATTTACAGCCACCGTCTACATTTACTTTTGAATTTAAATTAACATTGAAAGCATTATTTTGCAAGAAAAAAGTCGTCCATTACCATAAACAATGCATTTCACACGTAGGTACCTACTTATACAGCGCTGCGTTTTAATTCTCAATAAAACTTATTCGGTCGCGTTCAAGTTCAAGCAATCTTTTTTCGGCGCGAAAAGACTTAAATGAAAAAAGAACACAGCAGATGTAAAATTCTAAAGCATCGACAGAAACAAATTATTACAAGTAAAATACAGAATGAATAAAATATACATTGTATTTTTTACAATTACTTAACCTTTATTGTTGCTTAATTCAGTAGCAACGCGATTGCTTCAATTCCTTAAACCAGTCGCATCGGAATATTGATGGAGGTTATAAAGAGATAAAACGCCATCTTCCGATAATTTATCAGATATTTTTTATTACTATACACGTAAAATTAAAGTCATTATTAGGATTAAGATGTGAATATGAAAAAACTAGCTGTATTATTTTATGCCTTTGCGCAACAAAAAAATGGCAGGTTTTGAAAAAAAGAATGTCACCCGCGCGCTTGCTTTTGTAAAAAACGCGGGCTACCGTTGATGGGGTCATTAAAAACCAATAAATAAATGAAGGACGTTGGTTCTGGTCCCAATCGACATCTGTTTGAAGCGGGGTTTGTAAAAATAAACAACAGTTGGAAATGTGTAGACACGGCAGAAAGTTAAAAACTCTTTTGAATAAAACTTTTTTCTGTAACGTTTTTAAAAAAGGCGTTGATAAACTGTTTCCTATTGACCTCTGTTGAAAAAAGGTTTCTGGAAGTAAACCAATCTTTTTACGCAAATTATTATAAGCTTGATTTAATCATATAAATCATATTACTCCTCTTTTTTAACAAAACTGTTTTATTGATCCTAATTATTATTACAGAACAAATTGCTTATGTATATTCAATTAGACTTAAAACAACTATGCAATTAATACATAATCTACTTTATTAAGCTTTTTTAAAGCTTTTAATGAAGCTATTTGTTTTCCAATGATCTCTTTTATTGATAAATTAATGTAAAACAAATGTCTAATACATTCTGATGGCATAGTGCTATAAAAATGGCAAATAAACAGGTAAGACAAGGTGTCTCTGTCACGAACGTAATGTTTGAAATTATTACACAGTAAAAAGTACTCATTAAAGATATAATTCTATATGTGGGCTAGTTTTTATCATCTCTACGTTTAATGTTATGATTTTTATGTAATTATAACTGTAGGCATTATAATTGGCAACTGAAGAAGTCACTCCACGGCCTAAATGCCGTTACAATAACAAATTAGACTTCTTGGCGGGAAAGTGAAGCGTCATGTCTGCAGTTTTGTTTAATTTTCTAAAATTTGTGATATTTCTTACATTAATGTGTAATAACGGTGGATTATTAACCGTTAAGTGTTTGTGAACATACATGAGTGTTGGTAAATCAAACAAAACAGTGCAACATCACTTTTCAAATTTTCTCTCAAGAAGTCCATGTGAGATCTCAGTATAGTCCCACATCTTTACTGAGGACTCAAGGGGCTTAGGGGAGGGTATCTCATTTACCATTTTTATCACCACTCATTCTCATTTACTATGAATTATATATTATTAATATATCACTTACTTGACACTGGCTAAATGTGCTAGACGCACGAAGCCATTATTTAAAATAAAGAAAAAAAAAATAACAAATTATTATAAATAAAAATTCGCGGTAAGCATAAAGTTTATGATAAATAGTTAGGTGTGTCTTTACTTAATGATTACCCTAACAAGCTTTTAGCTATAATTATTAAATTAAATGCGAGATCAATAAAATTGATGTTAAAGATATATTCAGTCTAATTTTTAAACTGCGTAACTCCAAAAAATACAAAATTTGACTTATAATGCCATCTAGTGTTAAATTCTAGAGTAGGATCTATCGATTGGAATATGTCTCAAGTCCCACAAAATATTATTTTATTAGTTATATATCAACGAATTTTAATAAAATCTATATTCAATTAGTGCTATAGCTATGAAAAGTAAACAGTTTTTATTTCCTCCTATAAAGTTTGTTCATAAGGACATATGCAGTTTGAAAATTAGGCTGACGGTATAAGACATTATACTTATTGATTAGAAAATAATAAAACAATTTGTATGATTACATTTCTCGTCAGTGAAATCATATTTGTATCATAGATAGAGAAAGGCTGTAAGCCATCGTAAGACAGAGCGTCCTAAACTAAAAAACATTGACCTAAAGAGTAAAAATGTGTTGAACAATTTGATTTGGTCACTGTAAACTTTTCTGCTGAAACCCTGAGGCTAAGATGATGATGATGTACCTAAACATCCCATTCTTCAGAATAATGTAGTACATCTATTTAAATCGTTGAGCGGCGATAGCTCAGTGGCGAAACCCCTTGCTGATTCAAACCCTGTTGGCGCACCTATGACTTTGGCACGGAGCAAGCGATAACTTTGAATCGCTTGCTCCGTGCCTCGGAAAGCACGTTAAGCCGTTTGTCCCGGCTGTCATGAACATCTACGGCAGTCGTTATAAGGAAGTCAGTGCCTTCTAACAGACTGACAGCTGGTTTAATCATAGAATGATGTTTCCTCTGGGTTGCGGAGGTAAGCCGGCAGTCGCTCCAAGTAATAACTGAAATTCAGTCAAATCTGGTTGAACCAATGAGCAGATCTTGGTCCCTAAGCTAAAGTCTAGGGAAACCGAGATAATGCTAGGATATAATGATAAATTCAAATCCTGCTTCTTATTTTAAAAAAAATGTGTGGATCATATTTCCTAAATTTAACAACCGTCATGACTGGACTACAGTACAAGTACCTAGGTAATAATGAGTAAAAAAATCACAGAACATAATAATTATTATTTCACCCGAAACACTAAAGAAAAAACCATAATAATTAAAAGAACCAAGCAATTTCTAAAGGCCAAGTGTGTGCGGATGCGCCTAAGGCCGATGCCACACTTAAGATAACACCGCTTAGCGTGTGTGTCACCCGTGACGACGCCATTTTGACTATTAACTATAGACCACAGAGCATAGAATAATAGTGGGAAAACTATGACGAAACCTCCACACGAAATTGGTTTCACATTTATTTTTTATTTTATACTTTTTTTAATGACGAATGAGGTTTTACGCAACGGAGTATGTCATTGGACGGCCGCAGTTTAAAGGTTTTGTGAAGTGAATTTACCTATTCGTGTTGGGACAATGGCTCTATGTGTTGGACAAACAATGATGACAAAATTGCGTTTAGTTTTCAAATAAAAATGTTGAAATAGTTGTTATGAAATCGTTTTAAAAAAATTGCAATACAGACGGGTTTATATTTTTTTGGATTTATCAGCTTAAGGATATACGAAAGAGGCTTTGCTCTTAGTTTTTAATAGGTGGTTAAAGATACTTTTTCCTCAACTAGTTTTGGCCACTTTTGTACATTGGTTTTATTATATGGATTATATATATTATTATATTATTTGAGTCCTAAATATTACAACAGATTATTATGCTTATATTATTATTTTAGGCCAAAAGGTTATTTCACAAAACTAAATAAGGAACCGAATAAATGTGTAGACGTTGATGAATAAGATTATTAACTCGAAATTACGTTACCTTTCAGCAATTGCATAACTACTAGTACTGCAACATACCTGCAACAAAAAAAAACAAACACTTAATAAGAATTAATCAAATTCTGACATCTGGCATTATGTTTGATTATGCTGGCCATAAATTCAAGTCCAATAAAAAAGCAATTTGAAACATTGAACAAATTCGAAAAGAGAACGTGGTATTTCGAATTGAAGAACGGCAAATACAGCTTGAGCTTTCAGTATCAATGATTTGTCTACATTTTACTCTAGATTTTATATAGACAAGGGGATCTTTATAAAATTGTCCCTTTCAAGTTTATCTTGGTCTCTGCCTAAAGCTTTATTATCATACAGTTATAGAGGGATGGAAGGGCCTTTGTTAAGTGGTTTTGCGTTATTCACGCAACCGTGACGTCATCGTTCGGTAACCACGTCCGATGCCTTATAGCTTCACTATCTTCAGATTTATCAAAGAAACTGTTACTTTAGTTTTGCGTAAAAAATAGGTTTATTGCTAACCGTTTTGGAATGTGATTTAGCTATTTTAAATTATCTTTGAAAATTTAAGTTTTATTTAGGACCTAATATTATTACATAATTTGGGTCCCATATAATAACACTATAGCATGAAGCTGACCTTTTCGTTATGTGTGTAATTTTAATAATTATTTACTTATATTGTTTTGCCATCCCATCCATCCATCCACCCATCATCTCAACCGATTCATGTCCCACTACTGACCACGGCCTCAGGCAATACTTTTGTTATTTATTTATTTATTTATTTATTTATTTATTTTTGGATCTCCAACAAGAAATACACATTTCTAATACATAAAATCAATCAAAATGTTAACTGGCCCCGTGTTTTCTCAGTTACAGGAAATCACATCATGCATTATTGATATTAATTTTACATTTTCCTTTTATGAAAACCTAGATTTACAATTCAAATATAATGTGATATATGACATGAAACAAAAAGATTTCTAAAAAAATTTTAAAGTCAATTTCTTTACAATAAATTAGTAAGTTGAGTTAAAATTATGAAAATCACACCAAACAATTAAATTAAATAAAACAATCAAATTCAAAATTAAAAAAAAAAAAAAAAAAAAAAAAACTATCACTAGCAATACACAATACAAATTAAAGAAGACAATATAAATGAAATTTTTAGAAAGAACCCGTAACAAACAAACAGGTAACAATCAAATTGAACTTATTACTAAATGCGTGTACGTCGACACTCACACTTTCAAGTGCTTTAATATTAAATCTTTAAATGTTTTCAAATTGTTATTAAATATGTCTATGTCTCCCGAGGCACTGGATAACTTATTATATTGTTTGGACAATCTAATAAGAGGTGAGTGTTTACCAAGATTCGTACGATGTCGAGGCATACCAAAAAGAGAGCAAGGATAGCGCGGTAGTCTATGAGGTACATTGATACAGATCTTGCCGAGCAGATCCGGGCAGTCAATTTTATTATTGACTAGCTTGTAAAGAAAACTTTGGTCTAAGATCGTACGACGTGATTGAAGCGATTTAAGTTTAAAGTATGAAAGTCTTGCCTCGTACGACCTTAGGGAGTACCCTACTTTAAATCTAAATGCCAGATGACGAACGAATCTTCTTTGTACACTCTCAATTCTATCAATATGGGTCTGATATGTAGGATTCCAAGCCGTGCTACAATACTCCAATCGACTACGCACAAAACTGTTATATAAAAGCACTGTGGTTGAGAAATTTTTAAATTCCTTTGAAGATCGGAGAACAAATCCAAGTGCCCGATATGCGGCATCAATCATTTTATGATAGTGTTCTGTAAACCGCAGTTGGTCATCCAAAAAAATACCCAAATCACGAATAACGGTATTTTCATTTAGAGGGTTACCTTGTATCGTATAACATGTCTCAATTTTTTGCCGTTTTCTAGTAAATTTAAGGTGATAACATTTGCTACAATTAAGATACATTTTATTAACTGTACACCATTGATCAAGGCCATCTATATCTAGTTGAAGCAATCGTGAATCATGTTCATTTTTAATTATGCGGATTAACTTTAAGTCATCTGCAAAAAGATAAGCAGAAGAGTGTTTAAAGGTTTCGGAGATGTCGTTAACAAAAATATTGAAAAATAAATAGTTAACTAAATAGTTAAAAAATAAATAGTGAAAAATAAAAATAAATGTTAACAAAAAGTAATTTAGTTTTGAAAAAAGTAGCCTTATTTATCGTAAGTAAGAAAATTCTTGAAACAATATTTCGAACAACATATTCATGAGCGTATCGCGCGAACGCTTTTTATTCTAAAATCAAAAGTTTTGACATTTCCGGTTCTTAAAAAAAACACGACAGACTGACGACGGCCATTGTGAAAGAAAAAAGATATATAATACGGTTACTTTTTGTTTATTGTAGACTTTAATTACTGTGAATTTAGATTCCATTTCGAATGTAAGGTGTAGGTAAGTAAATTTTGACAGTTGTTTCGACGAACGTAGCGCCGGCCTGTCAGTCTCATTTTGATTTGGGTCCGTTACTGTTATTTCTAGTGCTTTCTAGAGAAAAAAGAACATTACAAGAAAAATAATTAAAATTGCATTGTCATTATCTTCAAACAACTGTTAGTTAATAAAAGAGGAATATATATGATGAATTCTCCATAAAATTTGGCTTAAATATAATCAACATTAAAGTTGGTGTGTGTCTTTAAATTGAGATAGAACTACGAGATATTGCACGTTATTATTTTAAATAATCGCTTTGTGTGTTTAGCACATGTAGCCAGTGTCAAGTTAAAGATAAATTAATAATATTTAATTCATAGTAAATGAAAATAAGTGATGATAAAGATGATAAATGAGATGCCCTCCCCTAAACCCCTTAAGTTCTCAGTAAAGATGTGGGACTATACTAAGATCTCACATGGACTTCTAGGAGAGAATTTTAAAATTGATGTTTCGCTGTTTTGCTTCATTTGCCAACACTCATGTCGCTTTACAAACACTGAACGGTTGATAATATATCGTTATTACACATTAATGGTCAATATATCACGTTTTCAGAAAACAAAACAATACTGCAAGAAGTCCTTGCATTATTTAAATAGTATCTAACCTCAATGTTTTTCATATTAGAGGTTCCTTTTATAAAAAAGAAGATCTAAAAATAAAACTGGTAATAAATAAATAATAGTAATAAGATAATAACTATTTACCCAATATAATTATCTCCATCTTAATTTAAAGATGATCTAACTTAAATATACCATTTACACTATATTTTTCTTTCTAAAAGATAATTTACAACGATAAATTAGTTTCAAAATTATCAACACAGCCTATCTATAACTTAATTTAAAAGGAGGTCTCGAACTAATTTTTCAAACAATAAAAACTCTTTGTTGTTTTTAACAAGAAAAAGTAAAACAAAAGAAAACAAAAGCTCATGACCCCACAATACGTCATATTCAAATTTCGAGTTATGAATGAAACGAATGGTCAGTTGATAGGTTCCCGCTCTTTCGTTGCCGCCATTACATTGCTGCCATATTTTTTTTTCAAATAGAACAATGATTGATAGAAAGTTATGATGTCTTTTTTGTTATTACATCATTAGCAGTTAATTACCTCGTGAACTCGATTATTTGTAACCTTGTCCGTTTGTTCGTAATGGAGTTAGGAGAAATGCTACTGTGGAGAGGGCATCTTTTTATTTAATAATTTTACCTAAAATACTATTAGGGAATGGGATATTGTCTAGCAAAACTTGTCATTTGGTTGTAGCACACAATAAATTGGTTGTTAATAAGGTTTAAATTGATACCAACGAGGTCCGAGTGCCATATATTTTGTTTAAGGATTTAAACTAAATTAAATAGTTGTGTAAACTAAGGGAACCCCATTAAATTCTCACTAAAGGATGACTGTATGGCTCACTGAATTTTACCTAACATTTATATACAGTTCCTTTAAAACAAAGAGTATTATTTGTACATTACTAACAATTGGACCTATGTTGTGAAATAAATGAATTTAATTATGTTTATATGCATAAACAACAAATAAATTGCCATATCCAATTAACGGTAGTTTTCACATAGCGCGGCCAGTCTCAGGTGTACTGTATTATGATTTATGGCAACACCAAATCAAATCAATCTATCTAATTGGATCGATTTAAATCGTATAGACGAACTTGCACAATGCCAAATGTTTTTTTATACTATTGGAAGACACGATTCGTTCTGATTTACGAATTATACATAAATAAATATTCTGTTACAATTACACCAATTATTTAGTTTCAAGATAAGTGTTATTAAGAACTTGTGTTATGGATGCTAAATAACAGATACACATATAAATTATTTTTGAACATTAATTAATTATACATAGAAAACACCCAGACCAGAAGAAATGTTCATGTTTATGCACACAAAGATGTGTCCTGTGTGGGAATCGAACCCACGACTTTAGGAGCGGAGTGGGGGTTTATTCGCCACCACGTCATATCCTAAAAACGAAGTGTATAATTAGTTATTAGATATTATAAATTTCAATGATTATAATTTATATTAAGTAAGTTTTATTATCTTATCTTGGAACTAAATAATTGGTGTAAGTGTCAGAAATATTTATTTATTATTATTATTATCAGGTCGTCCGTACATCTTGCAGTTGGCAACAAACCACATCTATAAAAATACGTTATAAATATTATTAAGAAATATCAATTATTAGCCAAATAAATACTGCTCCAGGCCTTTTAAATATGTTGGAAAATGGAAACACGTAATCTAGCAATAATTTATGTCAAGTTTTCCTCTGAGGAAAAACCATATATTTTTATAGCCACGCTGGTATTAATAAAACCAGTAATGTGGGCTTATAAACCTTGGAGTAATTTATATTTTGTCGCAATAAATTTTGTATGGGAGTTGTTAATTTATATTAAGTTAGGTTCATAATATAAAGGTGTTTTTTTTGCTTATAGTATTGTAAAATATTTTTGGCATCCAGTAACGTTTCTTACACTTGAAATAAGATTTAATTACGCATATTTAGACAAAGGCATATTATACGATCACATTTCGCTAATTACATATTTTAGTGGCGAGCCTATTGCCGCTTACCGGGCTCTGTTATGTTCGCTAGAGTCTCGTCCGTTTATTGTAAGGTGCACCACTTGCAGGTAAGGTTAACTTGGACTCCTAAGGTTTTCACGACATAAAAAGCACGATAAAGCCGTTGGTCCCGGTTATCACTAAATGTGGTAGTCGTTAAGCTATGTTAGAGGCCTACCTAATGGGCGGCTTGATAAATTCTAACAGCAGGACGCCATACACCTGCCTCCGCCAATCCGCACTGGGTCCGCGTGGCCGTATTACCCAATACCCTCGCACCTTGGTATGCGAGAGGAGGCTCGTGCTCAGTAGTGGGACGTTTATGGGCTGAGATGATGACGTCTTGTTCGAAAGCGTAGAAAAAGACTAAGGAAATGGGTTCTACTTATTTGTCAATGTGGGCGAAGAGCTAGCCACCTCTCACCATTTTACACGTTTCATCTACAACTAAAAATATTTAAATAGTGGTAACAAGGGTTCTGCCCACCCCAAATGGGATATATGAGCGTGAGATTATACATGTATTTACCTTGACTAGACCGACTTTGGCTTAGCATTACCTTTACACTGAGTACCAACAATATACAGACAACTAGCGTCTTGAGCAAGCATCCGGTGCACCAATAGAGCCAATAACCCGGCCAGTGTAACTGGACCTCTAATGCAATATAGCAATTCCCCTTCCTCCTCCTATTTAGCAGAAAACAGAGAGGGGTCACAGGTCAAACTGATTCGGTCACAACAAAAGTCACTTGAGCACATTACGGGTTTAATAGGAACTTCCTACTTATGGGCCCGCGAGCGCGGCGCACCGAGATTTGTTCCAATTTCAAATTTGATTTCGGCGGGACGCGGGTACCAGTGCGATCTCTTGTTTCTATCTGTGGCTGCCACAGATAAAGGAGAAACTAAATGTCATTGAGATTTGATCTATTTGTAAAATTGAGAGCAATAAAAAGTACTTAGTAATTCACTTTTAAAAATCAATAAGTCCTTACAGAAAATTGTTTTAAAATAATAATATATTACATAGTTTAGCGAATTTGTCATTAAAATGTATAAATGGCCAATCTTAATCTTTCATTATCATCATCGACGGGAGATTAGGCAGCTTACAAACGCTGGCAATAATACCAGGATCATCATTGGCGCGTTGCCGACTCTTTAAAATTATTTCACGCACTTCATGAAAAGCCCCATACTTAAAATCTCTTGACAAAATCTCGCCAGTTACCTCACTCCACAGCTTAAGGGTACGTCAAAAATTTTGATGTAAGTTAAAAGAAACCTAGGTACTAAACGCTTTACATAACAGATAATGTTTTTTTTATATTAATAAAATTATGTTTATTTCCAAATAAATTATTGTAACAAAATATAGATCAAAATAAAGCTTTCCCGTAATAAATTTATAAAAGAGGTCGGCCAACAATTTGAGGCCTCACACGATGTTTATTAAAAAGCAATATAACGTCATTATCTAGGATGTAAAAACGACATTACAGATGCCACGCTGTCGCAGCGGCGCGAACTGAGTTGATACTTTGTAGAGCCGCTCTATAGTGCGACTGTGTGTCTTGATACTGACATGTTAAGATTGACGTATAATCTTACGATGCGTAACTGAAATGGTTTTAGTATTTTTTATTTCATAGGCTCTGTGTCTTGATACTGAGGTGCTAAGATTTAAATTATTCGGGTCAGAAAAGATTTTTTAAACAAAAATAAATTATAGCTTAGATACTTTTAGGTTAGTTTAATGCATATCCTCAGAAAGTACCTATTTATACTAGTTTATATCTAAAAGAAACTAAAATAAATATATAATAATAGTTCATTTAAAACTTTTAGTAGTATCTAACTTTATGAACTATAAATAACCTTTTTGTATAATTGTTTGTTGTCCTAATTAGGCAAAACAATTGTTTTCTTCAGTATACATTTAAAAAATAATAGACAATTGTGAAAGGAACTTTTTTGCGGGAAAATGCAGCGTCATGTCTACATTTTTGTTTTATTTTTAAAATGTATACATGAAATAACGGTGGATTTAAAAAAAAGTACGTGTATTTGGATTATAGGCATAGTCAATTATGCTCAACTTATTGAAAAAAAATATTAACAATAAAAAATATAATACTTAGTTATAGTTATTGAGTTACTAGAAATATCAGTAAACGCACGTGCAAAGTCATATGCGGGTTTCCTAGTAATGCATTTTTTTTTCTATTCAAACAACGTCTAGGTCACATACTCTACATACCTCGAATCATTACACATACATACCATATCATACACGTAACATATAAGATAATATATTTTATGGGCAGTACCTGAAGTTATTAACAAGGCACTCTTAGGTTCAAGTGACGTTTCAAGTGCTACGGCGAATAGCTTGTATACATAAATTTTAATTCAATTAAACAAAATAAAACTTTTGTTTGTTTGTTAAAGATTTAATTTTACTTACAGCAAAGTACATCTATCATTATTATTATATAGAAACCGGGGTGTTCACACCAAGACCGAAGGAGCCCAAGCCAACCTCATCTGCAAGTGGTGCACCTGCCGATCAACGGAGGAGGCTTTGGCGAACATAACAGTGCACGGCAAGCGGCAATAGGCTCGCCACACGTGGGACCAACAATATAATTGGCGAAGTGTGGGCATATAATTTTCCTCTGCCTACCCCTTCGGGGAAACAGGCGTGACTGATGTATGTATGTATGTTTATAGAAACCTCACAGGGTTTATGAGTTGCAAATGAGTGTTCAAAGCTTCTATATAAAATATAAAAATGTAAAAACTCAATAACATTTTGTAGATAGTAAAATATTATTTTACAAGCAAACAAAACTATTAAAACAATTGCAATGTGCAACTATATTTTTACCTCAAGAACAGTTATGAGAATCATAGATACTGACGCATAGTTTTACTGTGGTGACATTGCGTTCACATCACAAAGCATAGATAAAAAAAATCCATAGATGTCATAATTTTGCAATGTCCTTAGAATGACCATCTCATCTGTTTTTACTGACGTTTATATATTAGATTTACCAGTATATAATCATCATCTCAGCCATATGACGGCTGCATATAGGCCTCCCCAATAGATCTCCACGATCCTGAGTCGCCTGCATCCACTGGCTTCCCGCCGCCTCCACCAGATCATCAGTTCATCGGGTAGAACGCTGAGCGACCTTTAGCTTTCTTATGTGGCCTAAAGTCAAAAAAGGTTCAGTAACGTACGTCATCACTGGCAACATACACTGGTCGAAGAAATTATATAAAGAACACTTATTGTTACAGAAAACAGGAATCTTTCTTACGTACGAGCTTGAAATCTTAGAGCAAAATGTCATCAATCGTATAGTATAATACTTGATAATTTTACTTTCACAAACTCTAAACTAGTAAAAATAAATATTAAAATATTGGACAAATAAAATGTCGGACGATTAATAATAATTAATGACTATAAATTTCTTCATAATTTTTACATAAAATTATGCAAATAAATTTTATTTGCACTATTTTAACGGAAGGTGCAATTTTTTACAGCCTAGTTTTGATATATTCATGACACTAGTTTTTATACAGCCTTCCTTTATTGCATAAATACTAACTGTAGGATGTTGACTGACAGACTGACTGATAGATTTCCTAAACATGATAGTTTTATATAGGATTTTCCTTGTTCTTTAGGCTGTATGATACCTACATTAATAGTATAAGAGTGTAAATGTAATAAGCTATGTTACTTCGAGAGTCGAGTAAGTATGTACGTTCTGGACTCTCGAAGTTGCTTCAAATCAAATCATGAAAGAGAATAATAGGAGTGCATATGGTACGTCACTTAAGAAATTTTCTGCCGCCTACCCCTGGAGTTGTGGAATGCGCTCTTTAACGAGGTTTTTCCAAGAGACTACAGCATGAGGCTCTACATAAGATTGCCAGCGTCAAAAGGCTGCAGTTTCTACCAGGTGGGCGTCTTGCTTGAGGGCGACCTTGTGGTTAGTAAATCTTAACAAACTCAATTGAGGTTTTGGTAGTTCCTACATTGCACACATTACGTAAGGCTTAAAGGTCATTTTATTATTTTATCATCACAATCAAAATCATCTCAAATCATAATCATTAAGGTCTCACTACTGAACACGGGCCCTTTCTCACGAAGGTGGAGGGAATTTTTCAAAAGAGGATGAAATTAAAATTCAAACATCAACTTTTAAATTTCGAACTACACCCAAAGAGCATATTGCAAGTAACTCACTACCATCACTAAGAAGATTTTATGCAATATGTCAGTAACGTTGCCAACGCATACTCGGTATAATATCATTGGCATCAGTAAAAAAAGAAGTAATAACGAAATAGTTTGTTTAAAAACTCGTAAAACTTGACAGTAACAGAATGATTGATGGCGGCAAATAGAACCAGTTTGCGGTGCTACTCATAAAATATATACTTATACAAATATTATAAAATGGAAAGAGTTGTATTTTTGTATGTATGTTTGTTACGAATAAACTCAATATCTACTGGGCGGATATCGATAATTCTTTCAGCATTAGAATTCTGCATTATCCCTTAGTAATATAAGCTTATTTATTTAATAAAAACAATTAGGGATCCTTACTAAAACTTCAATAATGTAACCCAAGATGTAAAATAGCTGTCAAGGCAAAGCTAGAGCGTGTTACTAGTAAAATAAATAATATTCATATACTACGCCCTGGCTGGTCTGTGGCACAGATACGCGCCAACTTGTAAAACGTTTAAGAGAACGGTAACTTTATTTAAACCTTTACCTCAACTTACTGTTTTAGTTACGTGGGTTTAAACATAGAATGATGTTTTCCTCTGGGTTGCGTCAGATGGCAGTCGCTTAGTGTAATAACAGAAATTCTGCCAAATCTGGTAAGACCAGTGAGTAGACCCTGGGGGCCTACCGCCGAGTTCGATGGCAATCGATTATAAGGCAAAATGGATTTCGAATTGATTCTGTCGTACCGCCGAACTCATGGAAATCGAAACAAAATGGCGTTCTCCATTTACCTATTGGTCTGTCACGGACTGAAGGTCATGAATGAGAGGTGGCTGTCGGCAGATTCCCCGGTACGGATTAATGAACGTAAACGAAGTTTGATCTAGATGGATTACCGGTAATCCATCGAATTCGGCGGTAGGCCCCCTGGTCTAAGGTACAACTGGTAGTGCTTCGGAGGACACGTTAAGATATTAGTCCCGGTTATTACTATGTGCTGTTGTTAATCCAGGTTAGGGGCCTTATTCGGAAAGCTGAAAATAGTTAACAGCAGGACGTCTAGTGAACTGGGTTCGCGTGGTGGAGTATTCCCTGAACCTTGGTTTGTTAGAGGAGCCTCGTGCTCAGTAGAGGGACGTTATTGAGTTAAGGAGATGACCTAGATGAGTAACTAGCACGTAATCATCATCTAGCTCTACATTGAGAATATATACATTAAATGGTGCCACCCCCTCTTATTCCACGGGGAGTCCTAAGACCCGACTAAGAGAAATCCTACCAGATGATGGGCAGCAGCGTCATCCTGCGTACTGGCGATCACCAACCCGCCTGCCCAGCGTCGTGATTATGATTAAATTACCCCCAATCAAATGTAAACTATTGGTTAGGCTAATGTTAAGCAGTAGACTACATACAGCTGACATAATGATTGATATTACGAAGATTTGTGACCACGTAAAGGCTAAGATGAGAGATGATAATAACGGCGTTAAAAGAAAACAAAAAAAATAACACAAAATCTTGCCGCCATTGTAAAAACAACTCTAAAAGATTCTATTACCACGTATATTTTACAGCTTATTATGCAGTAAAGCTAAGAATCATAATAACATGACAGATTACAACGTTATGAATGGACGGGCGGGCTCTGTGGCCCCAATTTGTTTATTCAAGGAGACAAGACTTAATAGGAAAACAATATGGCGGATATTACATAGATTCAAGTTTTGCTGTCAAGTTATTTAGGTTAGTTTTTGAAATGGATGTTAAGGCTTTATAAGATTATTTAATCTTTTATTTTGTTAAACATATTCGAAAAAAATGTAATAAGACATCATAAAACTGTTTTTGTTTTTAGTGAGTTTTTGAGTCGATTCGTTAACATAAATACACCGAATTGCCATTTACAACCATTAAATACCACCAATAATTTGTTCAATAATCAGTACAGATTGAAAGTTACATTATAAACCTTAAATTTTAGCCGCGTTATCAATGTTTTCTTTCTTTATTTTAAATAATGGCTTCGTGCGTCTAGCACATTTAGCCAGTGTCAAGTAAGTGATAATAATATATTAATAATATATAATTCATAGTAAATGAGAATGAGTGGTGATAAAAATGATAAATGGTAAATGAGATACCCTCCCCTAAGCCCCTTGAGTCCTCAGTAAAGATGTGGGACTATACTGAGATCTCACATGGACTTCTTGAGAGAAAATTTGAAAAGTGATGTTGCACTGTTTTGTTTGATTTACCAACACTCATGTATGTTCACAAACACTTAACGGTTAATAATCCACCGTTATTACACATTAATGTAAGAAATATCACAAATTTTAGAAAATTAAACAAAACTGCAGACATGACGCTTCACTTTCCCGCCAAGAAGTCGTTATCAATGTTAAAATGTCAATAAAGCGCGCGAAACGGGATCTTTTTTTAATCAATGTCATGCGAAATGCCGCCGCGAACAGGTTGCATTACTTTGTGAGAAAATATACCACTTTCTCTTTGGTGTGCACCGGCCTCCTTGCTCTTAATTTGTTTTGCATCGAAATGTCCGAGTGTCATCGAAAACGAAGGTCTTTTAGGTTACACCGCCGAAATTGCGTATTACGTGAACGGAACTTTTTGTTTTTAGTGACTAAAAACTTTTTGGGTTGGTCGATATTTTTAAACCAATTTATACATATATTTAGGCATATTTTAATCAAATCATTGATGATATATTAATCTATTTTTTTAGGCAGTTTTAAATAAAAACCATGCCTTTAATATTCAAATACAATGTAATTCCTGTGTTTTCGGATACCATTTTCTACCAAATATTTAGATATAAAAATATTAAATATGGCAACATAGTCCTGCGCGCTTCTTAACTGTTAAATTTTTTATACTTTGTGAAGACGTAAGCTAAAGGCTAACTTGACCAAAATACAATTTTTGGTAAGATAATTTACTTTAATTTTTAAGTATGGCAATACATTGAATCCTGCGCATGTCGACTTGTATAACAGTTCATATACCGTTCCATTTTTTGTTATCGCGTATATCAGTAAAACTTTTTTGTCGGTAGCAACACGCTGTCATAGTAAAATAAGAACAGTATGATATGCAACCTATGTTAATAAGATTCGTGGTAAAGATTACGTTATTGACAGACTTAAGTTTATCTATATTAAAAATTCGTCTATAGCAAGCTTCGGAGGGAATGACTGTATACTACTGATTTTGACTGGCTTACGACTACTATTATACTTAAATTTATCTGTTTTAGAACAGAATACAACAAAGCACAGGAATTTAATATCGAGCTCTTTTGTGCTTTGGGATAGCCATAGCTTAAAAGTATATGTGGTAGCCGTTAACCCAAGTTAGTGACCGAACGCTTGGCGGGAAAGTGAAGCGTCATGTCTGCAGTTTTGTTTTATTTTCTAAATTTTGTGATATTTCTAACATTAATATGTATTAACGGTAGATTATTAACCGTTAAGTGTTTGTGAATATACACGAGTGTTGGTAAATCAAACAAAGCAGTGCAACATCACTTTTCAAATTCTCTCAAGGATCCATGTGAGATCTCAGTATAGTCCCACATCTTTACTAAGGACTCAAAGGGGCTCAGGGGAGAGTATCTCATTTACCATTTATCATCTTTATAATCACTTATTCTCATGTACAATGAATTATATATTATTAATATATCACTTACCTGACACTGGCTAAATGAGATAAAACCACGAAGCCATTATTTATAAGAAAAAAAAAAACTTAGTGACCCAAGTTGGCTTGTTTAAATTCTAACTGCACACCTGCCCCCGCCAATCCGCACTGGGTCAGCGTGACCTGAAACCCTCTCCTCTTTGTTTGTGAGAGGAGGCCGCGCTCAGTAGAGGGATGTTAACGTGCTGAGCTGAGTTGTGAACTTAAGTCTGTCTTGGTTTATCGGTTGAACGTTTGGGCAGAGAATCCATTATTATTAGTGTATATCCTAGATCGTGAACTCGGCGGGAATATAAAAATAAGGTTTACTTCAAACTGACGCTAGTTTTCAAGTACGACATAATTATATTTAATACAAGCCATTCAGACAGAAGCCAGTCAAACAGAAACCAGTCAGACAGAAGCAAGAAGGGTAATGTTGTATGTATTTGACTATGGCGCGCGCAACAAGCCGTTTGCGCATGCGCGGAGCGGAACACGCAAAGAGAAAAAAAGTTAATATTTTTTCCGCAATATTATTAATTACTCTATTTCGATCAATATCGGTTCATTTGATTACGGTTTGGGCAAAACCGGTTTTTTAAAACAATACAGTTTTTACCGTTTTTTTTAGTTTAAGTACTGATTTTTTTTTGTTTGCAGAATGCAAGCATCTCACTATCCTATTTAAGGGCAACCTTGCTATAACTATTGAAAATGGATCTATATAATTCTAACAAATTTTATGTAATTTTAAATGGAGTGTAAGAAACAGATGTATGATATCCACATTTGTGCAAATAAATGATATCTTTTCATGTAATTTTAAAACAGAGATCTCATGATGAATCGTGACAAATAAATTTAAAAAAAAAAACGATTTTCATATGCGTAATTTGTATTTTGTTGCACAATCAAGTATTATGAAATGGATCAGATTTTTTGTCTTTCAAATTATCATTTTCGTATTATACAATTAAAACTTTTAAAAATTACTATGACACAAAGAAATGTAAGAATATTCATTAAAATATGGTTTGGGCTTCTTAACAGTAATTTAAATGCACAATTAAATATTAATACCAAGCTACCAACATAAAGATCATAATATGTTATATCCAACTACTAATAGTAACATGCATACATTCACGCCTATTTCCCCGAAGGGGTAGGCAGAGGCATATTATAAGCCCACACTTCGCCAATTCCCACGTATTAGGTGGCGAGCCTATTGCCGCTTACCGGGCACTATTATGCTCGCTAGAGCCTCGTCCGTTGATGGGCAGGTGCACCACTTGCAGGTGAGGTTGGCTTGGGCTCCTTAGGTCTTGTAAGGATTATTATAGGCGTTACCTAAATGTTACACTGAGTTAAAATCTCCGGACATCAGAAAATGAGTTTTATGAGTTCAGTAATTTCTATAATAACAGTAAAAATTGATTAGGGAAACTGTACTGCACAGTGATTCAATAGACTTATAATTAGCCCACATATAAAAATATTTTTATTTGTTACTGTTTATTTGTTGAAGGTTAACAAGACAAATATTTGTTCTGTATATACAAAAAGTATTTATTCGTTATTTAGTATTTGCCACACAAGTTTTTTATGATAATTAACTTTGAAATAAGTAATTGGTGTGATCGTAAAATAATTATTTATATATTATAGCTTACACTGAGAGAGATTGTGATCGCAGTTCAAGCCAGTGCGCAGGATGACGCTGCTGCCCATTTTTCGGTAGGATTTCTCTTCGTCGACTCTTGGCTCCCCGGGAGATGAAAGGGTCACCCCCCCCCCCCCCTATTCTAGGCCGGTACCACACGGCACAATTTATATTTAAAAGACATACAGATAGTATCGATAATTATAATAAGAAGGTACTAAATATAAAAACTAGGTTACTGTACCCTTGTTTTCGAAGAGAACCTTGTAAAAAGTTAATATTTTACACGTTCAAAGTTCACAGGTCAAGTATTTCAATGAAACTTGCGATCTCTTTTGACGGCCGTGGATGGCAGCCATTTTTAAAACGAAGAAGGAAAAGAGATTTATATTTTCAACATAATATTTACTTACTTCTTCGAATCAGTATAATACTTTACGAAGAAAATACTTGTTCATGTAGGTAATTTTAATATTACACGTTATAATGAACACACAAATCAAATTATATTTAAAAAAACTACTGTCAAAACTCAAAACGTCAAACTGACATAAAATCAGCTCCCTATAAAAATGGCCACTAAATTATTTTCCCTCATTATTTTAAATTGATTGATACCGAACGATATCAACGCATCTTGAGAGCGAGATTGCAATGTGGGTAGATACTGGTTTTATTTGGAATCGAATGAAGAGGTTTTAATAAATATGCCGACCACACCCCGCGCTCGCTGGGTTTATTTACACCGTGGTGTAACGCTGTCAATCATTAGGGTATGATGCTCGAGTCCAGTTATGTTGCAAAATATGTATTTTACTTGGAATTATAATGGAAACCCTCATACTATTTCTTAGTGCCCAGTAATTTGGTGCATCTAGTTTATTTGCATATTGATGAATTCAATGTTACGCAACGTTTTCGTCATTTAGTCGGAGTCAAATAAGGTAATGTCCGGTAGTCTAGTCAAATGCCTACCCCAAGTAGTAGAGACTACACTAAAGCTTCTATGGAGTATTGGAATCAGCGCATAAATGTATTCACGTCAGTATCCCGTTGTTAAAGACGAAGTTTCTACACATAAAAACTCGAATTTACAACAGTTTTTTGAAAATAAAATAATGCCTCAACGTGTATTTCACGTTAGCGGCAAATTTTACGGATATTTTTACAGGAAAGTGACAAATGCCCAAAGAATAAAGTATCAAAACACATGTTAATACGGTGTGAATAATCTCATTGCCAGTGTGAATACGTTTGCTCCAGTCACTTCGTAAGACGCGAAAATTAATAAATAAACCGCGCAACGCCCCCTCGGCCGCAGTGTCCAGATTTATTGACAAGAAAACCCCTTTTTGTTTGATTAAAAATTTGAATAACACTTGTATAGATTTTTTCGGTTTATTGCTGTTACCTTTTGTTGTTGTTAAGACGTTTTGTGTTGTCAAGATTTTTTTATTGTCAGTAAAGTTGTCAAGAATTTTGGTTCCTAGTAAAATAATAACCCATTTTAATTTGATTTATAGGGATAGGTGTTTGGGTGTAAAGGGATTCTACCAAGACCTAAGTAGCCCAAGCCAACCTCACCTGCAAGTGGTGCACCTGCCGATCATTGAACGAGGCTCTGGCGAACATAACAGTGCCCGGCAAGCGGCAATAGGCTTGCCACCTATTACGTGGGACCAACTGTATAATTGGCGAAGTGTGGGCGTTTAATATGCCTCTGCCTACCCCTTCGGGGAAACAGGCGTGAATGTATGTAGTTAGTTTGATTTAAAATATTGAAAACACTTGTATTGCGTTTAATTTGTAATAGGTCAGTGTGGTAAAGGACCGTATACCCTCTCACTTTGGTGTGTGGGTTGAGATGATGCATTAAGTAATTAAATAGTAATTTTGATAGAAAAATCAATACAGAATTAGCAAGCTGGAGTGGTAGTGGGCTATATAAAGTACGTTGAACTCATAGCAGTTGGGCAGAAGAGCTGTGAAATGGTGAACCCTTTGACAGGAAACATAGCTTCAGACGTGCAACTGCAAGGTGGACAGACTACCTGAAGAAGATCGCAGGCTCACGCTGGATACCGATCATGCCTGTAATCGACCACATTGTAAGTTTATGGGAGAAGCATTGAACCTCTGGACTGATTACAAAGATATTTAAACTATTATTATACGTAAAAAAATCCGAAAAAGAAAAGAAGGTCTACAATCCACAGATCCCGATAGATATAGATATAAATATAGATCCAGATAGAACTACTTATTTCCGGAATTTATAAATAAATAGCGCTGCGACTAGTTTTCTGTTTAATAAAGGAACTTAGCCAGAGGCATAGCAGTTAAGTTAATATTCCGCAATATCTTTAGCTATGCTTGTCTCATTGATTATCCTTTTATAAACTCACTTTTAAGGCTTGTAGCACACTTAAACCGCTACTGTAGTTCTTTTATGACTTATCTGTCATGCAAGTGATATGTTCCCGGATTATTTAACAATAATAAAAAATAAAAGAATAAAAGGCTTGAGGTGGATCACTTCAACCATCTCTTACTTCCAAAAGCCTTCCGGAGTCTTCATTAGAATTTTGCCATCCTTATTACTTATCGAGTAGCGATTATCAATCATTATTTTCGCAATGGCGGTGTGCAAAGGGTCTAAGGGAACTGTACACCTTGAAGGATACTAACTATATCCATAACCGATCAACGTTCTTATAGACCAACTTATAATTTATTCATTTTTGTATAATTCATGCGATCGATAAGCACAACTCGCTGCATTAACCCAATTATAAAGAGTTTCTGTTCAATTTAGTTAAACTTTTATAAAATTCTAATGTTTTTTATTAACTATCAGTAAGTGCTTTTAGCATTTGTATTCAAGTTAGAAATAATTTTATGAAAATGTTAGTGTTTTATTCTAATTGTAACTAACTGCTTGTAGAATTGCTGTTCAATTTAGAAATAGTTTTATGAAAAATTCTCGCATTTTTTACTAATCGTAACTAAGTACTTGCGAAGAGTTTCTGTTTAAAGGTAAATTTAAATTAAATAATAATAATAATAATAATAATAGTATTAGTATAGTATAATATAGCTAGTATTTTTTATCCACTATAACTGGCGCCATCTGTAACTTTGTTCGCGTGACTAAATTGCGTTAATGCATTATTAGCAGCAGAAGAAACTTAATCAGTTTCTTTCCCAATTCTTTTCTTCTCATGCTATAATAAATAATCAATTTACCTGCACTTCACTCAAGAGGTCGTGGGTTCGATTCCCACACAGGACAAATCTTTGTATGCATGAACATGAGTAGGTATTTGTTCTGGTTTGGGTGTTTTCCTATGTATATTAAGTATGTATTTATATATAAAGTGTTTAAGTATGTTTATCCGTTCTTTAGTATCCATAACACAAGTCCTTAGTGATACCTATCTTGGAACTAAATAATTGGTGTGATTGTCAGAAAATATTATTATTTATTTATTTTTAATTGGGCCTGATCACAAAATGTTTAGATGAAAACCCTCTCATTACCGTAAATGATATTTAAAATTTTATGGTCAGTATCAGTTTAAGGACAGCTACTGCTGAATATAGGCCTTTCCATTAAGCTTCAAATGTGACCAATCAGATCTAAAGTAATCCTGTGACGTATATTTATTTCATTGATACAATTTTGGGAAAGTTATTTTATGCATACACACATACAACCACGGTCTCCCCGAAGGCAAAGACAAAGACAAAGACTTTTTATTTCACATAAAATATGGTACATGAGTGGTCTTAAAATTTAATACAGTCCGCATATTTCACCAGTAACTGGTATGCAAAAATATAATTAGAGGATTCTAATAAAACAAGCATAAATTTATTGTTCAAAATATTTATACACGTTCACATTTCGCCAGTAATATATTTGGTCCCACATAGTTGGTGGCGAGCCTATTGCCGCTTACCGGGAACTTATATATTGCCAGAGCCTCGTTCGTTAATCAGCAGCACCACTTGCAGGTGAAGTTGACTTGGGTTCTTAAGGTTTTGGAACTCTATACACCCATACGTTTTATAGGTTCATGAATTACTTTATATACATACAATAAAAATAACAGTTTAAAGTTTGCATTTTTTAAAACAAGCATCTGAATAGTTAACAAAAATTTTCCATTATAAATTTTTCTCAAACGGGCTTGATTGTAAAAAAATAGATTTTTTTCTCATCAAGGGACAGCGCTGCAAGAATAAAGTACCAAGACCGCATAAATGAAAACGTACTATTAAATACTTGGAAATGAAGAAAACAGTGCCGACTCAAACTCAAACACGCAACAACACAGCGTGGCTCTGTGTTCTAGAATCCCATTGAAAACGAGACACAGTGTCGATAGCTGGTAAACGTGTGAAGTAAACGTTGATTGCCTTGAAGTTACTCGGATACGCTCCGTCCCGCTCTAACCGTACCCGTTTCGCTATTGCCATCTCTCTTCTATACTTACGCAAAACAGGACTTTAAAAGAATGCTGGTGTGTTATCGTATCGATTGATGTTGAAGTTTTTAATTTAAATATTCCCTTTTTAAAAATGTACAACAACAACAAAAAAGTGAATTAACATTCAAATAAATGCAGTACAGTTAGCAGAGAAAGTAAAAATTGTTTATTCTGCCTTTTTTACTGACCCTTGTTTCATAACTTCATTTTATGTTTTAAGATTATGAATTTCAGATTTAGATAGAAAAATGGTAATTTTATTTGTCTCATAGTATATAACGAAGTGACAGGCAAACGCAGATAAACAGCTGCCAAATGCGCCTGAGGCTATGCTGTGACCTGACTTAAATTGATTTTGTAGGAAGCGAGATTACTGGAAAAGTAAGACCCAATAAGTCAACAATGATTCTGATGTGTTTCCTACTCATAGCCTGTGGGACTATAATGGGCTGAGCTGATGAACTTTATAGACTTACGCATTGGTCAATCAGACTGACGAATAACTATTTAGTTTAATATTGTCTTTATTAATAACAACAAAACAATAGTACATAAAAGATTAAGTATTATAGAGACACAAAGTACACCATTACAGAACTTAGTGCCAGTAATATGATGCAGATGACCGTGCGAGGTGAAGGCATACAAGACCCTGTGTACCTTTAACATCTGCTTGCCGTGCCCAACAAAAAATCTGTCATGTATATTAAAACATCATATTTCAATTGTTTGTGGAGAGCAATAAATATATTGAGTATGGAAGAAAAGCAGACTCAGGTTTCGTAATTCCGCCAACGGAATAACATTCGGATGATGACAGTGCTAGTAATTTGAATATTGAAAAAACGGTTTGATGAGCTGATTTTCGTTGTTATATCCCAAACGAAAAGCGGTCTTTGGTCACAGAAGCAGTATACAAGGAAAATCAGAACATAGAACGATACAAGACTCACTTTGTCAAGCACAAGTCAGTGATATAACATAAAAATGTGGTTAGAATTAATTACAGGAAACTGAGACAGTAGATGACGAATTGTAGATCTTAAAGTACCTGTATATATATGTGTTACTTTGTAGGTACGGTTAGACCCATAAAGTTTATAAAACTAATCTATGCTTCTTCACGTTCAGCGCGTGGTCCACCTCAGACGAGAGAGTATGAGATCAAATCCTCTCACCTTGATAAGCAGTATAATGATGATATATGTGAGAGTGTGGTATATGAAAAGTCTAAATTCTTCATAAGAAGATCCAAGAATACATTAAAATTTTAGTGAGGATTAAGAACATCTATATATGAAGTTTATGTAGATTTAAAGTTAAAAAATCAAATTATTTATAAACTATTTATTCTGACCATACATTTGGTTTTCCTTTAAAATGCATCAAGATATAACCGAAGTACTGTTGTATGAATCATATACCGCCGCATAATGCATAACAATACCGTATCTCATCACCGCACACTCATGTACGAGTTAAAACTAATTAGTGTTAAATAAAAATGTAGGCAAACTGACATGTAAACATTCGAACCGTTTCACGTAGGTACATAAGTTACTTATTTATTCTTGCCTATTTTATTAAAACAAAAAACAGAGGCAAGAATTTACAAAAAATTTGTAGATTTACACAAAGAAAGAAATTTATAAAAAAGATGAGAGTAGAGAACTTTTCGATCTTATCCAGCCCTCTCCCGAACTACACGTGCTGATCTTATCAACCACCCTTATTCTGTAAAGTTGACAGACTTTACACACTTGAGCGAAAATAAATATTTAACTTATTTCAACAAAATAATAAGGTCATCAGAATCCACTGTGTAATGTAACGAGTAATTTAAAAAAAAATCTTTTACCGAACTGAACATAATAATATCATCCATGATCTAAAAATAGTTAATGATGCACTTTACTTGACCTTGATTTATAATAATTATAATATTATACACGTCAGTACACTACAAAAACCAATGGGCATAACTCATCTCTTAAGCTATTTAATTCTTTATAAAGACATTAATTGAAACACAAGTGTGATACACAGTTCGAATTACCATAATGCGATAGTATTGCTATAGTGAATTAATTTGTACATCTTTAACGTGTAATTGTGATATGCGATACAATCTTTTTAATTTTTTATCGTGACTCGGTGGAAATGAAAGGAGATGGTAAATAGTTATAGTTTTGCAATGACTTGCAGTTATTTCGTTTTAGTGTAAGCCTAGTAGAGTTCAATTCTCTTGTGTATAGTAGTCTTGGTTTTGGTAGGATTTGTAAAAAAGAGGTTGAATAAGTGCAACTGTATTGTCAGAAATCTTGTTGCTAAATAGCAGTATTTTTTTATAATAAACATTTAAAATAATCTTTATTAAGACAACAGATGGCCGATAGTGTGAGTATGAGTTGAGATTTATGAGATGCTTGTGGCCAAAATGGAGAAAAAAATGCAAAATTGGGAGAGTATCAGCGCGCAGTATGAGTTTAGCAAGATATCAATTGGCATTGCAAATGAGGAAAGTAGTGTCCAATAACATAATATGTATTGCTCTTGTGATATCTTTTTTTCTTAAGTCCCACAAAATTTCAAGTTCTAACTGCCTATGTGTTGGGACATTTGACATTTGGACTTTTACAGCAAGACGACACACATATGACACTCCGCTAATTTCTTTAGGGTCTGAGGGGTGAAGTATTATCTGGATACCTCTCACCTTGGCCGTGTGACGAGGCCCGTGCTCACTGGGACGTTAACAGAATGACGTGATGATGATATTTCTGGGGTAATGTGGCATGTTTGTACGAAAATGAAATTGTTTGAGAGGTCAAATATGATCTAAATCCATCTCATCTTGATCGTGTGAAGAGGCTTAAACTCACTAAGACGTTAACAAGCTGACGTGTCGATGATATTTCTGGGGTAAAATGGCATGTTCTTACAAAAATGAAACTGCAATAGCGTATCTGGTAACTGTTCCCCAGAATGTTTTGACTCGCGCGCCCCGATGCGGAACGTTTTTTGTACGAATACGACGCCGTATCCGCCTCGCCCAGACGAGGGCAAACGTCCGAAAATATATTCGACGATGTACTGTGCAATCACTGTGTAATTTAATGTTATTAAGCAATTTTAAATATAGGTAAAAAGATTCGGAGGAATCTATATTTTTTGTGTGTTCTACAGTCTTGATAACGGTGTTTGAAAAACCGTTAGACATGACCTTTTATCAACGCAATACTTGTCATCGTCAGGGCATCTATCCCTACTCTTTGAAATCAAATTGGTCCATACTGTGATTTTCAAATGAAATTTATAACAGAGATAGGCTGTGGAATGAGCTCCCAGTTCGCGGTTTTCAGGAGTGACTATTATAGTTTACCTTTATTATAAATGCATGAAATGAAGTTATACTAGTATTATAAATGCCAAAGAAAATCTATATGTCTGCAGCTTTAAAAAAAGTTGGCCGGGTTGTCTTTGTGTGGAAGCAATTTTAGTATTAATGCAGTTTTTAGGGCACTATCAAATTTTTATTTTCTTCTATTTCCTCCCAAAAATAATCAAATCCGTACTACAAACAAAGTGCAAGAATAACTTTATCTTCAGACGTGTTCGGTAATTATCGTTCCATTTCGAAACGGCAATATTTCCCGCCGATTGTGCACATGCAGCTCAAACATACGATTATGACCTTTTTCATTCTAAAAATAGAGGTCAAGTCCGCCGCATTACTTTTGACATTCGATTGCTGTCAGATAAAATATATTTGTACGTGTAGCATTTTAAAATTCACTAGTTTTAAGCGTGTTTTTTGAGGCATTTCGTGTATGTAGGTAAGTAAGTTAAAAATTTGTAACTTATTTTTGCTCGAAAAGTGTGTTAAACTTTACATGATTCGTGAGAGATACAGTTAATAGCTTAGCTTAGTGGTATTATAGGTGGAAACGGTTACTGAAGTTAAACAGATTTCACAGAGGTCAGTCTTTGGATGGGTGATTTAATATCGAGGGTTTCCAAGCTTCAGAGGCATCTCCAGCTACTGCTCAACCAACAGGTGCCTATTTGATGATGATGATAGTTGGGCTATGGAGTATCTATGTTTTTCCATATTAAAGCTTTTCAATATAATCTTTTAGATATTGGCAATGAAGTATAGGTTACTTATTACGAAGAGATAGCTATGTGTTTTCTTTCTGATGTATTTATGTATACGGTATTACGAGTTGTATGTTAAGATTGTTTTCACTTTCACTTTCTCTAATCGTCAGTAAAACGGTAGGAAATAAAAAGTGTGTAGGGGTCCTAACAAGAACTTTGTACTGCAAGTCAACCTCACCTGCAAGTGGTGCATGTGCCGATTAACGGACGAGAGCCCGGTAAGCGGCAATAGGCTCTCCACCTATCACCAGCAATATAATTGGCGAAATGTGGGTATATTTTATGCCTTCGGGGAAACAGGCGTGATTGTATGTGTGTGGCATACATGAATGATTAGTATACTTTAAAATCATAATTACGATATTTCCTGAATAAATGAAAAAAAATGGTGAGAAGAATCCGCAAAATTTTGTTTTAATTTAAAATATTGAACAAATTATTTTCTTTACTATCCTTTTACTAGGTAAGATTTAGCCAAATAATAATATTTCCTGACTTTATCTAACTAAACACTATGTATCATTATATATATTTTCTCACAATACACTTCAATAACAATGGCTTGTCACATGTAAATAATAGACACTTACAAAAACCCATACAAGTGTCTTTATGATTTCACACAAACATAAATTTCATACAGTTCTCTATCTAAACTGTGAAGAGCCATTAACTAATGTCATATCGTTTATATTAACATAACATTAAAGTAAACAGCTAATGAAATATTAACTTTAACCAATTAACTTTAAAGTGCTTTATTCATATAGCATTTAAGCGCGTAAAACCATCAAGCAAAAGTGGCATGTAAATTTTTCCATCTATCAAAGCTGTCATTGAAAACTGTCTTCTATGGCAATGAAGATAAGGGCGATTATTGATTGGATCAAAATATGGTGGATGAGTTGTTTTATCGAAACCGTAGGAACCAATAAAGATGTAAATGTATCAATTTTTTATAAGACGGCCTATAGTAAGAAATATTCTCAATTTACTGTACGCTACGTGTTGTGTACGAGTGAAAAAACGACTGGCTAGTAAAATGGCGAGTTTTTACGTAAGACGAGTCGAGATGTTTAATCAATTTCACCTCAAATAGATGCTAGTGCAAAATTTACGACGCGCTATCAATGAGACCGCTCATTTCAGATGCGTTTCTATTTTTAAATTTGAATGTTAGTTTTCTTTTGTCTTTGGTTTGTGTTTTCTTTTTCTACAACTCTTGTCATTACCAGTATGTATCTAATTGAAAAAGGATGAAACCTCTTTCTTCTTTGTTTCATCATCTCAGGACATTAACGTCCGTTTACTAAGCACAGACCTCCTTTGACGAACTAAGGTGAG
This sequence comes from Musotima nitidalis, assembly GCA_949126915.1. NCBI lineage: Eukaryota > Metazoa > Arthropoda > Insecta > Lepidoptera > Crambidae > Musotima > Musotima nitidalis. The sequence goes on from OX421441.1 coordinate 5,578,205, forward strand.
TGGAATTCAAGTAATACTCCAACACGCGGACGCAGCGGATTAGCGGAGACAGGTGTCTGGCAACTTCCTGATAGAATTTTTCAAGTCTCCCAATATTGCCTCAAATATGGTTTAATGACTTCCACATATAACCGAAAGCTCTTGTTGTGGTTGTCGAAATGGTCACCTATTTAAGGTCTGACCTCTGTGACCCTGCTTAACTGCGGTGATCATTTCCAAACACCTAGAACCCGCTGCGCTTTCCGCAATATCGAGTGCAATGGAATACCAAGACTTTAGGAGCCCAAGACAACCTCACCTGCAAGTGGTGCACCTGGCGATCAACAGACGAGGCTCTGTCGAACATAAAATTTCCCGGTAAGCGGCAATAGGCTCGGCTTCTATTACGTAGAACTAACTATATTACTGGCAAAATGTGGGCGTATAGTATGCCTCTGCCTACCCCTTCAGGGAAACAGGCGTGATTGTATGTATGTAAGAATCAGCCCTAAGTACGTATCGATGCGTTTTCCCTCGGCACGAGGCCGTTGCGTTTCTCGAGCTTTCCTACCTACCAAGTCATGCGGCGAAACCGCTACTGTAGCCATACGTCATGAGCTAAATGCAATTATTCGCAAAAGAAATATATTTTTCAAATGAATTAATAAATAAATGAAAAAATGAATGAGCTGGGACGCGAGGCCAAACTTTACAAGTTAATAGCTCGATTCTGGTTTTTGATATAGCATTTTTTGTTTTCAATAAATTAATGAATGATAATCTAGAAGTGCCAATTTTCTAAGCCAGAGATTGTTACGAGACGAATCAGGTAAGAAACTCTATAAGACAATGTTTTTTTACCAAGTAATTTGTTTTATTTTTTCAAACTGTGACTTGGTTCCCTACTCTTTTACTCCCTAACCAATAAGGCAATTTCGTATAGAGCGTTACATATATTGCAATTTTGTATATATATCTCTTAAAAGATTATAGAACACTATGCTATGCCCAAATAGGTATATCAAATTATATAATAATAATGGATTTTCTAATTGACTATAAGATCTATTTGAATTTTCAAAAAAAAAGGATAGTTTCTGTACCCTATAATAAACTATAAATCACGTGTACGAAGGCACTAACTGCATTCAGTAAAAAGCAACCCAAAAGTATCAACAAGCTAAGATTATCCGGTATTTTCCAACTGCATGGTAACCCCAGCCTATCCCAGATTTACATACAATGGCGAGGCCTCACACGTCCTTGACTCAACTTATCTGTTTATCATTATGCCTTCCTATTTAGTGTTCGTTCTACCAAGAGTGCAACCTTTTTGCAAAACTTCTTATGATGTTGTATTAAAACCTTTTTAGATACTTTTCTTAATTACTAATACTTTTTTCATGGTATTTTATTGTTTCAAAGAGTTTCTTTAGATTGTTTTAATGCTATAGAAGAGTTACGAAATTAATTTTATCTTTTGGTATTAAAAAAAAATTGTTGGTACCTATATTTTATGTGTGTTTTTAAAATTATTACATAAAAATATTGATTTTGATTGCACTACTAAAATACTTACTAACTGAATATCATATGCTTTCAAGAACATCAAATATTAAACTGAATTTGCATTTTTAAGTGCATTCAGGTTAGGTTAGGTTAGGTTGTCAATTTTTTATTTTGATAACGCAATCAATACAGCTTTTTTTTAAATGTAAATACTTTATAAAACAAGTACTAAAAGCTGCATGATAAATATATGGATTTAGAAATCGGGTCAAACAAGAATTAACCAATGGACGGAACTTGAAGTATGACCGCCATTAACTAAGGGATATTACTAGTTATTTTATCGACAGCCTTCTTGTGGACTTTCATTTGAATTTACCAGATAAAATATACGGTTTAATGGAAAACATAATTTTTTTGTTTCTTCATAGAAATAGACACTACTAGACTAGTATGATAAATTAAATTATAACTATCAAAGGAAGAAGATACTATAAACAAATTCTGGAAAATATTAACATGAAAAAGAGTTTTCTAAGCTTAAATTAACGTATTTCCCTTCCAGGTTTATGTATACTTTCCAAAGCTCAAGTGTAGTCATTTCCCCTTTGGGAAAACAGGAGGGAATGTATGTATGTATGTATATTTGAACATAGAATGCTATCAAGAATATTAAATTGGAAGCTGAATTTGTATTTTAAGTGTAATCAGATTAGGTTAGGTGGTCCAATGTTTTGATGACTTGTTACATAGCACTTCTTTTTTTAAAAATTCAAATACTCCATAATATATCAAAGAAAAACAAAACCAAGCCATCCCTATAACTTGAAAACATTTAACAACTATTTTTAACTTAGGCATTAAGTTATCGTAGCCACAAATCACTTTATCCAAGTGTTTTAATTAATATCCTCATTAAGTTAAGTCTAGAAATAGATATCAAGTCGGCAGGTTTTAATTGAGACTTCTAGTTAAGTCCTAGAACGTTCATTAGTATTTCCTTTTAATTTTTAAAAAAAAAAACATTTTTTTTGTAAATAATAATCATATCTTCACTACTTACTACTAATGATTAGTATTAAAAAATACAGTAACGTAAATACTATACAGCATTTTTATCCATACTAATTACATGCGAAAGTTCTGTTTGTCTGTAATACTCTATGCTTAAACTGCTGAGCATTTTTTGATAAAACTTGGTAAATGTTTAAAGTCTAAGGCAAAAAAAGATATCAAAATGTGGCTTAGTGATCATAATTAGTATTATCTCGGTTGCGCTTCACTTAAGCTGAGGGTTTGATCACTGGTCTAACCAGATTTAGATGTATTAAATTATTACATGGAGCAACCCAGAGGGAAACATCATTCTATGGTGAAACCAGCTGTCAGGATATAAGAAGACACTGACTTTCTAATAACGACTGCCATAGATGTTCATGACAGCCGGGACCAACGGCTTTCCGAGGCACGGAGTAAGCGATTAAGCTTAACTTCGATTAGTCATAGGTGCTCCAGGGTTTGAACCTAAGATCCTTTGAATTGAAGACTGAAGACCCAATCCGCTTAGTTAGGGTAAAAAAGTTTTTTGTTTTTTTTACTTATATATTTGATATACAAAGATTTTTTCTGGTATAAGCTTGCAAAACCTGTTTTTTATCCTCACATCTATCTGTCTTCCGAGTAAATTAAACTTAGGATAGGGTAAAATGGGAGTATTTGTTTACGTAACTTTTAAATGGAGGCAGCCTAGTGCGACGCACAGTAGCGCCACCTGCCGGAGTCGTTAACATTTATTACTGAACTAACAGGAACAGGTACTGTTTAGTAGAAAAGTGTTAACTGTTTTACTCTCATTTACCAGGCTGTTGTTATCATTGTGAAACGTACCATCGTGTCACAATATTTTGCTGCCAATTATAGGCCAAATTTTAAAGGATTTGTCATTGAATGTGGTGCAGAAGATCATTGTAAACGAACGCGTTAGTTTAAAGTTGATGTTATTGAAACAAACTTGCGTACTACTAAAAATATTTCAATAATCATCATTTTACTGCTGAACATAGGCCTCCCCAATTGTTTTTCACGTATATCGATTCTGAACTGCCTGCATCCACCGCCTCCCCGCAGCCTCCACCAGATCATCGGTCCATCGGGTGGGGGGCCGCCCTCTACTACGTTTGTTGATTCGTGGTCACAATTCAAGAACCTTAAAGCCCCAGAGGTCGCTGGTTCTTCGAGCTATGCCCAATGCTACTTCAGCTTCCAAACTCGCTTCAAAAATTTAATAAAGTAGGCCTATTTTTACCTAACAGTATTACTCTCACGTCCATGTAAACCATTTGGGGTGAACTAAAATCTTGCTACAATACTTATTATAAATTCACTTATAACACAGAGATCTCTAGATAAGACGTGTTAATTGGTGATTGTTGTTAAGAAAAATTACTGAATTTCCATTTTTTGTGCAAAAATTTGAGGAATCGAAATGATCCTGTTGATCTTAAAAACCATAATGTATATTTTATATTAATAAATTGGAAACACTTTCTCCCCGTCTGTAGATACCTAAGTTCGGTGTTCGGTCAAAACCTTGCTAAAGTACTTTAAAGGGGATCTCTATCAGTACACAGAGATTTCTAGATGAAACAAGTCAATTGGTGACAGCGAAACCTAATAAATATATTAATAAATTGGGAACACTTTCTCCCCGCCTGTACCTAAGTCCCGTGTCCGTTCAAACGTACCTCTAAGCGTAGTACAGAAGGCGTACACTTTATATTTAATTAAATATTCATAAGCGTGTTTTTGCAATTTCCTATGGACTATCGTAATACTATATTTTATTATTTGAGTCTTTAGTGTTATTTTAAACACAGAGTCTAATTTTACACATTTAGATTGACTTACCCTTAATTTGGTTTTTACTCGTAAGTGAAGCTCCGTTTTTAAGTGAAGGTTTTTATGTCATTTTGACATTTTCAAGTAGGTAGGTACTATGTGATAATTTTTAAATAAAGATTCTTTGAATTTATATATAAATAAATAGCGTTGTTTTGTTTTTATATAAAACTTTATGTTAAGATTGATTTTCAAATCCAGTTTATTTATATACTTAAATTTTATTGTATTAATAATTAAACTTTTTTTAAATTATAGTTTAGCTTGATACTGATTAATATGTTATATTTCATATTATAACTCAATATTGTATCAATATTAATTAACATTATATAAATATTAAATTTTATATAGATATTAATTAAAAAGCAAAACCAATAAAGTACAACTAGTAAAGTTAAATTTAATAACTACTTGAAATTCTAATATCTGTTACCGAATCTATCTGATAATCCGAAATAATTAGACGACCGATATGGCGTGGTGGTGAAGGTTGTGGGTTCGCTTCCCACACAGGACAAATCTTAGTGTGCATGAACATGAATTATTGTTCTGGTCTGGGTGTTTTCCTATGTACAAAACAAAAGTATTTATGTATGTTTATCCGTTATTTAGTATCCATAACACAAGTTCTTAATGATACTTATCTTGGAACTAAATAATTGGTTTAATTTTTAGAAAATATTTACCTATGTATAATTTAATTTCCATAACCGTAACCGAAACCATTTTTCTATTTTTATAATAATAACAACTTCCTATTAGCATTAACATGGTATATACAGATGATTCATTTGATATATCCGTCATATATCCGTATGTACTTATATCCGGAACCGAAATGTTTTTTTTATAAAATACATTAAACTCTTTTAAGAAGCGGGTGAAGTTTTACTTTTTGAAAATATCTGATTAGTTGTTTGTATCAGTTTTTTAAATAATATGTATAATGTATATATATATATATATATTAGGTCGGGGAAAAAGTCTTTTCGCATAACGTAGGTATAAACTTATTATAAATTTTTTTTGACTGTACTATTTGTGTCTGGCTGGTTTTGGTAACATTAAAAAGGTTCCATTATAAAGAAAAGAAAAAAATAAAAAAAAGTTGTTTCCCGCTATTTTTCATTTGTTTTTCTCTCCGTTAAAATGAGTGAATCTAATGAAGAAATTCGATACATTTTAAAATTTTATTATAAAAAAGGCAAAAATGCAACTCAAGCAGTGAAAAAAATTTGCGATGTTTATGGACCTGATGCAGTGTCAGTAAGAGTAGCACAAATTTGGTTCAAACGTTTTCAGTCCGGAAATTTTGTTGTTAAAGATGCACCTCGCTCTGGTCGCCCTGTTACGAATAAAATGGACGCCATTTTTGAAAGAGTGGAGCAAGATCGGCATATTAGTAGTTACGATGTAGCTGAAGAACTGGGAATTGACCACAAAACAGTTTTGACCCATTTGAAGAAAGCTGGTTATACAAAAAAGCTCGATATTTGGGTGCCACACGAGCTCACTCAAAGAAACTTAATGAACCGTGTACTCATTTGCGATTCATTATTGAGACGTAATGAAACCGAGCCGTTTTTGAAGAGATTGATAATTGGCGATGAAAAGTGGATCACGTACGACAAGAACGTGCGAAAAAGGTCGTGGTCGAAAGTTGGCCAGGCTTCACAGACTGTGGCCAAACCTGGCCTAACACGAAATAAGGTGATGCTGTGTGTATGGTGGGATTGGAAGGGCATTGTTTATTATTGAGCTTTTACCGCCCGGCAAAACCATCGATTCTGATCTTTACTGCCAGCAACTGATGAGATTAAAGGAAGCAGTCGAGAGAAAACGGCCGGAATTGATCAACAGGAAAGGTGTGGTCTTTCATCACGATAACGCTAGACCACACACATCTTTAGCCACTCAGCAAAAATTAAGAGAGTTCGACTGGGAGGTCCTAGTGCATCCACCATATAGCCCTGACCTTGCGCCTTCAGATTTTCACCTGTTTCGGTCTCTGCAGAATTCTTTAGGTTCTGTAAGGTTGACCTCAAGAGAGGACTGCCAAAACTATTTGTCCCGTTTTTTTGATCAGAAGTCCCAAAGTTTCTACAGTAACGGGATAATGTCTCTGCCCACAAAATGGCAGAAAGTTATTCAACAAAACGGTACATATATATTGTAAATAAATGTAAATAAACTTTGAAAAAAATGTCTTGACTTTTCATACAAAAATACGAAAAGACTTTTTCCCCAACCTATTATTATGTATTTGTGTATTTTATTCATATTTAACAAATAGTTTTAGTGTTTATTCTTTTTAAAGTTTTTGTGCTCTGCCTACTGCTTTCCTATTCTCTCCTTTGCGTCGGGTTGTCTGGAAGAAATTTTTAGCGATAAGACCGCCTAGATTGGCTTAAATTTTTTTTTTTTTAATATTGTAATCTGAATTTTTTAAGTTTCTTGGCCAATAAAGAGCATATCTATCTATCTATTTTTATGCATTACTTACACGTTTTTTTTAGTAAAAAAACATCGCTTAGTCTCCAATAGGTACCTACCCAACTAAAACCCACATTCCCTCATCAATTGACAGCAATTGGTAGATCACGAATACAGTTTTATCTAAAACAATTGGAATAAATGTCTACTCCATGCCAATCATGACTAACTGTCCCACAATTGGTTAACAATTTTCCAATTTACACTTTTCAAATTGTATGTCACCTAGTTTTTAGTCTTAGATACAAAGGGGCTTATTACAAAACAATATTTAAATTTAAACTGGGTTTAAAACTAGTGCTGTCACTTTCATGTGATAAGATGAAGACAGTGACAGGACTTGTTTTAAACCCAGTTTAACTTCAAATCTTGTTTTGTGATATGCCCCTCGGAGTTTAATTTAATTTTAAAATTGATATCATATGCAGTTGCAGTATCTATGTATCAATAACTTAATTAATAACAAAGGTTTTAACAGCATGCAATTAAAATTTAATTTAATTATTTTAAAAAATCTGAAAAATATGTATGATATTTTTTTATGGCAGTATTGAATGCATTGCTATATATACTACTTGATAGATAACACACAGTTAAAATAAATGATTATAAAAGGAATATAATAAACTGAACCTCTAAAAAATACTTTTTTGATCATCAAAAATACTGATCTAGCATCTAATAGGGGATTAGGTGCTCCATCAGAATTTTTTGATGTACAAAAAGGTTAGGTTAGGTTGGTAATTTATTAATTTTGATGACACATTAAATATGATCCATTATAAAATATCACATCATTAAATACCTGTATATTACGTTTGATTTTATTATTAATTGATTGCAATATATATAGGATGCAATGAGCTATGTATAACTAAATAGATAACATCTAGTTATGAGTGTAATTGAGATGTATGATTATAAAAACACATACATGCGAAAGACACATTAGATGTTACAATAGCTGTCTCTCTGTATCGTAGAAAATCAATGTGAAAACAAACACATGCAAAACATACATTAAAAATTTTACGTTTTCATTGTCTTCTTTTTTTTTAAATAATGGCTTCGTGCGTTTAGCACATTTAGCCAGTGTCAAGTCATAAATATATAAATAATGTTTGATTTTTAGTAAATGAGAATGAGTGGTCATAAAGATGATAAATGGAAAATGAGATGCCTTCCTCCTATAGGTACCCCTTGAGTCCTTAGTAAAGATGTGGAACTATACTGAGATCTCACATGGACTACTTGAGAGACAAACATTTAGGTAATGGTTAATAATCCACCATTATTACACAGTAATGTACGAAATATCACAAATTTTTGAAAACAAAACAAAACTGCGGACATGATGCTTTAATTTCCCGCCACAAAGTCCATTCGTTGTCTTGGAAACTGACTCAAGCATAAGTAATGATTGAAAAAATATTTTAAATATTGTAGGATACCATACTGATATTATGAAGAGGAATAATTAGTGTTTTTAGATAAATTTAATGAATGAACTGAATTATCATATTATAAAATATAATATGATAACTGAATTTATCAGTTTACTAACTGAAATTCTTTAACAATTAAAATGCTACATAAGCTATATTTAGGAATAATTTATTCAACATTGTCTACCATAACAAAGATTGGAATAAATTAAAAATATACATAGAACACGCACAAGCGCTGTGCAACATTAGTGGATGCCACCACAAGCTGTACCTACCACTTTCCATTACCTATCTTTGAATCTGCGTTTTTCATTACAAGACATGTCTACAATACATTTTAATAATGTCTTCGTGCGTTTAGCACATTTAGCCAGTGTCAAGTTAGATATATTAATAATATGTAAATAAAATTAAATGAGAATGAGTGGTAACAAAGATGATAGATAACTAGTAACTTTTTTTTACTGACCCTACACATTTGCGCAAATAAGTCGTATAATGCGACTCCGCTAACGTCGAACAAAACCACATGCAGCCAGAGCTCGGATCCCTAATTGGATCTCCCATTTTGGAAGCCGAGATCAATCCACACAGGCATTGATAACAAACGCCTTTGCCTAAAAAACTGACGTCTCTATTGACAGCTGTCAGTGACGCACAAAGGCGCGAAGTGCAATCAGAAGGTGGATAGAGAAAAAAAGAACGGGAGCCATGCCACTTTAACGGAAGCCATTTTTTGTCGTTACTTTTTTAAGACAATTGTTCTAAGGTGCTGCGTCATGCGGTTTGACGAGAGCGGTCATTGGTTCACTGGGAACATTTGACAGCCAATAGCGGTCATGATTTCGAAATTCGAAAGTCATTTTTCTTAACATTTGAACAAGTGACTGTGCATTTTGTCGGTAGCGCTATTGGCTGGCGTCTATTTTATATACCCATAGACTATTCATTAGTCGGTGCCCGCGACTTTGTCTGCGCAGGATTTACACTCAATATCTTTATAAAATATCGTGGCACGCCCTCGCTTCCGCAGCTATTTAATATTAAATTTTTTACATTTAGTTTTATACTCATTCTGTTAGTATTTCTTGCAAACTGTTCACAGAGCACACAGTTTGCCATAAGAGAAATTATAATATCATTGAAGCAGGCTATCTTATGTGTTCATGATCATAATCATCATCATATCCTAGCATAATCCCGGTTGCCATAGACTTATCTTAGGGCCCAGGGTCTGCTCACTGGTTCAACCAGATTTGACTGAATTTCAGTTATTACGTGGAGCGACTGCTGTCTGACCTCCGCAACCAAGAGGGAATTATATCATTCTATGTTTAAACCAGCTGTAAGTATATCAGTAGGCACTGACTTCTTAATAACGACTGCCATAGATGTTCTTGACAGCCGGGACCAACGGCTTAACGTGCTTTCCGAGGCACGGAGCAAGCGATAATTACTCACATAACTTCGAAAAGTCATTGGTGCGCCACCAGAGTTTGAACCCGAGACCCTCTAAAATTAAAGGCAAGGGGTTTCGCCACTGGGCTATCGCCGCTTAAAGTTCATAATCTCAACCAAAATAGACATAAAATAACCACGTCATAGTTTCCCACAATCTCCCACACATTACGTCACGCCTCTTTCGATTCATAATTAAAATATAGTAATTAATGTTTGGAGTGTGCCATCGTCTATACCTTTACCTCCAAAGTGTACAATAATCGGATTTCTAAAAATATTGATTACCATATCAATATTATCGATAAATTGATTTGGTTCATCACTATATTAATTATTCGATTAGTTCTGATCGTATGGCGGTAGATTTTTATGAAAGTTTATGTAAAACTAATTAAAAACCCTACAAAATGATACTCATGTAAATTTGTTGTAGTAAACTCCAAAAACAAAAAAACCATAAGCACGCTCATAGAAAACGCTCGGTTTTGGCGCTAACGCGCGACACATCGAGGCTTTGTTTCATTTTACAGAAGTGAACGAAAGTGTTATTTTACTGTGAAATGTGCTTTTTTGTTGATTCAAAAACTCAATAAAAACCTGTAGAAAGTCTTTGAAATATTAAAAAATAAAAGTATGTAACTTAAAGAAAAAGGAATCATCTAAACTCTACAAATCTAGTGTCTATGTAACATTTTAACCCGAAGTGGCCAGTAATGTACCTACATAAGATTCCCATACCTAACGCATTTCCCAACATTCGTCACAGAACCTTACCCGTCGAAGGTGATTCCAAATTACTTCGGTAGCCGCGACCATCCATCATCTGGCTGCTGACGTCCAATGAGCACAAATGAGTTTATTTTTTATCAACCGTCTTTGCCGCCATCGTGGCCATTGTGCCGCGAAGTCGTCCGTGTGTGGCTTTGACGTTTGAGTGTCTTGTTTTTTCTTTTTTTGATATGAACTCTTTCGTTTAGAGTATTTGCTAGGTTCAAGTAATTTGATGAATTATTTGCATAATAATTCATAAAACTTCTGTTTAATCGTTACTTATGCTGTTTTGTCGTTCAGTCACAGTCAAGTAAAATCAAAGTCCTACCCTAATAAAGTTTTTAATTAACCTTCTTTAATAAGCTGTAAATTATACAATTAAATTAAAAAATACAATCAGAAGTAACGTTAGTCTACAGCGTTAGTTTGAATGACATTCAAAGTGTGTAAATGGCAACAATCGGAAAAGTCTAGGAAAAAAAACCTTTTTTCTGCAATGGCAACACAATACATCATAAACAGCACCATATGACAAATGCGACGATTTATTGTCTATTGCAAAAACTGGCTCTTAACAACGCAAACTGCACCTTAAGCATTCCTGCTTTAGAATTTAAAATACGCTGCGTATGTTGAAACTCTTTGGATGTTGCTCTCTTTACAGTGGCAACGACACTAAGTTACGTTTATATCAAATACTTTTTCAAAATATAAAGTTTTCAAGGTCATATCATCATGAGCTAAAAAAAAGTATGAATGTCATATCGAATATCACACAATTTGTAACCTAACAATGAGGTACCTCATTAACTATGCTAATCCTCGACGCACAATTTAATTACTATACAGATCAGACTAATATATATAAAAAATTATGACTTAGAAAAGGGTTATCAAAATTCAACCTGTTAGATCAAAGTTGCGATCAGTAGCAACTAAAAACATTAAGTTGTAAATATATCCACAAAACTCATAAATCTCTTAGGACATGTATCTTAATCACACCGCTTTTAAATTTCACTGTTAACCTTGCTGACAGCTAATTAGAGGATGCTGTCTGGCATTAAGTCAACCTTTTTAATTTATTTTAATGGTGCTAGAAATTAACTTATTAATTCAAACGTTAGGTATTGATTTATTATTCGTACGCTTCCAGCTAAACAAACAAACATAAATATGACACAGCCACAAAGTATATATTTGTTGGCCTTTAGAAGCGTACACAGCATTCTTCTACTTAGGTTCTTTACTTTTTAAGCTTGTGCTATAAAAGATTGAATAAAATACATCGTGGCCACCGCGATGGCGTTAACATTCTTAATGAAGTTCTACGTATGGCGATTCGAGTTACGTTAAAGCGGCAGTTTTTGTTACAAACAGTTCGAGAAGTCGATTCTATTTTGTTGTTAGTTTTTTTTTCTTTTTATATAGAAATTGGACTGAATCAATCCATGTTTGATAGTGTTGGTTATGTTGTGCCTGTCGATATTTTTTTAGTTTTCTTTAAAGTACTACTTGCCTTATGGTATGCGTCAATGTATTTTTATTTCTGTATGGCAAAGATATAATAAAACATTATTATTTGGAGTAAAAACGGCTTCATGATGTAGTAGTGATATATCTTAACTTAATTTTAATATATTGATTTCAAAACGTCGAAAAATTAAAGATTTTGAATGTATTTTTATAAATGCATAACGAATAAAGTATAACGTTTCTTTGATGATAAAAAAAAAAAGTATTGTCTGTCTGATTTTATTACGGTTATCCGTAACTGAAACACATTTCAGCGAAATGTTTATTGGCAGATAGCTGATGTTACATAGTTAAACAAATAAATTTTAGTAGATACCCATTGACACGAAAGAAGATTTAATAATTATTACTTAAATTTTATGAAAATTAATTTTCAATAGTTTATAATTTATAAGACATTAAACTAATCAGCCTAGTGCCGTCCACAGCTGAACATATGCCTTCCCCAAAGAGCGTCCGTCCACTATCCCAGTTCTCTGCAAAATGCATGCATCCGCTACCCGCCGCTGGTATCAAGACATTGATTAGAATATATCATTTTCTTACATATTATACGCCCACACTTCGCCATTTGTATTGTTGGTCCCACGTAATAGGTGGCGAGCCTATTGCCGCCTTAATAAATTTAAAAAAATGTTATCTGGTACTAAGACATTGATTAGAATATATCTTTATCTTAATTATGTGTTGATTATTTAAAAAAAAGATGTGATTGCATAACCTAAACTATGATGAAGTGGAAAACCCTAAACAAGTGACTAAGTAGGTATATCGTCGATAAATCCAAAACATGTAAATCTGTATTGTTTTTGAAATAAACATTTTTCTATTATTATATTACGTAAACATATATAAATAAATCTCCACTTTTTCTAATGATTACAGATAATCGATATATGTGTGGGGACCCCACTAGCGCCCATCGCCGCGGACTCATCAAAGTGCGGCTCGCACAGACAATAACTGGGAAATATTAAATTATAATAAAATTAGCCCGGCCTTACTTTTTATACCGTTACAGATTGTAGCGTTGGGAACTTATAGACTCGACGTAGTCTTTTATTGATTGACTTGTTATTTTTATCTGTCTTATTATGTGCTACTTTTATTTTAACGATATTAGACATGCTGTTGTTGATTTTTTTTTAATTTGAAACTGGCCTTAGTATTCGTTTTTATTTTATCTTGATTAAACAAGTAGTTTTTTATTATTAATCTTTGTGATATTTTTATATGGCTTATTACTTGCTTTTGTATACTGATGTTGAAAATGAGAATTTTAGGATAATTATTTTTATTTTATTTAACCACACATTAATGCTAAAATCGCGTTAGGTAAAAAGTTTCACATATGAGAAAAACTTATATAGGAATGATATATTACTTTATAATTTCGTAACATCATTAATTGAACGCTAATATTATTTTCGAAACTCTTGCGATCGTCACTTAAACATAGGTGGATGTTTAACTCCCTAATAATTCTATAAGATTATTAATTATTTTAAAAAGGACTAGACTAAGTAGGTCCAAAAATATTTTAGTGATTATATAATATAACTTAAATATATAATTATCATTAATTCTTCTTTTTGATCATATTTCTTTTATCTATCAAACATTAACAACAGGTGAATAACGAGCCGTGTAAAAAAGTTATTTATTACAATGAAACTTTGCATGATAAAGTAAATATAAGCGCAATTATTTTGCAATAAGATGAATTAGGAGCACCTAATATGATGAAATAAAACATTGCTAAGCATAGCAATGTTTTATTTAACACTAGTCTTGTATACTTGTATGGCAGTTAGAACATGAAACAAGAGTATAACGTAAGTATAGAGTAACGAAGCATATTCATTGTTTTTGAAGAAATTGTTATATTTTAAATAAATATATAAAATTATAACGGCAAATGTGGATTAAACATGAAAAGAAATATAGAAAACATTAGTATTTTATGATTTACGACGATTAAAAAGTCTCGAATGTGACGTGACATACGCCAATTTTTATTTTTATTTTCAAACTGTTTATTCGCACATAAAAACAAAATAACATAAAACTTGTACAAAACTGTGACCTACACAAGTTCAATAAAAACATAGACGTGTCTATATATTCTTAAGCCCCGGTCGCCGGCCAACGTTACAACTCGGAACGCATGTAGTGACGATTATTCATTCTACACGGTGACACATGACGAATCAATCGGTTACGAACGAATCCAATTCGACGTTGGACGTTTCCGAACGCACCCGCAACGAGTTGTAATACTTTTTAGTGATTACATACTCTTTGGTTTTGTACCCACGCGACGGCGCGGCGGAGTTGGATAACTTTTTTTAATCTATGATTTGACAATTGATTTACCGCCAATTTTTCAATGATTTTTCTTTTATAAATATTACGACATGAAGCTATTTTTTTTTTAAATTTCATACTGTGTGTGTGGTCACGAACGCTCAATGAACTAAAGCAGAGCGTAGTACCGGCCTAGTATACCAGCCCCTCTCATCTCACGGGGAGTCATAAGAGTCGACGAAGAGAAATCTTACCAGATGGCAGCAGCGTCATCCTGCTTACTGGCTTGAACTGCGATTACCAACCCGCCTGCCCAGCGTATTGATTATTGGGAAATAACCTCAATAGAATGTAATCTTTTGGGGAGGCTAATGTTCAGCGTGGTATTTATAAGGCCGATACGATGATGATGAGACCGTGGTTAGGTGACCGCTTCTGTTCTTTGGAAGACACGTTAAGCTTAAGTTATACTCGTAGTTCATTGCTGTCTAGTAAAGACTGGGGCTTAAGGGGCTGTGTAAGAGATCCAGGTTATGTATACTATTTGGTTTTTGCAAACCCAATCATAAACTTAAAGACCAAACCTCAACAGACAGTAGCCGCAACCAACAAATCATAAACCAAACCCAGCAAGCTTCTAAGAAAACATTATTTTATTTTTATACCATCGCGTCGCCCATAAAGTGGTACCTACATATTTTTTTCTTCTTTTTTTTTACCGAATATTAAAAGGGAGGCTTCATGCAACGCGCATAGTAATTATGTCACAAACCCAACAATTATGTACACTCGGTGGTAGATATCGATGTTATATCTTACGCTACGTCTAAATTTATACTTTAAAATCTTTATCTTAGGATCTTATTTGAAATGTGGTTGTTTTTTTATTGTTAGCTATGTAGATAGGCCGACTTGGAATAGAAATACCTATTACTGAACGTATAATTAAAAATATTGGTACTTACTTAATTTTTTTTTGTCACATGTTGTGCTTTGTTATTTTTTGTACTTATTAGTGGTACATTTATTAAATTGAATTTCAATTGTTTAAGTTTTTTTTAGTAAGTTCTATCAGATTTCAGATGCAAACTGTTAAAGGTAATATAGACATCTAAGTTCCCTATTGTCCAACTTAATTGAAATTAATTAATTAAAGTTATGAAAAATTATAAAAAAGAAGAGTTTGAGACGTATCTAAGTTCCATTATACTTAAAATGATTTCATTAAAAACCAAAATGATACTGTTTTGGTAATCTAAAACTAAAACAATTCCGTTATGATTAAAACCGTTTTTTAAAACTTTTTCTCAAGCTAAAAAGTCTTCCTTTAAAAAGCCCAAAAGCCACTTACCTGGGTCTGCGTGAGCCCCAAACTGGCGGCCAGTTCGGCCCTCTCCGGCAGCGCGAGGTACTGCGTCCGTTGAAACCGTCTGTTCAACTGCTGGAGCTGAAGGCTGGAGTATATGGTCCTGGGTTTCCTCATCTTCTTGCCTTTGCCGTTCACCCGCAGGCCCGGGTCATCTGATAGGCCGCATTTTTCTGTTGAAAAAATCAAATTTCGATTTTAAATTGAATGTTTGGTTGGTCTGTTTTGAAAGACAATAACGTTTCCTCAGAGCAGGTACAAAGTTCAAAGGATATCGTCATATCTCAATAAGTATAATGAGATGTAACATTTTATATTATTTAAAATAGAAAACGTGAAGACAACGTTTTTCTGAGGCTCCTATCTTACCTGAAGATGCCCTGTGTAAGGGCGAAACACGTGTCGTGTTGAATTGTTTCTCGATTTTTCGGGATTTGCGCGGGAATTGTTACAAAGATATTTTTAATCCAAGCTTACAAGAACGGTTTAAAAATTATTACCTACTCTTTTCTGAATCACACTAAAAGGGTTTCCTAAGACAAAAAAAGTATGAAAAAAATACAAGACACATTTAATTATGTTGCTTGTACGCATGTTTGAACTTTGAATTTCGAATCTAAAAGTTCAGTACCTAACATTTTCTAATCGCAATGACAATCCGAAAGATGTTCCAAAACCAATTCGTGCGTACGTTCGGAAACCCCACCCCGCGATAAATCAACATAAACACAAAACGGCGGCGTAATAAATCCACAATATAAATATTCAAGCCATACGATGCGATGCCTCGCCATCCATTTTGTAAAATATATGAAAGGCACTCGCTACTTGATAATAGTCAGTGGTAACTTGTAATTACTGGCTTTGTATCGCAACGGAGGATCGCCAATGGCCGACACCCGCGTTTTGGCGGCTGTTCGCGTTTAAAAATTGGAACTTGTTTGTTTTTAAATTTTGGGAATTCTGGATTTTGATGCAAAGTTTTTATTGATTTTAACTTTTTTGTTTTTTCTTTGAAATTAAACTGATATGAAATTAGACTGATATTCAGCAATATCTGGTTGGACCAGTGAGCAGACCCATCTTTAGCGTAAGTCTTATCCAACTCGCACTGACTTCTGGGGGTACCTCCCGAACCCTCACCTTAGTACCTGAAAGATTATCAAAATCTAGAACAGATACGTACTGAGATATTTGAAAAAAAAAGATATCTAAGTAACCTATGGACTGTTAATAATAGTATCACATTATGTATTATAATTTCACTCTTATTTGCGCAGTCAAAAAAATCTATACTTCTAATAAAATCATAACAGGCCGATATCTGTACATTCATAATATCTATGGCAGAAAAACTAAAAACAAGAAACAGAAGCTGAAACTAAAATAAATAATTTGCAATATTTTCTGAAAATTTACACTAAAACAAGCAAAGTAATATCGCAAAATCTTCCATAGACAATAAATAAACAAAAACGAACCGAAACATTATGAAATGCAACTCTTCCGGTGCAATTTGTCTATGATATGCAAAACGTAAGTAGCGCTCCTTAATCACAGTTACAAAGACATTACCTGCACCCTACGTAACCCTTATTACCGTGTCAGAGGTGTCAAAATTATCGCCTCTAGCTTCAGAGATAACGTTGTAGTTGTTACGAAGTGAATTTCTCGTATGCATTTGGAACGCTGCTGGTGTAATAAATACTTCTTGGTAGGTATTTCTTTTTTAAGCTAGTATTGACGCCATTGTAAAAAAAAAATAGTTTTGATTTGACGTTAGTTGTTTAAAATACATGTTTTATATGGTAAAATCAGGGCTTTTAGGAATAATAGATAATGATATTTATAGCTTTGACTTTCACAAATTTTGTGAATAATTAGTGTTTTCCCAATTTTGGTTCGATAAAAACTATATCTTCTAAATTCTTAAAAAATTATACATTTACACGTTGGTTCATATGAGGAGCCGTGTGCTCAGAAGTGGGATGTTAATGTGCTAAGTCGATGAAAAATGTCAGAAATGTCAAAATTTTGAAGTTGTAGACTTCATAAGTCTCATCATGGTCCGTAACATAATCATATTTTATTAATAAAACACTTCTTCGTGCCTACCCATTTAAAAATATATCGAACTAACAACAGGCTGTAACAAATGTAAGGCAAATTTAATTAAATGTCGATTAAAACAAAACTAGGCTGCACAAACTGCCAGCCCTTTGCCTTCTAAACTTAAATTGAAAATTATTCACAATTTCACGTTGGTACAACATTACAGAGTGACTTCCCATGGGTCTTCATAGTACAAGTATTTGTATACAATTTGTACATGTATACAAGTTGTACAAGTTTACGTCGGCGTCCGTCAGACAGACAGACAATACAATGCTGAGCCTCGAGGTAGACACTCCCCCGCTAGGGATGGGATTGTGTCGCTAGTGAGGTACTTGACAGTTTATTTGTCGATAAACATTAATCAATAAAATATTTATTTTTTCATTTAGCTTAGTAGTAGTGATATTGGGTGTGACGATATTTTGTCTATCGATAAATATCAATGATAGAGATTTGTTTTCGTTTGTTACATACAAAACACTATAGAAATAGTATGCTCAGTGCCCCATTTAGCAATGAATCTTATATTTTGAAAATCATTGCAAAGAGGCATTCTATCAGCCGTTGGAGCCGCTTCAGCGTAAAATTTTGTTGTTGTCTGAAATAAACTGCTACTACGTTACTCCATAGAGAGAAAGCTGTATCAACTATTGAAGATAACAACACCGTAATGAGAAGACAGAACAAATAATTAAAAATTGTAAGCACAGTGTCCAGAATTATTTATATGTTAAAGAACATCTTCACTTGACATAGTAGAAATCATCTTCTTTAGGTCATTATCAAAATACTACAGAAACAATCGTAGTTTTATTCCTGAGTCTAGTGCAGAAGTTGCTTTTTTATAAAGGTATAGTAAAACTTTAAGGCGCCATAAAAATTTTTTTTTTGGATAGTTTACATTTCACACTAGTCTGCAGGTAAGTTTTTGTTTAGAAGGTATCAACACGTAACCAACGAAGACACAATCGACAGCGTGTATGATATACAAAAACCGATTTATTTTTTCATATTAACAACACAAGTAAGTAACATCATTGTTTCAAAGAATCAATAAGCACGACGAGCCAACATTAAAAAATCATTTCCTCAAAACCGCACTCATCGGCCAATAAAATCTTTAAAGAGAGTAAAAAAAACATTTTTAAAAAAAGAACTTTGTTGGAACCTTTTTAAAATATATTATTCTAAAGTAGAGCCGCTTCGCTCGCCACGCCTCCACAACCGCCTACCGAAAAACCAAAGATAAAATGCTCGGCTAAAAAACAATAAAACCCTTTTTCACCTTCAACAAAAAACTTTTTTGAACAAAACCTCCGTGCTCCGAGTACACGGACGGATGACAGAAAGTAAACTTCTTTTAAATAATGGCTTCGTGTTTAGCACATTTAGCCAGACTAAAGTAAGAGATATATTAATGATATATAAATCATAGTACATATGAATATGTGGTAATAAAGATGATAATTGGTAAATGAAATGCCCTCCCCCTAAGTCCCTTGAGTCCCTGTGAATTAAAATGACGAGTCTCACGACCATTCAAAATACAAATTATATAATCCGTAAACTCTTACGAAATAAAATGAAGATTATACTTAATTATTTTAAATTGCATTCTAGGTAGCCTATTACTACATTCCTATAACTTGGGTTTATGTGTGTCTGAGAACGCCTATATAGCTGATACCACTGCAATACAATATTTTTTACCGCTACTATAGAAAAGCTCTAGATTTCTGGTTTGAAAATTATCAGGCTGACGATTGCAGGGCAGTGCTATTCAATATTTTTCTTAATATTCAATATTTTTACATACATAATCAAATATTTTGACGTTTATAAAATCTAGTAATTTTTACTATGATCTATCTTGAATCCCATGTCTGTTGTCTCACTTTCAACAATTAATATTAAATTTCTGATATATAATAATGATGATATGAAATTTTTATATATTTTTAAAATATTAGATTATTATTAAAAGACGCCCGTCTGCATCGACTCGTCTACATCGCACCGATTCTCGTAAGCGAAAAGGGGCCTTTCGTTTTCATATAATAAAAAAATAATATAAAACAAAGAATTATTCATAAAAGACGCACCGTTCGGCCTTCGTCAAGATAGTATTATGGGAATCAAATTATAATTTTTAATTACTTTCACTTATGCGCATATGCGAGGCGAGAATCGATTTATTAAAGTACGAGTAATACGATTTTTTTACTAATCTTTATATTTTTTTATAGAAGATAGTTTTTTTTATATTCGGGTCATGTTGTTTGATGAAACGACTACTTGAATATCGCTGCAAAAAAAATTATATTGATTTTTTTCTGTTTATTACGATAAAATATTAAGAGAATGTAGGTTTATCACTTGCTCCATGCCTCGGAAAGAATGTTAAGTCTCGGCTGTCATGAACATCTATGGCAGTCGTTAATAGGAAGTCAGTGCCTTCTAACGTACTGACAGCTGGTTTAACCATAGAATGATGTTTCCCCTTTGGATTTCGGAGTCGCTGTAGTCACTCCATGTACTAACTGAAATTAAGCCAAACCTGGTTAAACCAGTGAGCAGACCCTGGATCTAAGCACAAGTCTAGGGCAACCGGGATAATGCTAGGATATAATGATTTTGTGGACTGAGGTTTTCCCATGACCATGAATTCAGTTTTCCTACAGAGTCGTATTGCCGTCTTTATAACACGTCTAATAGAGTAGGTAAATAGGCTAGATGGCGCTGAGTAAGGTGTCTAAGGATATGTATGTATCGTTAAATGCCAAGTCATACATTCAAGCCTGTTTCCCTGTAGGAGTAGGCAGAGGCATATTATTCCCACACTTCGCCAATTATAAAGTTGGTCCTACGTAATAGGTGGCGAGCCTATTGCCGCTTACCGGGCACTGTTCTGTTCTCCGGAGCCTCGTCCGTTGGTCGGCAGGAGCACCACTTGCAGGTGAGGTTGGATTGTACTCTTTAGGTCTTGGTAGGATCTCTATACGCCAAGTCATGATGATTCAGTAACCTATTTGTGTACCCTCATCTGTGTATCACCATTATTAAGTCGCAAGAAACCCACTGCTGAATATTAAGATAAACTTTAGATCATTGATCTTGAGTCGCCTGGTTCCATTAGCTCCCGTCAACTTGACCAGACCGAAGGACCATCTGGTGAGACTAGAACTTATGTAACTACCAATAGGACTCAAAATTATCAACATATTTTTCACATTGGCAGAACACACCAATATAATAAACATTAAAAGTGATGAACCTATATAAATACTTTTTAGGCTTGAATCTTTTTTCTAAAAAAAGGGGTGTGTCGTTTTAGACGAGGAACCCTTTTTTGTGTAATCTCACTTAGATCTAAACAGTGCTTATGGAACAGAGGCGTAGAAAACTGTTGGCGGGGTTTAAAAGTACATATTTTATTTTCATTTATTATCATATAAAGCATTATCATATTATATAGCATTTAAAAGAGTCGCATACTTATAACCTTAAATTTTAAAAATGTATTATTAAAAAATAGACCCTAAATTGTGTGGTCACGAAATTGTGTTTTTTTTTAAATACCTACGAGCAACTTTAAGGAAGTATTATATCGGCAAGATTGGAACTCGGTGCCTCTTCACAAATAAGCTGCTGAATGTACAAAAGCTTGGTCAATAAAATAGATTGTATTTAATCCAACATTAATCCTCATCTACACACGCTTATCGATCTAAAAATATAACTAGTTAATTAAAATTTAAACAAAAATGTCACTATAAAAAGTAATTATTTGCCCTCATCGAGTCAATTAACAATTTTAAGTGACGTTTCAATAATACGCGGCAAAATAAGTACTCCATCTTGAATGTCAGTACCTACCATAAACTAATTAACAAATATTTGCAAAGTTATTTGTAACCACAGACATAGGTATTAAACCTACTTGCAACCCTTTGACAGGTGTGTTTGTGCTTCTTGCAGCTATTTTTGAAATCAAAAAGTTTTATATTGAACTCGTTCATAATTTAATAAGCTGTATGTATGCACCTGCTTAGTATTGAAAATTGTATGGCTTTTTTTGCAGTTGTTGTCAACCAGTTTTTTTTTTGCTAGAAATTAAGCTAATTAGGTATTGTAATGCTTTATTATGGAAGTAATTGCACGTTGCACGTAAATATAGTGATTGCGAATAAATTTGGATAGTATATCGAGTGACAGACGAAATCATATATTATAACTAAAATATTCCAAAGATAAGTACTTAAAGAGAATACACTGTTTTATAATTGTATTGTCCTTTACATTTTTACGGCTAGCAAACTTAAATAGTTGTTAAAACTATATATCAATGACAATGAAACACAAATTCCTAGTAACCGTTTGTTTGGCATTTAAAATAGAGCGCTTCCGTGTTTCGAAAGGCACGTAGAGATGTTGGCCTCGCTTCTTTATATTGATGAGATAGCTTAAATAGGGCTATTTCAATTTATTTGTATTTTGTCATTTTGTACGGAAAAAAATTAATCGAATAGATTTAAGTCTACATCATAATATAAGACATGAGAACGTGTGGTAAAAAACAAAACTACCCGTTTAATTTCTCAATATTACATACCGCGCATATCGCACTGATATTTTATAACTGTTTCAACTCATAAAAGCTGAATTGTGATTTAACCAAATTTTCTGGTTCTCCATTCGATTTCCTATATGAAAATGTTATTTTTCCACAAAATTCCTTTTTTGAGTTGATACAGTTTTAATATAGCAGTGCGATATGTAAAGTTG
This sequence comes from Musotima nitidalis, assembly GCA_949126915.1. Taxonomy (NCBI): domain Eukaryota; kingdom Metazoa; phylum Arthropoda; class Insecta; order Lepidoptera; family Crambidae; genus Musotima; species Musotima nitidalis. Next base: position 5,600,876 of record OX421441.1, read on the forward strand.
CGTCTCGTCTTTTGTTTCGGCCATTTTACTTCTAAGCTACTGACGGTTAATAATCCACCTTAATAACGATCGAAATTTCACAAATTTTTAGAAAATAAAACAAATTACGCACACGACGCTTAACTTTCCCGCCAAGAAGCGAAATTGCCTATCTTTATATATATTCTTTATTGCACAAAAAACAATAACAAAAAAAAGCCTTATGTGAAAAAGACGATGTACAAAGGTGGACTTATTTCTAAAAGAAATCTCTTCCAGTCAACCTTAACTGAAGTGGGAGAGATAGTTAGCGGGCATCAATAACACACTACAATATGATAATATTACACATATACATATACAACAATATGATATAAGATACATATCAGATATATAAACCTACAAATATCTCTTTTTTTCTTTTAAATAATGGCTTCATGCGTTTAGCACTTTTATCCAGTGTCAAGTTATAGATATATTATTAATATTTAATACATAGTACATGAGAATAAGTATTTTTTAGAAAATAAAACAAATTACACGCATGATGCTTCACTTTCCCGCCAAGAAGCTAAATTGCCTTTCTATGTATGGGTATACCTTTTTTTAAATACTACTTGGTAGAACTCAAGCATGCAGCCCAGCCCACCTGCTGGTAAGTGGACAAATCAGCCTATAGACCCTTGCACCACCAGAAGCATCACCTATCTTAAATCATATTATCTTAATATATATAAGCATATAATAATTTGAGCGGAGAGGTGGATATTTTTAAAGATAGTTTACCAAATTTTAAAAAAGTTGTCTTGGGGTTGTTGTGAGATAGAATCTAGTAAATATTTCTTGTAATTTTGTTGTGTTGTATTGTTTAAACCAATCTTAATTTTAATTCGTTCTTATCCCATATCTTATTTTTATTTCTTATAGTTTACTTTGATAATAAGCCTGTTAGAGTATTTATATGCATGTTGTGACACCTTCAAATGTTGTACATTTAGCTTGTTATAATGAATATTTACTTAGACATAAGAAAATAATGTCACAGCTACTGGTTGTCCATAATAAATAAATAAATAAATATTTCCAAAACTTGTCATAACGCTATGGTCACACGCGGAGGTAGGAGCGGCGCGTCCACTGCGCTTCTCTGAGAAGGTCCTCCCGGTTTTGGTCTGGTTTGGTTGGGGACGATGGCCGCAGGCGGAGTGTCAGAAGCTGAAACCTAGTAACTGGCCTCCGCCTCAACAAGCGGCGGGCGTCGTCGGATGATGTTTATTGGGTATTACTGCTGGCAGTCGTGTCTTTCGGTGGTGAGTCCCACACCCCCTTTCAGTCCCCCCTTGGCCGAAAGGCAGTGCGTAAACGTTACCAACTTAAAACAAAAAAATGGTTTAGAGTTGTCTGGAAGAGATTGCTTTTAGCGACAAGACCACCTAGAATGGCTTTTCATTTTTTTTTCAATATTCATTGTTATCTGTAGTTTTTAAGATTCTTTGGTCAGTAAAAAGTATATCTACCTATATATTTTTTTTATAATAACATTTTTTCTAATTATCTGAGCGATAAAAACCGACATCACCAAAACTTTCTAGATTTTAAAAATATATTAATTTTTTTCTTACTATTAAAAATACTCTTATCTATTTCTCTAACCGACTGTACCTACGCGCGTGCTTTAGCCCCGGGCGCGATACTTTTCTACGAAAACGTTAAAACTGAAAGCGGCAATTAAAAAGTCTGCGTGACTGCCGTGTTATTAGACCTACCGCCTGAGGGTTCGGCAGTTGTCACGTAGTGTACAAGGGACCTTCGGCGTGCGGACTCGCTGAAGACTGTAGGACTGTGTCGCTCTAACTTTTGTGTTTAGCAGTTGTTGTCATGCACTATACAAAGGACCTTCGGCTTTAGGAGTCGCTTAAGACTACAGGACTATGTCGCTCCAAAAATGTGTTCAGTTATTGTCACGTATTACATAACGGACCTTAGACCTAAGGAGTCGCTGTACATCATAGAACTATGTCGCTCCAACTATTGCGTTTACTATTGAGCAGTTGGTTGTTGGCAGGTAGTGAACAATGGACCTACGGCGTTAGGAGTTGGTCAAGACTATAGGACTGTGTCACACCAACTATTGCGTTTGATAGTGTACAAGGGACTTTCGGCCATAGGAGTCGCTAAAGACTGTAGGACTGTGTCGCTCTAACTTTTGTATTTAGTAGTTGTTGTCATTTATTTACTGTACAACAGACCTTCGGCTTTAGCTGGTCTTCCGTAGAGAGCTAATAACTTTGACAGTATAGATGTCGCTGTACGTTTTTGAATCGCGCAATTAATTAGTGTTTATATTCGCATTATACCTCGTGAATGCAAGTCTCAGCTGGTACTAGCAACCATTGCTACTCACCTCTATAAAAGCCTCTGTGTGAATAAGCCTAGGGTTATTTAGCCAGTATATGTCATGTGTGAATATTTAACAAACACCGACAAATCACTATTAACAAAACAATTCATTACTAATTGAAAAAGTGTCACTTTCATAAACATTTTGTTTAATCAAACAACGTTATTATTCTGTATACATAGTTATTAAACAATAAAACCTTAATTAATAATTATTACATTGCATTACGAATACACTTCCCCCAACTATCATGTAACGTTGCTAACTTCTAAACAAAATTTAACTTTAACCTTATCAGTTACGGTTTAAAATTGTATGAATGGATTCGTAACAATAACTAAATTGATATGAGCTATGCATGGGATAGATTAAAGAGAAATTAGGGGTCAAGATAAAATGGGCGGTACGCAAGAGAAATAGATGAAAATTTATAGAGGTTATCACAAAATTGTTAACTATTTAACGACTCGAATACTAACTAACTAACTTAGTTATCAAACTTAGTTAAAGTTAATTGATGGTTTTATAACTGTAGTTGTAAATTTCAGCTATACGCGGATATGACAATATATACAAATACAAATAGTTTTATTGTTCAAAAAAAATACTATACATCAAGATATAATTTGTTCACTAGCCTTCACACCAGGATACCCTGTGTCGTGAAGTGTAGTCTCTTTCCTGTAGGCACAATGGGTAGGTAATTCTTTGAGTGTCACAATCAATTATTTGAGTAATTCAAAACGTATTTGGAATAATAGTACATGCTGAGGTTAGTGAATGTATGTGTGTGTATGGTTAAACGTGTGTGTGTAAATATATTAATGTGTGCGTGTATGTATGTGGGGGTGTGCGTGCGTGTATGTATGTGGGGTGTGCGTGCGTGTATGTATATATTTATGTATGTATATATTTATGATGAGATATCGTCGGGGATAGTGCAAATCCGCGTAACTACCATACGTAAAGTCCGCGTATCTGCAATAGATCTAGTTTTACAGGGGAAGGTAAAAAAACTTTATTTATTTATTGGATTACCAACATAAGACACAGCATTAACTACAATAAAAATTACAACAATATACATTAAACAACTAACTGTTCTTATAATATTAGGTAAACACATCTTGATAAGTTTTTTATTTCAACTAATTTTGTGCTCATTTTTACACTTAATATAGTTAGTTATATGTTTTAACTCTTGTTGTAAAAATATTTTTCTGATGTTACATAAGGCTCTGCGACAATTACGCGCATTAACTTAAATTAGCAATTTTTTTCAGTTACGCGGAATTAACCAATGCTAGTTACGCGGATTTGCACTGTCCCTGACGATATTATGTTTGGTAGGAAGACATATCGCACCCCCGGTGCTACAACGTCACTTCTGCAAACAATTTAATCTTCCAAGAGAAGCATTTCCAAATTAAATATCCTGGTATAAAATATAGTTCTTCTTAATTTAAGAAATTAACTAGTAATATTTAAGCCTTAATTTCAGACTTCATTTCACAGTAAAATGAAACATCTTACAGTTTGGTATATTCGTAATTTTTCTCATAATTTGATTTATTTTGATAAAATTGCATAAGTGATGTTGTAGCACCAGGGGTGCGATATATCGGGTTGTCTGGAAGAGATCTTAGCGATCTTAGCGAACGTATCGCTTTTAGCGATAAGACCGCCTAGATTGGCTTTAAATTTAATTTTTATTAATATTGTAATCTGTAGTTTTTAAGTTTCTTGGCCAATAAAGAGTATATCTATCTATCTATCTATATATATTTTAACTAGTTTAATAAATGATTTTCTATTTATTCAAGTTGTTCTTTACTCAAAAATAACCACGAAAGATAAGCAGTCATCATCACATCCTAGCATTGTCCCGGTTGCCTCAGACATCAGCCCAGGGTCTGATCACTGGTCTTACAGGTTTTTGGCTGAACTTCAGTTATTATATAGAGTTCAAAGTTCTTTATTGCATTCATGTTGTACATATACAGGTGTTAACAAAGATAGAAGGTAACAAACATGACCCTGCAAGGGCACAGCATGTATATATTATTATATATATTAAAAGTAACTTATCGTTAAATAAAATATAAATCGTAATTGTATTTTAACAAATTCTTAAAAATTTACGTAACAATAATATTTGTTGAAAAACTGCCGTCTGACCTCAACAACCCATTATTCTACGGTTAAACCAGTTGTAAGAAATTAGATGATTGAAGCGCTCGTAGCTCTGCGGTGCTAGGTGGCCGTAAACGATCATCGAAGTACAGCTGAGTTTACAGAGGTCAGCCCTTGGATGGGTGACCGTTTGTGTGGCATTTGATATCGAGCGCTTCTGTGCTTCGGAAGGCATGTTAAGCCGTTGGTCCCGGTTATCACTAAAATGTGGTAGTCGTTAAGCCATGTTTGAGGCCTAATGGGCGACTTGAAAAATTCAAACAGCAGGACGCCATACACCTGCCTCCGCCAATCCGCACTGGGTCAGCGTGGTGGAGTATGACCTAATACCCTCACACCTTGATATGTGAGAGGAGGCTCGTGCTCAGTAGTGGGACGTTAATGGGCTGTGATGATGAAGAAATCAGGAGACTGACTTCCAAATCACGATTGCCATAGATTCATAAAAGCAAGGCCTAACGGCTTAACGTGCTTTCTGACGCAAGGAGCCAGTGATAATTATGCATATAACTTTAAAAAGTCATAGTCACCAGGGCTTGAACCCGATACCCTTTGAATATCGCTGCTTTAGAAATGATGTATGTACAGTGATATTAATTATAAATTCATTAATAGCGTGTTCTATTGAGCCGTATAAAGTAGTATGTCTTCTCGTAATGAAGATGTCTCTAGTTATTGATCAATAGACATTTTTCAATCCGTTACCGGAGTTAAGTACATTTTGTACTGACAGATATACTAACTGGAGCTAGAATTTTTATATAAGATTAAAAACACTTTGGTAAACTTGAAGTTTTAGCTTCACTAACTTTAGTTCTTGAAATATACATACATATGATCACGCCTGTTTCCCCGAAGGGGTAGGCAAAGGAAAAGTAAACGCCCATACTTCGCTAATTATATTATTGGTCTTAAATAATAGGTAGCGAGGCTATGTACGCTTATCGGAAACTTTTATGTTCGAAAAAGCCTTTTCCGTTGATCGGCAGGTGCACCACTTACTTACGTTGGCTTGGGCTCCTAAAATGTTTGCAGGTTCCCTAAACATTACCATTTCTGAAAAACCCTTAAATTCTCCTCCCAACATTTCCATTCACTCGTGCATTAGTCAAATCTTCTAGATCACAGTACAAATGTTTTAAAAAAGCATTGGAAAGTTTCAGCTATTTATAATATGGATATTTTATGGCTTTTAGTGTAATCACAGCCTAAAGCCACTAGGTCGCGAAATAAAAACTCTTTGCGTGTCTTTACATTTGCAACAGCGCACCAAGGTAAAATGAGACTCAAGTGCATTATTTATACGTAGCAAAATCAACCTTACACACTAGAGAATAGAGATAAATATTACGAAAGTATTACGCAATGCTCGTTCCGACCTTTTGAATTGAAAAAGGTCAGTTGTCAGAAGTCATATATAGGTTGATATAGCTTTATAAAATCCGTGAGAAGTATGAAATACAATGTTTTTTGTTTTAACTTGTTTAATCATGATAATTTGATAGAAAGAATTAATATAAAGACGGTGCCTTCAAAGGAGTCAGTAGATTGCAGTTCAGTGGGTCTCAGGTTCAAATCCTGGTCTTGAAATTTCGAAGTTATCTACGTAATTATCACCTGCTACGTGCCTCGGAAAGCACGTTAAGCCGTTGGTACCGGCTGTCATGAACATCTATGGGAGCCGTTATTAGGAAGTCAGTGCCTTCTAACACCCTGACAGCTGGTTTAACAATATCATTCTATTGATGTTTCCTTCTGTGTTGCGGAGGTCAGACGGCAGAGCAGACCTTGGGCCCAAAGTCTAGGGCTCAGCCAGGTTTATGCTAGGATGATGATAAAAATTAAATAGAGGTGTCTATAAAAGAAGGCAAGCGCAAAATTGATATTGAATTAGAAAAAAACGAACGAGGTCACCTAGTATAGAGGTCCCAACTATTTCTAGAGATATCGTGATACGCAGGTCAATTCGAGATAATGTACTTTTTTTTAATGGGTAGAAATTGGTAGGAATTGGTAGGAATTGGTAGGAATTGGTAGGAATTGGTAGGAATTGGTAGGAATTGGTAGGAATTGGTAGGAATTGGTAGGAATTGGTAGGAATTGGTAGGAATTGGTAGGAATTGGTAGGAATTGGTAGGAATTGGTAGGAATTGGTAGGAATTGGTAGGAATTGGTAGGAATTGGTAGGAATTGGTAGGAATTGGTAGGAATTGGTAGGAATTGGTAGGAATTGGTAGGAATTGGTAGGAATTGGTAGTAATTGGAAGAAATTAGAAGAAATGCAGAAGTGTTAGAACGTGGAATATTGCTGTGAATTGTTACAGTGTTGATTTCAAAACATCATAGGAGCCCCTAGTTCTTTCCAATAAAGTACTAGGGTAGGACTTGGACTCATCTGTGACGGACCTTACTTAATATTTACTGTAACTGTTGCTAAATGACGAAATCTTAAGAATTTATTCCTATATATATTAAGTAGGTACTATGTATTTACCAACAAAAAAATGTATTTATGTATGCTTATATGTTATTAAGTATCATAAGTATCATAACACAAGTTTTTAATGATACTTATCTTGCAGCTAAATAATTGGTGTTATTGTCAGAAAATAATTACATATTTATTTTATATTCATTTATATGTCCAGTAATTTCACTGGCTACAGAACCAATAAATGGTAAAGCGTTAAATGCCCGAAGAATTGTATTTGTACTAACGTCAAAATTAACATACATTATCAATTTTCCATACAAACCAAACATAAATGATTCGGTACATTTTGTTGAAACGTAGTATAACGTATAACTTGACCCCCTATTTGCACGTGGTGTCATACTCAACAAAGCTCCCGATAAATTGGTCTTTTGGTTAATGACCCTTTGAACATTAACTCGGTAATTTACGACCCAATGAAGCTATTTGTACAGTCAAGAACATTTCAGTTTGAATATATGATACGTTTAAATAGATATAACTGCTTAGAAATGTACCGCTATGTACTATCGAGATCACTGTCGCCTGAATATAGATACATAAGTTATTATTTTTGCATACGATTAAGTATTTTTTTTATAAATCTACAACATCGTTTTTCAAGAAACACATAATATTTTTTTGGTTTTTAATTGTTTTGTTGCATGTAAGTAAATCTAAGCTTCGTAAGCAAGCAGGTACTATGTAATAGTTAATGAAATAAAAGTATTGAAGTTTGAACGGTCACCAATTCGGAGCTTCTGACCTTTTGTTAATCCTGCTTAGCTTTATTAATCGTTTCCAACTTAATATCGTGGAGCTAAGTTCTTTTAAAATCAAAATGAACTTAATACATAAGTAATTCATAAAAAATATGATCTATGTTTGTGCAAACATTGTGTTCCTTTATGTGGCAATAGACTTTAAAACCTTGGTAGCCAGTGTATTGCTCGTTATCTAAACGTTAATAACTATAACGTTTTGAATGTTATCATGTTCATCTTTGAAAATGTTCAATAATGCTAACAAAAACTGCTTAAACATTTTTTTCTTTTTCTTTATTTTAAATAATGGCTTCGTGCGTCTAGCACATTTAGCCAGTGTCAAGTAAGTGATATATTAAAAATATATAATTTATAGTAAATGAGAATGCGTGGTGATAAAGATGATAAATGGTAAATGAGATACCCTCCCCTAAGCCCCTTGAGTCCTCAGTAAAGATGTGGGACTATACTGAGATCTCACATGGACTCCTTGAGAGAAAATTTTAAAAGTGATGTTGCACTGTTTTGTTTGATTTACCAACACTCGTGTATGTTTACAAACACTTAATGGTTAATAATCCACCGTTATTACCCATTTATGTTAGAAATATCACAAATTTTAGAAAATAAAACAAAACTGCAGACATGACGCTTCACTTTCCCGCCAAGAAGTCCCTTAAACATTCAAACGCAATCTTTTATTCGCTAAAAACCGCGCGAAATTTTAAAATAGTTCGTATTTTAGTTCGCTCTTTCCGCGACTTGCTTCAGTCAACATGGCGTCACTGATACCACAGAGTACCTAACGTTCTTGACTGTACAGCCATTTAACATGCCGTGCTTACAATAATAACTTTGATTAATTGGCACTAATTTGTCAGTTCAGTATGTTTGTTTATGTGCTTTACGGTAATTTGATGTGTGAACGATCTCCGTGATATAGAATGAAGTGGTACTTATTATACGAGTCATCGGTTATTATATGCTTTACGATACCAGTGTTTATTTTGCATTTTCAATTTTTGAAACTATGAAACATTATAGGAAAATATCCTAGAATGCTCTCATTTTCCGATTCTACTGCTTAAATGTATGGTAACATTATTTTTGCACTAAGTGAACATAAAATACAAGTAATACAGTGCGACCTTGTAGTTTAAAGTAGTTTCTTCCAACGAATAATGGATAAAAATCATCTATTTCTTTGTAACTAAATGCCTTGATAATATAAATACCTACATAACTGCTTCTATACTAAATAAAGAGACCTTTTAAGGGTTTGGGAGGTCTTTTTTCGTCGTTCTCTCTTACTTATTGGTCAGATTTTAGGGGAAAATTTTGCATGTCGCATTACAGAATACGTCATTTTTAAAAGCGCCCCAATTCAAATGTCTTCTGAATGAATTTGTATAAAATATCTACATATAATTAATTTAAAGAGTAGAAATTTTACAAGTCGCATTATAGAATTAGATATTTCAACAAGCACTACAAATATTTACCAAGAGTCATACTTTATATTGTTCACGTAAATATAATTTAAAGATTAGTCATATAAGTTATCCACGAAAAACTTAACCTTCGCTCTACCGGGGGAAAGTCGTGAAATCAAGTAACATTTCAGAAACCAACAGCGGCCGCTGCATTGGAAAATCAACCTTGAGTCCAGGAAGAGCTGTGTCGGAAATCGTTAATTTTACTGTTCAATTTCCTTTGCACGTCAGTTTTCGGCGGGAAAAAAAGGTATGCACGCGTAAGAAGGTGGTATAGGTAGGTAGTTTTTGTTCCCGATCGCGTGCGGTCTAATAAGTAGGACGCATTTTAAGAGTCGCATATCTAACTGGCCAGTTTTGTTACACAACAAAATGGCCACTTTGTCGATTCGTAATGAGATAAAGAAGTAATAAAGAAAAGAGAATGCTTACTGTATTCGAAAATGGAATTGAGGGAGTTTAGGCGCCAAAGCGGAAAAAGGCACATCGAGGCAGTGTTTCATAGACTTATTACGAGTTTGAATTGGTAAATAAAGTGTATTTTTAGATATAACTTCATCTGCAATGTACACAAATATGGGAAAATGACATATTGCAGTGAATTCAGATTTACCGCGTTGCTTCCAAAACTCCATAGAAAGCTCGAGAAAAGTCCCCACTACATTACTGGGATAGTTATGGTGTCTTGACTGTGATGGGTAACTAATCTAACCCTCACTTGTTTAGTCCAACTCCCTACTAAAAAAAAAGAAGGGATTGGCTAAAACTATTTCTGAATTTGTACGGTAAACAGAGTACCTAACTAAAATACACAACGCCTGGAACGATTTGAAAAATTCATAGAACACTTGCTCTACACTCTATTGATTGTTTGAAATCGCTACTGAAATTTGGAATTTGAAATGACGCTCCGTTTCACGGTATTGTCTCATAAAACTTTAATGCCCAAAACGTTGGTTGGCGCGTTAAAAAATTCACTGTGACAGTAAATTGTCGTGGTTGAGGACAGCATTAACTATTTACAGTACCAGCTTGAAGTTATATGGCGGCTGACACTGTTTTGACGTCGATTAGAGGGTATGCATGTGCTTTCATAAAACGCGAAGCCATTACGTACATTTGCTGTTATTAGATTTCACATTTTTAGAGTAACTAGTTCAAACTAAACCAAAGCTAAAAAATTGCGTGTTTTTTAGCTATTGCTTAGCTTTGGTTTTGGATCTGATTTCACATATCTTTGTTTAAAAATAACTTCATCATCATCATCATCATCATCTCAGCCATCTGACGTCCACTGCTGAACATAGGCCTCCCCAATAGATTTCCACATTGAGCGATCCTGAGTCGCCTGCATCCATCGGCTTCCCGCCGCCTTGACCAGATCATCGGTCCATCGCGTGGGAGGCCGTCCTCTACTACGCCCTCTCATCTCATGGGGAGTCGTAAGAGTCGACGAAGAGAAATAGGACCGGATGATGGGCAGCAGCGCCATCCTGCGTACTGGCTGGAACTGCGATCACCAACCCGCCTGCCCAGCGTGGTGATTACGGGCAAATACCCCTAATAGAATGGCACATACACACAAACGGCCCCCAGTCCCCGGCGGCCCCGCTATTCCAGATTACGGTAGCGGTCTTGGTAACGGCGGGGCAGGGGGTGCAAAGAATCACCGGCAGAGATCCGGCTACCATCCTAAACGACTTCTGCACCTGGCAACCTACAACACACGCACACTGAGGACTGATGAGAAGATTGACGAGCTGGAAGAGGAAATAGAGCAGTTGCACTGGGACATTATCGGGTTATCTGAAGTCCGAAGACAGGGGGAGGATACGGTAATCCTCAAGTCCGGCAACCTGCTCTACCACCGGGAGGGCGACCACCTGTCCCAAGGTGGTGTCGGTTTTATAGTCCGGAAGTCCATCCGTAACAACATCGTGTCTATAAAGAGTGTGTCGACTAGGGTAGCGTACCTAATACTCAGAATCACCAAACGGTATTCGCTGAAGGTAATTCAGGTCTACGCACCGACCTCGACACACCCTGATGAGGACGTAGAGTTATTGTATGACGACATTTCTGCCGCCATACATACTTCACCAACTCACTACACGGTTGTTATGGGGGATTTCAACGCAAGGCTAGGCCAGCGAAGTGGTGACGAGCAGAAAGTGGGGCAATTTGGAGTAGGGCGAAGGAACCAAAGGGGCCAGCGGCTAGCGGATTTCATGGAGAAGGAGGGACTTTTTATGATGAACTCCTTCTTCAAGAAACCTCCGCAGAGGAAATGGACCTGGATGAGCCCTGATGGTTTCACGAGGAATGAGATAGACTTTATCATGACCACTAAGCGGCAAATATTCAATGATGTCTCTGTAATCGCTAGGGTGAAAACCGGCAGCGATCACCGAATTGTAAGAGGCACATTGAATATAAATGTCAAGCTTGGAAGGTCCCGCCTGATGAAGTCTACGCTCCGACCCTCAGTCGCCCATATTCAAAACCCCGAGTACTTTCAGATCGAGCTTCAAAATCGCTTCGCAGGTCTAGAGGACTGCGTGTCCGTCGACGACTTAAGTAGCGGGCTAGTTGAGACTGTCCACGCGGTGGGGTCCAAATTTTACAAGACCAACCCCCGAAATAAAACCCAAAAAATATCGACTGAGACTCTTGATCTCATGGAAGCACGACGACATATGCGATTGCAGTCTTCAGCAGATGCATTCTCTTACCGGCGTATCAATAGACAGATCACGAAATCCTTGCGACTTGATATTCGCAGATTCAGTACTACGTGTATTGAAAATGCAATAGAGAGGAACAAGGGTTCGAAAGTGTTCGCACGAGATCTGTCTATTGGCCAGAGTCAGTTAACGCAGCTGAAGACCAACAAGGGCAATCTAGTCACGTCGAAACCTGAGATCATGAGGGAAATCGAAGGGTTTTATGGGCAGTTATATACTAGTATGCAGGATCCCGCTACTTGTTTGGCTAAAGATCCTAGAGCCAAACTAACCAGGCACTACACCGAAGACATCCCGGACGTCAGCCTATACGAGATTAGGATGGCCCTGAAACAGCTGAAGAACAACAAGGCACCGGGTGAAGACGGGATGACAGCAGAGCTTCTGAGAGCGGGTGGTACACCGGTACTAAAGGTACTTCAGAGGCTCTTTAACACCGTCATCCTCGAGGGACGTACGCCACAGGCGTGGGCCAGTGGCGTGGTTGTACTTTTCTTCAAAAAAGGTGACAAATCTCTTTTGAAGAATTATAGGCCAATCACGCTACTGAGCCACGTCTATAAGTTGTTTTCACGGGTCATCACGAACCGTCTCGGTCATAGGTTTGACGACTTCCAGCCTCCCGAACAAGCCGGTTTCCGAAAAGGCTTTTCAACCATGGACCACATACATACGCTGCGGCAGGTTATACAGAAGACCGAGGAGTATAACCAGCCACTTTGCTTAGCGTTTGTGGACTATGAAAAGGCCTTCGATTCGATCGAGACTTGGGCAGTGTTTCAGTCCCTGCAGCGATGCCGCATTGACCAAAAATAACTTATTTTTAAGCAAATAAAAATAAATGTTTACAGTAATTTACTTCGTTCTGATATTGTCATTCGTATCTTATTGAATTTTTTTAAGCAATTGAATAAATGTCTGTACGATTTTTGCATGTTTTCCGTTTCCTGTACGTATTGCATTCTGCTATCTATTACTCATTGAATTTGAATTTATTCTATTTGAACATTCATACGCACTTTATCTCTGTAGTATTAAGTTCCAAATTTGTAACTAAAATTTCATATTAAGGTCGACAGTCCGATCAAAAAGAAGCCTGTATACCAATTCCATAGTTAAATATTAATAATGACGTTGTACTTTTTTTCGAATGCGAGTAACTTTAACAATAGGTTCACGCATAGTAAGGTAATAAGAGGTATCGATAATCCGTAATAATGTACGATCATGACACTTTACAGTGTAATTTTGGGTTAAAAAAGTGAACGTGGAAAGAAAAGTTGTGTCATATTGAAAGCAAATTGGGTGTCAGACAAATTATTATGTTGGATAATGGTCAAATTAGACACCATGTCTCTATCTATTTTTTGTTTAATTATTTTATGATTTTCGACTTTACTTTTTTCGAAGGTGTAGAGCAGGAAAAAGAAAAGTTTAAGTTTTAGAAAAGTTAACATATTTATATAGATTTATATAGATTTAAGTAAAGATTTATATATAAAAAATCCTTAAAAAAGGTAGCAAATTTTATGACTGATTGAAGACTGAAGATTAAATAATAATTTGCACACACTTACACACGAACACACATTATATTTAATAATTTAAACATGTTTCACAATAGATAAAATATCACAAACATATGTCCAGGAAGAGCGGGTTTCCCTAACACAGGTATATGTTTACTTAAAACACTGTTTACCTAAATGTTATATCTATTGTTACTAAATAAATATTTTTGATTTTAAAATAATATTCAGAGCTTTTCTCTCTTAATTTCAATTATAAATAAAGGGGCCGGTATTTGTGCATAGTCATGCAATAAAGTGATTTCCATTAATAAACTTATAATAAATGTAATGAAGATAAAATTGTCGTCTCATCTTATGATATTATAATGCCAACTTCGCAAAATGACAACCGCCCATAAAACGTTCATTTAAACGCTGAAATACGACAAAATCGGTAATCTATGTAAACTGCATTTCTTTTACTTGATTATAAAAAAAAAACCTTAACCTATTAAAAAAATATATATACTTACAACCGGTTGTCATTGCCCATAAAACGTTCATTTAAACGCTGAAATACGACAAAATCGGTAATCTATGTAAACTGCATTTCTTTTACTTGATTATAAAAAAAAACCTTAACCTATTAAAAAAATATATATATATATATACCGGTTGTCATTTTGCGAAGTTGGCATTATGAGATGAGACTAAAATTGTGTGTCAGGTTCGTAGCAACTAGACGGATCAGATCTCTACATACATACATTCAAGCCTGTGTCCCTGAAGGGGTAGGCAGAGGCATATTATACTCCCACACTTCGCCAATGATCTCTGCCTACCCCTATAGGTACAAGCACTGATATAGATATACAATAGATAAGGCAAGTATAACGATTTGTATTGTAACCAAGCGTGTCGACTTTTTAACACTTTTTGTGACGTCACTACCGATATTTAATGACGGGAAATCCAAACTGATTTATCTACACTGATGCCGCTGATGATAAATATTGTATATGTGAAGTTTTTCGCTCGTGAAGCGCTCGTAGCCTTGCGGTGCTCGGTGGTTGGAAACGATCATCGAAGTACAGCTGAGTTTACAGAGGTCAGTCCTTGGCGCTTCCGTGCTTCGGAAGGCACATTAAGCCGTTGGTCCCGGTTATCACAAAATGTGGTAGTCGTTAAGACATGTTAGAGGCCTATGAAAAATTCAAACAGCAGAACGCCATACACCTGCCTCCGCCAATCCGCACTGGGTCAGCATGGTGGAGTATGACCTAATACCCTCACACCTTGATATTTGAGAGGAGGCCCGTGCTCAGTAGTGGGATGTAAATGGGCTGAGATGATGATGATGAAGTTTTTCTTGTGACAGTTTTTAAAAAACAACAACAGACGCGGTCTGTAAGTAGTGGCGGACAACCTCGACGATTGGTCGGGGTTCGGACACGCGAATCATATGCGTTTGTGCTATCTATTGTAGGTATATGTTACCGGCCAAACCCGATTTTAGGACAAACTAGTATGGCCTAGTCCAAACTAATTTAGGTGGGCTGAAACTATTATAATAAAATGTTTTTATAGATACATATACTTCTTCTGAGATACTTATACTTCTCTTTTTGGGTTAGGTTGAGGCTTTTTTTCTTACTATTAAAACACATTTTATGCAGCCCACCTAAATTAGTTTAGACTAGGCCATACTAGTTTGTCCTAAAATCGGGTTTGGCCGGTAACATATATATGTACCTGTGGGCAAAAGACTCGTAGACTATGTAAACTACTTATTATTATAAAACAAGTCAAATAACTTACCGTCTTTGGGCGGACTCGCGCACTGCGGAGCGTAGGAGCCTAAATGGTAGCCATAGGTGTTTTGGTGCATAGGAGGAAAGGGATACCCCAAGGATCTTGGACTCGGGAACCCTGACGCTTCATGAGGATTCTGCTGTCCACCAGGACTGCCAAAATGATGGGGATGTTGATAACTACCCTTGAAAGGACCATAACCATGCTGCTGTAACTCTATAAAGGCTGACTTTGATGATATTTGAGCGTTAGTAGGCGTCGAATTTGAGGAATCGTGAGGGGTCTGACTACCGCCTAAATGATGGTTGTGATGGTCCAGGGCCTCTTGGGTGGTCATGGCAGGTTGAGGGGTCGAAGGGCCCCCCCCTTCCGAGGATTGGGGGGGGCCGAAGGGATCTGAGAAACTCAGGGTGGAAGGCTTCCCGCCCGGTGATTGGATTCGGGTAATTTTGAGAGCTTCTCGCGCCGCTGGGTGCAATCCGCTTTTTCAGCCTGAAACGAGAAAAAATATAACATTAATTATATTATATATTATTTATAAAAAATCTTTTTACGTAACTTAGTGTCTCAGTCCATTTAAGGCACATTTGAAGGAGGACGTATAAAACTTAGTATTTTTTTAGTATGTGTATGTGTTTTTTTTCTTTTAAATAATGGCTTTGTGCGTTTAGCACATTTAGCCAGTAATATATTAATAATATATAAATCTTAGTTAATGAGAATGAGTGGTAATAAAGATGATAAATGGTAAATGAGATGCCTCCCCTTAAACCCCTTGAGTCCTCTGTAAAGATATGGGTATACTGAGATCTCACATGGACTCCTTGAGAGAATTTGAAAAGTAGTGCTGCACTGTTTCTTTTGTTTTTCCAATACTTATGTACGTTCACAAACAGTTAATAATCCACCTTTATTATACATTAAAGTTCAAAATATCGCAAATTTTATAAAATAAAACAAAACTAAAGACATGACGCTTCACTTTCCCGCCTTGAAGTCGTGTATGTGTTATTTAAGTTCCTATATCTTTCTATGGTTTTTTTTATTTTTATTACTAACACTCTTCTTTGACGAAATTTATCCCATACAACTCTTTAGCTTACAACTGCTAGGGATGGCTGGTAGAGATTTCATATTTTATAGACCTCGTGTACTTGCATTTATTTGGTGCAATAAAGGATTATTATATGTAATATGAAATTTAAGAACATACAAAAGATCTTGCAGGCAAGTCAAGACAAGAAGAATTGTCGTTCTAGACATAGAAAGAGATGTGTAAAACTGTAAAAAAGGACACTTTTGCAGAAGTTCAAGATCATTTCACTATAGTGTAAGTAACAATAAAAAGTCATTAGAGCGACAATTATTAGTATAAAATTGGTGGCATTAAACTCATACTTAACATGAATCATTCTTAGTATGAATTTGGTCGCTCTAGACATGCTTTTCACACAATCATTGTCAAAAAGGATAATTAATGAAAACACTGACTACCGCGAACATTATTTAAAAGATAATTATATAAATCACGGAAAACCAGTAGCAAGCGATATGAAATAAAGAAAAAGCTACACTTATCCCTAACCCAATCATACATTTAAAAGTATCATCCAATATGACAGTTGAACCCAATGAACCATACATAATGATGCCATAAATAAAAGTAACAATAAGTCGGCGACGTCACGGGGGCAGCCATTTTGTATTCAGTTAGTGATGCGGTGTTGATTGTTGATCATAATGACATAATCAAGCCATGAAGGTGATATACATAGAGTTCTAATGTCCATGTCATAGACAGGAGCATTATCTTCTTTTATTTCTTAAATATAGACTCATTCGTTTAGAGTATTTGCTAGTGTCAAGTACTGTAATTAATCAAGTTTTTTAAAAACTACAGCGTTTTCGTCATTTACTCAAAGACAAGTAAAGTCTAGCATAGTTGAGAATGCAAGGAAAGCATCGATAAATTTTAGCGTCTGTCACACAGTATCACGGCGGCACTGTACTGACACATCATTTGTTCAATTGACCGCGTCGTCGATGCAATGGCGGCACTAAATTGTTTTAAAGAAAACCCACTGAGTGTGACCTTATGTGACCCCGTGGGAGTTGTTTGTGGGAAGGGTATTGGTGTGTTTGTTAAAAATCTAAAAGATGGTAGATACCTTATAGACAAAGTTATTATAACTTAATGATTCCGAATTGGTTCTCATTAGCGTCTACTGCAATGATAGTCAAATAGTGAGACTAATATGTTGCAATTCAGAGGGAGTTCAAATTTTTTGGTGCACCTATGACTTTGCAAAGTGTGAGAATAATCGCTTGCTCCGTGTCCACTTTCGTCTTCAGCCTCGGAAAGCACGTTAAGCCGTTGGTCGGGACCAACAGCTGACGTAAACGTCTATTACAATCGTTATTAGGAAGTCAGTGCGTTTGTTTAAAAAACATACTGTAGGCCGTATATATTTTTTTCTTCTAAATAATGGCTTCGTGCGTTTAGCACATTAAGCCAGTGTGAAGTAAGATATAATTATATTAATAACATATAAATTAAATGAGAATAAGTGGTGATAAAAATGACAAATAGTAAATGAGTATAGGGGGACCTAAACCCCTTGAGTCCCCAGTAAAGACGTGGGACTGTACTGAGATCTCAAATGGACTTCTTGAGAGAATTTGAAAAGTTATATTGCAATATTTTGTTTCATTTACCAACACTCTCACGTACATTCACAGACACTTAACGGGTAATAATCCACCGTTATTAATAATTTAGTTATTAATGTTCGAAATATCACAAATTTTAGAAAATAAAACAAAACTGCAGACTTGAATCTTCACTTTTTCGCCAGGAAGTCCCGTTTTTATGTTATGTTTTAATTAAGGCATGTTTTTTTTTCTTAAATATGGTCTTACTCGTTTAGAGTATTTGTCAGCATTTTCATTTTTAATTTTTTTGTCATCCATTACAGTCATAGTCATACCGGTAGTTTTTTACAATAGAATTTGTAAGTTTTCTCAACAAACCTCCGAGGCTTTGCCGTAACCATAGACAGCAAACGCCTATTTCGATTTGCAGTCTCCGATGACTTTTTAAAGTCACAAATTTTAGTTTATACAGTTGTATTCGCCTGGTGGTCCCTCAAAAATATATCTAACAAAGTTGTAACGTTTAAAATAACCTAATAGGATACTCGTAAACGTGATTTAAAGCCCAGATTTCTCACCGAGTAAACTCGAGAAATGTTTGGACATTACAATAAATGAGCCGAAGAATTGGAGAATTAAAAAAAAAACTATAACATATACCCTTTCGGCAACGGCTTTGTGTTAATTACCGACGTTTTGTCCTACTCCCACTGAACCTTTATGGGGTATCTCCGTCTTTCTCTAACTCGACACACGCCGGCGCCACAGAGGTCGGGTCAAAAAGTTTTGCTTCACTTTTTTTTTCTTGTTCCGTTCGTGTTGATTACTCGTGCCTTTAATAATCATCTTTAAAAGCAACTAATTGGTGTAAATTTTTATTAAAAATTATTAATATGAATGTGTCTTAACCTCATTTTTTTAATAACTTAATAATATAGTTTTATTTTTATCGTACATTATTGATGGTTAGGTTTGTTTGGTTATCAACACCTTTTTGTAATTTATAATAATATATAAAGTATGTCATTATTACAAATCAGACTGATATTTAATGAATAACGTATTTATTTAACAACGAAGGCTCTAATCTTGATTTCAACATTCCTTTATTTTTTTAACTGTATCAAGTACTTACTTATTAAGTAAGTATTGTACAGATGTTACAGGAGAACGTTTTTTTTCTTTTAGTTAGGATTTATTCGATTAGAGCATTTGCTATTGTCAAGTTATTCAAATATTCAAGGTACTTATTTGCA
The DNA here is from genome assembly GCA_949126915.1 of Musotima nitidalis. Taxonomy (NCBI): domain Eukaryota; kingdom Metazoa; phylum Arthropoda; class Insecta; order Lepidoptera; family Crambidae; genus Musotima; species Musotima nitidalis. Next base: position 5,620,154 of record OX421441.1, read on the forward strand.
ACAATGGAGCATGACTTCTTGGCTGGAAAGTGAAGGAGTGGTGATAAAGATGATCTATGGTAAATGTGATGCCCTCCCCCTTAAACCCTAGAGTTCTCAGTGAAGATGTGGGACTATACAGAGATCTCACATGGACTTCTTGAGAGACTTTGAAAAGTGATGTTGCACTGTTTCTTTTCATTTACCAACACTCATGTACGTTCACAAATACTTAAAGGTTAATAGTCCACGGTTATTACACATTAACGTTCGAAAAAATTTAAAATAATACAAAACTGCAGACATGACGCTTCACTTTGCCGCCAAGAAGTCCTAGGAAAAAAATGTTAGGTAACGTCAAAGCATTTTTTTTAAATTCAATAAAGCTCTTATGAAATTCAACTTAAAACTAACGCGCCCTTTTAATTATATCAATATCCTATGAGCATTTTTATAATCCTATTGTGTTATCTCAGTGTTATTCGCATCGAATATAACGCAATACAAATGAAGCGTGTCTAAGAAGATATTGCGCGCCATTCGAACTTTTTTCACAATAATTCAACATGACACGATTTCGTTTCAATTTCATTCGCCGTCTCTGTGATAAAACCGATAGTTTGTTCAACTACAAACAGATTAATTAACAGATTCGTGCATGTTTATTAGTTTGTTGGGAATCTGTGTTATTTTTGAAATGAATTCTTTGGTCTATTAAAAACAAGTCTTGTCTTTTACATGGCTTGCGACTTTTATTCTAACTGTAGAGAAGTATTTTTTATATAATATGAATAAATAAGAATTCGTTTTCTAAGATTTATTTCTTATTTGGAAATATCTACCTATAATTTCATATCATAATTTTACAAGCGCCATTGTGTGTTTTAAAATAATTATTCGCCAAGATCCCGTCTAACTATATACAATTTTTTTAAATAAAATCCATCCAGTTGTTAGGCGTAATAGAGCAAAAGTTTATATTAGTTATACCCATATCTACGCAATAACTTCATTGTAAGGTGTCAAAATGTAAACTAATTAAAAAAATCATAATTATTACACCATTACGCTTTATAAAAAGTTATTATCGTAATAAAATCTAAACTGCGAAGAATACCTTCAAATTCAAAATTATTCTAATTCCAAATATTAGTTGTTATTTTTATACTTTTATGGCTGGCACGACTTGAGCTGTACAGCCAATATAAAGATCATAACGTCATAGACAATTTTATAGATGAGTTATAATTCGAAACTCAAAAACGAAATCTAAACAAGCTAACCAGTGCTCATCGAACCATTATACGGGGCGCTGTCTTTAATGAATACTTAATACAATTTTATGGGGTTTTCCAATTATTTATGGGGTCCTCCATACATTCCCATGACCCATGGTTTCGGATCAGTGATTCCTACGTGCCCCGGTTTGATAAGTCATGCTTGTTATAGAATGCTAATGTATTTTCTATTCTTTCATTAGTACAAGCTGCAAGCTTCAGTGATTTTTTCCTGGTTATTAGATTATTTAGAGATCCGTGGAGGTTTTTGGTTTGTTTACCATATCTTGGATATAATCTTAAATTTGTAGAGTGTAGTATTGTTGGAACTTCTCTCAGAAATTTAATATCATCATCATCTCAGCCAATTGAAGTCCACTGCTGAACATAGGCCTCCCCAATCGATTTTCACATTGAGCGATTCTGAGTCGCCTGCATCTACCGGCGGCGGCCTTGACCAGATCATCGGTCCATCGCGTGAGAGGCTATCCTCTTCTACGTTTACATCGCTCTTTTAGATTTCATATGAAAATTATTTAATGAGTAGACGAATTGTTTTATTTGTTGTATGAACGCGCTCGGAGCTCCGTGATGCCTACTCGGTTGTTGAAAATGTTCTACAAAGCAAGCAGTTTTTACAAAGATCAGTCTTCGGATAGGTGACCGTTTGAGTGGCATCTGATATCGACGGCTTCCGTGCTTTGAGGTTTAACATCCTGTTGGTCTCAGTTATCAGTATATGTGATGATAGTTAAGCGTTTAATTGGGCGGTTCGAATAATTCTAACACCAGGAAGCACATTTCTAACACCGGGAAGCACATTTCTAACGCCAGGAAGCACAATTTTAACACCAGGAAGCACAATTCTAACAACTGAGGAGCGTCTGTTCAAAAGGTCGTATTTCACTTTCCAAGTTTTTATTTTTTTTATTTTTTTTTGAACTCATAACAAAAAACTCCACTGAATGAGCCTAAATACTTGTTCAAAAGGAGCGTATTTCCCATATAATAAAATCTTAAAAAATTGGATTCCAATCAAAACGGATGTATTTCTGCATTAAAATGTTGTTTTGGATTGTTTTAAACAGAACAGGCATATTTCTTCTACAAATAGCATCTTTTCTTTATTTTTCTGTTCAAAAGGTCATATTTTTTTCCATACATAACAACTTTAATAAAAATCGATTTGTTTGACTAAAAAACGGTATCAAGTCAAAAGATGACGGCTGTACGTTGAATGTCATTGCCAATAGCAACCCTAAAAAAATAAAAAATTATGACTACATCTCTATAACGACGTCGACAGATGACACTGACAGAAGTTACTCCTAACGTTTTGTCTTTCGATGCGAGTTGATGGATTTTGTGGAATTTTGAAGTTTGGAAGTTATTATAAAGTAAAAATCAGAGTGAAAATGGATGAGCAAGGTTTAGTCGAGACCTTGAATGCTGGTTCAAGGAAAAAAAAGCGTAAAGAACGTTCGGAATACCGTAAAACGTAAGTGACATTCTAATGTAGGTTCTTAGTTCGATATCCTGTTTTCTTATTAAGATAATAACTAATTAATATACCTTTTCTATGTATTTTTTCAGGACTTACACAGATAAAGATCCCTTGTGCATAAATTATAGATGTCCATGTAATCACAAGTCGCTAAAAACTTTCAAATGTAAACGGTTGACATTACAAGATATCATAGAAAACAGAAAGAATTTGAATAATTATTGAAACGTGGTAAACGACATCCTAAACAACTGCAAGAACAACCAACAAGCAAAGGTCTTACTGGAAACAAAAAAAAAGATGTCACATTATTATTAGTAAAACAATTTGGTGAAGATTGGGCCTTGATTGAAGATTTACAATGGTATAAAAACATTCTTCTGAATGAGCATAACGCACTCAATGAGAATGAGGATGAGGATCATGATCATCATAACCATAATGAGGACAGTGAATGCATTTGCATGGAACCTGACATTGGGGATATTAGAGTTTAAGGGATTGAATAATATTTTGTAATGATTAATGATAAAAAAATAAATGATGTGAAAAATAATTTTGTATCTGTCTCATTATAAAATCTAATTTCAGCCCAGAGTAGAAGTAGATAATAAACATCAAAGTATTGCTCATAATTGATTGATTTTTTAATTTTCACAGAATGCCAAAAAACTTCACTAGTATTTCTCTTTATTTTGTATTTCCAAAAAGTCCATTCACAAAATTATTTCTAAAAGTGTTAAATCAAAAGGGCATATTTCTAGAAGTGACAAATCAAAAAGTCGTATTTCTAATTTGTCCGATCAATAAGTCGTATTTCTAAACTAAAATTAAATTTTAAAAAAAAATGATGTATTTTTTTTATTTTTTTATATGCATGTATTATTGTAGTCTTAATCCTCACAATAAGCTTACATTTAATTAAATTTTAGCATTTTTATAATAGAAACTAGATGTTTTTGTCTGTTTTTGTGAAGTTTGTTTATCATAGAAATACGTCCTTTTGAACAGATGCTCCTCAACTGTCTCTATAAACCGCACTGGATCCGCGTATTGGAGTATGAACTAACTCCTTCTTATCTTGGCGGTTGAGAGAATGCCTGTATTCCCCCTTGAGCAGGAATGGCTAGTTTATGGAGCTGTGATGTACAGCTTTCAGCTGAGCATTCTGCAAGATATATCTGGTAAAATATTATATCTTCCTTGGTTTGTGAGAGGACGCCTGAAATGACAGTTCACCTTTTTTTTCACACTAACGCCTGTTTTCCCGAAGGGGTAGGTAGAGGCATATTGTACGCCCACAATGCTTCAACTATCAACTATATACAACTTATAATTGTAAAATAAGATTTGTGTACGCTTATCCTTTAGTTCTAGGAGTAGCAATTAATTTGGCAATATTATTATTTAAAATGTGGGGTGTTTAGGAATCCTAAAAAGACCTGCACGTGGTGTTGCTGCCAATCAACGGACGAGACGCGGTGCCCGGTAAGCGGCAATAGGCTCGCCACCTATTACGTGGGACCATAAATGTTACTGAAATCTGAAGCGTTTGTACAAGTTATGTAGAAAACAAATGTTCTTTATACCTTGGCCAACATTCCGGCAATATCATGTAATTTCTAGCAAATTCCGTTACGAAGGTATTTATTCTCATGTGGAGGCCCAATATCTACCAACGATTATGGTTATAGTGATTGTGCGGGCACAGTGTATGAGCTGTCAGTAAAACAGACAGAGAAATGACCTCTGATAATAATGTCAAAGTATATGAAACTTGATATAATTATAGTTTATATAAGAAATAAGGATCTTGGTGATTGGCAAGACCCATGAACTTCAAAATCAGAGGGTCTTCGTTTCAAACCTGGTCAGTGGGTCTTTATGCACCTATGACTTTACGAAGTTATGTGCGTAGTTATCGCTTGATCCGTGCCTCGGAAAGCACGTTAGGCCGTTGGTCCCGGCTGTCATGAGCATCTATCGCAGTCGTTATAAGAAAGTCGGACCCTTTCAGTATTTTCAAATATTCACTGTTTGTGTTTTGTATATTTGATTGATAATTAAAAAAAAAAGTTTCTTGTCAGTTCTTCTTACAGAGTGGGGCTCGGAACTGCCACTTAGGTTCACTTACACCTAATTTTTATTTATTTGCATGTAAGTGAATATAAGCTTCGTGATTTCAGTGTAGTAATATTTAGTTTATTTTTTTATTTATATTTGTTTTGACATTTTCAAGTGCAATGTAATAGTTTATGAAATAAAGAAATTTTTTCAACTTTTTACTTTTTTCAGTGTCTTATAACATACGGTCAGCTGATTTAACCATAAAATGAGATTCCCCCTTGGTTGCGGAGGATGACAGTCGCTCCACAACTAAATTCAGCCAAATCTGATAAGAACATTGAGCAGACAGGGCCCAGGGCTTTAGCGAGCTTAAGTCTAGACTCTAGAGCAACTGTCTCTTATGTCCTCATTATACTCTAGCATTATGCCGAATGCTAGAGTATAATGAGGACATAAGAGACAAAGTTTAGGCACGGTTATCACTATATGTGATAGTCGTTAAGTTTGTTAGGCGGCTAAGTTTTTGAAGTAAAGTTTTTTCAAATAAATAAAACAAATAATTTCTAACAATTACACCAATTATTTAGTCCCACGATCAAGAATTCGTGTTATAAATACTAAATTACGGATATACATACATAAATACTATTTTATTTGTAAATAAATACTTAATATTCATAAGGTTACACCCAGACCGGCCAAAAATATTCATGTTCATGCGCACAAATATTTGTCCTGTATGGAAATCGAACCCACGACCTTGAAAGTATATCTGAACTTACAAAAAGTTTTAAAAATGTGATGCTTATTTGTGCAGGCCATTGCCACCTATGTTTGCGCGCTAGTTTTTAAGTTTTGACGTTCATAAGAGCTCTTTTGAGCCAAACTTGAATAAATGATTTTGAATATGACATTTTTTCTAAGGTTTATATCTATCTATATTGTCAGTGGAATGAGCGGTACTCACGCGTACTGTCATATATAAACTATGCAAGTTCCGCCTTAAGATTTCATAATTTACTAGAAAAAAATAGACGCTTGAAAAACAACATTTAAAAAACCGGCTCCACACTGATAGCGGTATCCATAAAAATTCGTAAAAGAAAACCATAACGAATCCAATATTTTCGATCGTAAAAACTCCAGCACGCGAGCGACTGATTATTCTTAGTTTTTATTATCTTTATTAATTAATACGCCGGATATTTTTTCGTGTTGCAACATTTACTTGACACGATTCTGTGTTTGTTGACGTGTTGGTCATATTTTGAATTTAAAATTGAAATTGACAAAAGGAGACGTAGGGTTAAGGCCGTAAAAAGTTGGTGTTCGAAAACAAAACGATTTCGCGTTTATTGACGCATCGGTTTTGAATTTGGAATGAGAGTCGGTTTTTCAAGCGACAGTTTTTTGTCTTTGATTGGAACACAATTTAAATTATTGAATGAAAGATTTTCATTTAGATTCCCGCTTGTCTTTTTATTTATACACTTAAAACTGAATTATTACAAAAGAGATAATTATTTACGATAGATGAACCAAAATACCACGAATGAAGACCAGGGCTCGGACAGCTTAGTCTAGGAGGCCTTCCAGCTAGGTGGAGCAACGACAAATGCAAAATTGCTGGCAAAGTATGGAGGTGAAGAGCTGAAGATCGAGCTTAGTGGCGTGCCTTTGAAGAGGCGTTCATAGACGCATGGATGGTAAGATAATGGTGGCAGCTTGGCAAGACAACAGTACAATAAACATAGTGAAATTAGGTACACAATCGGCAATTGAAAATGATAATGTATGCACAAGATTATTCACGAATTAATGTCTGCGGTACAATCAAAGGTAAAAAATACGACTGGGCCGTGTGACGCATCGAACCTTGAACTAAATGAGTACTACTGAGACTGCGGCACGATGGTACATTGTAACTATGTACCTAGTACATAGCTAGCCTAGCTGTCTTAGGTACATCTTGCCAATGTAAAATTGTGCATCTTACTGCTTGCATTCTCAGTTTTAAACTAAACATATTCGTCAGAGAAATTTTTGAAACTGTGCATCATATTTCTTGCATTTTCAGTTTTAAACTAAACATATTCGTCAGAGAAATTTTCAAATTGCGTAACTCGACAAAATATAAAATTTTACTTTTAAATGTTATCTAGTAAATAAATTCGTGATCTGTCGATTGGAATTTCTCTCAAGTCCAATAAATTAATACTTAATTGGTTATGAACGAATTAGACTAACACCTATATTCAATTAGTTCAAAAAAACAGTTGAAAAATAAACAGTTTTTACTTCCTCCTATAAAGTATGCTCAAAAGGACATAAGCAGATAAAAAAGGGTGACAATATATATTATTACATCTGAGAAATTATTTTGTGTTTTACAAATAGGTATGGAGTTTAAGTAAGAGTTTAAGTAAGAGTTGCTATGTTACCCCATTAATTCATTTTACCCTATTAAGTGTACTTATAGTTTTTTTAATACTTATTCTTATTATTTAATTTATCTCGCCATCATTATAAGGCGATTATTAAGATGTTTATATGTCTTTAAATAATAATATGTATTTAACTAATAACTTTGAAAATATCGGGGTTTTCCCGCTAAAAACCGTATCAGTTAGTAAAAAAACCACTACAAGGCATCATCATACAGATATCCTCCATTTTGTGTAAAGTAATTTCCGTCGTTTTCGTAATAGTGTTTACAACAGGAAAATGGAGCGAATTAATATTTTTTCTATAATTTCCTTCGAATAGTAAAATTTTCTATATATAAGAAAATAAACGAGGGGTTCAAAAGATTTAAAGGACATATTCAAGGACACTCAGACAAAATACAGACTACTTAAGTATAATATATTTCCTATTTTATTGCAAAAATAAAACAACAACACCTCTATTTTTCTCAATGCTTCCGTAATAACTCATTTTTAATACTTTTTTATAACAACAATTTTATTTTCTAAAAACGGAAAATGTTTTAGTCTATGGTTAGATATTTTTAATTATTCAATATCTAAAAAACGTTTTGTACCTAAAAATATAGACCACTAGAGTTTTTGCAAATAAAAATAATGCTTCTAATAACAACCTTAAATAGGATGAAACATATTGTCTATGGATGAAATATGTAGGTCTCATTAGGATGAAGCCACAGTATCATAGAAAACGCCTACCTGATTGCGACATTCCATTTTTACTACATTGTAGATTGTAAATTTTATATTGCACAAGCGCTCTACAAGTTCTACTGGTAGATAAATTGTTCTTACATTACTACTAGAAAAGCAGTTAGGATATTTTGATTTCTCAATTCTCGCCTCAAAACCTACTCGATCCTTCAATATTCACTTATTTGCAAAAAACATGTTATGCAAAAGATATTAATTACAATTTAAAGCAGGTGCGCTGCTACGCTACATTATAAAAGCATGAAAAATATTATTGGTGTAACAATACTAATGTACAACAACCATGAAAGTCTATTACAACAACATTATGAATGTCAAAATTATTGTTCATTGGCAATTAATGTCAAGATCTTTCCTTTTCAGGAAGAACATCGTGAGCGATAACATTCCTAAAACTTTTTTCTTAATTTATAGAAATGAGGTTTACGTTGTTGCAATTATTTAAAATAGTTACGTTTGTATTTCGAACTGCGTTGCAATTCAAAATTATCTTTATATTTTATTGCTAGCTTCATGTTGGTCAGTGTGCAATAGAGAGAGCTAAAAAAAACTGTTTTAATAGTAACCGTTAGGGTCCTGAGTCAAATCTTAGCATTTGAAATATTAAAATTAAAATTTCTAATTGATGCTGTAAATATTTAAAAAAAAACCTTATTTAGTAAACCATGCAAAATGGCGGTTACGATCTTAGTCCTGAAAAGACATATACTAAGCATTGGATTTGGTTGAAGACCTGCGTAGTACTAACTGTCAGGGTTCTTATATATTGTTTGAAGGATTGTTAGAAAGAGTTACTGTGGCCTCGGAACATATTAGGGTGGTCAAGAAATAATATAGTTTTTAGACAGTGAAAGTCTGAAACACCATTCCAGTAGGCTTCCTCCCCCGCAGGTTGTCACTTAATGTCATTTTAAAAATCTGCCACTTCAGTACATATACGGATTTTCGTAGAGCCTTCCGAACATAGCACTCTCCATTGCATACTGACCGACATGAAGCTATTAATAAAATATACTATTTATTTTAAATTACAAAGCAGTTCCGAATATGGACGTAACTATTTTAAATAATTGCAACGACGCAGAACTCATTTCTATAAATTAAGAAAAAAAAGTCTACACTCAAGGGGAAAAGAATGCTATTAAACGGAAACTGAATAAAGTTTACTAGAATAATTAAAATATTTGACGTTATACTACCAAATGACACTTTACAGAACGGACAATTACATAAATTGGTTGATACTTTACACTGCATAAAATGTATTCGGTTGCATTCAAAGCACTTGTAAGGAGATCCATAGACTACATTACATAGACTAATTTGTCTCTGATCCGACATTATGGATCGATTACTTGGACATTGCTAATTGTAATTGTTTTTTTTCTTTCGTGTTGCACGCATAAAACGGTATGCAGCTGCAACAGAACATAGAGTTTAAGTTTTGTTAACTTCCAAAGTATTTTTTAGGATTGTGTCTTCAAATCTAAGAATGTTGTTAAATTAAATGGCTTGTATTTAAAGTGTCATCGAAATTAATAAGTTGCCTACTTAACCTAACGTATAGGTGTTTAATCAGTATTTTTGATGATCAGAAATGAGTTTTATAAAGGATCAATTTATTATCAGTATTTTTTTCTACATGAAGGCAATTGCGGGACTGTTCGAAGGCGCAGTTACCGGGACATAGCAGGCCCTAGAAGGAACGTTAAACGCATTTATCCCGTTTAAGTATGACATACCCTCCTGCTCTACCCACAATAGGTGACGGTCATTTGAAGATTTTCCATCAGAAAAAACATACATGAAGTCCACTGCTGATCATCGGTTATATTGTTACTATCATCATGAGTCCAAGGAAATCCAATGCTGAACCTAACCTCTAATCTATGAGCCCTTCCAATAAATACTAAAACACGTTAACAAAATCATTTCTATTACCGACTAAAACCTTATTTATTAAGCCTAGCAATTTCGTCACATCTCCAGGTTGTCTATGGTGCAATGTACATACAGTAGACTGCTTAGAGATTAGTATCTATATCAGATAGTAGTCTGTCTCATGATGATCTTTGCGTGAGATAACATACTGTCCACACACACGAACATAGAAAAAAAAACATTTCTTCATAGTCATCGTTGCATTTCATTCTTAATTGCTGAGGTACAAGGTATTTAAATTTTAATTGCTTTGGCAAGTACTTACTTACTTACATGTCGCTGGCGTTGTATATATAAGTTTAAGTTTGGTTAAAACCACTTAACAGAAAACATATTTTTGTATTGTTGTTTAAGCAATATGATATTTTTTTACATTTTAAAAGTATTCACGCCTGTTTCCCCTAAGTGGTAGACAGACTAGGTAGGCTCTTACGAGGGACCAACAATTATATGGTTGGTGGGACCGTAATAGGTGGCGAGCCTATTGCCGTTGAACGGGAACTGTAATGTTCATCAGAGCCTCGTCCTTTGATCGGCAGGTGCACCACTTGCAGGTAAGGTTGGCTTGGGCTTCTTAGGTCTTGGTAGGATCTCTATACCACTTTTTTTTTTAAATTGATAAATATTCTTTTGTTTTGTTCAAGAATGTTACATGTTAACAATTTTATTTACTATAAAAATTTTCATGTTTTTGAAAGGCCTGATACCGATGTTCTGGTAAAGGCGGCGGGGAGCTGGTGGCTGCAGGCGGCACAGGATCAATCAATGTGGAAAGCAAATGGGGAGCCCTATGTTCAGCAGTGGACTCAAATGGCTGAAATAATGATGGTGAATTATAATTAAAAATTCATAGTTTTCAAACAGAGTAAGAAATTTATTGTTTGAGATATTAAGCGGAATTCTAATAAAATAACGGTAGAATTCTAATAAAATTATGGTTACTTACAAAATTTCCCCTTAAAATAATGGTGTCCAAAATTCTGGAAATATTTACTAGAATTTTTCGAAAAGCAACTAGATTATCCACATCATGGCAAATAAACATGTTGCTGAAAATGAATGTATTACTAGGTTACTAATTACTGGTTCCATTACGTTACTTTAGCAATTCGTTTTTTGTACTTATTTAGTAGACAAGAAATTAACTTTTTAGCCATTTACTCCGAGTTAGTTTAATAGCATTTAATTGTTATTGTGTTTTGGCCGTTATATTTGTAAAAAGGTGACCTTTTTGAATATGTAAGGTGAATTAAAAAACATACATACATACAATCACGCCTTTTCCCCCGAAGGGGTAGGTAACATTTGTGATTGACAGAGCCTCGTCCGTAGATAGGCAGGCGCACCACTTGCATGTATGAAATATATTTCTTAAGATATATCTTTGACATAAATGGGGTGTATAGAAAATATATTAATCATCATCACCAGCTCAGCCATCTGACGTCCACTGCTGAACATAGGCCTCCCTAATAGATTTTCACATTAAGCGATCCTGAGTCGCCTGCATCCATCGGCCTCCCGCCGCCTTGACCAGATCATCAGTCTATCGCATGGGAGGCCGTCCTCTACTACGTTTGCCGGATCGCGGTCGCCATTAAAGAACCTTAACGCCCCATCGGTCGTCGGTTCTTCGAGCTATGTGCCCCGCCCATTGCCACTTCAGCCTGCAAACTCGCCTCGCTATGTCGGTCACTCCAGTTCTCCTACGGATTTCCTTATTTCTGATTCGATCACGTAGGGACACTCCGAGCATAGCTCTCTCCATTGCACGCTAAACGACTTTGAGCTTTCTCATGAGGCCCATAGTCAATATTATATTAATAAATGAAAATAAATTTAACAAATGCAGGGTTTCATAAGATTTCATTCGAGTTACTTAGAATTAAAAAAATATATAACTACCTACTAAGATCCCTACAATAATTGAAATATACGCAATCTTTTTAATAAATTTATTACGACTTGACAATTATATTGACCTGAATCACAGTAAATGGACAACATGAAAGTTATAATTGATATGTAAATATATAATAAACCTGATGTATATGATAACCTATATAAAAATGTATTTCCAAAATATATGTAGGCACTTGTATAACTTCTGAAAGACAGCATTGGATAATTATTTTAGTGTCGTTATAGTCAGAACGAGAATATCCATTAATTTTACGAAAATAATAAAATGGCGGAACGAGATTCGCCAAGTCAGCTAGTTGAAAATAATATAAAAAATATTGTAACTTCTAAGTCAGCTGCTGCAACAACATCGTTCTTAAAGTCCGTAAGTTTTTTTATTCAAAATCGAAAACAATTGAAGACACAAATTGTCACAAAGTTAAAATATGCTACGGAAAATTATTCCAAGACGCCCCAGTGCGCGCATCCGAACTCTTTTTGTAACCAAACAGGTTGGTACACTTACTCTAGAAAATGGCGGGAGTTATGACATTTGCCAGGTTGTAGTACACCATTAATCATCTGTCAAACGGACCGACCACCATTTTGTCGTATTAACCGTACATGGAGAGCAGTAACGCAATTAAGTACTACTTTAATTGTTCGCGGGTTGAATTTTTAATAGATTGATGTCTTTGTTATAATCCAATAATAAGGAGTGTTAAGGCGATTGGATTATGGATTTGTAGGGGAAAAACATTAATTATGTGTTATTTTTTATGTTAGTAAAAACTGCGATAGTTTCGAATTTTTTTCATATAATTTATAAAAAGTAATCTGGATACGGCTTATAAATTGACTGCTCTCTTTGTTTAATAAACTATAGTAATTTATTGTTATGTGATAAAATAATATGTTAAAGAATATTGCAAGTTCAATGGAATTTTTGTTTTAACTTTACATACATACAATCACGGCTGTTTGCCCGAAAGGGTAGGCAGAGGCATATTATACGCCTACATTTCGTTACCTACAATGTTGGTCCCACGTGCTTGGCTTGGGCTCTTTAGATCTTGGTAGGTTGGTAGCCCTAAACACCCTGTTTCTGTGTTTTAATTTTCCCAGTACGTTTATATTGAAAAAAGGTTTTAATCACTCTCGTCTCAGCAAGTTAAACGCAAAAAGTTCTCAATTGAAATCTATAAGAATTATAATTCTACGCTATAACATAAATGCCTTATAAATAGAGAACCACTTATCTTTCTTGAAGCAAAAAAAAAGTTCTGACATGACTTTTAACAAATTCACTGTCACATTTAGGTAGTGTTAATTTTAATTGCAATTCAAATGCAAATAAATTGCTTCTTCGTATTTTACATCGGAGAAAAATGCAATAAAGGCTGTATGTAACGAACTAGTTGACTGTAAAAGAAACCAAGCCTGCTGATACATTTCATAGACAATAGACTGTGAAAAACTCAAGGAGGTTCTAGTATTGAACGAATGCAAACTTGTAAAGTTAATATACGAGAGGGCCAGTATAAAATATCGACTGTCAAACAAAATAAATTGCTGCGATCAAGTAACAGGTGATAAATAGAGTGGTCCTATTTATAAAAGGCAAAAAATAAATTATAGTCGTGCAAACTAAAAGAGTCGCGTGAAAATTATAGTGTTTAAGTAAAATTGAAGATTTTAATATTATTATGCTGTTTTTTTTGCTATCCTGTGTGGTATAGTATGGTGCCACTCCCTCTCATCTCACGGGGAGTCGTAAGAGTCGACGAAGAGTCCTGCTGGATGATAGGCAGCATCGTCATCCTGGCTTCAACCGCCTGCCCAGCGTGATGATTATGGGCAAATTCCCCTAACAGATTTTAATTTATTACATACATACATTCACGCCTGTTTCCCCGAAGGGGTATGCAGAGGCATATTATACGCCCTTCGCCAATTTTATAGTTGGAGCCTATTGCCGTTTACCGGGCACTGTTATGTTCACCAGGGCCTCGTCCGTTGATCGGCAGGTGCACCACTTGCAGGTGAGGTTGGCTTGGGCGCCTTAGGTATTGTTAGGATCCCTATACACCCAATTTAATTTATTAGGGTGGCAAATGTTCAGCTGTGGACTGTTATGGCTGGTATGATAAAGATGCTGTTGTATGTTTGATAGCTTTTGATGGCTACTTTATTTTATATATGCATTACATATTTTTAGGTAGGGTCTCTGTTCTGTTGTAGTTGACGCTTACAATATCGATTTCTTTGTCCCCTCATCATCATGTCAGCCCAATACTGAGGACAGTACTCCTCTCATAAACCAAGGCGAGAGGAATGAGGCTATCCTCCACCACACGGACCCAGTGTGATATCCTTCTGCTTTAAAGTGCTTCCCGACGCACGGAAGCGCTTGACATTAACTGCTACATAAATGGTCACCCATCCAAGGAATAACCTAAGTGAACTGTGCTTTACTTCCGTAATTGTTAAGTATATCAGATGTAAGCCCATTAAAAAAAATGTTTTTTTAATGTGTGATATGCTTAATGTGGTTGTGCTATATAAATAAATGAATAATCGCTTCCGACCACCGAGCATAAAGTTATGTACCTATACGTTACATAGTTTTTATAAAATCTAAATTATTTTATGTGTGATAAGAATATTTGGTATTTAATAATAAGTAAAAATTCTTTACTGCGGAACGATTTTATTTGCAAAGAAAATTACGTCTTTACCAAAATAAAATATCTATCTATGTATAAATTTCTATAAAATACCGAGTAAATTATAAGTTATTAAAGTTCTAAATACAGTTCCAGAAATATACAAAACCCATAGCAAGCAATAAAAAACATGACTACGCACTGACAAAAAATATCACCACAATATAGATGTCATCCGAAGAGTATTTACTTAAAAATAGAAAAACTCTTTTTAAAAACAACATAGATAACCAAACTCCTTGGAAATCGAAATATTGACAGCTGTTTTTTTTTCTAATTACTACCAACTAGTGCTGTGTGAACTGTCAACTCGATGTTTGTCGATTGTCATGTCGATGAAGACTTATAGTGGTAATCGTCACGATATAGATCTATGTGGGTCCGTCGTAGGGTCGATAATGTTTACACTGAGCTTACTAACGAGGCAGAGTGGTTTTATGTCAAGTGGATACCTAACTAGTTGTTGAAATATGATTTTTATATTGGAAAACGGTAGGTTCATTTTTGAACGAGTTCTATCAATATAAAAGTAAATATATATTTTCTATTAGAAAGCAAAGTTACGGGTTTTAGTTGAAATTTCTAGTTTACTATGAACTAATCTAGTGAAAACTTTCAAATCCTGAATAAATAAAAATATACTAACTGTATTCACACAAAACACTTATTTCCTATGTCTAGAAATTTTTAAATCAAATAGTACCCCAATTTTAGTTTATAATTAATCATAAGATATATATTTAGGTACATTAGAATGAGAACAATGAAAATAAAAAATAATTTTGCAATATATTAATCGCCTTATTTCTTTAATTTATTTAGTATTTTTGTAATCAACACAAAAGAAAGAAGAAAATCTCGTTTAGAAATACGCCAATATTTCACAAAACATTCTTCTAGCGGTTCCGAAAAAGAAAATAAGTCAAAAAATAAGGCTTTAAGTAAATAACACAAATGTTTTCCCACATAGGTATACTTAGTAACTTCTAACCAACAGGAAACCAACTTTGTGTCCTTTACAAGTTCTTATTAGAAAAACCTAGACACAAATATAGCACATCCGGCGCAGGCGACGGAAACGCGGCACTTGCAAAGCAATTTTCAGTTCTTTTAGGCATTAAGATAAATAGCCCTATCGGCATTCACTGAATGGTCATACATAAGTAATTCTGTAGTTGTTAGGATAGATTTTACAATAAAATGTACCTAGTTACCTATTTTACTTATTTAAAGTTTATTTATTGGGAAAACCAAAATACATCGTGTAACTGGTAAATATAAAAAAAAAATATAAACAGCTATACACATGCATTTCCCGAAGAGGTAGGCAGTGGTATGACTTTAAGTCCACATTTCGCTATTTATATTGGCAATTCCACGTAATAGGTGGCGAGCCTATTGTCGCTTACCGGAAACTTATATTTTTGCCAGGGCCTCGTCCGTTGATCGGCAGGTGCACCACTTGCAGGTGAGGTTGGCTTGGGATCCTTAGTTCTTAGTAGGAGTTGTTAGTTCACATATATATATTTAAATAAATCAAAAGAAATAATAGTATCTATTTTAAAAAATAATCGTTACTTCATTTGTTAGACAAATGTCTTGGGGAGGCATGATAAGGCCTCAGTTTTGGTAAATTTTACATGAAGTGCCATTTTAGGCTTATTCATAATTTCAGCCAAATCTTGTCCACTGGCGAATATTGGCCGTCTTAAAAGTTTACACTATATTGGGGATATTTGCCCATAATCACCACGCTGGACAAGCAGGCTGGTAATAGCAGCTTAAGACAGCACGCTAGATGACGCTGCTAGGCAGCCCACTATCCAGTTGGATTTCTCTTTGTCAAATCTTAGGATTCCCCGTGAGATACATATACAAAATACAAATAGTTTTATTGTTCAAAAAATATTATACATCAAGATATAATTTGTTCAATAGTCTTCACACTAGGATCCCCCGTGTCGTGAAGTCTAGTCTCTTTCATGTAGGCACAATGGGTAGTTAATTCTTTGAGTGTCGCAATTAATTATGTGAGCAATTCAAAAACGTATTTGGAATAGTACATGCTGAGATGAGATGTGGTGACATTATTCTAGGCTGGTACCGCACGGCACATTAGTACACAGGGTACCATAGGCTTATTAGGCGTCTTGAAAAATTCTTACAGCAGTACGCCACGCACCTCCGCCAACCCAGAGGTAGTGGGATATGAAGGCCTCAATCCTTCTCATCTTGATTCGTGGAACGATGCCCGTGCTCAGTAGTGGCACGTTAATTGGTAAAGATGAGACGCAGAGGCCTGGCCGTTATAAGTAAAGTAAAGTAAAAAGTTCTTTATTTCATAAACTATTACATAGCATTTGAAAACGTCAAAACAAAATATAAATTTTAAAAAAATCTAAATATTACTAAACTGAAATCACGAAGCTTAGATTCACATACATGCAAATAAATAAAAATTAGGTGTAGGTGAATCTAAGGGCCAGTTCCGAGCTCCCGCTCTGTGAAAAGAACTGACAAGAAACCCACAGGCCTTGCCATATAGGCCATTGCTCTTTTTAATTAAATCAAATATAACAATACAAAACACACACAGTGAATATTTGAAGATACTTAAAAGGGGAAAGGGTCACCAATAAAGTAGCACTAAGGGGACCTTCTATCACAGTCAAGTTAATCGAGAACATGGTAAATCTGCGGTAAATATTATTGGAATCATAATTTGCATACGACCAAACATAAAAGGTACTTACGAATTAAGAGATTTATTTCTATTACCAAATGGTAAGAAAAGTTCTCAGTTCAAAGTTCAAAATTATAATTTTAAATGTTTAAAATATAAAATATCTAAGTCTAAAATATCGATAGTATAGTTTAAGACTATTTGAATAAAAATAATATCGATAACGCAACGTTCACTTACACAACACGAACGTAATGATGACAGGTGTTGTTTTGCCTCTAAACAAAGTAGATACCAGGAATGCATAAATTCATAGAGATACTTGAGAACGAGTCGTTGTTAAGGCTTGTGCAATAAGCGATAGTGAGGTATCACGGCGGTGGGCAGTATAGGCTGTACCTACTTCAAACGAGGCGGTAAAATAGTAGAGGCAAAGATACAAACTTGCATTCTAGTTTTGAAATTTATAATGTCGTTACCGTTGTTATGACTCTTTTTCAAAAAGTGTACCAATAAAATGGTTTCGTTTGTTTAATGTCCACGGGATAATAATAGACCATCAATTAAATCATTTTCTCGGATACTCTTTCGCGAAATCTACATAATAAGACCTCTCCCATAATTTTCTATCGAGCAGTTAATGCTTATTACATAAGATAAGTAGTCGAATACACAGCAAGGTACTTATGTATGTGCCCTGTAGTAGCGGCACCTTCAATAAAATAGTCCACCCCATGCACTGCCTGAAGGTGACGTAGAATGCGACTAGGAGAATGGGATTTCGGCCACTTCTTACCGTTAAAAACGTTTCATCTAAAGGTGAGCTTTGAAACCATTTTAAAGATATCTTTTAAAAAGTAATATATAAAATGGACATAATATTATCTATGTATTTCATTCAATTTTTAATTTTTCAGTTATTTATTTTTAAAGCAATATATGAGGGTGTTTCGGTATGTGAATCAGGCAAGCATAAATATGACGCACAAAATGGCCTCCTAAAGGGAACTAACGATAACTATACAGCACTGAAAATGATATCTTTACTTTGGAATTAACTGCTAAACATATGCTAATTATGATTGAGAGCATTCGTGTATTTGCATTGATTAAATCATATTTATTCATTATTACTAGTACTATTATATACTTGTTTACTAAAACAACAAGAAAATTGTCTTGTCTTTATATATTAAAAAATTATGAAAACAAAAGAAAAACTTCACTTAACACCCATCTTTTATCTATTAGGTGGCGGACAGACCCCGGGGTGCAGGAATTAACTAACTTCCCAATAGGTTAAGGTTATATTTGCCCATAATTACCACACCAGGCGGGTTAGTAGTCGCAGTTCAAGCCAGTACACAGGATGACGCTGCTGCTCATCATCCAGTAGAATTTCACCTCGTCAACCCATACGACTCCCCATGAGATAAAAGATGTCGGCATCATTCTAATCCAGCACCACACCGCACAATAGATGACAATAAAAATCTGACATTTTAACTACTACAAGAAAATATATATGGCAAACAAAGACAAAAGAAATAAAATTCATATTATTAGGCCAAATAATAACATACACATAGTTAGCGCCAAACTAAAATAGCCATTACCGATCGTTACTGTTAATATTAATATACCAGCAAAGGATTCACACGAATTAATAATTAATTGACACAGAACTTAACCCCGCTTCGATACGAATGGAATAGCTAACGAAAAGATTTATGGGATTACAAGAAATTGATCCCATTTATACGAATAGAGTCAATAAAGGAATTACGGTAAGATTGTCAATCGTTTGCTGGGATATTCTTTGTGACTTTATTGAACTACTACGCATTAAGGAGAATTAGAAAATAGAGGAAATATGTTTTTAATTGTTTATAGTACAATAATATAATATAAAATACAGCATTGCCGTCTTAGACATAACACAATTAGTATAAAATTTATATTCTGATAACAATTGTATACAACAATAGAAAAAAAACAAACCACAGACAACTATGCAATATAAAAAATAAGATATTTAACGTGTCATTGAAACAATTAAATTGCCAAATTAAGTTTATTTATTGCACTATAAAATATCCTATTTCAGCTCGAAATTGCTTGCATTTCAGCATTGCTCGATCAGTATTTTTGGCATGCAATCAGGTCTTTTTAGAGGGTACCTTCATTTCTATCCTTTTTTATTGATAAGTTAGTTCCGAAAAGCACACAAAGCTGTTGGATCCGGCTATCGCTGTTTATAGAAGTCATGAAGATAAAGTCAGAAGTCCTATTGCGTGACTTGAAAAATTCTAACAGCAGGACGATTGATATGCCTCTGCCAATCCGTACTGGATCTGGCATGATGCAGTATAATCCAAATCCTATATCTATCTGGGATTGTGGAAGCCTAGTTGTGGTACTTCAACAAGCTAGGACGATTGATATTAGTTTAGTTATTGACTAAAAGTGTAGTCTACGACTTTCATATTTAAATCTTTTGCAAAAATAATGTTTAACACGGTTTCTATAAGAATCACTTTCAAACGTCACTTATAGCTACCACGCCACTTCCCAAGAACAGGAGCTTGGTACGAGATGAAGTTGTCAAGAAACTCGTCAAGGTTCTACATCCTGCCATTAAGAGCATAATTAAGATTTAATCACTGATAATCTAGCTACACAATAATGCAATTCATTTATTCGGTAAACTAATAGCACTATTTATACACAAATTACACATTATTTTAAAGTAAACGGTTAAATACTTACATCCACAACTTTCGTATGCGTCAAGTATAGTACTAATATTTTAGATATTTTTGAAAAATCTAGTAAATGCGCAAGCAAAGCATTTATATCTGTTTCATAGAATTCTAAGTAAAAAAGGGATCTTATTAAATTGGTTTTATGATAAAATTCCCAATTTTTTTTGATACTCCGCTTACAGAAATGCGATATTTTTGAATGAAAAAATAAATAATACACTACAGTTCTATGTGATCATTTTGGACGACCATTAGTAATATATAAGCTTACAGCTCCCCTACTGACGATACAACTAGTGTCTAAAGGGCCAGTAAACTTTCAGTCAATACGTTTGTATCTATAGTAAAGTACGTATATCGGCCCATGGAACCTACTTCGTATAATAGCCTCCATGGAAATAAACATAATCGGTTCTTACCATCAATTGTAAGCCTATTTTCTTACATGGATGATATTATTATTTGAATAACGATAATTTCAGAATCGGAGTTCATTATACTGGGTATTTTAGTCTTTAGGTGCAGGGTACGCTTATTCTTTACTTTAGACTAGTAAATCTACAGAATCATAAAAAGCCTTAGTTCTGATTGTATAAACATATTCTGTACGGAAAACGGCAGAAAAGGCGGAAAAATGCGGCTGATACTCATGCTTTCTTTAAAAAATATATATTTCTAGTTATCTCAAGTTTTTTTATCCGTGTAACGATGCTATCAATAAACAATCTGTACATCTATTCCTCAAGTGTTTTCAATAAATATATTTTTTATTTAATAATCTCTTTAACGTAATATGTTATGACATTTTTTAACTATAAATACACAATTCTGGCAGCTATTAAACATATTTTATAGCACGCACGGCTTGTGCATTGAGCCAAATTATTAGTATTAGAGAAATTTATATTCCAAGTTTCTTTGATGATGATGAATAATGTGCATGAACACTGTGCCTTTAACAAGTTGTAGTTTTCCATATAATTATTAATAGGAGATCGCTTTGTGCGAATGGGATGTTTTTACTATTAGGAATCATCTTTAATCAGTCTTGTCACGTCAATATTAGAACTTTGAACTGTCAAATCTCTTTCGAATGTTAAAGATACCGTATCGTTTCAAAAGGGCAGAATTCTTCTTTAGGGGAATTTTGGCCGGGCTTTGCAGTCGTAAAATTTATATCATTCACCGTTATTCTATTATAAGTTACTATGAATTTCTGCTTAAGATTGTTGGTTTTGGGATGCCAATTATTGTTTATTTTTATTGACTATTTATTGTTTTATACTTTTACTTTTCTTTTTCTACTATCCGTTTCTATTTTTCTGCCATTTATTTTACACGGGACAATCATCGAAAAATTGGCCTTTAGGAATAGATTTTCGTATCCATTCTATTCCAAACATAAGAGTAGATATTAATTATATCTACCTAAAGACTCGAAAAATAGATACCAATACATTTCTATTTTTCGGTCAATATTTCTTGACGTGGCGACATTTTTCAAGAAACTGACTATAAATATTTGGCCATTTTAAAATTACTTTTCGTTAAATATGAACACAGTTCTGTGTCCATTCAAATTAACATTAAAACAACAAAGAGCTCCAGAGCAGTTCCAGAGCATTAATTTTTAATTAACATCGATTTGTGTCCGATCTATGGTCTTTTGTAAAGGATTTTGTATCACACTAATTGCTACAATATAACCCGTTTACGATCATTTCATCGAGTTGTCGATTTTTTTAACGCTATCGATATTTTGGACGATTTGATTTTTTATCGATTAATGTGTGCGCGTCGCTAATTGGCCAAGCGGTTAATACTCGTCTGTTATATTATTTTTGCTTTATGGAATTATAAAATTAGAAAAAGAATCACGTTTTTGACTTTTAAAAATAATATATTATGACAATTGTTTCTGTTCTGTCAGACTGAACAAAGAATCAGATGAGTATTACACTGTTTTTTATTTTATATTTTTGGTTTTTATCTGACAATATTAATAAATTCTGTTAATGATAATTTTCGAGCGTTGATAAGATATTTTGACGTGACAACGTCTTAAATTAGGTTGCGGCTGGGAGTCACTTATGAAAAAGTGTAACGCTCGGTAACGTTACGATGAGTCACCGAACGAGAGAGAGGCCCGGCGAATGCCTTGCGTCAGTTTACATGTACAATGTTTTAGTAAACAAAATATATTTCTATAGTTAAAATTTGTGCAATTCTTATTTTCATTCAATTCCTTGTTCCTATTGTGCAATTTAATTATATTCATATCAATAAATATTCTACCGAGAAAAAGACGTTGTCACGTAAAATCTTCGCCCGTAAAAACGACTTTACAGGCAACCATTTTTTTTGTTGAAATCCGAATTTGTTTTAACTAATAAACCTAACTACATCTTATTTAGGAACAGGTACATGTACTAGTGTAATACCTATCTATATTTAGAACATATCTTGGAATTTTCTTTTATTGTATTTGTTGATTTGGCTACGGTATTCTGGATTGTTCTGTTAAAATAAATTATCTTTTGCTCAGGTAGTAGATATGTATCGTATTTTGCTTCAACAGTGTTGGATGTAGAGCTGATTCCTATTTCATTGATTATTTAAATCGATATTATATTATTTTCTTATAAGTATCTTATTAGGCCTACTTTCAATAAGATAACTTGTGGGAAGTATATACTCTCATATATTCAAAACTCATTTCAGAGTTATTTTTTTGTAAAAAAAGTATCCAAGTCATTGGTTTTTATGCTTTATTTATAAGCTCTAGTTTAAATTTCTAGATATTTTAGGGTTGTGATTCAAAATTACATTTCGTCAATAACTTTTTTTTAAATGACTGAACTCTATTGAAAAACGATGAACTCTATTAAAAAAACATACTTGTAACTTTTCCAATATTTATAACCAACTTAATGACTTTTAGACAATTTTTTTGAAGACTGACTAATTACTTAAATTATGACTGAATTTTTGTATATCTTAAACAATATATAAGTTACAGAGTAATCTTAGTAGTTTTGGGATGGTATTATCTTTGAATTCTCGTGGATTCAGTAGGTATCTATATAGGGATTATAAGTTGGTGAGTAGTCAGGTGATTTGACCAGTTACATATATATCTGGGTATCTTATTGATGATCTAATTCACATTGTGAATGATTCAGTACCTAAGGGCTAAAGTGATGTCACTTGATGTTAAACTAAGTTAGTTATAGTAAGTACTTACGGTATCAGGTTAACAGGTAGTAGCACCAGGCATAACACTTAATCACAAATTATTTAATCACTTATTAAACGTCACACTATATAGGCAGTATGTTTTAATTCACTTGTCTATTGAACTTTATAAAAACTTTCCGAAAGAACTTTTAAATACGAAAATCGAACGAATCAATTGTAATATTAATTGTTTGATTTGAAAATGGAACAATTAGATGAAACTAGAGTGGGAGGCGTGATCGAAATTATTATTGTAAGCAATTAGAAAGAACGGGACAGAAAGATAATTGCGTATCAATTAGCAATCCATGCATTACGATTCAGTAATTGCGGGCACGTGGCAGGGGTGCATTTTCCGATTTTCCTCTGGAGATTTTCGATTTTCACCAATCGCACTGGATCGTTCGTCACGTAATCGATGCCATTTTCGCGGAGGACACCGTTTGCACAGTCAACTCGATTCACACTTCGACTATCCAACAATCGAAATCACACACGATCACTGCACACTAACCTCGGATGATAACAGTCATCAAGTTTCGTAAAAACCGAATCGTCACTGACCGTTGGTGAAAAAAAGGCAACAAAACGCACACAAGCACAAAATTTCTGTCCAATTAAAGATAATGTTTGTGGATATTTTAATAGCGTTCCCCTCCGTCGAAATCCGACACAACCAACTCCCGTAGAATTTAAACACTTAATGACTGGTTGGGGGAAATTGTCCGAGAAACGAACGGCCCCGCGTAGCGCGCTCTCTTTCTAATTAGTTCCGAAACGCGCCGCTTGTATGGTCCGTGTGGCGCTACTGTCGCAACGTAGGCGTGACCTGATTGGAGGAGGATCGTTTTAGAGGCGTAGATTGTCCGTGATTGGTGGGACGGAAAGGCGCGATTTTTTTCGTTCGTACGTGCAGAGCGTTTGGGTTGGCACCGCCGGATCGATCGCCGGCGCCAACCCAGCTATTATATGTTTTTTATAAGTATTTTTTGGCGGTACTCTGTCCTTTGGTAACCTGTTATAGAAACCACGCCCAACTGGCTTAGTACGTGCGGAGAGACGAGCAGAGGCTATCAATTCAGGCTCAGGCCGTAGGCTTTTCGATTTTTTTTCATCGGAGCCAGTGCTTTTTTTTCGGAATTATTCGTGACGGTGTCTTTGGTTCTGTGCGGTGTCGATTTATTTTGAAGTGACATTACAGACAACAGTGCGGTCGATGAACTCCATCATGTCATTGTGGAGCGGTGCCCTTTGTCGTTTGAATTGTGAATAAAAAATGTATAGTTAGCTATGTAGAGATGGGCAGGGTTAATTGAATAGAAGGTATAGTTTAGTATTCAGTTCAGACCTAGGTGTGCTTCATATTGCCTCTCCTTTATCCACATAAACCTACTTAGTTTTTTTGTTTGTATAAATTCGGTTGAACTCTACATAGAGACAAGCTACAATAAGTACATTAAGTTGGACATAAAATACACGAATATAACTTCAATCTTACTTAATACTATCGAGAATTTTATACCACCGAAACCCAATTACGTAATACAGGTAGCTTATATAGTTCGTTGTCATGGTAACATAATACCAAAAAAAGTTAGAATTACAAAAAAGCACAATTTAATACCACTATTGTAGTTGTTTATAAAATAAAGGCTCACTTGTAAGAAAACATAATGACAAAGATATTTTAAAGAAATTTCTTTTGTGCAACAAAAGATATAAGTAATTAAAGGGTCAAGGTTACCTGTCCCTATTGCGATAAGTAAGATATTGCGATAAATAAAATAAGTTTAACAGAAGTTATCTACATATTAGTATACAACATATACCTACCATTGTATATAGTTATATATATATACTATATAGTGAGGTATATGGTTTTAGCTAACATGTCAAAATGAATATAACTCATACCTACAACTCTACATGTACGAAAACTGAATCTATATCACTTTCATCATCATCATCATCACAGCCCATTAACGTCCCACTACTGAGCACGAGCCTCCTCACACAAATCCACCGAACACCGCAGAGCTACGAGCGCTTTATATCACTTTACTCTGAATTAATTCACAAGAATAGCGCTTTACTGTTTGTCTTATTGTGTTAATTTTATCTATTGAATTAGGTAAGGGACTTGTTTTATTAGATATATAAGTAAAAGTAAGAAAATATTTTATCATTTAATTTACTAAATACAATCCTGTAAATCAAAATTATGCTATGGAAATCCTAAAAACTTTTTTATTTTTTGTAGCAATTATCCAGTTGTCATTATACAGAATGAGATATAGCTGTAAAATAATTAAAAAAATGTGATGTGGTAGAATTAGATTTTAAAACATACCTACTAAAAAATTATATATAAGTAGGTATGTTAACTCGACTCCATATATTTGTGTGCGGAAGATTGTGTTCCTCATTATGTTGCTCTACTTTTTATTTATAATGAAATGGTTATTTATTAAAAAGCTATCTCTTGTTTAAATAGGTTTTATGACTAGTTGAAAATCTATTATTTATCTAGTGACTGATAAATTTATTATGCACAGAACTTCATATTCAATTATTTTTTTAAATTTTGATTTGGTTAAAAGTTTTTGAAATTTACTGTTAAAATATTGGTAGGTAAATAGAATCTACGTGGACAAGCAATTAGTGTTAAAGTTAAGGATACAACAGTTTAAATTATGGTATCAAAGTGTCGAAATTAATGGTAGATAACATGATATTTACTTTAAGGTATTTATTACATAATTAGATATAAAGTTAATATATAAACGTGTTGAAGTTAAGTTAGGAATTAATTATTTTTACTACTAATTATGATTGTTCCATGATGTAGGGTGCTTTACCTTCAACGATGTTATTTTGTTTTTTTTGTTAAGAATATCAAAAGTAGAGTCAATCTAAAAAGAGGTCTACACGTTTTGACAAAACTCTTTGTGTAGGTAAACAAAAGTATCGATCATTTCACATTTTAAAAAAATCAATGTAACGCTTCCGTATTCCAGGTGGGATAATATTGGGATTTTTGGGACCTGGCTACAGTTATTTTAAAGGTGTCTAAATAGTTATAGCTCAAGTGGCAGTGGGCGGCAACATAGTTTGAAGAACCGACGACCGATGGGGCGTTAAGGTTCTAGAATAGCTACCACGAAGCAGCAAACGTAGTAGAGGGCGGGCTCCCTCGCGATGGACCGATGATCTGGTCAGGGCGGCGCGCCGCGGCGAGGAGCCGATTGATGCAGGTGGCAAAGAATTGATCTACGTGGATAGCAAATGGGGAGGCCTATTATTTATTATTCGCCTTCAACGACACCCTTGAGTAAGACCTGAGATGGTAGAATTCTTCGGAAGTGCCACTGCCACACGGCAACGACGATTATTTCAATTGTTAAAATAATACTAACAAAATAAAAAGTTACTTAAACAATTTTTAATGACATTTCAAAATAATTTGACAGTTTAATACTCGGTCATGGCATTATCCTGATTGTGCTCTAGACTTTAGCTTAGATCCCAGGGTCGCTTACTGGTCTAACCAGATTTCTTTTGTACCGAAAATTTAAGAAACCTTTTTTTTTTAATTTCAAAATATTTCAAAATCTAGGTCGTTGGTACAACAATAAGTGCAGTTTATTGAAATATTACGGTATACTATTGTAGTAAGGTAAAGCCGAATATACAGAAGCTCTCCGGTGCTCGGTGGTCGGAAACGATCACTGAAGTACAGCAGAGTTTACAGAGGCCAGTCCTTGGATGGGTGACCGTTTGTGTGGCATTTGATATCGAGCGCTATCGTGCTTCGAAAGGCACGTTAAGCCGTTGGTCCCGATTATCACTAAATGTGGTAGTCGTTAAGTCATGTTAGAGGCCTAATTGGGCGGCTTGAAATATTCTTACAGCAGGACGCCATACACCTGCCTCTGCCAATCCGCACTGGGTCAGCGTGGTGGAGTATGACCCAATACCCTCACACCTTGATATGTGAGAGGAGGCTCGTGCTCAGTAGTGGGACGTTAATGGGCTGAGATGATGAAGGTAAAGCCGAGTACACAGAAGTCAGTCCTTGGATGGGCGTCAATGTTGCAGCTAATATCGAGCGCTTCTGTGCTTCAAAAGGCACTTTATGCCTTGGATCTCGGTTACGAGTTAAAGCCATGTTGGAAGCACAAGCATTTAGCCAAGCTAAATGCCCCTAGGTGTTTTTCTATGTGTCTGCATGTGTGTTCCTATCCTAAAAAAAAGTATTTATATACAAATAATGTATGTATGTACAAAGTATTTAGTATTTTATGTTTATCCGTTATTTACTTGTCAGAATTTGTTTATTGATAAAATATAGGACATGTACACAAATTGTGGACTTATCTCTAAAAGAGATCTCTTCTAGTTAATCTTAGTTTTTCTGTGCAATAAATGTTAATGTTTAGTTTTGTACATACTTATACTAAAGACATTGAAGATTGTAACTAAACACTTGATAATTTAAAAAACATAGCCCGTGAGTTTCTTGTCAGTTCTTCTTACAGAGCGGTTGCTTGGAACAGGCACTTAGATTCACTTACCTACACTTATATATTTTTTGTTTTTAATTGTTTTGTTGCATGTAAGTGAATCTATGCTTCGTGATTTCAGTATAATCATATTTCGATTGTTTTTTGTATTTGTAATTTGAACTTTTTCAAGTACCTACCTATAATATAGTTTTTTCCTAATATTGTTTTTTTTTTCCCGTGTGTAGTTATTGTTTATATTATATTGTCTGTTATATTTTCCCGTTAGTATTTAATTGTTAATATTAGCATTTTTTTTTTAATTACTGTTAATTTATAAGTCATGTACACTAATTGTGGATTATTGTCTAGCCTTATTTTTTCTTTTCTTTTAATTAGTCGTACTTAATTTTTAATGACAATAATCTGTCCGTGTACCTAAATAAAATAAATAAATAAATAAATAGTTCATGAAATAAAAAGATTTACTTGAACTTGACAATAATAATAAGACTAAAAATGTAAATGTTCTCTTATGCAAATTTTAGGAAACCAAGATGTTTTATATTTTGAGGATTAAGCTTAAAGCGTCTAAGATATTAAAGAAAAAGTTTATAGGTATATATAGGTGTATTTATATGTAAGCTATAATGTTTCTTCGAGAACTTAATAAAATAAATATTTTTTTTGAAAATAATTTGTTTTTTCAATTATTAACCTATTTTAACATTTTTGAATGCATTTTCTATAGCTCCTCTACTGCTCAGCTGTGTCCACCTAAACACTAGACGACATACCATTATAATGACTTAAGTAACTACATAAAACTAAAAAATATATATATTCATCATCACTATGCTTAGATGGTTTGAACATGTTGAGAGGATGAATGTAAATAGACTATCGAAAGTGATTTATGATAGACAAGTAAATGGAACTGTTGGGAGGGGAAGACCACGTAAGACCTTCCATGACCAAATCCATAGGATTTTAGAGAAAGGGCAGGTCAAAATCACCTAAGCCGACGGGCGTGTATGAGAAGGTTAACAAGTGTGAATGAAGCTAAAAGTGTGTGCCAAGATCGTAGCAAGTGAAAGGATGCGATCTCTGCCTACCTCTACGTGAAAGAGGCGCGACATCCGCACTGGGTCTGCGTGGTGGAGTATGACCCAATACCCTCGCACCTTGGTATGTGAGAGGAGGCTCGTGCTCAGTAGTGGGACCTAATGGGCTGAGATGATGATGAGGATCATTATCATGTAACAATAATGTCATTCCATTTACCATACATGGAAAGCCCATAGGGTTGAATAAAAGAAGCTGTTTTTTCATTTAACACAAAAAAAAAATTGTTGGAAAAAAAAAACTCGTATGAATAACAAACGGAAACCTAATGCAGGTTTCCGTTTGTTATTCATACGAGTTTAATTTAGTCAAACTGAATGAAAGATTTTGGCTTTGACTTTAAAAAAAAATAATAGAACGCATATAACTTCGAGTTACTAGGTGGATCACCGAAGTAAAGCAGACTTCACAGGGGTCAGTCCTTGGATGGGTGACCGTTTGTATGGCATTTAATATCGAGCACTTCAGTGCTAACAAACACACGATAAGACGTCTTATCGTGGTAGAAGAAAGCCTATTAAAAAAAATGCAGCAGTGCCGCCCTCTTGTATCTTATGCAAAGAACAGCTATGGCATGTCTATTTAGGTCTATAATGAAAAAATTTCAAGTTCATTAAAAAAATGACTTGTTGATATGTGTTTATATTCAGTGAGTGAATATTTTCAAGAATAAATTTATAATTGACATTAGATCCTTAATATATTGACATTAGAATCCTCTGATTATATTTTAGCGTACCAGTTACTGGTGAAATATGCGGACTGTAATAAATTTTAAGACCAATTTTAAGTCTGCCTCCGCAAACCTACACTGTGTCCGAATGGTGGAGTATGACCCTAATACCTGAGAGGATATCCTCAGTAGTGGCACAATAACATGTTTGGACGATAATCTTCATCATCATATCAGCCCTATAAAGTCCACTGCTGAACATTAGCTTCCCAGTTTACATTATATTGGGGGTATTTGCCCATAATCACCACGCTGGGCAGGCGGAT
The DNA here is from genome assembly GCA_949126915.1 of Musotima nitidalis. Lineage (NCBI taxonomy): Eukaryota > Metazoa > Arthropoda > Insecta > Lepidoptera > Crambidae > Musotima > Musotima nitidalis. The sequence goes on from OX421441.1 coordinate 5,650,061, forward strand.
TGGTGATCGCTGCTTAAGCCAGTTCGCTGGATGGAACTCTCTACTTCTACGTGATCCCGAGGCATATGCCCCCTGGCTGCAGTCTCTGACGGCTCCCGTGAATACGGGAGCGGCGTTGGGGCGGCTGTTCAGCCTGGTCTTCGTCCGGGGGTGTCAGTTCCGGTAGGCGCCGCGATCAAGCCCTGGATGACGATGACGCTGCTGCCTATTATCTAGTAGGATTTCTATTCGTCAACTCTTACGACTCTCCGTGATAAGAGAAAGGGAGGCACTTTTCTAATCCGTTACCACAAGGCACAATAGATGCCTATAAAAGTCTGACATTTCAACTACGAAAAGAATATATAAATAGGTGCAAAGGCAAAAGAAATAAAATTCATTCAAGATGAGGTAGACACTATTCTAAGCCGGCATCACACGGCACATGGACGATAATATATGGTTAAAGAACTTTATTATTTTGCTCATTAGAATTACAATAGGTATGCACTTATTGAGAAACAAATTTTTCTTATTAAACTAAGACCACAAATTATAATACAAACGAGCGCCATACAAGCACATTACCTATCTAATCACATAAAACAGGGTAGTTTAGAAAAGTTTACTCCTACCGTCCTAGCTCCCATATTTAGTATCCATAACACAAGTTTTTAATGATACTTATCACTGGAACAAAATAAATGGTGCACAAGTCAGAAAATATTTTTATTTTTAATTTATTTTTAAAATATAGGACATGTACACAAGTGTGAAGATCTAATCTAGTTCATCTTAGTTTCTCTGTGCAATAAATGTTAATCTTTAGTTTTGTACATAGGTACTTTTAGATACTAAAGACAATAATAGCGGCGGATATTAAATAATATAAAATATTCATTTCTTCTTCTTCTTCCATTTAAATAATGGCTTCGTGCGTCTAGCACATTTAGCCAGTGTCAAGTAAGTGATTTATTATTAATATATAATTCACAGTAAATGAGAATGAGTTGCACGAGTCACGTTCCATGAGTTCAATGAGTGGGTGATAAAGATGATAAATGTTAAATGAGATACCCTCCTCTAAGCCCCTTGAGTACTCAGTAAAGATGTGGGACTATACTAAGATCTCACATGGACTTCTTGAAAGAAAATTTGAAAAGTGATGTTGCACTGTTTTGTTTGATTTACCAACACTCATATATGTTCACAAACACTTAACGGTTAATAATCCACCGTTATTACACATTATTGTTAGAAATATCACAAATTTTAGAAAATAAAACAAAACTGCAGACATGACGCTTCACTTTCCCACCAAGAAGTCTATTCAATTCTTTAACTTAATCTAAATTCTACATTTTTATTGATTCGAGGACTTTTCTTACGTATGAAAATACCTGTGTTAGAGAGTCTTCGCTCTTCTGTATATCATTACAAACACTATTGGTTTTTTTATAAGTAATAGACAATCCGTAAGCTTTTGTTTTATATATTTATTCATATAAGTCGGAGTTTTCGGTAGCTTCTTGCGGATTACGGAACATTGCGGAGTTTTTTGCTGACTTCTTGTACATGTTTGATCCTAGATTTAAGTAACGTACACAAGTGCTAGCAAGCTCCCGCTCTAGTAAATAATAGCGCTTCTAGATTTAAGTAACGTACACAAGTATACGCCTTTAAATTCAGTGTCTCGGGTTCAAACCCTATGACTTTTCGAAGATTATGTGCGTAATTATCGGAAAGCCGTTGGTCCCGGCTGCCATGAACATCTATGGCAGTCGTTATTAGGAAGGCAGTGCATTCTAACAGACTGACCGCTGGTTTAACCGTAGAATGATGTTTCCCTCTGGGTTACGGCGGTCAGACGGCAGTCGCTCCACGTAATAACTGAAATTCAGTCAAATCTGGTTGAACCAGTGAGCAGACCCTCCGTCGGTGGGGGTCGATGACCTTCCGACTCACGCAGGTACTTTCCGGGCACGGGTGCTTTGGGAAGTATCTGTGTGACGTCGCCGGGGGGGAGTCGACCCGGTGTTGCCACCACTGTGACTGCGCGGAAGACACCGCGCAGCACACTTTGGTGGCGTGCCCTGCGTGGGCGGGGCCGCGGTCGACGTTAGCCGCGGCCCTGGGTGGAGTGGCTCTCTCGCTGCCGACCATCATGCAAAAGATGGTCGACAGCGAGACGGCATGGGAGGCGATGGCCTCCTTCTGCGAAGTGGTGATGTCGCAGAAGGAGGCCGCGGAGCGGGAGAGGGAGCGGGATCCGCTCTCTCTCCGGCTACGCCGTTGGCGCAGCGGGCGGGCCAGGAGGGCCCGTCAGGCAGCGCCCGGGGGGTCTTAGGCGGCGGGGGCAGGGGGCCCCTTCCGTCTCGCCATAGACCCCCCCCGAAGTCGGCCAGTTACGCCATGGCCGCACATAGAGGTAGGGGGGGCGCTGCAAATTGCGCCTTTCTGAGGAGGTCTCCCCGGTTCTGATCCGGGGGACGTTGGCCGCGGGCGGGGTACCAGAAGCTACAAACCCGGGCACTGGTGCCTCGCCCCTTTTCAACAGCGGTGGGCGTCGTCTGAAGTTTTTTAGTGGGTAGGACTGCGGTGGTCCCGTCGGCCGCAGTGAGCCCCACACCCCCTCCCGGTCTCCCCCTTTTGGCCGGGAGACAGTGCGTAAGCAGCATTTTTTTTACAGACGATAATAAAAAAAAAAAAAAAAAGTGAGCAGACCCTGGGCTCTAAGCCTAAGTCTAGGGCAACCGGGATAATTCCAGAATATGATGATGACACAAGTATACGAACAAGCTTCCGCCCTAGTAAAATGGCGCTCCTAGATTTCGGATCGCTTAATAAAACGTATCAAATAATAAGAAATGCCTAGCGAGCCGTCGCTCACATTGATGATAGACGAGACCTCTTTCCGTTAGTCACCTTCACGACACCCTCGGACAAGAGGTGGTAGAATTCCTTGAAGGCATCACTACCGACTTGATGGCTTATATGGCGTAGAGGTCAGTAACTGCATTCCGCTACTGGGGTTGTTGATTCGATTCTCACACAGGACATGATATGTTTATTATTATTATTATCATCGTTTTAGTTCTATGACCACGGTACTTATTTTTTGGCGGTTTTTAAATTTAGAAGACATTTACTAAAGAATTGAAAGACGCATTGTTTCGCCCAATCTCGCCCGATCAAGATAAGGCCAAGAACCTTTTAAATTACAGAAAAATAACAACACGGAAGCCAACAATCAGACTGACTAAAAGATTGGTTTTTTGTCTCTCCTGAAAAGTTCTTTAAGCGGGTGTTACTTACGTATATACATACATACATTTATGCCTGTTTCCCCTAAGGGGTAGGTAGAGGCATACTATACGCCAGCTCTTTGTCAATGTGCACCACTTGCAGGTGAGGTTCGCTTGGGCTCCTTAGGTCTTAGAAATTACTTACGTGGTGACAGAAATTTATCTTAGTGTGCATGAACAAGAATATTTGTACAGGTCTGAATGTCTAGTGTGTACCTATATTAAGTAATTACCTATGTATTTACAAATAAATATTACTAGTATCCTTAACACAAGTTCTTACTGATCTTGGAACTAAATAATTGGTTTAATTTTAATTATGGAATAATTACATACATACATACAATCACGCCTGTTTCCCCGGCAGGCAGAAGCATAACATACGCCCTCATTTCGCCAATTGTGTTGTTTGTCCCACGTAATAGGTGGCGAGCCTATTGCCGCTCAGCGTAACTTCGTTTGCCAGAGCCTCGTCTGTTAATCGGCAGGTGCACTACTTGCAGCTGAGGTTGGCTTGATGTTAGGATCCCTGTAAACCATTAAATTTTAACTTTCTGCGTATCGTATAAAATACATAATTAATTTAACATTAATTACCACCCGCCACTATTTTTTTATTTGTTTACACAAATTAGCAAAAAGTGTCATGGCCGCCATATCTACATCTAACTTTACAAAACAAATGTTAGCCTAAAGATACCTATCGTAGCGCCCCCTTGGTACCAAGACAAATAAAGGCGAACCAATCCGGGTGTAACTGTAAACATGGCGTCGCAATCATTTGATGAAATCTCACAGAGCGCCACGCTTCCAAGTAAATATAAATATACTGTAAACAAATAAAAGTTGGGCTAGTGTTGTGCAGCGACGCTAAGTCGAGCTTTCTTTAATCGACAAAGGTCAAGTAAGTATTTGCAAAAAACTAAGTAAATAAAAAAAATATCTTTATTTTCAGACATAATTATGTCCGTAGCTTGTTAGTAGATACAATAAAAATAAGTATAAGAGCTCTGGTTTAACTTAAAGTACGAAGTAAATCAATTATCAAACTGTGCAGGTACCTAAGCAAAACACTTAAAAAATACTTAAACTTAAAAAATTTACTTACTTAAATAAAAGGCATTCGTAAAGCAGCATAATTTTAATATTTAGGCAACTATGTTAAAATTCTTAACACTATTAATTACTATATTAAATGTACATTTAATAGTACTTACAATTATGGACCCCCCAAACAATATTTTTTCAAATGTCTATTTATAAAAAAATAAGCAGTATTGTGTTTGCCATTCTCAATACTTTGAGTGCTTCACAAGAATTGAGGCATAAAAATTGAGCTTTTCATATGAGTAAGTTGTCTTAACCTTTTGTTAACAACATAATTTAATGTCTTAGAAAATCACTCAGAACCAAAGCACAACACTAATATAGCTCAGAAATCCTATTACTGCTTCTAGGAACAATTCCATCGAATTCAAATTTTACTAAAAGAAGCCGCGCTTGCTTTTATAGCGCAATAAAGAGCTTTATATTACTAATTATTATGTTACAGCTGGTTTTTTTATCAGTATAGGCTGTATAGCCAGTAGAAAGAGATTTCAATCTCATCTTGCCGTTTAATTATCTGTGGAGGCGCCATGCTGTATGTATATTTTTTGATAAGGACTCGCTCGTATCATGTCATTTTGACAAATCAGGATTGATTGCCTATAAATTCAATATTTTTCAGTTTTTTCGTTTATGAATTATTTTTTCGAAGAGTTATGAAGTCTGAATAACTGACGAAATATTAATTATAACTATCCACTATGTATAGTCCACTACTTATAATAAATAAATATACGCCAGTTATAGAAAAAAAAAACAATACCTCGATGTGTCTTTTTCCGCATTTTTCCATGCTAATTAACTTCGAATTACAAAAACATTAATACCCAAAAAGTGTATTGCGTAAAACGAGTCGCGTAGGTTTAATTATTTCATTTTTAAATTTTCATTAATCTTCTTTTACAAATACGCCGACACAAAATTGTATTCCCATTTATTTTGTGACTATTAGTCAAATCCTACAATAGGATCGTTGTCCAAACTCTTTGCTGTTCATAATCACTCCTAATATACCGTGAACCCTTTTTTCGTAGCACACGACCCAACCTGTTTAACAATGGCGGAAAAAAATTGCAAAGAGTCCCTAAGACCCCCCATAACAATACTTCAATAGGGCATTGTAAAAAAATCGCAAGGGCCCGGCTGTCATTTTGTCAATAAAAAAATGATGTACAATGAGAAGTTTACAAAGTTTAAAATTTGCACTAAGAATGGCGCTAGTTTCTATATTTTGGCGCGAAAGAGTATTGGTTTATTTCAGTTACAATTTTGTCCGCACGTATAAGGATGTTTGCCGAAAAGGTCTTTGCCAAAATAAGCAGCTTTGTCGATTTCGAAAGAGGCTGAATAGACGATTCTTTTTAAAGATTTGGCGCATGGCGCTTAGATTTTTGCAAATTGAAATAGGGATAGAGGCTCTTTGTTTACAATCTTGACTTTAATTAACATATTCAGATTGTAGATATACAACCAATGTAAGTACTTTAATCATAATCCATAATTATATTTTTTATCTTTAAAGGTTGGATTTGTTTTGCTCATATTAGCGGATACTTTATATAAATCCATTGCCTTAGAAAATCGGTCAGTTAAACAGGTTTTCTTTAAACGTGTATATGTAATCTCTTTCTGCACGTAAATAAAATTTAAAAACAGGATAAAAATTATGTTAGGTTAGGTTTTTATGTATTAAGCAAAAAATCGTTATAAAAACTTATTAAAAATTATCGTACCCATTTTAAACTATTGTAAGCTAAATCTATAAGCTTATTTCATCTATGTTTCATTTGAAACCATTTAGGTATAACAAAATACCTAATCAAGTACAACAATAAAGCTTATACTTGATTGAATTAGTCAATAATAACAAAAGATACGCTTGATACTAAGGTAAAAATGCATTACGCATATTATTTTACAACAAATTTTAAAAAATACGTATAAAAAAACTTTTTATTGATCTTATCTTATCTGCGGTGTTCCAGTAGTCCTCCATATACAAAGATAGAGTCACATCGTATTTTACTCCCAGCATTCTCTATTTGTAGTCACTGTGACATTTATTATCTGTAGCCGATTTGTACGAGCTGTTTATGTGTTTATGAGGCGTGAACGGACCTTTTTCGTTTTGTACCGAAATTGTTAATGGTTAGCTTTTGTTATAAATTTTTTTTCTTAATTTAATTAATGTTGATGTTAAGTTCAAAGAAGGTTTTAGTGTCATTTATTTAGGTGCTATTGAGGTTTTATTGCAGTTTATTTTGTTAATTATATATCAACAATGCTTTAATTGTGTTTGTGTTGTTAAACATTCAAGATCAGTTATGATTATATTATGTCTGTGCTTTTGGTTGCGGTTGTTGTGTAATAGCGGCATTTGTAAAGAACTCTACCACCCCATATCTTGTCCGTGTGTGTCGTAGAAAGAATCCAGAGAATTCCACCAATCAATCATCAGCTTTCATCTCAACGTCCCACTACTGGTGGATGAGGGGGTCTAACTCAACCAGGCTGACCCAGTGCGGAGGCGGTGAAGGAAGCAGGTGTATGGTCTCTTACTGTTGGAAAGCTGCTCAATAGCCTATTACATGACTAAACGACTACATACTGATAACCGGGACAAACGGCTAATCATGCCTTCCGAAGCACGGAAGCGCTCATTATTAAATGCCACTAAAGCGGTCACCCATCCAAGGCAATAACTCTGCTTTACTTTGATGATCATTTCCGACCAACTAGTACCGCGGAGCTACAAGCGCTTCACAATAGTAAATACAATGCAACCTTTCAATTCAACTGCGGTACCGCCATCTGTCGGTGAGGGGCGCCAAACTCTGTAGGCAACAGGTGCTTTTGTTTTCGATTCAATTGTTTTTAAAAAGTGAATTTGAATTGAAATAAAGTGATATGGTTGATTTTTATTATATTGAAAACACACACCGATAAAGAGAATATTATAATTTATTAAACTACTAGTTAACACAACATGTTAAAATAATTTATTTTACATATTAATCTTTACATTTCATAATAAGCAATATGCAATATAACAATAAACCAATGACATATTAGGTCGGGGAAAAAGTCTTTTCGCATAACGTAGGTATAAACTTATTATAAATTTTTTTTGACTGTACTATTTGTGTCTGGCTGGTTTTGGTAACATTAAAAAGGTTCCATTAAAAAGAAAAGAAAAAAATAAAAAAAGTTGTTTCCCGCTATTTTTCATTTGTTTTTCTCTCCGTTAAAATGAGTGAATCTAATGAAGAAATTCGATACATTTTAAAATTTTATTATAAAAAAGGCAAAAATGCAACTCAAGCAGTGAAAAAAATTTGTGATGTTTATGGACCTGATGCAGTGTCAGTAAGAGTAGCACAAATTTGGTTCAAACGTTTTCAGTCCGGAAATTTTGATGTTAAAGATGCACCTCGCTCTGGTCGCCCTGTTACGAATAAAATGGACGCCATTTTTGAAAGAGTGGAGCAAGATCGGCATATTAGTAGTTACGATGTAGCTGAAGAACTGGGAATTGACCACAAAACAGTTTTGACCCATTTGAAGAAAGCTGGTTATACAAAAAAGCTCGATATTTGGGTGCCACACGAGCTCACTCAAAGAAACTTAATGAACCGTGTACTCATTTGCGATTCATTATTGAGACGTAATGAAACCGAGCCGTTTTTGAAGAGATTGATAACTGGCGATGAAAAGTGGATCACGTACGACAAGAAAGTGCGAAAAAGGTCGTGGTCGAAAGTTGGCCAGGCTTCACAGACTGTGGCCAAACCTTTTTTTTTTTTTTTTTGATTTACGTCGGTAACAAAATGCATTTACGCACTGTCTCCCGGCCAAAGGGGGACCGAGAGAGTTGTGTGGGACTCACCACCGGCAGACACGACCGCCAAGTAATACCCACTAAAAATCTTCCGACGACGCCCGCCGCTTGTTGACAAAGAGGCGGGGGGCCAGTACCTGGGTTGCAGCTCTGGCACCCCGCCCGCGGCCAACGTCCCCCGGACCAAAACCGGGAGGACCTCCTCAGAGAGACGCAGTGGACGCGCCCCTCCTACCTCCTTGTGCGACCATAGCGTGTGTGGCCGACTTCTCGGAGGGTCCATGGTTAGACAGCAGGGGCCCCCTGCCCCCGCTGCCTAAGACCCTCCAGGCGCTGCTTGACGGGCCCTCCTGGCCCGCCCGCTGCGCCCTCCACAGGTCCCTCTTAGTTTCCCCCCCGGTAGTCAGTACTAAGGGCACCCAGAGTCGCCAATCTCTGGGTGTTACCTTTTCCCTAACGCCTCCTGCGCCCTACCGGGAGGTACTCAGCCCCCCCACCACGACAAGGTGGAGACCAGTCGGGGGGGTACTGTGGCCAAACCTGGCCTAACACGAAATAAGGTGATGCTGTGTGTATGGTGGGATTGGAAGGGCATTGTTTATTATGAGCTTTTACCGCCCGGCAAAACCATCGATTCTGATCTTTACTGCCAGCAACTGATGAGATTAAAGGAAGCAGTCGAGAGAAAACGGCCGGAATTGATCAACAGGAAGGGTGTGGTCTTTCATCACGATAACGCTAGACCACACACATCTTTAGCCACTCAGCAAAAATTAAGAGAGTTCGACTGGGAGGTCCTAGTGCATCCACCATATAGCCCTGACCTTGCGCCTTCAGATTTTCACCTCTTTCGGTCTCTGCAGAATTCTTTAGGTTCTGTAAGGTTGACCTCAAGAGAGGACTGCCAAAACTATTTGTCCCGTTTTTTTGATCAGAAGTCCCAAAGTTTCTACAGTAACGGGATAATGTCTCTGCCCACAAAATGGCAGAAAGTTATTCAACAAAACGGTACATATATATTGTAAATAAATGTAAATAAACTTTGAAAAAAATGTCTTGACTTTTCATACAAAAATACGAAAAGACTTTTTCCCCAACCTATGATAAAGCACTTGAGACTTACGCATTGAAGCTTCGCGATAACGAAAAACGATCAGCGAGTTAAGGTGGGGAGTTATGTGAGATCGCTAAAATTAGGCTACTTCAATTTGACTGTTCTTTGTCATCTAATACGGAAAAAAATTACATAAATCTACATCATATTAAACATGAGAACGTGTCGTTAAAAATAAAATAGTCCGTTTAGTTTCTCAGTATTACATATTTAAGTTGCAACTCGTTTTTTTGCCTTTGAAGCTTTGAAGTATTTAGAAGATTATTTTATAAGTTTAATGGGCGAAAAAAATCGCAATTGTAAATTAAGTAACGATGAAACCGTTTGTTTGTTTATATATTAATTTGTTGAATTTTTATAGTTAGTCGATGCACGAAATCCATCTGGAATACCCCCTGCCGCCCTGTTCGACAGTAGGCGCCGGGATGCCTTGCTAGGCTTCTGAAAGTCAGCTACATCCACCGTCCCTTTAAGCGGCGATCACAGGAAACATGACGTTAACAGACGTCAGTAGGTAGATGGGTGACCGTTTATGTGCTATTAAGTGTCAAGGTCTTCCGTGACTTAAGCTGTTTGTAGAACCTAATCATTTCATCGTTATCTCTATCCATATTACTAGTTCATAATCGCAAAAGTTCGCAACTTAATTTTCTAAAAAGTGCGCAACTTACTTGAAAGAAAAACTACAGAGAAAAGATATCTTCCAGTTGAGGACTCATGGGTGTGGAGCCAAAAATGCTGGCATCATTTCGTTGGATTGTCGGGCTATGAAAAACGCTGGAAGAAGTAGCTGCCAGTCTTCTTGCTCACCGGAAGCTTTAAAATGACGAGCACTTTACTCTTTCAAGAGCTGCGTTCGCTTCTGGCCTCCATGTCCAATGTCTCCTCCGCAAAAGGAACAAATAAATAGTGGACTACATATCCCTCCTGCAACTTTAAGAGGTCCCTTTTCATGTCACGGGAAGTCGTAAGAGAAACCCAACGGGATGATGAGCAGCAGAATCATCCTACGTGCATGTCCAATGTAGAGGTAGAAATATGTCAGTCACAGACTGAGTAGCCTGCATGGTAATAACTTCAGTGAAGAGCCACCTAAAGTTGCAGCGGCGCCATGTCTGTTGTTAAAATTTTAAAAACTTTTTTTTTGCTGTCCTTACCAGCCACTATTTAGTGCTTATAATGACACAGAATATGCGAAAGCAGTTTTAAAAAAAGCAAGTAAAAATTCTAACATTACGTAATTTAAAGACACTGTTCAGGCAAAACAAAAAAAAATCCTTACAATATTCAAATATGTAACACCTTATACTAAAGCCTAAAAAAAGCATAAGATTTTTCTGCTGACGGTAGCACGAACTGTACATAAGTGCAAGCAACACACTTAAAATAAGCTTAAATGAAATCAGCTAAGCACATAATTTAATTTAAAACACTAAATACGTAGTTACCAAAATAAAAAAGATAATTTTGAATTTTTGCTGACGCTACTACGGATTGGTAGTCAAGTGCACGAAATGACATGTGCCACAATACACAAGTGCACTCAAACGTTGGATAAAGGAGCCAATCATAGCAATTGGTGTGCGTTTATTTACATGGTACCTACGGAGTATGAAATTGGCATATCATACTAACTATCATTTAATTTTATGCCAATTTTAGTTAAGCTGTTGTTACACAAAAAAACTGCACAAGTTATGACTATTTAGACCTCTGTGAGTTTTAGCGCTATTGCAGAAAAGACATACATAAAATCACGCCTGTTTTCCCGAAAAGGTAGGCAGAAAAATATAATAACACACCTTTCGCCAATTTTTTTGTTGGGCCTACGTAATAGGTGGCGAGCCTATTGCCGCTGTAAAAGACACATCGTGGCAATACCTCATTTTCTACAACTGCTAAACATTAGTCTTCCCAATAGATTACATGTTATATTGAGGGTATTTGCAATAATGAATGAATAAGAATAAAGAATAAGAATGAAGATGAATGATAAAGAGCGTGAATGAAGCTAAAAACAGTCTTACCACACGCCAGGATCATAGTATGTGGAACATGACTATTTGTTCTGGTCTGGGTGTTATATATGTATATTAGGTATGTATTTACAAAAAAAAAGTAGTTAAGTATGTTTATCCGTTCTTTAGTATCCATAACACAAGTTCTTAGTGAAACTTATCTTGGAACTAAATAATTGGTGTGGTGGTGTGGTGTATGTGATCTCTGCCTACCTCTACGGGAATAGGCGTTACAATAATAATATGTTTGTTAGTACTATTACCTTATGAATGATTATTATCAATTAAAAATACAGGTGTATAGGGTTTCTACCAAGAACAGAGGAGCCCAAGCCAACCTCACCTGCAAGTGGTGCACCGGCTGATCAACGGACGAGGCTCTGGCGAACATAAAAGTTCCGGTAGGCAGCAATAGGCTCGCCACCTTTTACGTGAGATCAATATAACTGGCTTTCGCCAGCCAGAAATGTTTGCGCATAAAATGCCTCTGCCTACCCCTTCGGGGAAACAGGCGTTATATTATGTTATGTAAAAAATACTTTTTAAAAAAAGATTTAAAAAGCACTTCGTAAACCAATAATAAGTTAATAATGTGTGCTTTTAATAAAAGTGTAAACTAAAAAGAAATTACAAATTATATTAAACAAGTAGTTATAATGGATTATCAAACAAGAATAAAAAAATAATACCAAACACTGGCAGAATATTAAAAAGACGGCTAACTTACGTACTTCGAATAACATTATATTACTATTATATAGAGGTGAGGAGAAGAGGATACTGATTTGAAGGTTTTAGGGTGAAAAGGACAATCACTATTTTTTTAAATTCAATAATTTAAAACTACACAATACTACAAAACATAAACCAATACCGTTTAGTAATGTGTATCATATTCCGTTTATGTAGGTATGTCCATATTATGTCGTCTCGTTTAGAATGTTATTTCTTGAATGAAATCTTAAAAAAACAAAATTGTGTCTATGAAAACGCGGTTGATGACTAACTGGCGGGAAATTGAAGCGTCATATCTGCATTTTGTTTAATTTTCTAGAACTTGTGATGTTTTGAACGTTAATGTGTAATAACGGCGCATTGTTAACCATTAAGTGTTTGTGAACGTACCTGAGTGTTCGTAAATGAAACAAAACAGTGCAATATCACTTTTCAAATGCTCTGAAGAAGTCAATGTGAGATCTCAGTATAGTCCCACATATTTACTGAGGATAAGAGGATAAATATGAATTGAATATTATTATTATATATTTTACTTGACACTGGCTAAATGTCCCAAAAGCACGAAGCATTTATTTAAAAAAAAACGCCATTGATGTAGGTATAAATGGATAAGTGTATACAGATTCAAATATCACATAAATGTTTAGTATGTTTTATTTCACTTTTATTTAGTACCCCATATTTAATTTGCATATACAGTTTACAGTTAGCTACATACAATTAAGCAACGATAATATTTGTAAACGCCCCTGTTTATAGCTCTGCCATATTATTCAAATGGGCTATACTAACATATAAGTAAAAGTTTGCATAAGCACATTTAAATCAATCATTGCAATCATCGCGCTGTCAAAACTCTTTCACAAAAATGGCTTTTAAATTGAAAACTTTAACAGAAAATCATAAATAACGTTATTTTGACATTCATAATGTAGACATCACGCTACCGGGCCCATTTGACCGGAGTGATGACGTGACATTATTTTTTTTTCGACCGATGCATTAGTGTATGACTTGCGTTTTCTCACGAAGCCTCAGCTACTTTATTTTGGCAAAGAGGTTCGTGTCTTGTTTTATTTTATGTATTTTTTTAGGGAACGTCATTGTCATTGTGAAGACTTGTACTAATTGTTGCGGCTTTGTCTATTTTAGAAACAATTTGTAATGTTCCTGTTGCACCTATGTGCCAATTAAAATACTCTTGGATATCTAACATAGAACTTTTTAGTTCCAGACTTAGCAGGGCTATGGGTATGAGAGATCGCATAAACATACAATTTTTTATTGTTAATCCTTACTTATAGTAATACCTTTCCGAAGCAAACTATTTCTATACATACTTAGATCTCTGCCTACCCCTATAGGAAAGAAGAGTGACTTTTTTGTCTATTGTTGTACATAGCCAATTTCCATACTTAAATTCACGTATTTCAAGTACAATAGTATCGATTCTAACATTAACTTATATATTAAGCAATGGTATAGTTTTTTTTAATGCTAGAGACTGCTATTATTTAGAATATGTTGTTTAATATTCCTCATGGCATTATCAGATAATGATTATATATATAATAATATAGTTACGTCAGTCGATAAAGAAATTTAAATTTCATTTGATATAAAGTATCCCACAAACATGGCTCCTCTCTTAAAATCTTAACGATCTGCCGTAAATGGTCAATGAATTTTCTCATAAATGAAAATACTGGTAGCCGATATTATATATCGAGACACAATCAAATAAACAATAAAACGCGAAACGTAATTAAGTTCGGCACATTTCGCGTAAGCCGCCTTTTTAACTTTTTGCCGCCATACATTTTTCCCGGCGCGCCATAACGTACTCTATGGTTTGCGGCTTAAATACTTTTTGGATTTTCTGTGCGGTGCTGCCAACAACTAAAACTTAATCTTGGTCGACTATAAAAACGTCGAAGTTCAAACTAACAAGGTGGGTTTTAATTATTTAAAAGGCTGTGTTAATTTATTTTTTTCGGCGCCGCGCGGCGTCCTTTTCGTAGCGGTCCTTTTGTCTGTTTTTTTCATTTGTATAATTTGTAAAATGGCATGTTAGCGCCGCCGCGTTGTAGTTTGATCTTCTTTAAATTATTATTGATATTTCAATGCGTTTCCGGTCGGCAAAGGTAAGATTTTCGGCGACCACCCCCGGGCTAATGCGACTAAATTAGCAACTTGATAAATTATCAGCGTACTAAATAGTCTGTTGGTTGTTCAAGCTTCGGTGAATGAAGGCGGCTCAAGCTCAATCAGTGTAAGTAATTGAGGAGACTTATGTTGTTGCGGTTGCAATAGATTAGGTATTTTATCAAAACAAATCGTAAATTATTACCTATTGAATCTGTTTCGATATTATTTACTTTTTTGTGAATATTATTATAATATGAATAACGAGTAAATTTCGTACCGTGTATTACCGGTCTAGACCAGTGCCCCTTATCTCATGGGGAGTCGTAAGAGTCGACAAAGAGAAATCCTACCAGACGATGGGTAGCAGCGTCATCCTGCGTACAGGCATAAACAGCATCACCAACCCGGCTGCCCAGCGTGGTGAATTAGGGCAAATACTCCCAATAGAATGTAAACTATTGGAGAAGCTAATTTTCAGCAGTGAATTACATATGGCTGAAATAACGATGATACATATTTTCATTGTTTTAGCTTTTAACTGCAAAATAAAACTAAAGAAATGAAAGATAAAACAATCCAAAGAAAGTTTTTTTTTTTACATAAATATTGCTGGACCAATATTAAGGATTCTCTGCATAACTTAAAGAGTTGCTAACTTTTAAGTTGAAAAAAGAAAATGTCTAAAAAGTCGCTACACAAAAATAGTTCGTACGCAACTTCACAACAACCGCACAAGATGTCGTACGAGATTTGCGCATTTTTTCTCTCTTTGTCGGCGCGCTTTCTCTGGGCGAAATTTTGGACATTCGTCCTATTTACCTGTGAGCCGACAAAGATTCGTCGCAAAAATAATAATATGATAGATGTGAACAATGACAGGTACCGTTGGAGACCCGATGTCATATTGGATTTTGAATTTTTGATTTAGGAACGCGTCGACAAAGGAAAATCAAGTGACGTTCCACGGTTATTACGTTGGCAGCGGTGTGTTATTTTTTTTTAGTAATGAGTTTGTAGCCGCTTAAGCTTTTTTATTTAATAATTTCATGCTTGGCGTAAAAAAATAGTTAAAATTCTTGTTTTATTATTTATAATTCCATCAAAGAGTCTTGGTAAGAACATAGCTGAGCTAACAAGAACCTTAAAAGACTTTTTATTTTATCCCTTTTGCGTACAGGACTTAAAAAAATTGAATAAAAACTAAAACTGTTTTGTTTGAACGTGTAATAACAATTAAAAGCTATTATAATGAAAACCAATAAATATTCGTGGACAATCTTACAAAGCTATTGACCTCAAACTAACTAGCAGCTTATATTGTGGGTACTTTAATACTTTTTTGTAAATACATGAAAAACCCCCATACTGGGTGAATAGAACCTGACCACCACGCTCCATTACCACCACTATCTCCAGTCGAACTGATAAATGTTGGAGCCGACATGTGTTGGAGTGGACATCGCGTTTGGGCAAACGTAGCGGCAAGGTGGACTGACGACTTCCCAGACGCAAGCTCTGGGCGCATGGCAGCGGCAGCTCCTTAGGAGTGCCGAAGTTGCTGTCGGTTCGAGGTGCCGTATCCTCGAGGCGGTCGGGCCCATCACCGAACGATGGGTCGGCCGTCGGTGGGGATCGATGTCCTTCCGGCTAACGCAGATGCTTTCCGGGCACGGGTGCTTCGGGGAGTAGCTGTGTGACGTCGCCGGGGGGGAATCGATCCGGTGCTGCCACCACTGTGACAGCGCAGTTGACACTGCGCAGCACACGTTGGTGGAGTGCCCGGCGTGGGCGGCCCTGGGAGCAAATTGTCCTTGCGTTGCAAATTATGCGTACATGCATTACAACTAAAAAAAATAAGACAAGACTACACACTTTTTTTGTCAATTCGTACTCTGTTTTCGTCAATCCATACTCTGTTTTCGTCAATCCGTACTGGGTTAGCATAAAATAACCTTGGTCTGTGAGAGGTGACCTGATTTTACTCATCACCATATCAGCCCAATAACGCCCCACTATAAAGCACGGGTCCCATTGAAGAACCAAGGAACCAAGGAGGAAGGTTTCAGATTATCCACCAAGCGTACCAACTGAGGATAGGCTGATAGCTCAATATTTCTAGATTTATCTCAAAAGCCGAGTTATCATAAAAAACCATAGAGTTTTTATTTAAACGTCGTCTACATTACAACAGAAGCAAGAAAAAAACAACATTTGTAAATAACAAAGAGCAACAGTAGCCCAACGGTCTCACAGACCCACGCAACTGTAAAATCTACTTTGTATTACAATATAATCGCATTACAGACGGCCTGACGGACCCCTTGCATCTTTGCAGGGTTGAATGGTCACCAATAAGCCTACAAAAACGGTTCACAATGATTATTTTGTTTTTAAATAAACTTGTAATGCATACCTTTAGGGGTGTATTGGTGTGTTTAGGCAAAGAGTTTTAAGCGGGGCGTGAAACGGCATTTTAGCAGGCTGTCATGAGTGGGCCCGCTTTGTACTGTGCTTATTTCAGGGTATGAAGAGACTTAATTTTTTTGGACTGCATCGACTGCTTACCATCAGGCAGGATATAAGTAGTAAGTAGGAAACAGAAAAAGAGCATTTTCTGGAGCTTTTTCTGGTTTAACTATAGAATGAGGATCTCTTTTTTTCGAATGGAAAATCATCTAAGGACCTTTCCCCACTGTGGGTGGAGCGGGGGGGTGTGTCAGACTTTTACTGACTAAAAACCATCCATGTTCCTTCTTGTGCCTGCTACGTCCCGAGGCCGCGATAACCCTTTCGAACAGTCGCGCAAAAATAATGATAATCTCTGGGTTGCTTCGTGTAGTATATAACTGAAATTCAGCCATGGTTATTGTTGTTAATATGACAATGTTTCTTATTATTATTTGACGACCGATATGGCGTGGTGGCAAGTATACCCGCATTCCATTCCTGAGGTCGTGGGTTCGATTCCCACACAGGACAAATATTTGTGTCTATAAATATGAATATTTGTTCTGGTCTGGGTGTTTTTCCATGTATATAAAGTATGTGTTTACAAAAAAAAATGTATGTTTATCCGTTATTAGTATCCATAACACAAGTTCTTAATGATACTTATCTTGGAACTAAATAATTGGTGTAAGTGTCAGAAATATTTATTTATTTATTTATTATATTTAAACTAGGCTGTATAGCAAAACGACGTAGTTCAGTCCCTATCTCTTACTACTTCCGGATGCTTTTCTTGTTAAACCGCTATGAAGGTGTAATGTGTAACTCAGATGAGATTAATAAATTTAATTGTGAATAACAATACTTTTCTTTACTCACATGAATTGGTGTATTCAAGCAAAATTCTGACCTCCACACTAGGCTCAGCCTCTTCTAGGAGAGTACACTAATATGGAAGAACTAACCATAAACTAAATTAAAATTACATGCTTAAAACATATATTTATTGACATTTGTGTAACTCATGCAAAAAATATTCTTATACAAATACAAATATCTTCCTACAAATAAATTAACTACAAATAAAAAAAATTCTAACAATTACACCAATTATTTAGTTTCAGGATAAGTATATAGTAGCATCATTATATACGTTGTTTTTTTGTAAATACATACTTAATATACATAGGAAAACACCCAGACCAGAACAAATACTCATGTTCATGCACACAAAGATTTGTTCAGTGTGGGAATCGAAACCGCGATCTCTAGAGTGAAATGCAGGTATACTGACCTCCACGCCATATCGGTCGTTAAATAATCATTTATTCAAGTTAGGCTCCATAGAGCTCTTATGAAGTCAAAACTTAAAAAAATTCGAGTGTTAGAAATATACATGTTAATTTTATGACAATATATAATTTGACAGCAGTGTCTTGTAAAATTATGGGTAATGCGGTACCTTTTAAGGAGTTCTCGTCTGAGGGTCTCGTAGAAGTCGACTAAGAGGATGAAATCGGGCTTAGTGTTAATATGGGCGAAAGGTGTACAGGGATCCTACCATCATCTTTGGATACCAAGCCAACCTCACCTGCAAGTGGTGCACCTGCCGATCATCGAACGAGGCTCTGGCGAACATGACAGTTCCCGGTAAGCGGCAATAGGCACCTGTTATGTGGGACCAACTATTTGATTGGCGAAGTGTGGGCGTGTAGTATGCCTCTGCCTACCCTATCGGGGAAACAGACGTGAATATAAGTATGTATGCATATATGTACGTGTTAACTAGAGAAGTCTGTGCTACAGTGAAGTTTGCTAAAACTATGTAGATCCATTTTTAAATAATTATAGCAGAATGTCGGTTCTGAATATTATGCTATACTATTATATATTTTACTTTGATTAATGAAGTATTTTTTAAAAATCGGCTATATTACGTCTTTCGTTACCGAAAAGATTATCTTCCTATCTGCATTTTGTTTCCAAAAAAAATCATATAAAAATACTTATTAATAAATTTTATCGGAAAATAATGAAGTGTTCTTTCGAAAAGATTTCGTAGTGCGCGACCCTGTAGACTTGAACGTCCACTTAATGCAGTTCTAAAAGGAAAGTTCATAGAAAAACAAAGGTAGGTACTATTAAAATATAGTTCCCAAAACAAACATCATACAAAAATGATTTAATAAACGAAAATCAAAACAAGAAAGTTTAGGATGTATATTATTTTTGAAGCCTCGGCTGTATAGCGTCGTTGCGTTGCCGAAAAGATTCCCATCCTACCTGCGTTTCGTTTTAGAATAAAAAGGTGGTCTCGCGTGTCTTTCGTGTTGTAAATAAGGGTACAGGCCGGTGCATAATTGTACATAATCTCAATGTACCGAGGTTAACATAATTTGCGTCCGCGCCGGACTGTAATGACAGAGCGCGGCGTAGCACGCATGCGCAGCGCGCCAAACGCACGGGTCGTTTTTGAACGCCGCCATCTTGCGAAGTTGAAGGAGTTTTTATTTATTTGTTTTTGTTTAATACTAATAATTCATGTATTAAAGAAAGAAAATAGGTGGATACTAAGCACATTTTACAACAGCGCTTGTAATTATTATCTAAAGAATGAGAATGGGTTGATGAGTACTAAATTTATTACATAAATGCAAAGGAATGAAAATAGGAAGACACTAAACCCATGTCATAAAAGCATAGGTGATGGCGCTCGTAGCTCCATGATATTAAATAAATAAATTATCTTTTACAATCACACAATTTATATTTATTTAGCTTAAATAGGTATCATTAAGAACTTGTGTATGTTATGTAATATATGAATATTAAAGAACAGACAACACACAGGACAAATCTTTGTGTGCATGAACATGAATATTTGTTCCGGTCTGGGTGTCTTCTTCTGTATATTAAGTATGTATTTACAAAAAAAAAAAAAATATTTAAGTATGTTTATCCGTTGTTTAGTATCCATAACACAAGTTCTTAATGATACTTATCTTGGAACTAAATATTTGGTGTAATTGTCAGAAAAATATTTATTATATTTATTATTATTCACATATATTTATTTAATTTACACATAATTTATATTTTTTACAATTATTATATAACAAAAAAGAAAAAAATACAATACTGTAAAAAATATAAAAAACGGAGACCGCCGGTCGCGAGGTAACACCCAAACGACTGGCGGCTAGGGCTGCAGAGAGAGAAACCTCCTGACAATGCGCGCCGTATCGAGAAGCACTGCCTTTTGTATCTGACCCTTAACCCAGCTACCTAGCTTGAGCTTCTTAAGATATTGGTCGAAGCTCTTCGCTATCAACCCGTTGACCGTAACCACTATCGGAACAATCGTCGCTGAGTCCACATCCCACATGGCAGAAATCTCGTGGGCCAAGTCCAGATATTTACTTAATTTTTCCTTTTCTGCCTTCACGAGATTTTCGTCATGTGGAACTGTGATGTCAACAACAATTGCCTGGCGCTCTGATCGATCCACCAAAACAATATCAGGCTTATTGGCGAGAATAGTTCTGTCAGTGATGATGGATCGATCCCAGTAGAGCAATGCATGACCATTTTCAAGAACTGGCACCGGTTCATATCTATAGTATGGCACTTCAGGTCCGACAAGGCCATATCGAAGAGCAAGTTGCTGATGGATGATCCTGGCTACAAGGTTATGCCTGTGCAAATACTCGCCGTTAGCAAGATGCGAACAACCCGAAACCACATGCCTGAGAGATTCTCCGGGTCGATGACATGCCCGACATATGTCAATAGTTCCATCTCTCAGTATATACTTTCGGTAATTGTTCGTCTTGATAACTTCGTCCATAATTGCACAGACAAACCCTTCAGTTTCCCCAAAGAGGTCCCCAAAACGTAGCCAGTTCACCGAAGCGGAGATATCTACATCTGGGCCTGTAAGGGCCTTGTAGAATCGCCCATGGAGCTCCTTGCTTTTCCATATCTCCTTGCGATCCTGAATGCTTAACGTAAGCGGTTTACGGCAGTTCTCATTAGCTAAATTGAGTGGGGTAAGGTGTTTGTCAACTGCCACAACATCTCGATGCATCACGCAATTCGTGGTAAGGAAAAAATTTCTGAGATTGTACACCTCGCGATTGTGGAGTGTTTTAGCATTTAAAAATCCCCGACCACCAAATTTTCGCGGGATGTACATTCTCATTACCGACGAACGCGGGTGTCGCATGCGATGTGCCGTTAACAGTTGGCGAACCCTGCAATCAATGGCGTCTAGTTCAGTCTGAGTCCACCTTAGTATGCCAAAGGTATAAATGAGCAAGGGCATAACCCAACCATTGAAGGCACGTACCTTGTTACCACCAGACAAAAGACTATTAAATACTTTTGTAAGACGACCAAAGAAACGTTCCTTCACTGATTGCTTTATGTCCCCATAATTTAAACCCAACGATTCTGACATACCAAGATATTTATAGGTTTCACCTTCAGAGAGAGATCTGAGAGAAATCTCACTAGTAAGTTGTAAATTTGATGAATTCACAACGTTCCCTCGTTGTACTTGCATGACCGCACACTTGTCGATACCAAATTCCATGCCGATGTCGTTGCTGAATATCTGAGTGATATTCACCAATGACACTAGGTCTGAATTTTTGGTCGCGAAAAGTTTTAAGTCATCCATGTACAGCAAGTGAGAGATAACCTCACCCCCTCTTCGAAGGCGATAGCCTGATCCGGAATTCGTTAGCAAGGTGCTAAGAGGATTCAGAGCCAGGCAGAACCATAAAGGGCTCAGACTGTCGTCTTGAAAAATACCTCGCTCAATTTTAATCTGGTCCTGAGAAGCCGAGAGCTCCCCTCGGGTGCCCGGATGGCAAAGGACTGTGGTCCACTGTCTCATGCAGGATTTAAGGAAAGATCTTAGTTTTGTATCTACTTTATACAGTTTTAAGACCCTCTCCAACCACGCATGAGGCACTGAATCATAAGCCTTTTTATAATCAATCCAAGCAGCCAAAAGGTTACCTCGCCTTTTCCTGACCTGATTGCAAATGGCCATGTCAATGAGGAGAAGTTCCTTAGTACCGCGGGACCCAACCTTACATCCATTCTGAGTAGGGGCCGAAATTTTATTTGCCACAATGTGCATATTAAGTTTTTTGGTCAGAATAGATGTAAGGAGCTTATAGATGGTAGGTAAGCATGTGATAGGTCGATAATTTTTTGGTTCCGCGGTACCACCGGACTTATGCAGCAGGAAAGTAACACCTGTTGTTAAAAAATTTGGAAGAGATCCAACCTCGAGGGCTTGCTGGAATTGTGTTGCAAGTAGTGAGTGAGCAGAACGAAACCATTTCAGCCAGAAGTTGTGCAGTCCATCAACTCCAGGACTCTTCCAGTTCTGAGTAGAACTTACTGCACAACTTACGTCCAATGGAACAATGGTAATAGGTTCCATGGTTTCTATGGACTCACATCTGCTACTTACAATACTCATCCAGTCACCCTCGGTGTACTCGACCGGTACCGACCAAATGCTGCGCCAGAAGTTTTTCATGGTATCAACATCCGGTAAGTTATCATCTAGTACACGTTGGTTAGGTCTCTCCCAAATCCGGTATACCTTCCTCTGATCTTGTTGGAAGTTACGATTCTGCCAGTATCTATCCACACGTTCCCTATAGCGACGAATACGGCTTGCCCAAGCATAAATTTTCTGTTTCAAAAAGTCAATCCGCTCTGTGACACAAGCCAAATAATCCGATGGTCGGATTCCGGTCCCGGCAAAGGCCTGTGACACAAAGCGCATTACTCGAGGTCGATGATTTCCCTCCCTGAAACAGATTAGCTTCCCAATGAGAGTCCTAAACGTATTGATACGTCGTTCGATCCTCAATTGCCAAGCAGGAGCACTAGGAACTGCACGTTGTGCACGAGGAGTGTCGACAAACTTTACATGGGCAACTTGACATGCTGCAATAGCTCCACAATAAAGGATCGAATGAGTATCAGTAAGATCTTTACTTGTGCTTAAGTACGGCACTAGCAAAGTGTTCAGGACTCCCATTAAGGCCAAATTTCGTCTATGTGTGGGCAAACGTGGTAATCGTGGTCTAATGCACGATAATGTGGACCTATACCTCACAATCGCATCATCCAAAACCGCCCTCAATTGCTCATACTCACTGACATTAATACTCTCGCAATTGACAGCATCAGCATCAAAGTCCACCTGCGACACTGTCACCGAAGTAGGCGGTGGCATGGGGGCAAGAGGGCTTCGTATCGGAGTGTCAATGGCTTGAGTCGGTAATGTGTCAGAGCGTAGCCTATCAAGTAACGCGTCATCAAGCATCTTGCAACGCTTTATGGCACGCACTTGATCCGATAATCGTTGCGTAGTGACGGTGGTATCTGGTTCAAGCGCCTGGAACAAAGGCAATAAACGAGTACGGTACGCGGTCATAAAGGTTTCTCCCTCCGTAGCCCTATAATACGCACGCATTACATTTATGTTCATATTTTGAGTCCATTTCATGCGGCGCACTAATCCACCGGAGGCGAGGACTGGACGCGGGGCGGCATGCCCTGCAAGTCCCAAGCCGGCCGGCAGACGGGGTCGTCCTCTGCGCCGTACAGGTGGTGGCGACGGCGGGGGCGACGGCGGCTCACTCTCGTCGCTCGACACGCAGCTGGTGTCTGGGGGAGTCCCATACTCGTCCCCAGATGACGACGCTGCCGTGGAGCCTGACGGGTGGGGCCGCGAAGATGTTGGGCGTGCGGGATTCTGATCCGCTGTTCTTTTTTTTTCCTACTCGTGGCCTTAAAATCATTTTTCTTTAATTTAATATTGAATCATTTTTTTTTTGACATTACATGTCACTCGAAGCAATATAAGGTTTGAAAATTTTTCACAGCTAATTTTGTCATTTTAATTATGTTTTGTATTTTAAATTGATTTGGTAACACATATTATATTTACTTAAACTCTTAGGAAATAAACTGAATTATAAAATAAATAGAAATAAAAATATCACGAGTAGAAAATATATGTGTGACAGCGGTGTCAATATTTTTATTATTATTATTATTGAAAAATACATTAGAAAAGCCATAATATCACAAATGAAATAAAAAATGCAGTTAAGCACAGGCCCCTCTTCCCCACTGGGCACTATGGGCACGTGCCCAGGGTAGTGTTGCCCAAATTCAGTCTTGGTCTTGCAGTCTTGGTCTTGTTCTTGCTTTTTTGCAAGACCAAGACCAAGAACAAGACCGCGTATTTTGAGCAAGACCAAGACCAAGACTGACCGTGCAAGACTTGAGCAAGAACAAGACATAGCCTGCAAGACTCTTGCGTCTTGCAGCTAGGACTTAGCGCTATTTCACTGAGTAGTTAGGTGTAACAGTTCGGTGTATAGGTAGGTACGCTTAGGAATTCTATGAGACGCAAAAAACTGTATCAAAGAATATGAAAAACTGGACCTATGCGCATTACGACTAATACCATAAACATAGCGAATAAAAAAATATCTATTAAAATCAAACTGAGTGCATGCATAGTTATGTTTTCACCATCGGCACTTTGATAATGCGGCATCAAAGGTTTTGTACTTACTTCTCAAAGAAATTTGCCGCTTTTCGGAAGTACATGGTTATGATACACGCGCCGGCGGCTTCATTTGAAATCTAAAACAATCGTTGCCGCCACGCCGAAATCATAACATTTGACACTATTTGATTGCCGCCATAGGGCGTAGGTATACTCATGCAAAATAATTTCGAATTTTAAGAGTACCTACAGGTGTTCCAAAGAATAAATAAGTTTCAGAGTGCTTAGAATGAAAATGAATACATTATACTGATCATCAGTGATCGATCACTGATCATAAATCATAAATGTTTATTAAGAAACAGTTACTTCCATGGAAAACGACATATCGGTCAGTTGATTTTTCGAATTTCTTATCAAATCTTCAGTTATTCATTAATCTGCTTGATCTTTACTATGGCTATGTTAATTCAACCTCACAATGTTCCAATTCTTATACGTTTTTCTAAGATTTAAAGTAAACTTTAATAAATAGTAATAGACTAATAGGTAATTGCAAGACTTGCAAGACTCTTGCTGCAAGACCAAGACCAAGACCAAGACTGGGAGCGCAAGACCAAGACCAAGACCAAGACCAGGTGTATTGGCGCAAGATCAAGACTGGCTAAGTCTCGTCTTGTTCTTGCATTTGGGCAACACTAGCCCAGGGCCCCGCGATCTAATGGGGCCCCCTAGTTCCTGCCAGATTACCCAATGATAACCGATATTTAGGTATTACGTATTAAAAACGTACGTATTTAGGTATTAAAAACATTAATTTTGAAAAATCTGATGATAATGACTTACTCCAATACCTACTTGCTTGTTAGCTCTAGCTTGCTGCATGCGCATAGCTATACCGTATACAACATAGCTTGAATTTTTTGACAGATGGGAGTGAGTGAGCTTTCTCAAGGTCATAGAGGCTGATCCTAACTTGCCCAGGGCCTCAAATAGTTTAAAGACGGCCCTGGTTAAGCAATTTAATATTTTTAGCTAATAGGTATTCGTAGGTTATATTTTGTTTGTGTCAAACGTTTAAATAAGTTAATTCTGATTTAAAGAACTAATTTTTTTTTTCTGTTTTCTAAAATATTCAATTTATCAAATTTTCATAACATGATTGTTACTTACAACATAGCAGTTTCAACATTAAAATTATACGTTTGTTTGTCGTCGTTACTTCTTGGTTACAGGAACAATAATTTGTGTGAAGAATGTATTGATTTTTATGATAACAGTTTTAGTATAATCCATACAATTTAAATTATAAATAGTTTTCGTATTGTATACCTGTATATTTTTTACTCGTCAAATAACTTAAAATAATATTGTGTCTATATTTTTGTAATTCTATTTTATTTACGAATCAACGGAAGCTGTATATTAAAATACCTCTACCAAAATGTTCTTAAAATAATTTTCAGCACTTAGATATAAAAAAGTCCCGTGTATACAAACAAGCAAATAAAGCATTTATTATTTTAGGACTAGTGCGTACTACTTAAACACAGATGTACATATATCCAAATTTTTCTCAATAAATATTAATAAAACCTTTATGTGAAAAAAGACGCCCCGTGTATTCAAACGCACGTCGGAGAAGTAAAAACAATCGCGTTTCCTCTCGCAGACGTGATTGAAGTTGTCTATTTCGGTACGGTCTGCAAAACAAGTTCATCACACCATTTGTAATAATTTAAAAGCAGCGATATCCCAGTGGTGACACCAATATACCCCCTCAATATATAATTCAGCCCCCTTAATCAATCAGCAGATCAATCAATTCAAACCTATGAATTTTCGAATACATATGCGTAATTATCGCTTACTAAATGCCTCGGAAAGCACGTTAAGCCGTTCGTCCCAGCTGTCAAGAATATCTATGATATTTCACTCTGTGTAATAAATTATTTTTTTGCCAAATGTAGTTAGACCAGTGAGCAGACCCTGGGCAGGCCCTGGGCAGACCCTGACCTAGACACGTGACTCTGGGGCACAGCTTATTTTACCTAGATACTGTTGTTATTACAGGTAATCGTACTTGTCAGTTGAAAATTGACTCTTAAGGGTATTTTTTTTATAAAATCTCTAAAAACATGATTAATTTAACTGGACGTTTTATTATCTGTTTAAAAGTGTAATTTACTTAAATTGAAGAACTATTTTTTGTATATAATTGTTCGAAATTTCTTTTTTTGCACACCGTACCCAAGTCACAGTGGCGCCGCGGCTCTCAGCGGATCGACTCTTGCCGTCTCGCTTTCCCCCGCATACGACTGTCTCTCTCACACGCAATGCCGGGAGACTTTCGATTTCTGAAAAATTTCGTGCTTACAAACATACTCGAAGTCAAATCCTAATGTGTCTCATGATTTAGCTAGCAATTCGAAGCGCTCGTGGCTATACGATACTATAGTCAAATTTATTCAAGTTTGGCTCAATAGAGCTCTTATGAAAGTCAACAAAAACTAACGCTCCCATTAATATAATAATAATAATAATAAATATTCTCTTACAATCACACCAATTATTTAGTTCCAAGATAAGTATCATTAAGAACTTGTGTTATGGATACTAAATAACGGATAAACATACATAAATACTTTTTTTTTGTAAATATATACTTAAAAAAGATTTGTCCTGAGTGGGAATCGAACCCACGACCTCTCGAGTGAAGTGCAGGTATACTGACCTCCACGCCATATCGGTCGTCAAATTCATTGCGAGCGGGAGCTTGATCGTAAAAGAACGGTCTAGAAAATCGTCAAGATTAGTTTTTTCTTCCGCCACTAGTCGATCGGATTACCGAAGTGAAGCAGCGTTTAACAAGATCAGTTTTTAGATGGGTGACCGTCTGTGTGGCATTACTATTATGACACGTTCCCGTGCTTCAGATGGCACGTTTAGCTTTGTGTTCCGGTTACCACAATATTTACATATAAGGGGTAGGGAGAGCCATATTAAAAACCCACATTTCTTTTATGTTTAAGCCAGAGCCTCGTCCGTTGATCGACAGCACCACCACTTGCAAGTGAGGTTGGCTTGGGCGCCTAAGATCTCGGAAAGAACCCTTTATATCACAATTAGTGGTAGTCGTTAAGCCAAGTTGGGAGCCCTATGAAGCGGACCACACACCTGCCTCTGTCAATCTGCACTGGGTCAGCTGCCATCTGACCTCCGCAACCCACATGGAAACATTTTAATATGGTTAACAACACATAATTAAGTACATAGTTTATTTACGTAATAATTATTTGAGACCAGTAAACAAACATCATTTAAAAAAGGTGTGACTGAATTCTGATAAATAGTAAAAAAGTCAAATAAAATTAAATATTACTACTGCTATTAGTCAACGGTGGTTCCCGGTAAAACCGCCGCCTTTATGACTCATGGTCCCGGGTTCGATTCCGGGAAGCGGTCATCGGGCATCTTATAAGCAAATTGGCTGTTAAGTTCTGTTTCTTAATAAGTGCTTAATTATTACTAAGGTGGTCCTTAGTTAAAAAAAGTAAAAGAATCAAAAGTAGTAGATACACTGACTGATATGGCGGTCAGTATACTTTCACTCCTGAGGTCATGGGTTCAATATCTCACAGGGCAAATCTTTGTGCCTGAACATGAAGAATTGTTCAGGTCTTTCCAAGATATATGAAGTACTGATTTACAAATATAAAGTCATCATCATATCTTGAGCCCAGGGCCCAGGGTCTGCTCACTGGTATAACCAGATTTGGCTGAACTTCAGTTATTATATGGAGCAACTGCCTGCCATCTGCTATCCACAACAGCAAGAAAGGGAAACATCATTCTATGGGTGAAGTCACTGACTTCCTAATAACGACTGCCATAGATGTTCGTGACAGCCGGGACCAACGGCTTAACGTGCTTTCCGAGGCACGGAGCAAGCGATAGTTTCGCATATAACACACACACATGCACGCACAATACAATCACTTTATAATCAGTATGTTTCGTTTTTTTAATATTATTAATTTAATCTTAAGCATTTAAAGAAGAGTGACTTCTTCTGGCACAGGTGTCTTATCACTTAAAAGAAGGAGTCAACCTTGGTTCTTTTATATTTTTATCATGGTAAAGAAATACATTATGTTATTTAAATTTTTTATAGCTTTGAAAAGTCATATACGCACCTATGACTTTTCGAAGTAATATAAAATATCAGGCAATTAAATTTTTATATCCAGTCTATTACTTAAGTTACAAAATACTGGGTGACCAAACGCTGCTTAGCTTTGATAACCGCTTCAAAACACGTTGGCGCCATCCTTCCAATAATCAGTACAAAAAAGGTTCACCTAAAAGGCTCTATAAAGCTACAACGTTGCCTTAAATGAGTTCTTACTATACGCGATGAGTCGGCGGAATAGTCATCGGTCAATAAAAAGTTTGGTTATAAATTTTCAACTTTTTAAAGAACGAACTTTTTAAGTTTGAGTTCATAGAATAGAACAATATTAGAAACCAAAAGAAATAATTCTGTAGTACGTCATAAACTATGACGTAGCACTTGAAAACGTCAAAATAAAATATAAAAAACACTGAAATTATGAAGCTAACATTCATTTACATGCAAAAAAAGTGTAAGTAAATCTAAGTGCCAGTTCCGAGACTTCCGAGCCGTCTTTGTGAGAAGAACTGGCAAGAATATTATACTGAAATTTATTTATATGTTAACACAGGTATAGCGCTCGTAGCTTCGCGGTGCGAGGTGGTCGGAAACGATCACCGAAGTGAAGCAGAGTTCACAGTTGTCAGCCCTTGGATGGGTGACCGTTTGTGTGGCATTTGATATCGAGCGCTTCCGTGCTTTGGAACTTGAAGCTGTTTGTCCCGGTTGTCATATGTGGTAATCTAAGCCATATAAGAGGCCAATTTGGGCTGCTTAGAAAATCTAACAGCAGGACACCACACGCTTGCCTCCGCCATTCCGCACAGATTCCGCGTGGTGAAGTAAGCAGTTTCAATATTGGTATATTAGAAAATAAGGTAATAAGGTTAATACTTTTTAGGCCGCGATGAGTAGGTGCTTACTTCATAATATTAGTTGAATAATTAGCAAAGATAAATACTTAATTGAAATCAAAATTCGAAAAACTTCCATTCATCATCATCTTAGCCATAAGACGTCCACAGCTAAACATAAGCTTCCCCACTAGATTTACACATTGAGCAATCCTGAGTCGCCTGCATCCACCAGCTTCCAGCCGCCTTGACCAGATCATCAGTCCATATCGTGGAAGGCTGTAGTTTACTACGTTTGCCAGTTCGCGGTCGCTATTGTTAACCCTTACCACTTCAGCTTACAAACTCGCCACTCCAGTTCTCCTATGGATTTCTCCTTGAAATTCTCTTCTCCTCCTCGCTATTGAAGAACCTTAACGCCCCATCGGTCGTCGGTTTGCATTGCCACTTCAGCCTGCAAACTCGCCTCGCTAAGTCGGTCACTCCAGTCCTCCTACGGATATCCTCATTTCTTGGATGTCATTCATTCATTGGATCACGTAGGGACACTCCGAGCATACCTGTCTCCATTGCACGCTGAGCGACTTCAAACTTTTTTTACAGGTCCATAGTCAGGCACCAAGACTCAGTACCGTATGTCAACACTGGCAACGCACTCAGGTCGAAATATTTCGTCTTGATATACTAAAGAGTTTTGGAACTTCGTAACGTAACTTCCGTTAAACTAATACAAACTTTCACATCACCGAGAAAAGACGCATCATTCATCATAACCAAATCTCTGTGTTAACATAACAATGATTTATTAAATATTAACCCGGTTTCACGCGTAATAAAACAAAAAGTTCAAAACTCCGGTCGAGATTAATTACTTTTTAATTCGCCATTTTTGTTGCGTCATTGTACACTGACTGACGTTTGTTTGCGCGGGAATTTAAGCCCGTTTCTTTTTTTCACAGAGCTGTGTCGTTGACCGCATGTTTTACGGGTGCCAATAATTATTTAAAAAAACTTTATCGAAGCATTCACTCGGTACAGTAGGAACTTATAATTGGCATTCTTATTACTTAACTAGTTTTCATCAAAAATAGTTTGTATGTCTACTATTATTTGTGAGACAAACTTTTTAATATATAATATCACTTTTATATTTACATCTTGTTCGCACTCAATGTTTTTTATTTTCATTTTTTTCGTTTGGAATTTTATCAAATGACTCTGTACGCTGTACTCGTAGGTGTGTGAGACTTTTGCTGACAAAAACCATCCATGTTCCTTCTTGAACCTGCCATATCCCGGGGCCGCTGGTACTCATGCCTAAGGTCTACGGCCTACCTATTGAAAAGTGAATACTTGCAATATACGTAGCAGCAGCTTATTGCCGATCTTTTAACATCGTTTCACCGAAAAACAAACCAAAAAAAGAGCCCCATACTTTTACATTATATTTTAGTGTATAGGGATCCTACCAAGACCTAAGGAGCCCAGGCCAACCTCACCTGTAAGTGGTGAACCTGCTGATCAACGGACGAGGCTCTGGCGAACATAACAGTGCCCGGTAAGCGGCATTAGGCTCGCCACCTATTACGTGGGACCAACTATATGATTGGCGAAGTGTGGGCGTATAATATACCTCTGCCTTTTGTATATAAATATTTTACGAATCTAAATTATCCTGTTGATTATAAAGACAATAAAGTATATCATATTTTATTTTTATTTATTTTATTTTATGGCTGGTGGACTTCATACGCTACGTTTCCTGTCATAAAACTGATTTCCTATTCCAGAAGTTTTCTGCCTCTACGACCATCAGTGCTTCGTATTATGTACTGTAGAGTAAGAATGCAGGATATACAAACTCTACGTCCGAGCTCTAGTTCATAGGCAATGTCTCTACGCTGGCGGCGTCATGCGTCGGTTCGTTACGTTCCCTAAAATACCTATGGTTGAGCGAAACAATGGCTGGTTCATGCGTCATACTCGTGAACGGGTGCCGCCAGTGGGGACTGGTCTGCTCATGTCTACTGTGTTTATACGTTATGTTCACCTAGCTAAAAAGGATTAATTTCTACCTTTTTTAATTCTAGTGACTGCAGGACATAAGTTTTTGTAGACTTCTCAAATTGTCTAATGTTAATTGTATTATTATTCTTGTAACTGGCGGAAGGAAATACTAACCTTGACGATTTCTTGCCCGTTCTTTTACGATCAAGCTCCCGCCCGCAGTGAATGGGTGCACTAGTTTTTAATTTTGACTTTCATAGCAGCTCCATTGTGCCAAATTTAAAATATTGGCCTTTGAATAACTTAACTTTGACTTTAGGGAATGCGAATCTGCCTGTGCTCCAAAGAAAGAATATTTTGAAAGAAAAATGGATTGTCACTTCACTTTATATAGAGATTCAATTACAGGCAGAACGTTACTTAAAATCTTTCAATTAAGTCCTAGTATACATTTATCTACGTATATGTTAATGTAAATTACTATTAAAAAACTCTTACTATTAAAATACCTAAATCTTACTATTAAAAAACATTTTATTATAATAGTTGCAGCCCACCTAAATTAGTTTGGACTAGGCCATACTAGTTTGTCCTAAAAACGGGTTTGGCCGGTAACATATACAATAGATAGCACAAACGCATATGATTCGCGCGTCTGAACCCCGACCAATTGTCGAGGTTGTCCGCCACTACTTACAGACCGCGTCTGTTGTTGTACCTACCTATACCTATTACAAATATACAGCAGTTAATAAAACCTATCGTCATATTACAAAACGCGATCTAAAGTTATATCAGGCTTAAAACTAGTGCTGTCACTGTCTTCATCTTATCAAATGAAAGTGACAACATTAGTTTTAAACCTGGCCCCATAATGTTTAATTTTGTATGAACCACCATCAAGATCACGTCACTGTACCGTATCCACAGAGTTAAAGATGCTGATTCTTGATGAGAAATACTTCTGGGAAACATTAAGCCAATAACAATAGCTTGATAGAGTCATAAAATTAAAAGATCTCCAATCAATAATTGCGAACCAAGCAAAACATGCATATTTACTTTTGCTTTTTAACAAAATTCTCTAACTCAAGTACCTACTAAACTTCCTAGTTGTAATCACGTTGTAATGGAACGGAATGGAATTGAATGGATCAGAACAATGGACAATGGGACAGATAAAAAAAATCCAATTTAGTTTTATTCGAACGATTGTTAATTGAATCGATGCACTATTCGAGCAAAAAAATTTGTACTGTTATTGTGATAAGTTTTATGATACGTATCTAGATTACCTGTAGGTAGGGCTGCCATCATCTCAACGCTATTCTATGCCAGCATGGCCAACACAAGTTCTATGTCTGACATAACTTACATTTCCATATTACTTTTTTTAAGTAGCAATAGGTTTATAATAGATATGATTTTACATAAATTATTTGTCTCCAACTATGTACATTTTCATTAATTACATGCATACACGCCTGTTTCCCCGAAGGGGTAAGCAAAGGCATATTATACGCTCACACTTCGCCAATTAAGTAAATAGTTGGTCCCACGTAATAGGAAAGCATATTGCCGGATTGCCGCTGACCGGGCACTGTTAAGTTCGCCAGAGCCTCGTTCGTTGATCGGCAGGTGCACAACTTGCAGGTGAGGTTGGCTTGGGCTCCTTAGGTCTTGGTAGGATCCCTATACACCCCTCCCGAACAGGTCTCCACCTTGGTGTGGTGGGGGGGCTGAGTACCTACCGAAGGCCGGAAAAAGGTAACTCCTAGAAGTTGGCGATTCTGGGTGCCCTTAGTACTGCCAGGAGGCCAGGAGGAACCATCAAGCAGCGCCAGGAGGGTCTTTGGCAGCGGGGGCAGGGGGCCCCTACCGTCTAACCATAGCCCCTCCGAGAAGCCGGGCACACACGCTATGGTCGCACAAGGAGGTAGGAGGCGTAGTAGGTGTAGTAGGCGTCCATTGCATCTCTCTGAGGAGGTCCTCCCGGTTTTGGTCCGGCTTACTTATTTTGTTACCGACGTAAATCAAAAAAAAAAATGGATCCCTATACACCCTTAATGTAGTATTGTAATCCCTACATTACATTAATTACACGCTGCTTACATGTCCGTTTTGAAAGATGCTTTAGCTACAAAATTACTTAAGGAGTTTTTATTTACTAACAATTAACTATGACAATGAACTTGCTAGCAACATCGCGCAAAAATAATAGAGAGTAAATACATTCACACTCGCGACCTCAGAAGCGGAATGCAGGAATACTGACCTCCACGCCATTCAAAATCAAATATCATTTATTTCATAAATATTTAAGTGTAAGTGAGTCTTAATGCCAGTTCCGAGCCACCGCTCTGTTAGAAGAACTGGCAAGAAACTCACAGGCTATGCTCTTTTAAATTTATCTATTAGTTTGGTAATTGAATTACAATCTTCATTTGTATGTGAAGCAATATAATATAACATAAACAATATTCATGTTTTAAGTGATTCATATTAGAATATTCTGTATGAAACGGCACTTTAATCCCAAGCATTTTTATCTGTCATATGGTTATTGATAGAATAGTATCCCTTTGAAGACAGCTTGCGTTTTATTGTTAATCTAGGCTTAATGGCTGTATATTGCTAGGGGTTTTGTTATAGAATCGCAACTGCGCACAGACCATTAACTCCCCATTGCTGGGAACGGACCTCCTCTCACGGACAAAGGTTAAAGAAATCCAGGTCACCACAAGAAACTAGTGCGAATTCGCGGAAAAAAAGTAAAGTTCTTTATTTTATAAACTATGACAGAGCACTTGAAAACGTTAAAATAAAATAAATTTTATAAAAACTAAATATAATTACTCTGATATCACGAAGCTCAGATTAAACTACATGTAGAAATAAATTAAGTGCCAGTTCCGAGTCTAATGCGAAGAACTAACAAAAAATTCACAGGATATGCTCTTTTCTATTACATATATTATTAATATAGAACACATAGTGAATATTTGAAGGTAATAAAAGGTTCCCCAGAAGCCGTAACCAATAAAGGAGCTTCCGTCACAGTCAAGTAAGTATTAAATGTGAAACTGAGCGGAATTTGTTAAATGGGGGATGCTCACAACAATAATCTGATTGACATTGTATTCTTATTTATACAAATACAAGTTGAAATTGTTAAACCCAAGCTTGTTTATCTTACAAGTATAAATTTACATCATAATACCCCTTTTGAAGAAATTGCTTTTGAACCACCAGGCCACTGGTTACCCTTAACCAGTGGTCTGTGGGGACCTGCTTGTATCGTATGAATAGGGTTTCTGACTTGACCAAATAACACAGTCTTAAAGCGATAATCTGGACTGAAGTTAGTGTCAGGTAGCACGGAAGCCCTTTATGTCAGATACCATACAAACTACCACCCACTAAAAGCCTGCTTTCTGTGGTCAGCTGAAAATTAACATCGATCTTCGTAGAGCTACGAGCACAATAAAATAATGCAACCAAAATACACTTAAAGCACTAACAACCATCAATATAAAAACCAGCGTCACTTTTAACTAATTAAATTATCCGCATTGCAAGCGGCAAACGCCTTTAACGTGAGGCGTACAAAAAAATAACGTTAGGCGATGTGTAGATGGTTGAGAAAAAAAGTAAAAAGTCAAATCGGAAAGCTTTGGCGCCACACCACTGACACTTCGCTTTTGTAAGGCCGCGTTGCCACGCCCATACCGGCGCGGGCTCAGCCATGTTAAGAACCTCTTGATTCTATAAAGGTATTAGATGAATGTGTTCATTTTATTTATTTAGATCACCTAAAAGTTTATAGAACGATAGAGTAGGGAATATGGTTGACAGTTTTTGTGCTTCGGAAGGCACGTTAAGCCGTTGTTCGCGTTATCACTAGATGTACTTTTTCGAGCCATGTTAGAAGCCTAATTGGGCTAGAAAAAATTTAACAGCGGGACGCCTATATCTGCCTCTGCCAATCCGCACTGGGTCAGCGTGGTTGAGTATGACCCACAATACCCTCACACCTTGTTTCATGAGATCTTGGCTCAGTAGAGGGATGATTGGCGAGGCAAGCTGAAAACTTATCTTAACGCTCTTCTATTTGTACTTTTCATTAGTTAGTGCACAAAACTACAGATAATATAATACTACACAAAACCTGGCTAGGGAGTAGTGGGGCTGAATAAACTGTTATATTATCTTAGATATAAATGTTCCTATTGTTCAATCGAAATGATCTTTCTTTTTTAGAATATAAATATTTAACCTAAATATATTATATTTAACCTGTTAACTTTCGCATAAATATTTTGTTATAAATATTGGCAAAAAGAAATCACATTACCTCAAATATTATTTAACACATATTACTTCACGTAATATTTTCGTTTGTAAGTAATATTATATTAAATATTACTTGAAAACGTCAAATTGAATATTCATATAAAAAAATCAACCGAAATATGATTACACTGAAATCACGAAACTTGATTTACTTACATGCAACAAAACAATTAAAAAACAATAAATGTTTAAATGTAAGTGAATCTAAGTGCCAGTTCCGAGCCACCCGTCTAGTAAGAAGTAGTAAGAAGAACTAGCAAGAAACTCACAGGCTATGCTCTTTTAAATGATCAATTGGTTAGTTACAATCTTCATTTGTCTGTGAAGCTACTTATAATAAGTAATTGAATATAACATTAACCCTAGATAGATACATAGACTGAGAAGTTTTCTTGTAACTGGCAGGAGAAAAATCTAACAATGACGATTTTCTTGCCCGTTCTTTTACTATCAAGCTTCCGTCCGCAGTTAATGGGCGCGTTAGTTATAAAATTTGAATTTCGTATGAGCTCTATTGAGCCTAACTTGAATAAATAATTTGCCTTTAACTTTAATTTTAATGCTCTGTGTAAAAGCGAAAAACGGGTTGAGTTACATTGTTTCTCGATTTTTCATTAGCGATTTTTTGTAATAATACACGGAGCGACTGCCGTCTGACCTCCGTAACCCAAAGAGACACATCATTCCATAGTTAAGCTGGCTGTCAGGATGTTAAAAGGCACTGACTTCCTAACAACGACTGCCATAGATGTTCATTACAGCCGGGAAAAACGGCTTAACGTGCTTTCCTAGGCACGGAGCATAAATACTTCGAAAAGTGCTTATTTCACGTTATAAAGCATTTTCATTATTGGACTGCATCGACTGCTTATCATCAGGCAGGATGTAGGTAGTCATTATGACGTGTCACATTAAAAAAAATGGAGCGCCTTTGACTCTACACCACTCGCCACTAGGATTTGAACCCGAGTCCCTCTGAATTTGAATGTCTCATTTCTGATGAGACATATTGAAATTCATTCCAATTGAATTTCAATAAGTCTCATCTCATGTCCTTTAGGCTAGCGCTACTCACTCGCTGGTTTCCGCAAAGTAACACCTGAATCAATAAATTGTTCTTTACTAAACCCAACCCCTCTTATTAGTAAGCTTAATCTAAATATAATTAGAATGATTTAACAGTACCTACATTCCAACTGCTTTCGCGATCGGCCGACACAAAGTGTTGCCATAAAAACAGTGCTATAAATCAACTACGCTTCCCATACATGGTAGGAATATTTCTCGGTTGCCACGCAATGATCACAATAAAAATTACTGAAGCATGGCAGTTAGGGTCTACGCAAGAAAATTATGAAGACATCATAGTTGTGTCTACTTAATTAAACTTCTGGACTTCTTGGCGGGAAAGTGAAGCGTCATGTCTGCAGTTTTGTTTTATTTTCTAAAATTTGTGATATTTCTAACATTAATGTGTTATAACGGAGTATTATTAACCGTTAAGTGTAACAGTGCAACGTCACTTTTCAAATTTTCTCTCAAGGAGTCCATGTGAGATCTCAGTATAGTCCCACATCTTTACTTATGACTCAAGGGGCTAAGGGGAGGGTATCTCATTTACCATTTATCATCTTTATCACCACTCATTCTCATTTACTATGAATTATATAAGTATTATTAATATATCACTTACTTGTGACTGGCTAAATGTGCTACACGCACGAAGCCATTATTTAAAATAAAGAAGAATTTAACTTCTGACATTGTTTGTTGTTTATAATGCATCTTAGAAATAAATATAGAAGGTGCATTTATTAAAAAATGCTTGGGGGCCTTATAAATTTCATAAATTTCACGCCTGTTTTCTCGAAGGGATAGGTAGAGACATATTATACGCCCACATTTCGCCTGTTATATTGTTGGTCCTACGGAATAGGTGGCAAGCCTATTGCCGCTTACCGGGAACTTTTATTTTCGCCAGAGCCTCGTCCGTTGATCGGCAGGTGCACCACTTGCTGGTGAGGTTGGCTTGGGCTCCTTAGATCTTGATAGGTGATAGCTTAATAGGTCTCCTTACATCACTTCATTTATTCGTTTTTAGTAGGTATAGGCCAAGCTATGCCTACTTTGGGGTAGATGGTGCAGTGTGAGATATCCAAAGATATTTATTATCCTCCTTCATAACATCTAAAAATAAAGTGAATTGTGTAAGCACACTCCATTGTTATTTGTAAGGAATTTTGTTAAATAAGCACTAACACATATTTATTGTGAATACCTGAGACACAAATAATTACGTTCACTTAGTTTAGGTAGATAACACTATGTTCGTAAAATAGTGTAATTAAATTAGGCTAGTTATTTTACAGAAATAAATGATTATTATTATGTATTATTATAATCTAATCCCTATATGACGACCGATAAGTTGATCTAATAAATTACAAATTTCAAGGCATTCTAAAATCTAACGCCAGCATTCACGACGTATTAGTGGTAGAAGAATTGGACAAGAAACTCGTCATGTTTGTCCTCCAGTAAAATAAGATGCAGCATTAACTGGGTAATCATTAGGAATTTTGAAGGTCAATATTATATATTATCAATAGTCAGAGGACACCGCGGAAAGAGTAACACCGAGACATACATTTTATTCTTAACATTGTGTAAACTCGAAATCAGCATCACATCAGCCTTATAAAGTCCACTGCTGAACATTAGCCTCCCCCAAAGATTATATTCTATGGGGGTGTATGCCCATAATCACCACAGTGGGCAGGCGAGTTGATCGCAAGTACGCAGGATGACGCTGCTGCCTATCATCCGATAGGATTTCTCTTCGTTGACTCTTACGACTACCCGTGAGATGAGAGTGGCACTGTTCTATGCCGGTAAAACATGGCACAAACTCGAGACAGTTAGGTTGAAATCGTGTATTTTTAAACATACTAACGCATAATATATAATGACCGTGTGGGATAAGTTTTTTTATAATACTTTTTTCTATGATACTCTTTGAGTTTATGGCATGAGGTTAGTCTGTGGTTACGATGGAAGATGTTAGAAAAAAATGGTATAAATAAATTTATAAAGATATTGTTAATGGTTCAAACATTATTTAGAATTAGAAATTTAATAAATAATTACAGTCAAAATCCAGGAGCTTCTGCTTCTAATTGTTAAATTATTTGAGATGGACAGTCCATTTGTTAAGGAGACTTTTGAATAACATCATTCTACGACCAATAAAAGCGGAGTATTAACAAAAATGGTCGCCAGACAAGAAATATTAATCCGTGGCGTGCGCTGCGTAAACGAATGTATTTTATTTTTATATATAATTTAATATATAGATAAATAACAGAATTTTGTTCAGAACTTACAGCAAATTACGAATTTTATTTATACAGTTTTAAAATATATTACGCGAAAACCATCAGAGGTGGTTTATAAGCACATGTGATGATGATGATGATGGCACACACGCCACAAATGTACATAAATAATATTTAGAAAATGCATTAATAAAATGATACATGTACATATATACATTTTACTAAAGATAATTATGTGTATAAATAAGTAAATGTATCACATTTATTATCATTTAGAGTCGGCTATAATCTGGCCAATACCATCTCTATAGGAAGGGAGTGACAAACAATAAGTCGAAGTAAGTAACCTTTTCATTTTAAGTTTTCTGCTGGCGATGTATCACAGAGTTTTGAGCATAAATAAATATGTTTAGTAGGATATTTTCTCAAATTAATCCGAGTGCAACCACAGGACAGTTAGTGAGAATAAATTCTAATATTCTAATATGAATGACTTGGAACATGAATATTGTTAATATTGTATTAAATTGCATGGCCACAGACAAATGTCAAATCAAGTCAAAAATTATTTATTTCATAAATTCCATTGGTTTGGTACTTGAATTACAATCTTCATTTGTCTGTAAAGCTATACAATGCTATATAATAAAACATTAACAATATGCATGTTCTAAGTCATTCATATTAGAATAGCCTGTATGAAACGGCAGCTTAATCCCAAGCATTTTTATCAGCCAAATAGTCTTTGATAGAATAGTATCCCTTTGAAGAATAAAGATTGTAACTAACCACTAGCCTGTGAGTTTCTTGCTATTTCTTCTTACAGAGCGGTGGCTCGGAATTGGCACTAAGATTCACTGACACTCAAATATTTTTTGTTTTTTAATTGTTTTGTTGCATGTTAGTGAATCTAAGCTTTGTGGTTTCAGTGTAATCATATGTCGATTGTTTTTTATAGTTATATTTAATTTTGACGTTTTCAAGTACGACGTAATAGTTTATGAAATAAAATGATTTTAAATGTAATTTGAATTAAAGGTTTTAGGTTCGAGTGTCCCAATCTTTAAGATGGGTCCGCAAAATAACTCGTCGACATAACACTACTGACCTATGTCACTATAAACTCTTTCAATGCGATAGAATATTAAAACACTTTTTGCTAATATAACCTTTTTGGTCTAAGCTCAACAACTAATTTTCTAAAAAAAAATATATCCCGAAACGATCCAAAAAGTCTGCATTCAAACCAAAACCCGACCACAGACGTATGATTACCGAATCCGGAGCACGCAATTTCTTAAAAAACCATTCGAATATCTCTAATTTTGAAAGCGAAAAAACTATATCATTCACTAAAAGACCCTTTTCTAAAACTTTTTTTCTCATCCCCGTACAACGCGTGACTTTTGACTGACTGCTTTGGTCTGTTTTAGCCCGCGGCGTTAACCTATCCCGAACGCAACCGCAAGAGAAAAAAATAAACAAAAAAGATGGCGTGCTGTCGAAACACGCGCGCTTACTTTTTGGCGGCAATCGGGGCTTTTGGAAAAAAAGAATTACTTTTACCTGTGACTTGTTTTTAACACACCTATTGTTAGGTCTGTAAAACAAGTAATATAATATTACCCTATAAAATTGTAATTTAATTTTTAATTTTACGCTACCAACTAGGTAAACGTAGCCTTTGTTTACCCTACTTTACTCCTTATGATATTAGCCATCTTCTAGTGAAATCCTATCGAAATCGATTCTACTTTCTTATAATTCAGGTGTATCCAATATAAATTTCATTCCGATGCACTTTCATCGGTTTAGTTGCAAGAGACCTAATTTCCAAAATGTCCAACGTTATATTAATACTTATATACAAGAAGCTAGTAGTAGGTCTAACCAATACATACATACATTATGTCACGCCTGTTCTCCCAAAGGAGTAGGCAGAGGCATATTATACGCCCACATTTCGCCAGTTCTATTGTTGGCTTACCGGGAACTGTTATGTTCGCCAGAGCCTCGTCCGTTGATCGGCAGTGCACCACTTGCAGGTGAGGTTGGCTTGGGCTCCTTAGGTCTTTGTAGGAAACTAAACATCCTTTAATAACCCATAAATAAGTGAAGTCAATTCAGTTTATATAATTTTCGTACTATCCTTTTGGTGTTTTTTTAGAAACAGACATGATTTTGTACTATGTACGTATTGGGAACTAGATAATTTTACACGAAAGACCTGTTACTCATGTATTATACTTACAGCGGGTTATCAATTTATAGGGGAATCCTTTTGTTTTTAAATAATGGCTTGGTGCGTTTAGCACATTTAGCCAGTGTCAAGTTATAAATATAATAGTAATATTTAATTCAAAGTAAGTGAGAATGAGTAATGATAAATGGTAAATGTGATGCCCTCCCCCTAAATCCCTTGAGTCCTCAGTAAAGATGTGGAACGATACTAAAATCTCACATGAACCTCTTGAGAGAATTTGAAAAGTGATATTGCACTGTTGTGTTTTATTTAGCAACACACATTAATGTTCAAAATATCACAAATTGTAGAAAATAAAACAAAACTGCAGAAATGACGCTTCACTTTCCTGCCAAAAAGTACAGAGATAAATAAATAAATATAAATAAATAAATATTCTCTTACAATCACACCAATTATTTGATTCCAAGATAAGTATCATTAAGAACTTGTGTTATGGATACTAAATAACGGATAAACATACATAAATACTTTTTTTGTAAATACATACTTAACATACATAGGAGAACACCCAGACCAGAACAAATATTCATGTTCATGCGCACAAAGATTTGTCCTATGTGGGAATCGAACCCACGACCTCTCGAGTGAAGTGCAGGTATACTGACCTCCTCGCCATATCGGTCGTCAAATGATATACAAGAGATATACAATATAAAACGCAAGTGTCATGATTTGTAATGAAATCAAGCGTGCCGACTTGTTAACATTTATTGTGACGTCCCGTCGATATTTAGTGCCGGGAAATTCAAACTGATTCATCAGGAATGATCCGCTAATGAAATATACTTCATAATTGTTGTTCATGTATACCTACTTCATCATCACAGCCCATTAACGTCCCACTACTGAGCACGAGCCTCCTCTCACATAAGGTGTGAGGGTATTGGGTCATACTCCACCACACTGACCCAGTGCGGATTGGCGGAGGCAGGTGTGTGGCGTCCTGCTGTTAGAATTTTTCAAGCCGCCCATTAGGCCTCTAACATGGCTTAACGACTACCACATTTAGTGATAACCGGGACCAACGGCTTAACGTGCCTTCCGAAGCACGGAAGCGCTCGATATCAAATGCCACACAAACGGTCACCCATCCAAGGACTGACCTCTGTAAGCTCTGCTGTACTTCGGCGATCGTTTCCGACCACCGAGCACCGCAGAGCTACGAGCGCTTCGTATACCTACTTAAAGTATTT
The DNA here is from genome assembly GCA_949126915.1 of Musotima nitidalis. Taxonomy (NCBI): domain Eukaryota; kingdom Metazoa; phylum Arthropoda; class Insecta; order Lepidoptera; family Crambidae; genus Musotima; species Musotima nitidalis. The sequence goes on from OX421441.1 coordinate 5,692,490, forward strand.
AAAAAACAAAAACAGAAGCGCGTAGACTGAAAGTAGCAACGGCCAACCTTGACGATTGATCGGGGTTCGGACACGCGCTGTCCGCAGTGCCGTAACTAGGGCGATGCCAGCAGTGCCCAGGCACGGGGCGCAGACCTTGGAGGGGCGCAGAAATGACCAGACTAGTATCTAGTTTTATCTCATGCATGGTAGCTAGTAGGTACATTTTGTTTTATTGCGAACATGGTGTAGACGCGCCCTACTGTACCTGGCCTGTATTTTCAGAGCCTGGTCAGAGCATTTTTCAAGGGCGCAGTTTTGAAAGCTTGCACCGTGTGCATAAAAAGCTAGTTACGTCTCTGGCTGTACGTGCGATTTCGTTATCTATTGATAGATAGATAGATAATAAATTTATTTGCACACGCATTCAACACACTTATACAATGCAATAAAATTACACCGGAAATACAAAAAATACATATCTTAAATAATTCAATAATCTTACTGACTAAATAGTATACGGAAGTGCGCTGCAGCCGTGCAAAATGGTTATGGCTCAGTGAAATTTTACTCTAACGAGCAAACACTGATTTTAAGCCATAGATCAGACTAAAAGTAAAAAATAAAATAAAGGTTTTGTGGTTAGATTTTCGTTAGATTCATCCAAAGTAAAGCGTTTTTCCTAAAAATAAAATGAAAATAAAATAAGTATTGTATATAGGAGTTGGTCATGAAAGGTCTAAATTAAAATTTTACCACATTTAATAACCGTTACAGGAATATGACATCATATCTCAGGACTTTAGGGACAGGTAGTTAGGATCTAAATAAAAAATAGGCAGCCATTTTTGTTTCAGTGGCGCCAAACCCGCGTTTAGTGCCCAAATCTCCCGCCCGAGGCGCAAAGGCGCGTGCTTTGTGCAGCCTTTAATTATTGTTTTATTTTAATAAAATCGCTTATAATAACAGTAATTACACGAGTAACGTAGTCCAGAGGGCTGTGTTAATTGTAGACACGGCTGCCGGAGTAGGTACAGACGGACTACAGAGCAAATGTTTGAAGTCAAATCTGGGACGTCTTTAGTAATTAATGTTACTAGGTTACCAGGAATGTTATTAACATACATAGACATACATACATACAATCACGCCTGTTTCTCCGAAGGGGTAGGCAGAAGCATATTATACGCCTAGACTTCGCCAATTGAGTTGTTGGTCCCACGTTATTGTGCCGAGCTTATTGCCGCTTAAATATCGGGAAATTCTATATGTTCCAGAACCTCGTCTGTAGATCAGCAGGTGTACCAGGTTTAGGTTGGCTTGGACTCCTAAGATGTTGATAGAATCCTTTAAGTTGACACTGCGCAGCAAACGTTAGTGGCGCGCCCTGCGTGGGCGGGACCGCGGGGACGCTTACCGCGGCCCTGGGTGGTGTCGCTCTCTCGCAGACGGCATGGGAGGCGATGACCAATTTCTGCGAAGTAGTGATGGATGCCGCGGAGCGTGGGAGGGAACGGGATCCGTTCTACGCCTTTGGCGCACCCGGAGGGCACGTTAGGCAGCACCCAGAGGGTCTTAGGCGGTGGCGGCAGCGGGCCCTTTCCGTCTAGCCATAGACCCTCCAGAAGTCGAGCAGTTACGCAATGGCCACACAAGGAGGTAGAGGGCGCTTCACATTGCGTCTCTTTGAGGAGGTCCTCCCAGTTCTAATCCGGGGGACGTTGGCCGCGGGCGGGGTGCCAGAAGCTATAAACCCAGGCACTGGCCCCCTGCCCCTTTTTCAACAGCGGTGGGGGTCGTCGGAAAAATTTTTAGTGGGTATAACTGCTGGCAGTCGCGTCTGCCGATTGTGAGCGCCACACCCCCTTGTGCGGTCCCCCTTTCGGCCCCCTTTGGCCGGAAGGCAGTGCGTAATTGCGTTATGTTACCGACGTACAACAAAAAAAATGGTAGGATCCTTTTTACACCCTTAAATCAAAAGTAATGTGATCAGAAAGAGATGGGTTTTGTATGTGGAGACTGATATAATGGAGAGTAAAGAGTGAAAGGACGACTGAAAAATATATGAATAGTGTGTGGAGAATTGTATGATCGAGAAGGCGGTGAATAAGTCGATGGCGAATCACGAGTGCCGTATAGTACCGGCCTTGAATAGTGCCACACCCTCTCATCTCACGGGGAGTCGTAAGAGTCGACTAAGGGAAACCCTACCAGATGATGGGCAGCCGAGTCGTCCTGCGTACTGGCTTAAACAGCGATCATCAACCCGCCTGCCCAGCGTGGTGATAATGGCCGAATACCCCCAATATAATGTAATCTAAGACTGTTATGATGATGATGAAGGGCAACACACCAGCGCCGACCCCATATAAAATAAACTTGATAACTATTTTGCACTATCTTCCATTTAAAAGACTTAGTTACTTGAAGTAAGTACATACCTCCCTACATTAAGGTGGGGAGTTATGTGAGATTGCAAAAATTGGCCATTTTCAATTGGATTGTTCTTTGTCATCTTGTACAGAAAAAATTAAGAAATAGACATAGTTAAACCAAAATCATATAACACATGAGAACATGTGGTTGAAAATAAAATAAGTAACCCGTTTAGTATCACAATAATTATTATTATGTATCTACCTAAAGTTGCGTCTCGTTCGACCATTTTACTTCTAAGCTATTAATCGCAATTATTTATAATATATTCTGACAATTACACCAATTGTTTAGTCCCTAGATAAGTATCATTAAGAACTTGTGTTATGGATACTAAATAACGAATAAACATACATAAATACTTTTTTTTTGTAAATAAATACTAAATATTCCAAAAGTATTTCCATTTTTAAGAAGGCAATAAAGGAACACTTTCTTGCTGCCTGCTAGCTATACCTTTTTGTCTAATTGTTTAATTTTAGTATGTTATAGTTTGATTTAAGTTTTTTATTGTTGTTTTATTTTAGTTTGTTTTGTTTCGTATTTTGTGCACGTGTCTACTTTGTATATGTTCTTTCCCTTTTAGAATAGAATCTTTGTTTTTTTTTTTATTTCTCTTTATCGGTCTGCTGGAAGAAATTCCTTTTAGGGAAAAGCAGTGCCGTTGTACATGTCTTTCCACGACTATGTGACCCCCTCCTGGCGCCAAAGCTGGATCCGCCCTTGGTCCCGACTAAATGAGGCTTCATCATTAGATTTAAAATAATGCTGCGCTGTTTCATTTACTAGCCGCAAAAACCGGCGCCACGTTAAGAATTGCTGCTGTATTTGGGCAGGAGCGCCTAGTTAAATGGACAAAAGAGGTTTAAAAACGAGAAAAGAGAATCGTTACAGCTAACATTTTGAAATAATTTCATAGCCAAAAGAATTTTGTGAATTAAGCTTCCTGACGAGGTATTTCTAGGATGATAATATATTATACCATAGTATTACATGCTATCAGATGAATCCACCCGGGAATTATAAGTATTGAGGATAGTTATCAAAGTTTACAATTGGTATTGAGGTCGTTCGTGTGGGCAGGGGCGCCTGTTTAGGTTACCTATTAACCGAATAACGTTGTTTGTATTATATGCTTAGTGTTAATATCCACAATGTTCAATTGCCTTAAGTTATTATAAGTAGCATAACTCCATTGCATATGATAATTCACATATATATGTCACCGTAAAATTGTAAATAACGTTAAATTATAATCTATCCCGCGATATTGTAATCTGTCGAAAAATTGTGATTCGAAATAAAGTGCTCACATTATTTTACGCATTATTTTTCGATAGATTATAATCTATCGAAGACAAACTGTCAGATTGTAAAATGGCATGCGAAAGAAGGTGGTAGATTGAGAGTGGTCCATGATTGGCTGGTCTTGGTGGCAAGACCAGCCAATCATGGACAGGCTTTAAACAGTTGACAATTTAACGCGCGACAGATTGTGATTTAACGGTTTGTCTTCGATAGATTATAATCTATCGAAAAATAATGCGTTAAATTGTAAGCACTTTGTTTCGGATCACAATTTTTCGACAGATTACAATATCGCGGGATAGATTATAATTTAACGTTATTTACAATTTTACGGTGACATATACATCGTTTCGGCTATTTCCGAAATCACATACCTACTTTCTCTTGCTACAATCCTGGTGTATATTTTTGCGTCATTCTTATACACTCTCGTTATCTTTCTCTAAAACCTTCTGAATTAGGTCTTGGAAGGATTTACGCGGTCTTCTCTACGCATCATTTCTATTCACTTGTTCACTATGAAACGATTTCATTAATCCATAATTCTACAAGCCGCAAATATGCCCCACAACAAGTATTGCTGCTATCTTTAAGCAGGAGCGCTTGTACAGATTGTTCCGGTTGATATATGAAGTTTACGAATTGTCAAATTTTACAGGTGGTAAAGATAAAGAGCAAGTAGACATGAATGTTAACCCTAAGGTATTTGTCAATTAATCTTTGTAAAGGAGCGCCAAGATTATTTACCCCTTGAAACGCATTATGTTTATTCTTATTAACTAGAAATGCATTATGTTCATAGCCATCATTATCATCTAAGCACTATCCCGGTTTCCCCAGACTTTGGCTTAGGGCCCAGGGTCTGCTTACTGGTCTAAACAGATATGGCTAAATTTCTGTTATTACATGGAGCGACTACCGTCTGGCCTCTGCAACCCAGAGGGAAACATAATTCTATCATGGGATATCACCTCAGGATGTTAGAAAGCACTGAATTCCTAATTACGACTACCACAGATGTTCATGACAGCCGAGACCAACAGCTTAACGTGCTTTCTGAGGCAAGGAGTTACCGATAATTCCGCACATAACTTCGAAAAGTCATAGCATACCAGGGTATGAACCCGAGACCCGCTGAATTTGAAATAGTGTTGACAGCTATTATCTGTAATTTTATGTAGCATAACTTTATTACGCATAATATCACACAAATTACCACGTCTGCTTTCCGTAGGGGTAGAAAATGATCGCATGATTTACCTCTAAGTACACTTTAATCTTCATTTACGCTCATTAAACTATTCATACACTCTCGTCTTAAAAACTTAATTATTTGTTTCTCTTTCTCCAAAACCTTCTGGGTTTGGTTAAGGAGCGATCTTCCCCTCGCATAATTTTTATTCACTTGTTCATTATAAAACGCTTTTACTATACAACTAGCAAATAAGCCCCATTGAGTATTGCTGCCATCATTCAGCAGGAGCGCCAAAGTGGAATGACCCGATTGAAACATAAGCAATGACAATGGTCAACGTTAACAATTGATTTCAAGCCCTTGAGCCTAAGAAATATTGTAAAATTTGCTCTTTGGCGACTCGTCAAAAAAGGCGTGAAACGGATTTTTTAAGTGTGCACCGCTTACAACAAAATATTAATATTGTAACAGAAAATTAAAGAATATGAAAATATACTTAATTGTTTCATAATTTTACAAATCCTTTTGCAAAAGTCTAAGCCTCAATTATTATTAATTCGGCGCCCGTTGCGCTGCCAGACTATAGGAGGGCCTGCATGTGATCGGAATCACTGTCATTAAGCAATATTTACGAACATAAATTTCGAATGGGTGATGGTGAATGTGGCATTCGATATGGAGCGCTTGCTTGCTTTGAATTTATTATGTCTCAATGGTATACCTATCTACCAATTCACGAAAGATCGACATCCTGTTGTATCCGATAGTGTTCATTTCCATACACATTTTTACCTACATTAATTTCTTTGTTTTTATGTACCTTGTAAGTTTAATTGTTTCCTTTTCTTTTATTATATTAAAATACTTTATTTCTTTCTTTGTTCCGCATTGACGTGGCACTTCAGCTTGCGGTCTGATACCCAAGGACATCAGTACCGTAACTAAGTAATGAAATGAAGTGAACGCAACGAAATAGCTGAGCAATATTTTAAAAACGTAAATTATTGCTGTTAATGTTTTTCAGGCGTTCAAGTTTTGCCGTCAGTGAAATATTATTACAAACCTTAGTTAGCTGATACCATCCAAACTTATCTAGTAGTCGTCTGTCCATCTTGCCATCATAAGCTGCGGTTGCCCTAACTAACGTCTCCACATCAACAAGTGTCTGCTCTTTCGGGTCTGTCGTCTATGAGTCTCGTTTGAAGTCATGATCGAATCACACCCCACATTATGTTCAAAATAGTTAGCAGTTCAAATTATTATCATAACGAGCTTTTGTTGTAAACCACTAGATGGCACTTAAGCATGGGGCCCACCAGATAGGAAATGGTCACAGCCTAAGGACGCTCGCAAAACCATTTCACTCCCTTTTATAAAGAGCCCCAAACATACATACATACATACATACACGCCTGTTTCCCCGAAAGAGTAGGCAGAGGCACATTATACACCCACGCTTCGCCAGTTATATAGTTGGTCCCACGTAATAGGTGGCAAGCCTATTCCCGCTTACCGGGCACTGTTATGTTAGCCAGAGCCTCGTTCGCTAATCGGCAGGTGCTCGACTTGCAGGTGAGGTTGGCTCCGGCTCCTTAGATCTTGGTAGGATCCCTATATACCCTTATAAAGATCCCCATACTGTAATAGTTTGGGAAAACCAACAATTCCTCAACGCAATAATGCGGCAGAAAGTTTCTTTTAAAACGTACCGTACGAGCACTCGTCTTTTCCAAGGTGTGCCGATGAAAAGCGGTGCGATCTTATTTGCAATGTGCAACTTTATTCCGAATTCTATCAGCCAGAGAAACTTTAAGCCCCACAGCGCGCTTTCTTGCAGGAGTTGCAGGCTAACCAACAAGACACAGTTTGTCAAATAACGCTAAGCTCAAGAGTAGATACCACAGATATAGATATATAACGTAAGTAGTACAATATATAACGCAAATATCACGATTTATATTGAAATCAAGCGTGTTGACTTTCGAACACAATCTGATTCATCGACACCTTAGAGAATGTAATGCTTAATGTTAAGCTTATTTGTGGCTTGTAGAGTGAAATATTAATAAAAGCGTTTTATAATGAACAAGCGCATAGAAATGATGTGAGGAGAATACCGCGGAAGACCTTCCGTAAACAAATCCAGAAGGTTTTAGAGAAAGAGCAGGTCAAAAGTAGGTACCCAAAACTGAAGAGTTTGTGAGAAGGTTAATAAGCGTAAACGAAGCTAAAAGCATATAAGTAAAGCATGTACCTAATCATTTTCTACCTCTACGGGAAGCAGGCATGGTAATTTTCAGAGATGCATTTACAGTAAAATGCTGATTACTTGTAACAGTAAGTGCAAAGTAGGCTTTTTAAGTATTTAACGCAACTAAATATTTATTGATTAAAGTCAATTTTACACTACAGTTTCCTAATATCATGGTTTAACAAAAAACGGAGTTGATTAGATGTATATCGAGGGTTCCGTGCTCAAACCCGATAAGTGACAACATCAGATAAATAATTTCTGCCGCTTTTTCTTGTGATATTATCAGATAAGTCGATTTCAGAAAAGAAGACTGAAAACTGAGGACTTCATAATCCAATAAGTAAACCTTTTAAGTTTATTTTTTTTAAATTAACCGATAAATTCTTTTAAGTACTGCTTTAAGCCCAAAAACACTTATCGGGTTTGAGCACGGAACCCTCGATATGTGTTTGTTAGTTGAAGTTGTTTTTAGAGATTTTTTAAAGTTATTACGTTTTTACCTTTTGTATCGAAATAAGATGCGTACAATAGAACAGGTATAAATAACCATATAAATTAAAAACTACTCTACATCAAGTAATTTTCATGAAGTTCCACGACTTTTAAACTTACTCCTACTTGATGGCAATGACATTACATTGACAGCATTACTTGGTTGATTTGACATTGTTGTTATTTAGTTTTGATATAAAATTTTGTATTTCGTGTTTTTAGCCGGCCGGTTCGATTAATTATTTTTAAGCAATGGCAGTTCGTAATATTTTTAAATTAGGTGCTCTAGAAGCTCCTAGAACTGCGTTTTTATTGTGCGATATTCAGGAAACATTCAGACCTCATGTCAAACATTTCGGCGAAGTTGTAAAAGTCGCGAATAAAATGGTATGTATAATGTTACGTAATGTTGTAGATCTATAAACCAGTATTTAAATATTCAACGAAACTTCTTTTTGCTAGGAATCACTTATGAGTGCTATAATACTTATTTTGGTTAAAATATTTCTTTTATTACCTATTAAACTATTTATTTGGTGAAAAAATATAAGTAAAAGACTAGTTATAAATTTTTTGTTCTGAAATGTTCTTTTGTGGCTGTTTTTCACCTTGTGAATTGTAAAAAATATAAAATGAAGACTTATATCTCTTTACTTAGGGACAAACTCAAAAAAGTAAAAATAGTTTACTTAAGTTTAGGTCAAAAAATCACTTAAACTCAGTAAAACAGGAGCCTGAGTTAAGAAAAAGGCGTCTCTGACAATGACTGAAAAGTAAACACAGTGGTCAATTTAGGCTAAACACACTAATATTCTAAATATTATTATCTCTCTTTTCTCTTTTTTTTAAAGCAATAGAGATTCATTATCTTTTAAAATTAAAATTCAGCTAAATCTAATTAGACCAGTAAGTAGTCCTTGGGTTTTTAGCAGTACTCTAGGGCACAACCAGGATAAATGCTAGGACAATAGTGATCAGTCTCCTTTGAAATCACATTAAAAATTTCAGGTAGAAGCAGCAAAACACTTCAAAATACCTGTGTATGTATCCGAGCAGTACCCCAAAGGCCTAGGACATACAACGAAAGACATAAAATTAGATGACGCAGCATTGGTTTATGAGAAAACCAAGTTCTCTATGTATACCCCTGAGCTGCAGGAGAGATTGAAGAAGGATATACCAGACTTAGCCTCCGTAGTGCTGTTTGGGATTGAGGTATTTGATTTAAATTTTCTTTAAAAGGCCATCAATAAATTCTTGTCTGTAGTGAGCATATAGGAATTATACCATCATCTTAGGAACCCAAGCCAACCTCACCTGCAAGTGGTGTACCTGCAGATAAGGATCTGGCAAATATAAAAGTTCCCTATAAGGGGCATTAAGATTGGGTATTACGTGGGATTAACAATATGACTTGCAAAATGTGTGCTTATTAAATGCCTCTGTCTATTCCTTCAGAGAAAGAGGTGTGATTGCTTATATGTATTAATTGATCATCATCATCTTAGCCCAATAATGTTGTACTAATAAGCGCAGGCCTCACAAAACAAGGTGAGAAAGTATTGGGTCATACTCCACCCAAAATTAGTGTGCAAAACAAAAGACTTAGGTTTCAAAATGTGACATTGCAAAATTTTAGAACCCCTTCCTCTTTATAAGTGTTGATGAAATATCAACCCCCTAGCTGCATGAAGTAATATATAAACAAACCCCGAGCATTTCAACTCATGAGCTACAGGAGAGAATGAAAAGAGATATGCAAGATTTGTTTGAGGTATATTTTCAATCTTTTCCTCTAAGAGTTGCAAACTTTTGATAAGATTATTTCAGTAACAGAGATAAGGTTTATAAGGTTACCATATAATATAAGATATCTATTGACAGCTGAGAAGTATGATGTGTTTTTTACTGCAATAATACATAGTTTATGTGTAATTTTTTAATGCTAGTTTGTAATGCTGTTTCCTCACACCGTACGCAGCAATTAGAGCGTATGATATGGGGAAACAGGCGTGTTACTATGTAGGTATGTTTAATAAAGTCCAACTTTATTGAAGAGCTAAATGTCTAAATGACTTAAATAATGTGACATTCAAAATCTAACAAATCAACTTTTATTCAGAATTAGTTGACATTGAGGAAAATCTCTCCAATTTATGAATTTGTGTTTAGGGATCCTACCAAGACCTGAGGAGCCCAAGCCAACCTCAGCTGCAAGTGGTGCACCTGCCGATCAACGGACGAGGCTCTGGCGAACATAACAGTGCCCGGTAAGCGGCAACAGGCTCGCCACCTATTATGTGGGACCAACTATATAATTGGCGATGTGTGGGCGTATATTATGCTTATTATGTATTTACTTTACGTTGGACTTTATGTAAACAGGCGTGAATGTATGTATGTATTTATGAATTTTAGCATTGAATAAAATAGATCAATTTCACAATTTACATAATGGTTCTGAAATATGTAATATGCATACTTCAAGCATTTGAACCCATGCACCCAAGTACATCTTTGTAAAAGCTGTCACTCAAATGTCTTGTTCTAGGCCCATGTCTGCATTGAGCAGACGGTGATAGATTTGCTGAACGAAGATATAACGGTCCACGTGCTGGCCGATGGCGTGTCTTCAAGATCCCTCATGGACCGGGGGCTCGCTTTACAGGTAATTCGTGTACTTAACATCTTAGCTTCTATATTAGTGGTGAGCTTTCAGCACTTAGTTGTTGCTGTGGACCCTGTGCTCAAGCGATGGTCATTCTATCTACCTCCAGCCAGCACTAACTGCATTATATATTAATAAAAAATAAAGTATATGTTATTCAAATTTTGTGTATGTTTGCTACGCTATAATCTTTACACCACTTTTCTACTAATTTCTACCAAATATCCTAATTTACCTTCCCACCTATTAACTGGTCTAAGAGATCGAAAACGATTGCGAAAGTAAAGCTACATTTAAGATGTCAGCTTTTAGATAGGTGACCAATTTACAAATTTTTACCAAGTATCCTAATAATACCTTACCACCTATCTACTGGTTTAAGTAGGCGAAAACGGTTGCGACAGTAAAGCAACATTTAAGATGTCAGTTCTTAGATAGGTGACCAATCTACAAATTTCTACCAATTATCCTAATATTTCCTTCCTGTATAGCGCATTCGGTCCATCGGCGCGTTCATAGCGACGTCTGAAGGCGTGCTTTTTAAGCTGCTCGGAGACAAGCAGCATCCAGCCTTCAAGGACGTCTCCAAGCTAAACAAGCTGCCTACCGCGGACACGCTCGGCTATGACGTCATCTCTAAACTCTGATTAAACTGCTTTTTTGTCGTACATAATATCTTTGTTTTATGTTTCTTTTTTCATTATTTATTAACCGACCTGACAGTCCGTTCGTCCTGTCTTTGTCAAACGACTGACAGCTATGTCAAACGCCATGGTTATAATAAAAAGTGTATACTGTTGACGACCGATATGGCGTGGAGGTCAGTAAACCTACACTTCACTCCAAAGGTCGTGGGTTCGATTCCCACACAGGACAAATCTTTGTGTGCATGAACATGAATATTTGTTCTGGTCTGGGTGTTTTCCTATGTATATTGAATATGTTTTTACAAAAAAAAAAGAATGAAACTACGTTTATCCGTTGTTTAGATTCCATAACACAAGTTCTTAATGATACTTATCTTGGAACTAAATAATGGGTGTAATTGTTAGAAAATATTTATTATTATTATTACTGTCAGAGGTGAATTTATTAAGAAAATGTTACAGGTCTCTTAAATTTTAAAATTTTCCGCTCAAATTCTTTTGATCTACTATACAAACATAAACCTGACGATATCGACAATAAATAAATAAATAAATAGTTGCTAACAATTACACCAATCATTTAGTTCCAAGATAAGTATCATTAAGAACTTGTGTTATGGATACTAAATAACGGATAAATTTTAAATATTTTTTTTTGTAAATAAATACTTAATATACATAGGGAAACACCCAGACCAGAACAAATATTCATGTTTATGCACACAAATATTTATCCTGTGTGGGAATCGAACCCACGACCTTGGAGCGGAGAGCGGGTATACTCGCCACCACGCCATATCGGTCGTCCAAAGAGTTATCCAGTTTGGTGCAGTTTATTGCGAGACTGTTCGAAAGGGTTACGGCGAACCCGGGACGTAGCAGGCTCATGAAGGAACATGGATGGTTTTTAGGCAGAAGTCTGACACACCCTTCTGATCCACCCACAGCGGGAGACGGTCTGAATCTGGTCTAAAATTGCGCATAAATCGGCGATAAATTTTTATATAACTGTAGATAGAGGTAAAGAATTATAAGTCCACTTTTTTTTAAATTGTTATTTTCATGGTTTTGGATATCTGAATATGTACTTTAGTAAGTGGTAAAAAGTAACAATTTAAAAAAAAAGTGGACTTATTTTTCTTTACCTCTCAGCTACAGATATATATTCTCTATTAGTCCATTAACCTACGTGGTCGAAAGACTGAGGAGGTAGGAAACGATTTCGGAAGTTAAGTAGCGTTCTTTAAGTACAATTCTTGGGTGACCGTTAGTGAGGAATTTGATTTCTGAGCTACGGCTGGCTCGCTAAGCCGTTGTTATCAGTTATTTATGTGACCGATATGGCGTGGTGGCGAGATAACCCGCACTCCGCACCTGAGGTCGTGGGTTCGATTCCCACACAGGGCAAATTTTCGTGTGCAAAAACTTGCGCGGTGCCATAGTGACCCCTCGGCATATGCTGAGTATAAGCCTTTTCGGTGCCGCATGTGTCTAATTTTATTTTTGTAAATCAATGTATCCTGTGTCACGGAATAAATTATTTTCTTTCTTTCTTTATTTGTCCTGGTCTGGTTTTCCTATGCCAGTTAGGTGTGTATTTACAAAAAAACTTTGTTTATCCGTTATATAGTATCCATAACAATTTATTAATTATACTTATCTTGGAACTAAACATTGCGTGTAAGTGTCAGAAAATATTTAAATATGATTCAAAAGATATAATGAAAATTGACAATAAACTCCTAGTAATTTTTTTTTATATACATTCATCATAGGCCTGTACTATATTTGACTCTTATGTTATGGGTATATAGTGATTCTACTAACATCTGAGGACCCAAGCCAACCTCACATGCAGGTGGTGCACCTGCTGATCAACAGACAAGATTCTGGCTAACATAACAGGCTTATAATTGGCTTTTAGATTTTTAGTTATATATACTTAGTAATAGTAGCTGGAAGCCCCCCAATAAAATGTAAATGAAAAAATAAAATGAACATTTATCTGGATTTATATGGAACGGACTATAACAGAATTAGCCAACAGTTTAATTACTTTTTTCTTTCTTTCCAGCGTTTCCAAACAATCGGCTGCTTCGTGGGATCATCAGAGAACGTGTTATTCAAACTATTAAAAGACAAACAACATCCAGCTTTTAAGAATGTCTCCAAACTTAACCTTACTCCAACGGTTGACTGGTAATATTTAAAAAAAAATTACTATAGGTGTAGATCATGCTACAAAACACCGTGAGTACAGAAGTAATTTTCTTCTTATATAGCTCGTAACTCTACGGTTATCATCATCATATCCTTATGAAATCCTCTGCTGAACATTGGTCTCCCGCTAAGCGGGTTGGTGATCACAGTTCAAGCCAGTACTCTGGATGACGCTGCTGATGAGTTTCTCTTTCTCAACTCTTAGGACTCCCCGTGAGTTAAGAGGGGGTGGAACTATCACATCACATAAAGTGATAACCGGAATTCCCCCTTGAATTTTTGCAGCAGGGAACACACATGCTTCCGCCAATCCGCACTTATTCCGCGTGGTAGGACCTAAACCTCTCTTACCTTGGGTGTATAATAGTTGTAGGATTGCTTGGTTGTGGGATTTTTATGGTTTGAGGAGATGATATGAACTATTTATATAATCTTTATAATTTTCCTATAAAAAATAAATAAATTACATAGTGACATTTGTTACATAGGTTTTGTTTTTAGTTTATTGAACAGAAAAATGTAGATCTAGTCAAGTCAAAGAAAATGTTATTCATAAATTACAAATTTGTATTTGAAAAAAAAAACATTACTTCTGTACTCTCCGCGTTTGTGGTCAATGTAAAGTGCCACTTAAACGATTTTACGCACTTTAATACCTTAGTCAAAATGTTCTGTTACGTCTGTTACAAGGCTGTTGTTACCTACTTAAAAATAAATATATGTATGTACAATAGTAACACTTGTAAGTAATATAAAAATACTGTTAAATACGTTCCTGTAATTCAAACGCATTTTAGGCTGGTTTGGGTGCCAGATACTTAATAGGAATATATGTATAATATATACATACATAAAATCACGCCTGTTTCCTCGAAGGTATAGGCATATTATACGTCCACATTTCCCCAATAATATAGCTGGTCCCACGTAACGGGTGGCAAGCCTATTGCCTCTTGCCGGGGAGTGTTATGTTTGCCAGAGCCTCGTCCGTTGATCAACAGGTGCCACCTGCAGGTGATGTAGGCTTGGGCTCCTAAGGACTATGTAGCATCCCTATACACACCCATTAGAAACTATCTCACTCTTTAGAAGTTCACTACTTGCCTATACTTCTGTCCATTTTGTCTATTTAGTATAATCGGCGACACGTAAGTTGAACTAACATGGCCGTTGTCATGTCATGTCATGCAAAATTGGAGACAAAGGAAAGAAAGGGACAGAAAGTAGTAATAACGTAGTGTCGCCGCGTTGCTATACTCGTCGGAATGTCTCGCTGCACGCGGGTCATAAAGTGCAGTAAAATGAATTTCGTGAATTTTTGACTCCCCTTCCATCCCCGTCACATATTTTGCAATTGTACAGCAAGAAATTATTACATTAAAAAGCAGTTCCAAAATGTTTATAGGACCTGGATTTTGAAATGTGGCGTCACGAAATTTAGGATCCCTCCCATTCCCTTGTCACACCATTTTACACTTCATCAACCCCCTCCCACCCAGTTAATGTGTGACGTAATTTATGGATAGCCCCTTATAGGTCTTATGGAAACGCGCAGTGAAGCAAAACGCGCGTATCGCCATGGTAACGATATTTTTTTAGAAAGTCACATGTTCACTGTTTCAATATGACCCCTCATTAACAAAGCGAATGTCACTTGATTATCTTATTATATTTAAGCGCATACTTTTTTCTTTTTAAAAGTTCTATCGAAAGCACTAGTTTAACATAAGCAAAAATGTGTTTATGATGCCGCATGCAGCCAGATTTTGCGACAAATATAGTTTCTATTATGAACGACAGATATCGATAGCTTACTATTTTGCGTTTAAGGGTAAAAAATAGGTCATTGTTCTTTTGTCCAGATCCAAATGGCACAGACTAAATCAGTCAGCAGCGATAGCCCAGTGGAGAGACCCGTAGATTTCAAATTCATAGAGTGTCGGGTTCAAACCCTTGGTCGCGCCTATCACTTTTTGAAGCTATGTGCGTAATTATCGCTTGCTCCTCGGAAAGCACGTTAAACCGTTGGTCTTAGCGGTCATGAACATCTATGTCAGTCGTTATTAGGAAGTCAGTGCCTTCTAATATTCTGACAGCTGGTTTAACCATAGAATGATGTTTCCCTGCCAGTGCCGTAACTAGGGCGATGCCAGCAGTGCCTAGGCACAGGGCGCAGACCCTGGAGGGGCGCAAAAATGACCAGACTAGTATATAGTTTTATCTCATGCATGGTGGCTAGTAGGTAAATTTTGTTTTATAGCGAACATGGTGTAGACGCGCCCTACTGTACCTGGCCTGTATTTTCAGAGCCTGGTCAGAGCATTTTTCGAGGGCGTAGTTTTGAAAGCTCGCACCGGGTGCATAAAAGGCTAGTTACGGCACAGTTCCCTTCGAGTTGCGGAGGTCAGACTCCATGTAATAACAGAATATCAGCTAAAATCTCGTTAGACCAGTGAGAAGACCCTGGGCCTGAGCTTAAGATATGATGATGATTTTATATTTGTAAATCATTACTTCATGTATCTTGGAAAGACCTAAACCAATATTCATGTTCATACACAAAGATTTGCCCTGTGTGGGAATCGAACCCACGATCTCATAAGTGGACGTATACGGACCGCCATATCAGTCAGTGTCTCTACTACTTTTGATTTTTTTACTTTTCTTAACTAAGGACCACCTTAGTAATAATTAAGAAACAGCAAACGGGCAAACGATTAAGACCAAATTACATATAATAATATGTATGTGTGAATTTATTATTTACTCAAAAGTAAGCAAGAGCACTCTGTTGTGCCTACTCTATATCATTATTTTTTATTCATGTGTTTCCTGTCCTAATCCTCCTGTCCTGTCCTAGTCCTTATCCTAAGGTTGCCTGGATGAAATTGCTGTTAGCAATAAGGCCGCCCATTGTAACATATATTTGTTTATGTGATTTGATTACTTTTTTTTATATTTAGTGTACAATAAAGTGTTCATTCAAATCTGTCAAACTATAATTATAAAGAAATAAATTATTATTATTACGAAAACAAATTCTTGATAGGTATAAGTGAAATGTACTTTTTGTATTGTATTTTGTAAATAAATTAACTTAAATATACAAGGAATTCATTTAATTATGCATTTTTATTTTAATAATGACCATTTCAGCTGTTCCTTTGCCGATTGCAGTACCTGAAAAATAAAACATTAAATTTGTTTCTTATACAGATTAATGATGATTTTTGATAAATTTTGAAAAATAATGAATGATAGTGTAATAATTTAGAATATAATTTGTATCATGATACTGACAAATATTTCATACATTTTACCAACGCTGAGAATTTGTAAATTCGAAATATAAATATGGTATGTATGACACAAAAGATTCTTTATATATTTTGGAAATATTGTTTTGAAGTACTTATAATGTTTGATAGCAATATTTATCTAATTTATATTATATAAAAACTTTGCAAAACCTATTTTCAAAGGTAAAGTAAAAAAACACTGCTTCAATAGTATGAGTTAAATATTAGTTTTTTAAAAGCATATTCCCTCAAACGCTGTATGTTGTGAAATATTAACTAGATAAAAATGAACAAAATATTTAATTTTACTAAAAGAAAATGGCATAAATACCTAAAGTACTACGTAGTATTTAAATGTAAAATATATTTCACAATGTGACTTTACTAAAAAAAGTAAATATTTTGAAAGTGGAAAACACTTCTTTTTTTGCCTGAGCGATTATATTCTGCTCTTCATTGTAAAATAGAGATAATAAGAAATACCTAAACTATCATCAACTGCTAAAACGGTCCGAAAGAGATTTGTCTTAGGGATGCACCTTTGCCACTGGCGAGGCCATGGGCTGATGAGAGACCATGGTCCTGCCTTTTTGCCAACTAGTGACGGGCGACGTCAGTTTTTTAATGGGTAGGCTGAAAAGTTCCTGCAGGGCCCCACATAACCGCTGTCCGGATCCCCGACCGGTTGGTTATGCGTAAATGCATTTTTCTGACATTAAAAAAAAAAAAAAGGGTGCACCTTTGTGGTAAATTGAGTCGCTTAACTTCAAACTCGGATAAATCCGTTTAACTCGTTTCTGAGATATTCATGAAAAAGTGATATTATTCTTAATTAGCTTGTTTAGATGTTAGGGTTACTTATCATTACATGAACAATATGTCAGAAAACGACCTGTGCTTTCAATTAAGTCTCAAAACCGATAATTCTTTAGAAAACATGATATTTAGATTGGATTTACCCCCATTAGAAATAATTGGATGCTATTTATCTATGTTTGAAAAAACTCAGTGTGGATTTATATCATTTTGATTTAATGTACCTGGATGTATCTAGATTTGAAAAAATATGAATAGTAGTAGGGATGTATAAGGGAATCACGAAATATTATCGGCATACAGTAAAAAGTAACAATATATTAAATTATAAGTAGGTAGGTATCTAACTAATTGGTTATACAAAATTTAAAAAAATTCATAGTCATCTTCTTTGTTTTCTCCTTTGGGAATTGGTCTCCCTATTTAAAAAAGTGCTTTACAGTGAAAACGTATTCACTGTAAAGCACTTTTTTATAAAATTTTAATTGTGCGACAGATGCCCATTCTTGGCCAAAGTGCGTTTCTAATAAAATTTCGAACATCGATCAGTTTTGGTTCTTGAACTGGTACTCCAATTGGGAGTTTCTGTGGACTAAAATGTTGAAATGATCGACCGCGTTTATTTATTGTTTTAGCAAAACTTGTATCAGAATAAAACGATATTTCCCAACGTATTTGAACTTGTTCTCCTTGTAAAGTTATAATAAATTACAATTTTGTTCCTGTATACCTGCATTTACCTGATGTGACCGTTCATGAGACATGTAATTACCTACGTTAAACTTACATTAATCTCATTATATCCATATATTCAATAACAGTTGAACAAAAATAAAATACTCGATATTCGACACACCGTTGATGGTGAGTACAACACTATTATCAACTCCGTACTTCTAGCACGGTGCATAAAATGTAATTGAAACTTACAGAATTTTCGTTTTTTTGTCTTTCTTACGGTGGACTATTATATAAGGGCGCTTGCGGGGCTTGTT
This sequence comes from Musotima nitidalis, assembly GCA_949126915.1. Classification (NCBI taxonomy): domain Eukaryota; kingdom Metazoa; phylum Arthropoda; class Insecta; order Lepidoptera; family Crambidae; genus Musotima; species Musotima nitidalis. The sequence goes on from OX421441.1 coordinate 5,710,799, forward strand.
AGGTGACATTATTTTAATAGAATTATCCATTCTAAATCACTTGTAATTAAAACAAACAATAAAAAGCGAGAGCAAGACAGTGCTATTAACGTAGAGTTTAAATCAACTGGCAGCCATCTTGACCAAATACCATTCGCTGATTGGCTCGGATGGATTTGACTACATTTGAAAAAAACTTTTATCTGGATCTATCTGAGTTTGATATAATGTCACTATTTTAACGGTCTTTTTCACGTTACACATGCGGATTTAAACACTTCTGATTAGTTTGATTAAAGGCTTTCTTTTTACCCTTTCTTTTCGCGCCAAAATCATAAAAAAGTCCGAAATTGGATTTATCCGAGTTTGAAGTTAAGCGACTCAATTGTTTTTATAAACTAAGCATTGAGATTTCTGTTTGATTAAAAAATGTCATATTATAAATTTACGGCTCATAAATTGACATTTCTTGAACCGCTCTCCATCTACACAGGGTTGCCATTAAAATTAATAAAATAAATAAACGTTTTATAAATAAATTTAATATGCTATAAAATATTAAAAACTAAACAATTCGCTACATTCCGGGAAATATATGATTAAAAATATAATATCATTGTTGATTCCCCAATATCCTTTTTAGTTATTCATTACGTTGTACAGTATCTGAAAGGCATTATAAAAAAACATTTAATATTTAAATATTTGTATAAAAAATATAAATAGCCACTTTTTTTAAAAGTATAACGACACCTTTCTTTTTGTACAAAACCATTAGTAAACTTTATTTTTAACTTGTCAAATATTATTATTATTCAGAAAAAACAGAATTAAAATTTCTTATCATTTTTAATTTAATTATTTATTTTTCGTAAAAAATATTAAGAGTAATTTATTTCTATTGACTGTATTTTAATAAAATATATTTTAGTAAAATTGTAATAGGTTAGTGACCTAATTTTTAATAAAACTTTTAAGATTTAAAGCACGACTAAAATAAAAGTTTAATTAAAAACAATTAAAAAAAATATAAAACACAAAATGTTATCTCTTAATTGGTCCTGATAATTAGAAGGTACTAAAACTAAGATATGAATAGTTAGTATATAGCATATTTACCCATTATGTCGAAAAACTATTAATTTACACAACAATAGAGAAAAGAAACAAGGAACACAAAACAAAAACAATACTTAATTTTTTGAATAAAAAAATTGCACATTATTATTCAATATTCAAATTGTTGAAATCCATTATCATTCTTTGCATGTGACCATGGCAGATTGTAAAGCGCGTCTTTTGTATATTTTCTGTACAATAAAACAAACTTTTATAATCATTTACGATCTGCCTAACCGTTTTTAATACCGCGGACACTTCAATCTATCTAAGAAGGTTTCAGTGTGATGAGTTCGCTATGAACGATACTTTTTAAAATGGTATAGTGTCTTGCATATAGACATAATAACCCAAATAGTAATTTACAATCCGCCTAGCCGTTTTATAGACCCTCTAATCATTCAACATTGGCTGAATTAGTATGTAATGAAAGATTTTGTTAAGATACAGGATGAAAACACAGAATTGGTGCAGTGGGTTACCAAACTAACTTGGTAACGTGATCTAGTATATCGACATATAACCCAAATAGTTATTTTACAATCTGCCTAGCCGTTTTATAAACCCACTATTTTGTCATGATGCAAGATGTAAAGTCTAGGTATAGTAAGACATCAAAAAAACTTGTTAACGTGTAGAACCTTGTAAATCGACATTTCACTTAAATATGTCATTCTACGATCCGCCGAGCTTATTTGTGAACCGGCTGATCCTCCAACCTCGGCTAGAATTAGTATGTAATAATAAGTTTTGTTAAGATTCTAGATGAAAACATATACGAGGGCTGCACTAAAAATATCGGGAATGGAATATTTTCACTGTTCCTGTCATATAAAAATCTGTTAATTGAAATCTACTTGGTTTTAAATATCGAATACCATTTATTTATTTAAAAAAAGAATCTCGGTCTTGTCAAACTTGTTTAGTCGTTGAGAAAAAGCAATTGACTCGAGAAAATTCAAGAGCGATGATTTATTATGACTTTCGAAGTGGTTTAACACAAAAACAGTGTATTAACCGAATGATTTCTGGATTTGGTGATGAAGCCCCATCCAAAACCACAATTTATCGCTGGTTTGCTGAATTTCAACGTGGACGTGTCAAACTCAGTGATGATCCCCGTCAAGGTCGTCCAAAAACTGCAGTCACCCCAGAAAACGTTGATGCTGTGCGTAAGATGATTGAGAAAGATTGACATATGACATACCGCAAAATTCAGACAACTTCAGACATTAGCATGAGTCAAATACCAATAATCTTGCATGAACAATTAGGTGTAAAAAAGTTGTTTTCCCGATGGATACCGCATTCGCTCTGTGAAGAGCAAAAAGCGGGTCGCGTTACTTGGTGAGTCAGAACTCTCGAAAGATTCCACGCAGGATCCTCAAATGCTGTATGCAACATCGTATCAGGTGACGAATCCTGGATATACGCGTACGAACCCGAAACAAAAAATCAGTCACGAGTTTGGGTGTTGGGACAAAAAACGGTTAATGCAGAATGGTATGCTAGCATTTGTTTGCCACAGGTCGTTTCTGAACTCCGTAAAGAGAACTGCAATCGCCGCATCATCCTCCATCACGACAATGCGAGTTCTCACACCGCGCACAGAACAAAAGAGTTTTGAGAGCAAGAAAACATATAATTATTAGACCATCCGCCGTACAGCCCCGACCTAAGCCCTAATGATTTCTATACATTCCCTAAAATAAAGAATAAATTGCGTGGTCAGATATTTTCATCACCTGAAGAAGCTGTGGACGCTTAGAAAACGGCCATTATGGAGCCCGCTACTTGCGAATGGAATGTTTGTTTCAACAATTGGTTCCATCGCATGGAAAAATGTGTCAAATTTCGCGGAGAATACTTCAAAAAGCAATGTTGTGTCAATTCCTTGATTCCCGAAATTTTCAGTGCCGCCCTCGCAGGTACCGAAATAATTTGTTAACATATTTATATCGACATTATACCAAAATGTGTTAATTTATGACCCGCCTAGCTTATTTGTAAACCGGCTGATCCTTCAATCTGCTTTTAAATAAGGGTTGAAGTCTTATGTGACATGCGTTATAAAAGAATCGTCAAGATGTTAGATGGAAAACACAGTTCAGGTACAGTGAGCTACCAAAATAACTTGTTAACATGGTCTAGTACCTGCGCCACCGTCTGCTCGCCCAGGGGCACGTCGTCAGCCCTCAGAGCTGCTCTGCCCACTATGGACGTTGGATCTGCATCTAGGATTACACTGGAAAAGAAAAAAGCAATAATAAAAAAAAAACCTTCTCTTAGAACTTTGATCAAAAAAGTAACAGAAAGCACGATAAGTCGTTAGTCCCGGCTGTCATGAACATCTATGGCAGTCGTTATTAGGAATTCCGTGTCTTCTAACATCCTGACAGCTGGTTTAACCATAGAATGATATTTCCCTCTGGGTTGCGGAGGTCGGTCGCTTCATGTAATGACTGAAATTCAGCCAAAATTCGGTTAAACCAGTAAGCAGACCCTGAGCCCTAAGCTTAAGTCTAGGGCAACCTGGATAATGTTAGGATATGATGAAGACCATAAATTAATTAGTGCTGGAAAGGCTAGAAGGCTTGAAAAAAATCTAACAGCAGGACGCCACACACCTGTCTCCACCAATCCGCACTGGGTCCGCGTGGTGGAGTAAAAGTCAAAGTCAAAATTATTTATTCAAGTTTGGCTCAATAGAGCTCTTATGAAGGTGAAAACCTGCCCCATTCACTGCGGGCGAATCGTAAAAGCACGGGCAAGAAAATCGTCAAGGTTAGTGTGTTCTGCCGCCATTTACAAGAAAATGTACTTAGTAGTAAAACAATTTGACAAGTCTACAAAAACCTGTGTTCTGCAGTCACAAGATTGGTATGACCTGAGTCCCTCTCACGTTAGTTCGTAAGGGGGGGCCAGTGCATATTAGTGGGGCGTTAATGGCCTAAAACTATGACTATGTAAAGAAATTAGTAATAATTAATCAATTACTTTGTTATAACGACGTTGAAGACATTTTGGCTAGAATAACTTGAAGGTGTTAAAAACTCATTGTTCTACAAACAGACACTACATATTATAATGTATTGGCTCTCAGATACATCGTTATAAATACACACGCTAAGTACATCTACATACACACTCCCACACTCACACACACACACACATCTTAGCAGGTTTTTAATTACCAAGATAAATCTCACAAAGAAATGTTCAAAATCTGGATTTTATCATTATGTTATATGCAAATTGAAACTGTCATGTTAACATAGGAAGAGCGAGGCGTTCCCTACACAAGTGTCTTTTGACTACCTTTTGGGAAGCCTTGGCAACTTAATTGTATAGATTTACCCTAAATACATACATTTTAATTTATTTATTTAAATAAAAACTTACCCGCCATCGCAGATCTCATCAAACGCCAACATCACTGCGTCCAGGTTATCAAGCAGTACTCTCTTCTCGACGTTCCTTCGCAGTAATATACTAACAGACTCATAGAGAGCGTTCAATACTGATTGAAGAATTAGCTGGAATGAAAAATAAAGTACATATTGTTAGAATTACAGTACAGTTTTAATATTTCACTTAAAGAATTAAATTCAAGATTTTATTTGAATAATAACATCAAATATTTTTTGTATATGTATATGTGTAATATTAAAATATTGTAGTGTGATATTAATGCCCGCTAACTGTCTCTCCCACTTCAGTTAAGGTTGACTGGAAGGATTCTTTTAGAAATAAGTCCACCTTTGTACATCGTCTTTTTCATAACGCTTTTTTTTGTTATTATTTTTTTGTGCAATAAAGAATATATGTATAATAATGTTATAATTCGAGTTTTGAGTTAAATGAGGATAATCTATCCATTCATCCTATGTAAACAATATTAAATGAGGCACTCATATTTTTTACCCATTCTTTATAATTTTTTTTTTTTAAATATATATATATTTTTTTAATATCCTGCATAGCAGAGCAATCTGTTTTACACATTTAGCTGCTTATTTATGTGACCTAAGTCTGGGTATGTCTTTTTGTTAGAGGGAGGATACAATGACCTCGACCACTTTCATGTTCAGAATCGTCTGTGAAGGGATGGAATACTATTCCTCCTCAGTCTTGAGTGTTGGATACTATTATCTGATAACTTAGCAGCTAAGGCATTTACATGCTTGGATAGTTTATTGTGAATAATGTGAATAATATTAATAAAATAACAGTAATACCAAATGAATTTCCAAACTGAATTGAGGACCAAATAAATTATGTGATCTCGTATTCATATTGATTTAAAAAAGCATACATAATTAGACTAGAAATAATAAGTCAGCAGAAAATTTCACAAAAAACAAAATATTCACAAAAAAAAATTAAGAAAGAATTAAAATATAAACCATACAGCTATAACATCTTCATTAAAAAAAAATATAGTACATTTTATTAGTTAATAGACATATTGAATTTTCTCGGTGAGCGGCAATAGGCTAGCCACCCATTACGTGACTCTGCTATCATCTGGAGAAACTGTCATTATGGTAAGTATGCAAGTCAAGCAGAGATAGGCCAGTGGCGGGACCCATAGCCTTCAAATTCAAAGGGTCTTGGGTTCAAACCCTGGTGAGGCACCAATGCGTTTTCCAAGTTATGTGCATATTTACTGCTTTCTCTGTGCCTCGGAAAGCATGTTAAGCAAATCACGGCTGTCATGAACATTAAGTAAGTGCTTTCTAACATCCCAACAACTGGTTCAACCATAGAACGATGTTACTTTTAGAGTTAAAGATCAGATGGCAGTTCCATGGCGCTCAGAACCTGGACCCTAAGCTTAACGCTTTTAGGGTTTTGATGGGGTTGCCGCGGTACTGTAGCGCAAGTGGTATGTTCGCGGAGTCACGCGTGGACGGTTTCCACGCGATCATGCGTAAGCGCTGTGCTTCGATGCAGACGCGCGTACGCGGCAGCGCCAGAGCCATCCTGACTGCCTGTATCACCCGGTGGGACTCTTAATTAGTAGCACACTGGATAGGTCTACATGCAAGACCTGTAACTTAATTTTATTGTATTTTTTTTTTACTTACACTAACTAGGCTAAGAACATTGTTACTAATAAAATATGGAATTTCTGAAATAAAAATGTATTATTATTATTAAGTCTAGGGCAATCGGAATAAATCTAAGATATGAAGATGATGAATTTATAAGAAGTGGGCGAATCTTAGTAGTTAACGAAGAACCTCTACAGGAACTACTTACCTCATTTTCGTGTGAGCTGCCCATCACATAGAAGAACAAGTCTACATTGCTTTTGTAGACACAAGTGAGGCCATCTAACATGATAATTTCAGCATTGGCTCTGAAATATGCAATGAAATATAATTTATTATTAGAGTTTTATTTAATCACGCGCGCTAGTTTTTAAGTTTTGACGTTCATAAGAGCTCTTTTGAGCCAAACTTGAATAAATGAATATGAATTTATGAATCAGACAGAACTATTTGAATAAGGAACCTAATGCAAAAAGTATTCAGGTTTAATTTAGTGTCTAAGCAAGGACATAAGTGAACAATAGATAATGCAAACGCTCTTGTACTTTGTGTTTGAACCCCAACCAATCATTGAGGTTAGCCATCGCTAGTTACATTTCAAGCATGCCTGTTGTTATATTTTTTATACTGTAAATATTAACAGTAGGTTTTGAAAAGTCGGCATGCTTGATTTTGATACCAATCGTTATCTTTTGTATATCTATACTCACAAGCTATTTCTATGCCTGTGTGCCAACAGTGATTATTATTCAGAGAAGTAATCATTCAATCAATCAAACAGATCATCATAATAACGACCGATATGGAGTGGAGGTCAGTATACCTGCACTTCACTCCAGAGGTCGTAAGTTCGATTCCCACACAGGACAAATCTTTGTGTGCATGAACATGAATATTTGTTCTGGTCTGGGTGTTTTCCTATGTATATTAAATATGTATTTACAAAAAAAAAAGAATGAAACTACATTTATCCGTTGTTTAGTATCCATAACACAAGTTATTAGTGATACTTATCTTGGAACTAAATAATTGGTGTGATTGTAAGAGAATATTTATTTATTATAATAGGTTGGGGAAAAAGTCTTTTCGTATTTTTGTATGAAAAGTCAAGACATTTTTTTCAAAGTTTATTTACATTTATTTACAATATACATGTACCGTTTTGTTGAATAACTTTCTGCCATTTTGTGGGCAAAGACATTATCCCGTTACTGTAGAAACTTTGGGACTTCTGATCAAAAAAACGGGACAAATAGTTTTGGCAGTCCTCTCTTGAGGTCAACCTTACAGAACCTAAAGAATTCTGCAGAGACCGAAACAGGTGAAAATCTGAAGGCGCAAGGTCAGGGCTATATGGTGGATGCACTAGGACCTCCCAGTCGAACTCTCTTAATTTTTGCTGAGTGGCTAAAGATGTGTGTGGTCTAGCGTTGTCGTGATGAAAGACCACACCCTTCCTGTTGATCAATTCCGGCCGTTTTCTCTCGACTGCTTCCTTTAATCTCATCAGTTGCTGGCAGTAAAGATCAGAATCGATGGTTTTGCCGGGCGGTAAAAGCTCATAATAAACAATGCCCTTCCAATCCCACCATACACGCAGCATCACCTTATTTCGTGTTAGGTAGGCCAGGTTTGGCCACAGTCTGTGAAGCCTGGCCAACTTTCGACCACGACCTTTTTCGCACGTTCTTGTCGTACGTGATCCACTTTTCATCGCCAGTTATCAATCTCTTCAAAAACGGCTCGGTTTCATTACGTCTCAATAATGAATCGCAAATGAGTACACGGTTCATTAAGTTTCTTTGAGTGAGCTCGTGTGGCACCCAAATATCGAGCTTTTTTGTATAACCAGCTTTCTTGAAATGGGTCAAAACTGTTTTGTGGTCAATTCCCAGTTCTTCAGCTACATCGTAACTACTAATATGCCGATCTTGCTCCACTCTTTCAAAAATGGCGTCCATTTTATTCGTAACAGGGCGACCAGAGCGAGGTGCATCTTTAACATCAAAATTTCCGGACTGAAAACGTTTGAACCAAATTTGTGCTACTCTTACTGACACTGCATCAGGTCCACAAACATCACAAATTTTTTTCACTGCTTGAGTTGCATTTTTGCCTTTTTTATAATAAAATTTTAAAATGTATCGAATTTCTTCATTAGATTCACTCATTTTTACGGAGAGAAAAACAAATGAAAAATAGCGGGAAACAACTTTTTTTTATTTTTTTCTTTTCTTTATAATGGAATCTTTTTAATGTTACCAAAACCAGCCAGACACAAATAGTACAGTCAAAAAAATTTTATAATAAGTTTATACCTACGTTATGCGAAAAGACTTTTTCCCCGACCTAATATATTCATTTCAGCCATTTGAAGTCCACTGCTGAACATAGGACTCCCTAATTGTGTTCCACATACATCAATCTTGTACCGTTTGCATCCACCATGTTTGACCATGATCTTAAGAACACATTATCAGATCTCAACTGCTCTTTAAGTTGAATCATCTTTTATCTTCATATAAAAAATAAGCAACATGAAAACCAGCCTTTTCTCGGCCCCTCCTTTATATTAAAGTTATATTGCTGATAGTAACCTTAAAGATATTTGGTATAGAAATTAATGAAAGAAGGGAGGTAAGTGTGATAGTGAAGTTTGAACACATGAAACATAGTGAAATGCTTTACACATTTCCAAACAGTCAGAAAGTGACCAATAAAGCATGTTTGACTGTTCATAGAGGGACGAGCCTACCCCTGTGAGACCAAGGTGTGATAATAAACATGTTGGAACTATTAACCCATTAACGACAATAAATAAAGAGAGCAATCACTTTGAAATATTGTGAATCAGGTTTTACACACTTATATGGATAGTCAGTGTTCGAAAAAGGATGTATGGCAGTTTATATAGGGAAATGCCTTCCCCTATATGAATATACTATTACAAAGTTCGATGAATAAGGCGTAATAATATGTATATTAGGAGTACTGACCTGTGAGTTTTGGTAAAGAGGTTCTTCTCAAAAGCTTTCTGTTCTTTTGACGTTGGCATGATGTTTTTGTCGTAATATTTGGCAAGAATCCTGTTACCATCACTATCAAGGATGCACATTCCTTTGACAATATAGAGCGTAGGCTCCTGGAATAAGATAAATTGAATAAAATTTTGCATAATCGTAATCGAGTAACTAAAATTAACAATTGACAATTTAATTGAGAATTTGATATGAGTGGGTCCAAACAAGTACTTACAAACAATGAGCCGTCCAAATTTTTTGTTATAACCATTTTGGGCAATATGTTTTAGTTCTTAAATTGTTACAATCTTTTATAACAGTGTTTCTATTATTTCAGTCTGACTTGTGTTGTTGCGGTAGGTAGGTAGGTAGTACTTAGTAGGTAGACGTGTCTTGACAGCTGTCAAAAAGTCATGAAAATAGCATAGACAATCAGTGTTGTACTATAAAAAAAATATCGAAGTAACGTTTATAACGTTTCTTTAAATGTATAAAAGCATGGTATGGATTTTGACCAGTCAGTTGTGAGCACAGCCGATTTATAAATTGTTTATTGTGGTTTTCAACATTGGCTTATAATTTCCAATGTATTTATGAATCTCGAAAATTAATTATTTTGTATTCCACACACTGCCAGAGATCTGACTACTATTATAATTCAAATATCTGAACTAAAGAGACAACATTCATAATTTTACACATGCGATATGTATTTACTTCTTTACTTATTTACTACTATAGAAAATCTCTTCTCCAGGAAACAACAGTTTTCGGCGAGATTAGGTTAACAATTGGAGTCCCACTTACAAATCTTAAAATTTTGGTTGTGACCATATAGATCACCATATATACTAGATATAACTAGGAAACAAAACCATAACTGGCAGCAAATACAACTATTATTTTAATTGTATTTAATTTTTTTATATTCTCGAAATTCCGCACAGAATTCAATGAGAACTCTCATTATTGAAGTTGGACAATACACACATTGTGATGGTCGGCAGTAAGTGGCTGGAATGGAGAACAAAGTTCGTCAAAAGGTAGTGAACAATATTGGAACAACATGGATATTTTAGAGATCTTTGCTTCAACTATATATTTTGACGACCGATATGGCGTGGTGGCGAGTATACCTACCCGCTCCAATTATGAGGTTGTGGGTTCGACTCCCACACAGGACAAATCTTTGTGTGCATAGACATGAATATTTTGTTCTGGTCTGGGCGCTTTCCTATGTATATTAAGTATATATTTACAAAAACAAAAAGTATCTATTTATGTATGTTCATCCGTCGTTTAGTATCCATAACACAAGTTCTTAATGATACTTATCTTGGAACTAAATAATTGGTGTAAGTGTCAGAAATATTTATTATTATTTATCAACTATATCTCTTTTGAATAGTTTTAGCAAGGTTTCTGCCCACCCCAAATGGGAAATATGAGCGTGAGAATATTTATCTTCTGTTCATATCAGAGACGAGATTGGGTGCAAATGTCACAATTAAGGATGTCTAATGAATAAGAAATTATGTTTCTTAGAGATTAGTTCTTATTTTTATCAAGAACAATTGGTTTTATTACTGTACAGTTGGTGGCAGCTATATTATACTACATAAATAAATAAGGAGCTTGTAGTTCGTTCATAATTATCATCTTGTCCTAGCATTATCCCGGATGCCCTAGACTTAAGCTTAGGGCCTAGGTTCTGCTCACTGGTCCAACTGGCTCAGTGGAAAAATTTCAGCTATTATACGGACTGATTGCAAGTTATTTAAGTACAACACTCATAAGCAAAATAGCATACCTATAGATACTCCATTATCGGAAATATCAATTTCCCTTCATGCTCCCATATTCCACAAAGTGCACTGAAATAAGTAAATTTTCTCTCTCATGTTAAAATCTGGTAAAATATCGAATATCGCACAAAGGTATAGAGCTTGGGACTGCATCAAAGCGTCGAAGAGTGCAAGACAAAACACGGTGCATAAACAGTGCGCGCTGCGTGCCACACAAAAGTGGCTTACACTCACACCGTGCAGATGAATTTTCATATTCATTAATATATGTAACAGGTTCTTTGGGCACTAAATTCCTACTTGCTTATGTGGGTATTTGTTGATGTTTCTTGATTAAGATTTTGTTTCGGTTAACTTTGTATATATTAGGTAGGTACTTACTGTTTCTGTCAGTGGGGGCTTTGTGTGAATATATTATGTTTGATTTATTACGTTTGGAAAGCTGTTGGTCCGCCTAAAATGTAACGAATAATTTAAAAATGAGCAATTAGTAATTTCATTTTAACATAAACATTTTAATTAACACAGCTGAAACAACAGACATAATTATTTTAAAGTATTAATTATGTTTTCTAAATTCAACATCTCGCACACTGCTTTTAGATCTAAGCTAAACGTATAAACCATGACTTCTATACACAGGATTAACGTCCATACACCAAGTGTTTTTTTAATGCTTAATAGTAAAGGGCAGACCCCCAGACCTAAACATCTTGGTTCGTTTTATTGCGATTTGCATTAAATGTTGTATATAAACTACTGTCTGTATTTACGTAAGCGAAAACAAAAAAATCAGTGTACATTTTCAAGTAACACAAAAAAGGATTGCCAAAGTCATAGCAAACATTAATTTACGAAGATATATTGTGAATTATAGTTACATGTAAACTTAGTAAATGCATTTGATATGACAATATTGTAATAAAGGACATTTTTTCTAAAACGTCTCACACTCTTTTTCGAATACTCCCATTCTATAATATTTAGTTAAAACCTATCAATAGTATCCAGACACTTATGCCATTCAACTGTATCCAATTTCACAGCAGTTTCTCAACCTTCCAGGCATAACGACAACATTTCAAGGTGAAACAACATGTTGGTTATAAAACAGTGTAGGTACCAGGCTCTGCTCCAAACGCAATTGGTTGCTGTCGTGTTATCGTTTTTCGACGACAGGTTTTAAGGTGTCCTCATTCATATTTGATAGCAATAAGATGTGGTTTTTGGGTATTCTTGACCAAATAACCTTTCGATTTTTACTAAAATAATAATATACTAGCAGTCGCCCGCGGCTCCGCCCGCGTGGATGTCGGCTACCGCTGTAAAATGCCTACCCAGAAAAGACACGGTCAACAAAATGATTTCCAGATCAATTCACAGACACGGACACTAACATCGACGACGCAGTCATTATCCGCAGGCTGCATAGATTGTCTTTATGTGGATGTTGAAGTTGTTAATGATGAAAATATTTAAATCTAATTAATACTTAGTTTTTACTCTTACCGGCAGTCCCGGAGAGCAACCTGTTGTTTTGGGATAGATAACTAAAGCGATTATTGTAAATCTTCCCCATAAACAACATTTGACATAAAATTATTTTTAGGTGACAAAATAAACTGATGGTCGGGAGCCCCGACCCGTGATAGGGCGCAGTGCAGCAGAAATCGTAATAATTTAAGTTCGCCATAACTTCAAAAACAAACGTCCAATTTTGATCATTTCAAGACCAAATATTATCTACATAAACTGCACTTAGTGATGAAATAATTAATTTTGATAGGGATTAAAAGCATAAGTAAAATAAATGCGTATAAATATAGTACAAAAAAAAATCAAGATATTTAAATAAAAAAAAGGGTTGTTGTGCCTTACTCGCCATAATATAGGTATAGTGTGTCGCGGACTTTTTAGTAGGTGGTATAAGATCTTTAATTCATTCATACATTTTGTGGTTCTATCTTTTATAGTTTAGGCAGCGTACGCAACTGTTCTGGTTGATTTTTACACTTTGTGTCCGAAAAACCCAAATATTTTACGGAACCCTATTTTTTTCGAAACTATAATATAGCCTATGTTACTCAGTGATAATGTAGCTTTCTATTGAAAAAAGAATTATTAATATCGGTCCAGTAATTTTTGAGTTTATTCGTTACATACAAAAATACAAATCTTTCCTCTTTGTAATATTAGTATAGATTACATTGACTCCCCCCCCCCCCGTACCACCCCAGTGACGCTTGCATGGAGCCTACATCGCATGCTGGCTAGCTGAGCGCGGTGAGCGGCACCACGCGACTTTTTTCTAATACTTGCATTTTTAAACTCGTGATATCTTCCTAATAAAATGTCCGAATTGAATAATTCAAAAAGTTATAAAAAGGTATTGAAGCCGTCTTGAATACAAAGTAATTTTTTTTGATAAGGATTAATACCAAGGTACAAATATAGAGCCTTTTCAAGCGGCGGCATATAAATTAAATTTTTAGAATAAAAAACCGCTTACTGTGACGTAACTATAATATTTAGACATATGCTGTCGCGACACTTTTTGTAGATAATGATGAGTACTGCAAAGTCGTAGTACATAATTTTGTTCTATCATCAATAGTTTTCGCTGCGCACGCTATGTAAGGAATTTTTCAGGTCATTTTTTTACACCTTGGGTTACATTATTGGATTTTTAGTAAGGATCCCTAATTTTTTTAAAAATATAATATAGCCTATGTTACTCGGGGATAATGTAGCTTTCCAAAGGTGAAAGAATTTTTGAAATCGGTCCAGTAGTTTCGGAGCCTATTCATTACAAACAAACAAACAAACAAACAAACAAATCTTTCCTCTTTATAATATTAGTATAGATAAATCATTAATTTGTGAGGCTTATTTTTTGATATTACATCATCAGGAAGAAACTTTTGAGATATGTGGATACCCCACATACAATTATGATAATAATATTTCATATGTAACAAAAGATTACAATCGTTTTCGGTTTCGCCCGGCAGTTACCCACAACCTTATTGCCAAAGTAATGCAGCGTTACACGACAGTGTAACAGCCATCCAAAATAAAGGCACGCGATGCAACAACTAAGTGCATGCAGCGACCAAGCTCTGCTCCAAACGCAATTTGTCGCTGCCGTGTTACCGCTTACGACGACAGGTTTTTCCGTCCCCGCTCTATAATGTTTTGTGTAACTTCATTGGTATCTCGGCGAGTAATGTTTTTAGGTGATGTCATCGATATTAAGTGGGGATAAGGGGTTGTCTCAGGGTATTGTTGAACCCCCCCCGACTGGTCTCCACCTTGTCGTGGTGGGGGGGCTGAGTACCTCCCGGTAGGGCGCAGGAGGCGCTAGGGAAAAGGTAACACCCAGAGACCGACGACTCTGGGTGCCCTTAGTACTGACTACCGGGGGGGAAACTAAGAGGGACCTATGGAGGGCGCTGCGGGTAGGCCAGGAGGGCCCGCTCAGCAGCGCCAGGAGGGTCTAGGCAGCGGGGGCAGGGGGCCCCTGCTGTCTAACCATAGACCCTCCGGGAAGTCGGCCACACACGCTATGGTCGCAGGGGGAGGTAGGAGGGGCGCGTCCACTGCGCCTCTCTGAGGAGGTCCTCCCGGTTTTGGTCCGGGGGACGTTGACCGCAGGCGGGGTGTCAGAAGCTGCAACCCAGGTACTGGCCCTCGCCTCTTTCTCAACAAGCGGCGGGCGTCGTCGGAAGATTTTTAGTGGGTATTGCTGCCGGCGGTCGTGTCTGCCGGTGGTGAGTCCCACACCCCCTTTCGGTCCCCCTTTGGCCGGAAGGCAGTGCGTAAATGCATTTTGTTACCGACGTAAAACAAAAAAAAAAAAAGGGTATTGTTGAACAAATAGCTTTAGATTATAAGTAAAAAGCTAAAATACTTATGCAAAACAATCTGTGATTAAAAGATTTTCCTTAATGGCAACGAGAGTCTAAACGTTTATAAAAGCAAACGTCTCTTTTCCAGAACATAACTTCGTGTAACAAAATCTGGAAACTATTGTAAATTGATTCAGATAAACTAATAATACCTATGTCATATGAATAGATTAATACCAACCAACCATTAGCAAGGATATGGATTATTCCATGCATTGGCATAACTATGCGACTTCATATTAGAAACAAATAACTATGATAGATAATTTTTTAAATTGCAGTTTTGATCCAAAGTAAAAAGGTAATGTAGGACAAAAGTAAGTTAAAGCCTGTTCAGTAATAAACAGCTTTTTTTTTGCAAAAATTACATTATTGTTAGTCAATGTGCGTTAGGATTTTGTAAAAAAATGCACCAAGCACTTCATACTGACCTCAACAATTATGTAGTAGGTAAATAATAAGCGTCGCTCCCTTGGGTATGTGGCCGCATAATACGCTCCCCAGCCGTCTCTAGTTTCACGACTCAAAGCATTGCATACGCATACGCACTTTCATGACGGGGCGCGAGTCCACTGTACACTGAATTATTTTTCTATTTCACTGACTGTAACCTTTGTGTACGTTGTGTACTTTATTGGTTACGGTTTCTACGAGGACTTTTCAATTTACTTATTTTAATATCTTGGCGGGAGACAGAATCTTGCCGAGTATCTTTTCAAAGCAGGCTCCCTCTCAAGCTAAATGGCTCTCCTAGATTTAAGTGGAGTTAAGTGAAGTAAACCAATATTTCGGAATGTAGGTAAGGTTGAATTAATGATTTTATTGAAAGTTTTGTAAATTAACACTAAAACAAGCCCAAAAGAAAAGGATTGAAATTTTAAAAAATATATTAAGTACCGTATAACGCTAACCAAACCTCTTTGTAAACCTCAAATTCTAGTCTCTAAGAGACCATATTACCTAATTTAAAGTATCAATATTATACTACCATTTGGCAATTAATGCTTTTAATTTATTTATTATAAATATACATATATGCCATAGAGGTCTGTAATCTTGCACTCCACTCCTAGGTCGTGAGTTAGGCACATTACTCACAAGATAAATGTTTGTGTGCAGTAAACATTAGTAGTGTGTTATTGTTTTCTATGCATTAAAAGTATTTATTACTAGACCACTGATTTATGTAGGCTTCTCAAATGCCTAGTACCCAAATTTACTCAGTTTTGTGCTAAAAGCGCTATGTGAGACGTTATAGTACATTATGTTATGTATTATTATCACTTTTATATTTTTTTTTATGGAAAGTGCGGTATTTTCTAAAACTCCTGGATATACTTTTTTGAATAAACTAGACTGGGTTTCTTCACGTGTCACGTCGTATTAAACACATCCAGGTAAGCAATCGATGCAGTGGACAAAACCGTTTGCAGAAATTTTAATTGACTTTTGTAGTTCTAAATTGCGATATGGCTTATTAAAATAATATCGTGTTACAATGGACACCGCACAACCGCCATTCTTAATGAGCCATCGAGGCACGCACCCCAACACACGCACGTTATATGACGCAAACGGGTTTTCAGCGCTAAAACTTATGTATTACACTCGCTCATTTCCTGCGACAGAGCTCATTGAAAACTTCACTGAAATATTTTTTTATTTCGTTGTTCATACTTCAACTGTCGTGCTTTATGATAGATGTGGCGATAATTTACGCATTTAATTGGAGTGAGAGATATTTTTGCACTAAAGGATGGTAGAAGGAAATATTAGAATCACAATTGAATATCTCGAACTATACAAAACTGGACAACTACTTTTTTTAAAAATTTCCGATGTGCAATACTTACCGCTTGGTATAATTGTAGTACCAAAGCTATATTTAGTGATAACGTATTTTATCTATACTCAAAGTTATAACGTATATTTATACTCAAAGTTATAACGTATATTTATACTCAAAGTTAACTTTACAGGGATATACTTTATTAACAATTATTTCACTATGCCTACTTCATACTATATATCAGGTTATATGTCAACTGATGCGAATGTGATATTAATAACGAATAATCAAAAGTATTCCCACCTTGAATAGTTAAGGAAACCAAAACCTCATTGAACCCCAATTCAAAAAACAGTGTCAATTAGGTAATATTAATTAAGGCGGCTAATAAAAAAGTTTATAATTTTAAAATAAAATAGTGCATAAACACAGATAGTATAAAAATACACTGGCAACATTTCCAATTTCTTAACTAAATTAATTTACAAATAATTATTAACTGCTATTTATATAACGTCATGAAAAATATATGGAAAATTCATCACTTGCTTGGTGATTTGGCGCCATTGCGAGAAAAAAATACACCGATTTAGTGTTTATTTTGCAAAAGTAGTGTAAATTCGAGTTTTTATGTGTAAATAAAGCGGATTTTCAGACATTACGCCTGCAAAGTACTCCGGGTGTAGGAGTGTGGCATAAAATTGTGACTTGTTATTTTTCGTATTCATTCTAAATGGCGAAAACATTACTTAATGTTGAATTCGTAGTGAAAATAGCTTGATTTATTTAATTATTTGACACTAGCCAATACTTTAACCGAGTGATTCCCTGTATTAGGAAGAAAATTACGTCACATATAGATACCGATATCGATTGGCTGTATTAAGGTATTTTCCTGTGTTCCATTTTGCATGTTTTTTATTTTCATCAGAAAAATCATCTACTTAATATAAAAAAATACACGCAGATATTTCCAACAAAAGTAATATTTTCGAGACAGAAAACTGCCTCTCTCTACGTCACGGTCGGTACGTAAATACCTATATAATATTCGATTCGTGAATGAGATGAGCATGTTTTTTTAATATTTTTAATGTCAGTACACGTACCTAATTACTCGCTGACACATTATGAAGTGGAACGACGAGATTTTAAGGCCTCTGAAGTAGTGAAAGCGATGCTATAATTATTATTAAACTTGTTCGCTAGTGATATTACTATATAGTGATATTACTATAGTCACAGTCTGCGCTCATTCGTTGAGCAACGTACTCGTGTGTGTTACCGAAGTCTGAATTAATTTTTAAATATACTACTACCTACTTTATTATATTAAATACCTAAATTACCATGGTGCTAAAGAAATGCTTCAACTGCAATAAAAATATTACCCAAAAGTCGCCGGGGCTTGAATGCAGCCGATGCAACAAATATGTTCATGCAACAACAACCTGCGCTAAACTTACCAACAAACAAATAACAGCTCTACGTAACTCCGAAGGTCTGGAATGGAGCTGTGAGGAATGTCTAGGCAACGTGACAAAGCGGTCTTCCTTCTTCCTACCCGATGACTCTGAAAACGACTATGATAGCGACAAAGGGAAGCTTACTAGTTTTGACCCCAAAAAACTACTCAACGACATCAGTCGCGAAATGCGGAAAGTGATAAAAGATGAACTAGAAAGCTTGACTTCATCGATTGAGTTCATGCACAGTCAGTTAGCCGATCTTGAAGATACCGTCAAAAAACAAGAATGCACGATAAAAGTTTTGGCAAACAAAAATTCTGACCTAGTTAACAGGAATAAAAACTTGGAATTACGTACTGCTGCCCTAGAACAAAGAATACAGGAAGTGGACCAAAAGTTCTTGGCCTCCACTCTGGAGATAGCTGGTGTTCCTGAAACTTCCAATCAGAACGTCGCAACCGTTGTCAAAGCAGTTGCGGCCAAATTGCAAGTTGACTGTCAGCAGTTTGTCAGTGTTCGACGCGTTTCCCTTCGTCGAAAAGATCATCCAGGTCCTATCATTGTTGAGCTACAGTCGAAAAATGAACGTGATATGTGGACTTCATCATCTAGGAATCAAGAAATTCTAGCTCGCGATATTTTATCCGATCTACCAGCGGACCAAGCAAAACACCGTATTTATGTTCGTGCTGCTTTAACACAAAACACCAAGGCACTATTGTACACCGCTAAACAACGACTAAGTGGATCATACAAATATATCTGGTGCAAAGAAGGCAAAATCTATGCTAAGAAGGACGACAATTCGGAGCGAGTAACCATCATTCGCTCGATATCGGATATTGACTCACTTACTGAATCTTAAGTAGGTACCTACCGAATTCTTTTATAATATTTATTCGTGTAATAAAAAATATTAGCTATGTCAGATAAAATCAAAGAAATTTATAACTGCATGTCACTAAAATCATTCGCCAAACATATTCCAGACGATAAAATTGATATGTCTTGTTTGCATGTAAATATTCGTTCACTTATAAAAAACTTCCCCAAGCTACTCTGTTTAATACATTCCTCAACTTTGTCATTCGATTTAATTATTGTAACAGAAGCGGGTATCTCCGATGGAATAAGTAATCTTTTTCATATACCGGGCTATAGACTTCACACACAACTACGACAAAATAAAAAAGGCGGTGGCATAATAATATACGTAAAAAGTTTTTTAAAGTTCACTACTTTGCCATTTAAAACGAAAACTTTCGAAAATATTTCAGGTACCTTAATAACTACAAATAATAACCACGTAACTGTGTGTGCAATCTATAGACCGCCATCCACTAACAAAAATAATTTTATCACTGAACTGTCGTCACTACTATGCAAATTCCGCTCCAAAGACGTTGTAATTCTTGGTGATATGAATATTGACCTCAAAACACACTCTTCTCATCGGGAGATGTACACTAATATGCTATCTGAACACGGGTTTCTTAGTGGTATATCGGACTATACAAGAATTGACGTAAGGAACGATCAGGTAACAAAATCATGCATTGATCACATCTATGCGAGGTTAGTTTCATACACTGCGTACGCTGCGGCGGTCGATACTGTTCTGGCGGATCACCGCGCTACAGTTGTCGCTTGTCGTAGTGTTCGAATGCAAATACAGGGTGGTGCCAAAGTAACCAAGTTATATCGTCACGACACTGAATCACTGCTAAAGGAGCTTATCGATGTAGACTGGCTTCTTACTAACGACATGAGTTGCCCTAAAGAAATTTACGATTTTATTAAATCTAAATTCGACAACGCGCGTAAAAATACATTGATTCAGGTCAATAAAAAAATTAGATATGTCCGATGTAAACTGCCATGGATTAACGAAAAGATCTTAAATCTGAGTGAAATGAGAGACAAACTATTTAGCCAATGGAAATCTGATCCCACGAACAAATACTTAAGATTACAGTATAATAAAATACGTAATAAAGTTCATAAAGTCACTGAGTATCATAGAAACACTTACTACAAAAACACTATTAAAAATAATTACTCTAATTCGAAAAAGTTATGGCAATTGGTTAATTCCATATGTGGAAAAATAGCCCTGTCAATTGATCAAAGGATTCTCAAAGCTTTTGAAGACAAAAACCTTACTTCCCTAGACCTTGCTAACAAATTTGCTGTTGAATTTCAACATTCTGTTAAATTAATTTTACCAAGATGTCAAAAATATCTTCTCAAGGCAAATGACTATAGCAATAGTAGTAATGCCAGCATTTTTGTTAAAAAGGCTACCCCTCACAAAGTAAACAATATCATAAACAAACTAAATACTTATAAAGCTCCGGGTCAAGATGGTATTAAAGTGCTAGAAATAAAAAGAATAAGCCATAAAATATCCGTCGCTATTGCCAACTTAATAAATGTCAGTCTATCCACGGGTAAATATCCAGATGAGCTGAAAAGGGGATGTGTGCGTCCTGTCTATAAAAAGGGCAAAGAAGATGACATATCTAATTATCGTCCTATCACTCTTTTGTCAACCATTAATAAAATAGTGGAAAAGTACTTTTGTGAACAAATTCACGCATTTTATCAAAATCATAACATTATAAATAAAAATCAATTTGGATTTCAGCCAAATAAAAGCACAACTTCTCTTCTTTCACAATTCACAGACCACATAAATTCAGAATTAAATGATAGAAAGCATGTCTTAGCCCTTTTTATAGATTTCTCGCGCGCATTTGATACTTTAAACCATAACAGGCTCGTTAATAAACTTAAAAGCACGGGTGTTCGTGGTCCGTTATTACAATGGTGTGCAGATTATCTAAAAAACAGGTCTTATAGCGTAAATGTAAACAATGCATTTAGTACAGTTATTCCGGTCGACGAAGGAACGGCACAAGGTTCAGTGTTCGGTCCTCTTCATTTCATTGCATATGTCAATGATATGAATAATATTCTAAATCATTGCACTGCTTATCAGTATGCCGATGACACCTGTCTACTTATTGCGGATCGGGACAGTCATACGGCACTTTCGAAAATGCAAGCTGATCTTGATAGCATGACCAAGTGGTGCCATGACAATTCTTTAGTGCTCAATCCTAATAAAACTAAGCTTGTACACATTCGTTCTCCATATAACACGGAGCGATCGCTTTCGTATGAAAATCTAATAGCTCACGAACATCTTTGTCTACACAGCCGTAGTAACACTTGTAACTGCAACGCAATAGAAAAAGCTGACAAACATACATATCTGGGACTGATTATTGACAATAAATTCAACTGGCAGCCCCAAATAGCCCGTGTATGTGAAAAACTAAGAGCTTTCTTAGCCACTCTTTATATCATCAAAGACAGAATACCGTACGAAGTCAAAGTTATGCTGTATAATGCTCTCGTCGACTCAGTTATTGGATACGGAGTTACGAGCTATGGTCGAACATATAAAACATATTTAGATAGCATTCTTAAGCTGCAAATTAGAATTTTAAAAATGATTGTCTCGCCCAACATTAAAGAAAAATATAAAAACAATGACCAACAACTATTTAAACATTGTAACGTTCTTCCAATTCATACAAAGGTTATGTATAGCCTCCTAAAAGAACAATTTTTCAATAAAAATCTCCAAAACGAAATATCCCACAACATACAAACACGACAAAAAACAAATAGGAGACTACTAACTATTGCGGCAATAAATACATATGGTGAAAGAACCACTCACTATATTGTACCACGCGCAATTAATGAACTCCAACCGTGTTTCGTGCAAAGCATTAATGAGATCAATATAAAGAAGAAATTAAAAATGTATTTTTTAAACAGCCTGTAGATCATTCATATTGCTTCGAACGAAACCGGTTGCGGCGCGACGAGCGGTGAGCAGGTAGTTGCTCGCCACTCGTAAACAATATTATTTTAACACAATTGTACCTATTATAATTATATTTTATTATAATAAGTAGAATAAGTAGTAGAGTAATGTAATAATTGTTAAGTATTAAACTATGTTGACTTAACCAGATGCAGAATGTGATTGCGGCAGTCCAGACAAACCTCAGTGGTTTTTGGACTGTTTTTGTAAAATATTTGTAATGTTTTTTATTGAAAATAAATAAATAAAAAAAATAAAATATAAAAAGAATTCAGAAAGGTATGCTTAGATGGCTTGGTCATGTTGAGAGGATGTATGAAAGTAGACTAACGAAAGTGATTTATGATGGACAATAAATGGAAGTGTTAGGAGGGGAAGACCACGTAAGACCTTCCATGACCAAATCCAGACGATTTTAGAGAAAGGGCAGGTCAAAAGTACCTACCCTAAACACTACTAAATAAATAATTTCATTACAATGACACACATTCTAATCGTTCGTAGTTTAAACATAACATATTGAGATATGAGTGGGGACGTTTCATGTAAAGAACCGAAAGCTTTGCAGACCTACATCTGCGCTACAGGTGTTGTTCTACTAGCATTGATCTTGGGATGATATTTCGTAAGTGGAAGGAGGCACGTGAACTGAATAGAGTAGTGGCTGATCTCCTGGGCGTGCTAGGGGTACCCATCGTGGTGAGTGCTTTGGTGCCCGCAGCGTTCCTAGCAGATTTCTCTATTTTCAATGCATTATAATGCCAAAAAGTTAAATAAAATAAAAATATATTATTATTATATTATATTATATAATTCTTGTCCAAGTTGTGAATGTTTGTCTAAAGTCTGTAAGATTTTATCCGCACACTATAGGTTCTTCAATTGCATCGCGCTAGTGTTTGCAGCTACTGATTACATAATTATATGTGATGTTAGAAGGTTTATTATATGTATTCACCTAGCACACGAGTGGTGTTTTATTCATGGTCCTTCGGGCTCTATATCATATTTATAAAACACTGTTATCTCTCTTCATGTCGATAAAACCGAAACGACTAGCAGAGACAGAAATTAAGAAATAATCCAAGTGGTCACTGAGGGGCCCCTAGGGAGGGGGCTAGGCCTGCCGGGGTTTTGGAACTGTTTGAAAGGGTTGCCGCGGCCTTGGTGTTACAGTCTCAAGAAGGAACATGGATGGTTTTTAGTCAGTAAAAGTCTGACACACCCTTCAGCTTCACCCACAGGGGAAGACGGTCATTTGATGATTTTCCATACGAAAAAAACCAAGTAGTACTCAGAAGCAGTATTGTGCCTTGCAGAAGTGTCTTGTGCCTTGAGATTGAGACAGCTACCGCTACCGAACTAAAGAGATGGCGTAGGGCTGATCAGAATGGAGATCCCTATTGACGGATGCTAAGATTCACGTTGTGTTGCTGCGTCATCTTAGTAGTATCTTAAAAAATACTTAAGCTGCAATGTTATGCGTTATCATATATCTTCGCAGAGCTCGAACCACTATCACTGGTCTACAAAACCGTAAAACACTCACACAAGTCTCAGCACGGCAGACGGGTCACATTGAGCGGTACACGTATACATGGGCACGCATGGTAAGATTAGGACAAAAATAAAATTACTGCCGTATAACCTTGGGCGATGGAATATGCTTTCTAAGGACAACCAAGTTAGATTTTTAACTTATAAAATTGCACATTGCGTTAACACATGTCGCGCGATGATTTCATAGCTCAAGTAGCATCAAGCCGCGATGGATCACAAGTCTAAACAAACGTCACACACACAGAGACCTACGCACGTCACGCCGGTCGCATTGAGCGGTACGCGTGAATTTTCACGCCCTACCGCGGGTTTTCGCGTTTTTTTTAATTACAACCCCGCGGCGCTATTGTTGAGCGGCCCTGACTAGGGGAGCATGGAACTAGGGCTGTCTAGGTGTTAAATTAATATCGCGTAGTTACAATATTACACTCCTAATTTTATTAATAAATATTATATGAATAATACCAATATTCATATAATATTCATAGAAGCGTTCGTAGCTCTGCGGTGCTCGGTGGTCAGAAACGATCACCGAAGTACAGCAGAGTTTACAGAAGTCAGTCCATGGATGAGTGACCGTTTGTGTGGCATTTGATATCGAGCACTTCCGTGCTTCGGAAGGCAAGTTAAGCCGTTGGTCCCGGTTATCACTAAAATGTGGCAGTCGTTAAGCCATGTTAGAGGCCTAATGGGCGGCTTGATAAATTCTAACAGCAGGACGCCATACACCTGCCTCCGCCAATCCGCACTGGGTCAGCGTGGTGGAGTATGACCTAATACCCTCACACCTTGGTATGTGAGAGGAGGCTCGTGCTCAGTAGTGGGACGTTTATGGGCTGATATGATGATGAATACCAATATTTCTTTGACCCCTTTTAAAACAATCCACCTTTCATGATCACGTCTTAAACTTCCAGGGTTATTCTGACGTTTGTTCATCTTGCCGTTGTACGTTTCATTCTACGTTTGTTACCATAATATTAATAATTGAATCTACGAGATCAACCTATTTTAGGTTTTTAATATTATTTATTTTACTTAAAAAATACTAGCTGAATACTCCCACAGTCGCGAATAATAAGGGGCTTATATCTCTTTCGAATACAAAGACAAAGAAAGTGTCTAACAAGGATAATGTCATTATCCTTGTTCAGCTTACCTGACTCACTGAACACCATCATCAAATCAAATACCTTTATTGTGAAACATGAGTTACACTGGTGTTATTGATTTACATGCCATGGGTAGTTCAAGCCACGTTCTGCCTCATGGGCGTACATTATTATACAACACAAAAGAAAAACAAGTGTAACAACAATAATAATTCAGATTTTAAAATTATAAATTGGTTAGTACGTTCTTGATAATATCGATGTGATAATCGAAGTGATAAGTAAGATAAATGGTAAATGTGATGCCCTCCCCCTAAACCCCTTGAGTCCTCAGTAAAGATATGGGGAAAAAGGTTGTAAAAAGTAGGTATACAGACTTTTTTTTAAAAAGGTCATAAAGAGATTGAAAGAAAGAGGTTGAACAGTTTCATACATTTGCTATAATTAAAAATTATCAAACTGTCAGCCCTAAGGTAACATTTTATCGAACTGGGGGGATCGTCAAAGTGCAGACCTAGTGTTAGGTGCCGGGATATAAAACACGGAGCCGTATTTGTAGTGATGGCGTCTAATTTATTACTAATAATAAAGAACACAAAAAATGTTTACAACTTGGGTATATTTTATTGGAGTTTTTGTATTGATTCCTAATTTAAATTACTACATTGATATTACAATTGTACCAATATTATGTGAGATGATACTCGCAAGACCCGCGGTAATCCGACAAACGTTTTGCTAAGCAGTGTCGGACTATAGAATTTGTCGGATTATCAGGAGTACTACCCGAAATCCCTTATAGTGTGGATTTATTGATAAAGAGTACCTTGTAATCCGACAAGTTACAGCTCAAAATTGAAAGATTAGCATGAAATGGCGCGTTTAAGTTGCAATCTGTTCAATCATGCATTAGCTTCATCAGTAAAGATTTTCCAAAATAATGTTTGTTTTCCTAAATTCAACAATGATAAGCATGTCGGATTAAAGGGGCGGCGGATTAGTCCACTGTATTTGTAAAACCATTCAATAAATAAATAAATATATTCTGACAATCACATCAAGCATTTAGTTCCAAGATAAGGTTTAGGTGTTCACGGAAGATCAGCGTCGTGACATCCTATGGTGTTCGACAGTGTGCTGAGTGGACACCGTTTCAGTACATGGTTTAATGTTGTATTTTGCTTGTGTAAATTTAATCGTTGCTTTTTTGTGTACTTAATTTTCTATGTTTATTTGTACTGAATAAATTTATTTTCTTTCTTTCTTCTTTCTTTCTTCTATAAGTATCATTAAGAACTTGCGTTATGGATACTAAGTAACGGACAAACATACATAAATACTTTTTGTTTGTAAACACATTCTTAATATTCATTGGAAAACGTCCAGTCCATGTTCATGCACACAAAGTTTTGTCTTATGTGGGAATCAAACCTACGACCTTAGGAGTGTAGTCCGGGTATACTCGCCACCACGCCATTTCGGCCGTCAAAATCCGGTCTCAGGGAACAGGGGTGTGGTAGATGACATCCAGCGTCGTCTGGAGTGTCATCCACTGGACAGCACAAGCTAAGCCATCACCTTTGCTCTTGGGTATCTTGTAGTGAAATTAAATTATGTTAAGGCCCATAGTACACGGCGTATTTTAAACGCGCCGACGACGCGCAGATGGCGCGCGTATACGCGCTTCAAACGCAATTCGAACGCAACCTAGTAACCTAAGCACACGGGGCGATCGTGAAACGCGCCTCTACTGCGCTTATGCGTTTTGATTAGAGACTCCTCTTCTTCAGTTGCACAATGGCCTCGGTTGAGACAATACTGCTTACGTTGGCTTTAGTACTTCTTTTAAAAAGATCAATCAATGTAAACGCAACAAGCAGCGTCCACGGCGCCGAAAACGCGCGTTTCTGAAACTGGGCCTAAGGCCCATAGTACACGGCGTATTTTAGACGCGCCGACGACGCGCGTTTCAGGAACGCGCGTCTTCGGCGCCGTGGACGCTGATTGTTGCGTTTACATTGATGAAACAAGCGCGCGCATGAAGCGCGTATACGCGCGTATGAAGCTCGTATACTCGCGTTTGAAGCGATATAAACGCGCGTACAAAGGAGCAGAATAGGGGCAGGGGGTGGGACAGTCAAGCCACCACTGCACCGCCGCCCACACCTCAGTTGCAATAATAGTTTATTGTGTTCTGCGCGTGTATAAGAAGAGGAGTCTCTAATCAAAACGCAAAAGCTACGCGCGTCTACTGCACGTATACGCGCTGTATCTGCGCGTATAAGCGCTGTAGAGGTGCGTTTCACGATCGCCCCGTGTGCTTAGGTTTCTAGGTTGCGTTCGAATTGCGTTTGAAGCGCGTATACGCGCGTCATCTGCGCGTCGTCGGCGCGATTAAAATACGCCGTGTACTATGGGCCTAACATTCTCATTTAGGTAAAAGAAAGTTAAAATGTGATATGTTTTTTTTATTGCCTGGCATATCTTACGCACATATAATGTAGCTGATTAATGATAAAGGAATGTTTCAAATTAGTCCAATAGTTTCTGAGCCAATTCAATGCAAAAAAAACCAACAAATATTTTCTCTTTATAATTTTAGTATAGAGTATTTTGATGTAAATATTCTTGCACAGTCTAGTCCAAAATATAGCAAAGCCTTTATTAGACAACATAAAATTAACACTATCTATGAAAATATACATTATATAAACTATTAAAACCATCGGTCTCTCTACAACGTAAAATACACAGTATTTAAATGATTTCTATATATTTATTTCATTATTTTTGTACATACCTACTAATAAAAATAGTAATTATTATAGAATCAAAATATTCCCTTAATACTGCTTGTGTATTTTCTTTTTTTATCATTATAACGTTAATTACCACCACAAAAATAAACGCCCCCGGGTGGACTCGAACCACCAACCTTTCGGTTAACAGCCGAACGCGCTAACCAATTGCGCCACGAAGGCGATGTGTGAGTGTTTGAAATTTGCAATTAGATTTTTAGTTATCCTCATCTATGTTTGTAATAGTTATTATAACACTGTTATTTTTATCTGACCTTGAGATAACCAATCAGTAAACTGTTAATTATTATTATCACAGATGTTGTTAACGAAGTGCTTTGCTCAAGATTTTATACCTAATAGCAACAGTAAATTCATTATTAAGTGCGTCATTTATATTATTGAATGGAACTTCCACATTTGTGGTAAGTGGTTCAATATCCATATAAGATAATTATTTGTAATTGTATTAATTAGTTCTTATATGAATAAGTAATTCTTTTATAATTACTTTGACCTGGAAGCGTTGCGATGAGATTTTGCAAATTTTTATTTTTATGAATTTGTTTAAAAAAAAATCTTGTAATTATGTATAAATTATTTTTTCTTCGTTGTTGTGTTAGTTACGCCATTTATAACTCTAATAATGGCGTGACCGATTGTGAGAACCTCTGATTTGTTAGATTGAAAATAAGATAAGAAAAGATGTGAAAGATAGGTATATAGGGACATTTAAATTATATATGCACAATAATTATTAAGTAATAAAATAATAAATAAACTATACAATTCTGATAGTAGTACAAAAATACCTAATAATTATCTAAGTTAAGTATACTTACTCATAAAATTAAGTTACCAATAATGGTTATATTTTGATTTAGGACATTGATGTTGTGAACTATTTAATTTTTATGTAAAATTGTAAAAAAGGACCTAGTATGCTTCCTCTCTCCTAAGTTTGCCGTGCCCAACAGGGTCCATAATTGTAACTTGTGTAGATGTAAGACCTTATGTAAAACATTATGGAGTGCAATAAACATTGAATTGAATTGAATTGATACGAAAATTATTGATAAAATGGAATGAAATTCTTAATTCACATAAAGAATTCGTAACGTTAACATTAACATTGACTGATAGGTGAATCGAAGTTTTGCCAGTTAACTAGAAAAATTATAATATACATACAATCTCTCCTGTTTCCCCAAAGAGGCAGGCAGAGAAATATTATACGCCAGCATTGCGCCAATTATAGTTGGTACCACGTCTTAGGTGGCGCTCCTATTGCCGCTTACCGGAAACTTTTATGTTCACCAGAGCCTCGTCTGTTTATCGGCAGGTGCACCACTTGCAGTTAAGGTTGGCTTGGATTTTTAAGATCTTGGTAAGATCCATACACATCTAAATAAGAAAATATTTTTTTAATTATTTTTAAAATCATCCATATGAGATGCGACTATGAATACAGACTACACTACAGTTCAACTGCGCGCTCATAATAACAAGTGCGACAATTGAAAGTGGCAACACATCATTACATTACTTTTTTTTTTATTGGAGAGTCAAATTACTTCTTACATGCGTACTTCCGGTTCCTGTTTGAGTGGGAGGTACTTACGTAATAAAGTAAAATTGTTTTTCAATTAAAGTATTAAGTGTAAAAGATTATTTTACGTTGTAAGTGTACGACCGATATGGCGTGGTGGCGAGTATATGGCGAGTATGTGGCGCACTCCACTCCTGAGGTCGTGGGTTCGATTCCCACACAGGACAATTATTTGTGTGTATACACATGATAATTTGTTCTGGTCTGGGTGTTTAAGTATGTATTTACAAAAAAAGTGTTTATGTATGTTTATACGTTATTTAGTATCCATAACACAAGTTAATGATACTTATCTTGGAACTAAATAATTGGTGGAAGTGTCAGAAATATTTGTTATTATTTTAATTTAGTCATTATCATCCTAGCATTATCTAAAGACCCAGGGTATGTTTACTGGTCTAACCAGTTTTGGCTGAATATCAGCTATTAGACGGAGCGACTGCCGTCTGACCGCAACCCAGAAGGTAACATAATTCTGTGGTTCAATCAGCTGTCAAGATATAAGAACTAACTTCTTAATATTCACCACCTTATAAAACCATTATGGAACGCAATAAAGTATTGAGTATTGAGTAATAATGACTGCCATAGATTTTCGGACCAATGATTTAACGTGCTTTCGAGGCACCGAGCAAGCGCTAATTACGAACATAACTTCGAAAAGTCATAGGTTGTCTAAAAAACAGAGTTTGAACCCGAGACTCCGGCTATGGTCGCAAACAAGTATTTACGACTAGCGGTTGCACGCGGCTCCGCCCGCGTGGATGTCGGTTACCGCTGCAAAATGCCTACCCAGGAAAGACACGGTCAGCAAAATGATTCCCAGGTCAATTCACAGACATCGACACTATGTTATGATCTATGTTAGTGGTGGTGGTTACCGCACTTAGTCCCTGTTATGGACCATTGTGCGTGAGTCTTTGCGGCCACATTTGCTCACTCCAGCCAGCCCACCTCTCTCCAGAAGCAGATCAGGTTTCCAAATCCGTGAAAAACTTCCCCAATGGAACTCGGCGATCCTAGGGTTACCTTCCGTATGTTAGCCACGCCTGTGCATTCCAAGAGCGCGCGTGCGACCGTTTCCTCAGCCACCATACACGCTCTGCACAAGGGGCTGTCTGTGACTCCTATAGTGTGTAAATGTTTGTTCAGTGAGCAGTGCCCAGTGATGGTCCCCGCCACCAGGCGCAGGCTATTTCTGTCCAGTCGTAAAAGTCGCCTAGTTAGTTTTGCGTCTAGTGACGGCATGGCCTCCTTGGACTGCCTGCAACCTGGAGTGGAGGACCACCACCCTTGGGATTGTGTATGTGTTATGCTATGTAGCCAATTTCGTAATTGTTTAAAGGGAATGGGAACTTTGGGTTTAGGTCCATAGACCGTCGCGAAGGAGCCTCTTCTTGCCAGTTCGTCAGCTGCATCGTTACCCATTGATCCACTGTGTCCTTTGATCCACTAACATCGACATCGACACTAACATCGTCGACGCAGTCATTATCCGCCAGCTGCATATATTGTCTTTATGTGGATGTTAAAGTTGTTGATGATGAAAATATTTAAATGTAATGAATTAATACTAAGTTTTCACTCCTACCGGAAGTTCCGGAGTGCAACCCGTTGTTTTGGGATGGATAACTAGTAAAGCTATTATTGTAGAGCTTCTCTATTTGACAATAATTTTTTTTCAGAAAACAAAATAAACTGATGGTCGGGACTCGGAAGCCCCGATCCGTGATAGGGCGCCGAGCAGCAGAAATCGTAATAATTTAATTTCGCCATAACTTAAAAACCAAACGTCCAATTTTGATTATTCCAAGACCAAATATTATCTACATAAACTACATTAATTTATTTTGATAAGGATTAATAGCAGAAGTAAAATAAATGCGTTTAAACGTAGTCCAAAATAAAATTCAAGATTTTAAAATAAAAAAAATGGTTGTTTTGCCTCACTCGACATAGATAGGTATAATGTGTCGCGGACTTTTTAGTAACTGTTCTGGTTGGTTTTTTACACTTTCTTTTCGAAAAACCCAAATATCTTACGGAACCCTATTTTTTCCAAATTAAAATTTAGCCTATGTTACTCAGTGATAATGTAGATTTCTAATTAAAAAGGATTATTAAAATCGGTCTAGTACTTTTTGAGTTTATTCGTTACATACAATAATACAAATCTTTCCCCTTTATAATATTAGTGTAGATAAGGTGATACAATGTTAAAGGTACTGCCATGTTTTGCCAGCAGGCGTGCAATGTTAAATTAAAAAGGCACAAATAACGATTACTTATAAAAAAATAAATTATAAATTAAATTATTATAAGTACCAACTGAAGATTATTTCATCTATCACTGTTATTGACAATACATAATTACAAAAACTCAACAGATTACATTCTGTTGGGGGTTTTTGCCACCAGTTTTTTTGGTCAGTGAAATCTGACACACCCTCCTGCTCCACCCACAGCGGCAGACAGTTATTTGATGGTTTTCCATTCGAAGAAAAAACCCTCTTTTAATCTCTTCTCTGATATTCATTGACATTCTTATATCCGTAAGATGCAGTAATTCTTACGTTTTTATTACTGTGACTCGTCATAGTGATCATGTCATAGTGACAGCGTCATAGCATCCTGCCTGATAGCATGCAATTCCAGCATGCCCAGCGTGGTGATTATGGGAAAATACCTCAAACAGAAAGTAATATATTGGGGAGGATAATGTTCAGCAGTGGACTTTATAAGGCAGATAATATGATGAATATGAAATTTACTCAAATATTACGGACACGTCAAAGAGTACAAAGTTTACAAACGATGTTCAACTTTGTCCTATTTCAAATGACACAATTAGACATACAACTTATATTCTCTGTGGCACTGTTGCCGACTTGAGGAGGCAACTTTACATAAACAAAATGGCCGGACCGTAATCTTAACGAAGTTTTTATTCGCTGTGAATATGTAATAATATACAATTCACGAAGTTTTTTGCGGATGCATAAAATTATATTTTTCTTTTGGATGCGGTATATTAATCGGATATTGCGGTGCGAAGCTTTTAGCTCGTGGTGCTAGATACCGATCACCAAAGTAAAGAAGACATCACAGAGGTCACTCTTTGGATGGGTGACCGTTTGTGTTACATTTAATGTCGAGTGCTTCCGTGCTTCTGAGGGCACATTACGTAGTTAGTCTCAGTTATCACTAAACGTGAAATAAAAAAAAGTTATTAAATCACATAAACAAATATATGGTACAATGGGCGGCCTTATTGCTAACAGCAATTTCTTCTAGGCAACCTTAGGATGGACAGGAAACACATGAATAAAAATAATGATATAGAGTAGGCACAACAGAGTGCACAATACATATTATTACATGTTATATATAATTTTAAGTTGTGGTAATCGTTAAGTTATGTTAGAGGCCTAAAGGTTTTGTGTTTATATTATATAATTTCCACAAGAATTTGATAAGTTAACATAGTTAAGTTTCGATATATTATCAAAAACAATTTTTAATTTTAAAATCTAAAATATTGTGTTTTACTTGCTTTTCTTTTGTGTCGTATAATATTGTACGCCTATGTTTTATTTCTAGTTTTGAAGTTTGATCTTTCATTAAGATAATTAAAAACTGGGTTTTGCAGGCCTATTTAATTTGTTCTACATATATGATTTATGAAACACCCCTTTTGTTTCCAGCAGTCACAATCTGTACTAACAATTGTAAAAATTATATTACTTAATAAGCCATGTCCATATAGGAAAATTCTTCCATGAGCGAAAAAAATCTTCAACTTCTCTCAAGAACTCTTTACATTTTTTTAAAGGAGCCTGGGTGACGCCGAATGGCAAATAAGTATCAAGGGGTACTTATGGAGGGCATTAGAAAAAAAATGCGATGAAAATTCTCTGAACCTACATATTTCCTCCATTTTTTATTATGAAAAAGATTTCTCTGAATCTACTGAATGAATATAACTATGTTTTCTTTTATTTAGTGAAAAAGATACTTTATGGAGGTTGTATATATGTTTGAATCGGGGAAGAAAACAATTAGAATATTTTAATATTAAGATTTTTATTTAATAAAAAATTAAGCTCATATCTATATGTTGGGACTGGGACTTCTTGGCGGGAAAGTGAAGCGTCATGACTGCAGTTTTGTTTTCAAAATTTTGTGATATTTCTAACATTAATGTGTAATAACGGTGATTATTAACCGTTCAGTGTTTGTGAATATACATCATCATCATCATCACAGCCTATTAACATCCCTCTACTGAGCACGAGCCTCCTCTCACATATCAATATCATCGTGGTCGACAGCAGATTGTAAAAGACAATAAGCTTATTTCTAGTTGCTGTGATATCAAAAGTGGTGTCCTCGAAGGTAGAATTTTATCTCCTCTCCTTTCCATATAAACTTTGGTTTCCTACCTTGATTGTCCTCACCATCTATATGCTGATGACATACTGATGTACTGTGAATGTGACCTTGCTAATATATATAGTGCAATTGCTCTTCTAAACGCTCCAAGGGTTTGGCTTATTGGTAAACCCTTCAAAATGTCAAGCAGTTATCATTGGCAGCACTCGGAAACTCTGTAATTTGGATCTGATACGGCCTTTGGTTCTCAATAATATTAGCATACCATTTAGTTCCAGCGTTCGGGATCTTGGCCTTCACGTTGACTCTACTCTTAGCTGGTCTACATCAAGGAGGACAGTCGGACGATCACTGGTGCTTTGCATGTCCTATAGATTAAAATATTTTCTTCCTTCCAGCACCAAAGTTTTAATACTTTAATACTCCTCTTTATTGATTATGCCGATATATGTTTTCCTGATTTAAACAAAGACTGAAAACAAAGAGAAAATCGTTTACGTTGCCCCAGCGGAAAACTTCGAATTTCACTATGTGAGTTTATCAGATGTTCAGTGTATGACGTCGTGTAAGTGTCGTGTGTCGTGTAGGGTAAGTAAAAATTTTGGCATCCAACCTTCAGGGATAGATAGATAGATAAACTTTTTATTGCAACGAAAGACACACATACATATAAAACAATAAAAACAAAATTACAATAATTAAAAAAAAATATAAATAACAACAAAAAAACTAAAAGTAAAGCATTCACATAGTGTGCATGTGTGTCGCAGCGCTGCAGAATGGCTACGGCTCAGTGGGTTTTTTGCTCTGAGAGAGCAAAACACTGATTTTCAGCTTTTGCCGAAACAGTAACACGAGACGCCCCCAAAATACCGTGTATAATTTATAATATAAAGTACAAGTTTATAAATAGGTAAAGAGTTACATAAAAGTAAAAACATTTAAAAGAAAACACTATTAGACAGTTAATTAAACCATTGATCCTACATATATAATAAACAAAGTCAATATTATCAACACTACCAAAGTCAATATTACCAACACTAGCAAAGTCAATTCTACAACAAAATATGACATCACGGCGGTCCGAGCACTGAGACACCGTCCCCAAAGTGACCATGCAGAAGTTCCGACTTTTGCCTATCCAGTAGTAAAATTTTAAGTTGTTTTTTAAAGTTGGCCTTTGTTTGAATATTTCTTACTGGAGGGGGGATATTGTTCCAGCACTTGGTCGCCTGGTGACGGAAACTGCCAGTGAACCCGACCGTTCTATGATTATGTGTCGCCAGTGGAGCGCGTGCAGCTCTGAGAGAACCTGACCCATATTTGTATTTACACCTTACTAGATTTAATTTTTGATACAAATACTGCGGGTTTTGAAATGTTGTCAGATCAAACATCAGACAAGCAAGATGCAGTCTTCGACGTGACTCCATATTCAGCATGTGAGCCCTATTCAAAAAAGGTGACACGTGACTACGGGTTGGAACGCTGAAGCAAAATCGGCAACAAGCATTTTGAACACGCTGAATTAGACGTCGAGACCTACCCAGAAGACGAGGGCCATAAACTAAATCGGCATAGTTAAGCCTCGACAGCACAAGTGACTCGCAAAGAGTAGGGAGTTTTTAGTTCATCAAATTCATCAAAAACTGTTTCGACTTCTTGGCGGGAAAGTGAAGCGTCATGTCTGCAGTTTTGTATTATTTTATAAAATTTGTGATATTTCTAACATTAATGTGTAATAACGGTGGATTATTAACCGTTAAGTGTTTGTGAATATACATGAGTGTTGGTAAATCAAACAAAGCAGTGCAACATCACTTTTTAAATTTTCTCAAGGAGTCCATGTGATATCTCAGTATAGTCCCACATCTTTACTGAGGACTCAAGGGGCTTAGGGGAGGATATCTCATTTACCATTTATTATCTTTATCATTTTCATTTACTATGAATTATATATTATTAATATATCACTTATGCTAGACGCACGAAGCCATTATTAAAAAGAAAAAAAAACTGTTTCCGCTGCGACAACGTTGCCCCCGCGGAACTTTTTTTATTCCATGGACGTAGGAGAAAAAAAATGGTACAAAAATTATACTGTTGTGTATATTGCCAAAGAGTCATGTGAACACATAAAATATTATCTCAAAAACTTAACAAAAGCTGGTCTTATTCTTACAAAGGAACGATGCGGGTCGGTGATCGAAGTTTAAGCCAGTACGCAGGGTGACGCTGCTGCCCATCATCCGGTAGGATTTCTCTTCGTCAACTCTTACGACTCTCTGTGAGATGAGAGGCGCTGGCACTTTTTTAGGCCGGTTCGGACCACCACATCAGAAAAATATCAATGGTTTCCAGCAAGTATTTATTATAAAAAATTTTACTATAGTTTTGAGATAATATCTATGAACCTATTAGATGGGCGTATTTTCTAACAAAGGAATACATAAATGGGGGGGCTTACACCCGAATCTCTTATTCCAACGGAGAACGAGATGAATAGATATTCCGTAGACAAAAGCCCCAGACTATTATGTATTTACTAGTAAAGCTTTCCACATAGATTGCTTAAGACCATAGAGTATGGGGTGGTGGATGAGGGGTCTATTTCGAGGCGATGAACCATAGACAATTCCCATTGTCTATGATGTATATTACTATTGTTAAGTCCTTTTCTAGGTGTTAGAGAGGGTGTTTGAGCTTTGAGATTTTTGTAATTAATTAAAGGATTGTAAGGTTGATAATTTGTTTATTGTTTAAGTTTTAATAGTAAAAAATACTTTCATGTTTAAGTTTTCGGCTTAAAATGGGAGCACTTTTTCTGTATTATCTTAGAAGTAAATATAGGGATCCTACCAAGTTCTAAGGAGCCCAAACAAAGCTCACCTGCAAGTGGTGCACCTGCCGATCAATGGACGAGGCTCTGGCGAACACAAAAGTTCCTGATAAGCGGCAATAGGCTCTCCACGTGGGATCAACATTATAACTGGCAAAGTGAGGGCGTTTAATATGTCTCTGCCTACCCCTTCGGGGAAAAGGCGTAATTGTATATATGTATGTAATTTTATTAAATAATAAGTTGTTACAATAGAGTACAGAGTTGTAAATAGTACAAAATAAACATAAGGTGACATTGAAACTGAATAGGATGTATTCAGTACGGTTCCCGCAATAGGAGAAACGTGTATTGTGGGTGCCCAAGCAATAATAAATAAGATGGCGACAGATCAAGATGAAACCATTCATAAATTAAATTGAGGCAATAATATTTTTAAAAACAATCTGAAAAAAGGAAGATAATTTAGGCATTAGGTTAATAAGGTTTGTGAATGTGTGGTTTTATGTTAT
Organism: Musotima nitidalis; assembly: GCA_949126915.1. Lineage (NCBI taxonomy): Eukaryota > Metazoa > Arthropoda > Insecta > Lepidoptera > Crambidae > Musotima > Musotima nitidalis. Next base: position 5,747,671 of record OX421441.1, read on the forward strand.
TTTAGATGTTTAATGATTTTCTCTGTCTCAAGGTAAGTCTTGGACTGTAATAAAGGGTGTCTCAGTAAAAGTGCACTATTTTCATTTTAAACTAAAAGCAAGTATGTTATGAAAGACCTGTGGTATTATTATTGTATTGGAAAGAAGACATGTTCCGATCAAATATGGAATTAAATATCCGTCAAATGACCCCCACGGCTCCGATGACAGGCCACTACTCTTATCATTAAATTTTCCATGACTTTTTACAGAGATGTGACTGTATCTCACCAATGACGCGTTGGATTTTAAAATGAAAAAGTGAAATCTTACTGAGACACCCTTCATAACAGTGTTTGTGTGTTTGGCTTGTTTAACTGTCGCAGTTTTGAGCTCACATAGCTGAACTATTTTGTTATACACGTGAGGAAGCGTGTGCGCAGATAACCGTTGCGCAAAGGCAGTTTGTGTCGTGAAACGGGGGGCTTTTAAACGAGAGAAAGAGAAGAGTAAAGAGTTCCTAAGGTTGTATTAAAGATTTAAAGTCGGATTGATGAGAGGGTTTTAGATATCATTTATAATGGCGTATCGATGAATGTGTTTTGAACAATCCTACCAAATTTGAGCTGGACGCGAATTATTAAGCATTTGCATAGCTTCTATCGCGGGCCTTGAGCGTGGAGACCAAATCCAGAAATTCTGTAAAGAAAAAAACCTAACACCCCCTACTCCATCCGGCACAGCGGTGATACTTTAAATTTTTTTCTATCTGTCGATAAATAGCAGAACTTTTAATGACTATGAAATATCACGTTTGTCTCTTTAGGTGGCATTGGTTGTATCGGCGTTACTGCGCATGAGTAATCCTCTTCTTCGCCCCGCAATCTGGTGACACATGCCTGCTTAGAGTTTCAAGTTTTGCTTAGAAAAAATACTGCATAAATAAAATAAATAAATAATTATAATTGAATAAGTTAATAAAAATGCTATGCGATAGCTTTACAGCGGCAGTCTCCGAGTGCCACACGCTTTTAACTTCAACTGTCTAAATTGACCGGATTAATACCCAATATTTATTTACGTATTCAAATTATCACCAACATAATAACCGATGATCTGGTCAGAGCGGCGGGGAGCCGGTGAATGCAGGCGGCCCAGAGTCGATCAACGTGGAAATCAATTGGGGAGGCCTATGTTCCGCAGTGGATTTCTAAAGGCTACAGCCAGCCAGCTGTAATAATAATAATAATAATATTCTTTATTCAAGTGACCAGGAATCAAAATGTTAGTACAACTTATGGGCAATGTTAATAAACTAATAAATAACTGTGCCCGCGATTTCGTCCGCGTGGAATAGTTATTTTGGACATCATTTATTTTTGCCAACAACCTGAGGAGGTTGGCTTGGTAGGCTAAGGAGCTTTATAAATTATAGCAGTTACACTCCTCCTTGCAGCGTCATGTTTTGCACATCATGCGGCGCGGGTGAATTTTATATCGGTGTTATTTTAAAATTGTAATTACCATAAAAACGGTTTTAGTGAGTTAATCTTAAAAGATAGACTTATACTGTTGAGGCAATTTTTTAGATCATTTCAAGAGAAATCATTCTTTCATACATATATTTTTGGTATTTTGAACCGTTTTCGCAGCGCACGCAACGGAAACCCTCAAGGATGAATAATTTTCCCTGATTTTGCACATTTTCCATTATTTCTTCGCTTCTTATAGTTGCAGCGTGGTGTCATATAGCCTAAAGCCTTCCTCGATAAATGGTCTATTCAACACAAAAATAATTTCTCAATTCGAATTCCTGAGATAAGCGCGTTCAAACAAACAAACAAACTCTTTAGCTTTATAATATTAGTATAAATTGTCAACTTACTTCTAATTACAATTACGCCTCACTGTGACTCAACGCAGTACCATATCATGTGATATGGTACTGCAGCGAATCACATAATGTACAATCTAGGCGGCTTGCAATCATATTTAGAATGAAATTGGAGCTAGATTGGAATAATGATGATGATTATGATGATAAGGAGAGATCTTTTATTATATTCGCTTCGATAAATTACATTTTATTTCCTAAATATCCCTGTGTCTAGAACAATAAATAGTTTTGAAAATAAACACTAGCTCCATTAGCAATCAGAGTTGAAATGATGCCAAAGCTACAAATTTAACGGGTTGAACAAAAAATGTGGGAAACGTACCCGCTCGCAGCCGGACCGCATCGGCAGGGTTAAATATATCGGAACTTGATAATGTTCTGTGATTTGGTCCAAGGTTCAGGCTTTGGCGAGTGAATTAGCTATACTTATCAACCTATAGCAATTTTAAACTTTTTATTTGTACGGTGGTCCGCTTTCGGTTGTAAGCCGCCGCTCGCCACTCGTACAGTAAGAGGAAGGAGGGACGAGATGCTGTACCAGGGGGTACCCTGGCCACCAGCGGAGGGGAAAGGAGTGCTGTACCAAGGGGTCGCCCTGGCCACCAGCGGAGGGGAAAGGACTGCTGTACCAGGGGGTAGCCCTGACCACCAGCAGGAAGGGAAGGGAATGCTGTACCAGGGGGTGCCCTGGCCACCAGCAGGAAGGAACTGTACCGGGGTGTAGCCCCGGCCGACAGTAGGAGGTGTAGAGAGAGGAATGAGACCCAACACGGACGGTTGAAATCTAATTTATTGCTTATAATTGTATGGTTTATATATTAATTACATGTTGTGTACACATATAAAGATATAAGGATGTGCAACGTCTGTGTAAAGTGCCGACGCTGCACGAGGATGTTGTAACTGGGCCGACTCGCCGCTGACCACGCTGACGCCAAGTCCAATGTACAAGAAGACTTGTACATACTGCCGACTCGGAAAAGAGACACGCCGGGCTGATGATGTCGGCGTGAATTGTAGATGGTGCAGGACGATTGTGGTTCAGGGTTGCCTCGCTGGTTTAGATGCTGATGCAGACGCTATGCCCATTGTACAAGATGCGAGATGTAGACTTGTACATACTGCCGACTCGGAAAAGAGGCACGCCGAGTTTAAGATGGAGCATGATGCAGACGCTGAGCCTAATGTGCATCTGTGGATTTGCGATTTCTCAGTACTCTGGTGGAACCCGCTGGTGGGAAGCCAAAGACCGATTCGCTTTTTGATGCAGAACTGGTTATTCTTCTTTAATCTTCATTCGCCGTTGTTGCTATTGATAACTTTCGTTCTTAAAGAAAGTTTGCTTGTCTCATTTTAGGGTATGGAGGTGATAGGAACGAGTGGACCAGTGAATTCTGTTAGTTGTATAAATTATTAATTGTGTCAGTTGCAAAAAGTGCATAATGGTGAAAATGTAAATTAAACATTGTATTTATACAAAATTCTTTAAAATATAAAAAATATCATGTGTGGGAATCGAACCCACGACCTTAGTCACGGAGTGCAGATCTACTGACTTCCATGTCACACTGGTCGTCTAATATAAATGTTAATACAAATACTGAGCTACATGCTCGGTATCTTTTTTAGATGGTAAGAAGAGTTATGGTAGTGCAGAACTGAGCTGTTAGCTCATTATCCTTCCTGGTTGGTAAGGATATTAAATGTCATGGTAGTGCAGAACTGAGCTGTTAGCTCATTATCCTTCCTGGTTGGTAAGGATATTAAATGTCATGGTAGTGCAGAACTGAGCTGTTAGCTCATTATCCTTCCTGGTTGGTAAGGATATTAAATGTCATGGTAGTGCAGAACTGAGCTGTTAGCTCATTATCCTTCCTGGTTGGTAAGGATATTAAATGTCATGGTAGTGCAGAACTGAGCTGTTAGCTCATTATCCTTCCTGGTTGGTAAGGATATTAAATGTCATGGTAGTGCAGAACTGAGCTGTTAGCTCATTATCCTTCCTGGTTGGTAAGGATATTAAATGTCATGGTAGTGCAGAACTGAGCTGTTAGCTCATTATCCTTCCTGGTTGGTAAGGATATTAAATGTAAAGTCTAAATGCAGAAATGAGCTGTTAGCTCATTATCCTTCCTGGTTGGTAAGGATATCAAATGTCAAGTTCAAATGGCAGAATTGAGCTGTGTGCTCAAATTCCCCAAATTTTAAGTTATTCCTTGGTGCCAGTTCTTGACAACCCAAGGCGGCATAACTATATATTGTTAGCAAAATGTTACGAAATTATTTTACTAAACTAACTATAAAACCTAATAAAACTATTAAGTCTATAAGTGCATAAAAATATGTATTGTAAAAAGATAATCAACATTAAACGCTACGTTACATACGATGTAACGTGAGACGTTTATTGCTTAATAGAAATGCGTTGTAAATGTAAAAATAATTATTTCGTAACATGAGTGTTTATTGTTTACCTACAGAATTGTAAATGCAAATAATGTTATGTTAAGGTTTTTAAAATGATGTCAATTTATATTGTGCAATTAATAGAAACATTAAATATATGTAGTGTTTAACAAATAATTTGTATGCACAGATAAAATGAATTTAGTCTGTAGGTGTTAGGGAATATGGTTCAATATGGCTCGAAGGACCAAAATGTACGGTGGTCCGCTTTCGGTTGTAAGCCGCCGCTCGCCACTCGTACAGTAAGAGGAAGGAGGGACGAGATGCTGTACCAGGGGGTACCCTGGCCACCAGCGGAGGGGAAAGGAGTGCTGTACCAAGGGGTCGCCCTGGCCACCAGCGGAGGGAAAAGGACTGCTGTACCAGGGGGTAGCCCTGACCACCAGCAGGAAGGGAAGGGAATGCTGTACCAGGGGGTGCCCTGGCCACCAGCAGGAAGGAACTGTACCGGGGTGTAGCCCCGGCCGACAGTAGGAGGTGTAGAGAGAGGAATGAGACCCAACACGGACGGTTGAAATCTGATTTATTGCTTATAATTGTATGGTTTATATATTAATTACATGTTGTGTACACATATAAAGGTATAAAGATGTGCAACGTCTGTGTAAAATGCCGACGCTGCACGTGGATGTTGCAACTGGGTCGACTCGCCGCTGACCACGCTGACGCCAAGTCCAATGTGCAAGATATAGACTTGTACATACTGCCGACTCGGAAAAGAGACACGCCGGGCTGATGATGTCGGCGTGAATTGCAGATGGTGCAGGACGACGGTGCTTCAGGGTTGCCTCGCTGCTTTAGCTGCTGATGCAGACGCTATGCCCATTGTACAAGATGCGAGATGTAGACTTGTACATACTGCCGACTCGGAAAAGAGGCACGCCGAGTTTAAGATGGAGCATGATGCAGACGCTGAGCCTAATGTGCATCTGTGGATTTGCGACTTCTCAGTACTCTGGTGGAACCCGCTGGTGGGAAGCCAAAGGCCGATCCGCTTTTTGATGCAGAACTGGTTATTCTTCTTTAATCTTCATTCGCCGTTGTTGCTATTGATAACTTTCGTCCTTAAAGAAAGTTTGCTTGTCTCATATTAGGGTATGAAGGTGATAGGAACGAGTGGACCAGTGAATTCTGTTAGTTGCATAAATTATTAATTGTGTCAGTTGCAAAAAGTGCATAATGGTGAAAATGTAAAATATTTATAAAAATATTATATTAAACATTGTATTTATACAAAATTCTTTAAAATATAAAAAAATATCATGTGTGGGAATCGAACCCAATACCTTAGTCACGGAGTGCAGATCTACTGACTTCCATGTCACACTGGTCGTCAAATATAAATGTTAATACAAATACTGAGCTACATGCTCGGTATCTTTCTTAGATGGTAAGAAGAGTTATGGTAGTGCAGAACTGAGCTGTTAGCTCATTATCCTTCCTGGTTAGTAAGGATATTAAATGTCATGGTAGTGCAGAACTGAGCTGTTAGCTCATTATCCTTCCTGGTTAGTAAGGATATTAAATGTCATGGTAGTGCAGAACTGAGCTGTTAGCTCATTATCCTTCCTGGTTGGTAAGGATATTAAATGTCATGGTAGTGCAGAACTGAGCTGTTAGCTCATTATCCTTCCTGGTTGGTAAGGATATTAAATGTCATGGTAGTGCAGAACTGAGCTGTTAGCTCATTATCCTTCCTGGTTGGTAAGGATATTAAATGTCATGGTAGTGCAGAACTGAGCTGTTAGCTCATTATCCTTCCTGGTGGGTAAGGATATTAAATGTCAAGTCTAAATGCAGAACTGAGCTGTTTGCTCAAATTCCCCGAGCTGTTAGCTCATTATCCTTCCTGGTTGGTAAGGATATCAAATGTAAAGTTCAAATGGCAGAATTGAGCTGTGTGCTCAAATTCCCCAAATTTTAAGTTATTCCTTGGTGCCAGTTCTTGACAACCCAAGGCGACTTAACTATATCTTGTTAGCAAAATGTTACGAAATTATTTTACTAAACTAACTATAAAACCTAATAAAACTATTAAGTCTATAAGTGTAGAAATATATGTATTGTAAAAAGATAATCAACATTAAACGCTACGTTATACGTTGTAACGTGAGACGTTTATTGCTCAATAGAAATACGTTGTAAAATGTAAAAATAATTATTTCGTAACATGAGTGTTTATTGCTTACCTACAGAATTATGTTATGTTAAGATTTTTAAAATGATGTCAATTTATATTGTGCAATTAATAGAAACATTAAATATATGTAGTGTTAATAAATAATGTGTATGCAGAGACAAAATGAGTTTAGTCTGTAGGTGTTAGGAATAAGGTTCAATATGGTTCGAAGGACCAAAATGTACGGTGGTCCGCTTGCGGTTGTAAGCCGCCGCTCGCCACTCGTACAGTAAGAGGAAGGAGGGATGAGATGCTGTACCAGGGGGTACCCTGGCCACCAGCGGAGGGGAAAGGAGTGCTGTACCAAGGGGTCGCCCTGGCCACCAGCGGAGGGGAAAGGACTGCTGTACCAGGGGGTAGCCCTGACCACCAGCAGGAAGGGAAGGGAATGCTGTACCAGGGGGTGCCCTGGCCACCAGCAGGAAGGAACTGTACCGGGGTGTAGCCCCGGCCGACAGTAGGAGGTGTAGAGAGAGGAATGAGACCCAACACGGACGGTTGAAATCTAATTTATTGCTTATAATTGTATGGTTTATATATTAATTACATGTTGTGTACACATATAAAGATATAAGGATGTGCAACGTCTGTGTAAAGTGCCGACGCTGCACGAGGATGTTGTAACTGGGCCGACTCGCCGCTGACCACGCTGACGCCAAGTCCAATGTACAAGAAGACTTGTACATTATTATTGCAATTACAATGCTAATTATAATTATGAGACAAAATTCGTACTATAATAAATTAAAAAAACAAACAATTTTAACAATTACACAAGATATTTTGATCCAAGATATAAGTATACATACCTAATATGACGCATGTTTCCCCGAAAGGGAAAGCAGAGGCGTATTATTTGTTCACATTTCGCAAGTTATATTGTTGGTAATAGGTGGCCTATTGCCGCTGACCGGGAACTTTTATGTTCGCCAGATCCTCGTCCGTTGATTGGCAAATGCACCATTTGTATGAGAGGTTGGCTTGGGCTCTTTAGATCTTGATAGGATCCCTATGCTCCCAGAAGATTATATTATCAGCTTTATTAAAAATACATACATACATTTACGCCTGTTTCCCCGAAGAGGTAGGCAGAGGCGTATTATACGCCTACACTTCGCCAACTATATATACTGCAGAGACCCCTTGCCTTTAAATTCAGAGGGTTTTGGGTTCAAACCTGACGACCGATATGGCGTGGTGGCAAGTATACCCGCACTCCACTCCTGAGGTCGTGGGTTCGATTCCCACACAGGACAAATATTTGTGTGTATAAATATGAATATTTGTTCTGGTCTGGGTGTTTACCTATCTATGCTAAGTATGTATTTACAAAAAAAAAGTATTTAAGTATGATTATCCGTTATTTAGTATCCATAACACAAGTTCTTAATGATACTTATCTTGGAGCTAAATAATTGGTGTAAGTGTCAGAAATATTTTAAAAAAAATATTTAAAACCCTGATGCATAACTTCGAAAAGACATAGATGCGCCCATGTCTTTTCGAAGTTATGTGCATAATTATCGCTTGCTCCGTGTCTCGGAAAGCACGTTAAGCCGCTGTCATGAACATCTATGGCAGTCGTTATTAAGAAGTCAGTGCCTTCTAATAGACTGACAGCTGGTTTAACCATAGAATGATGTTTCCCTCTGGGTTGCGGTACTGAAATTCAAATCTGGTTGAACCAGTGAGCAGACCCTGAGCCCTAAGCTTAAATCTAGGGCAACCGCGATAATGCTAGGATATGATGATGACTTTGCCAATGATATAGTTGGTCCCACGTAATAGGTGGCGAGCCTATTGCCGCTTACCGGGCACTGTTATGTTATATTAAAAATATATATGTTATAACCTTCAACCTTCTTTTTCTTTTAAAGATAATATAAAGCCTATAATTACATATTGCCGAGTGGTAACGGCACATTCAAAGAACTCTACCACCCACCGCCATGTTTTGCCTGAAGGTGTAAGGTAGTAAGCTTCTAAGGGATCTTGTCTAGTGTCAATGTCTGACGAATGTTTGACGATTGATATGGCGTGGAGGTCAGTATCAGCTACTGAGGTCGTGGTTTCGATTCCCACACATGTTAATTTTTGTGTGCATAAACAATGAATATTAATTGTTCTTGTCTGGGAGTATTCCTAAATGCATTTACAAAAAAAAAGTTTGTTTGTTTGTTTATCCGTTATTTATCCATATCACTTTTTTTTTTTTTGGGATGGAAAATCATCAAATGACATTCTCCCGCTGTGGGTGGAGCGGGAGGGTGTGTCAGACTTCTACTGACTAAAAACCATCCGTGTACCTTCTTGAGCCTGTAACACCAAGGCCGCGATAACCCCTTCGAACAATCCCGCAACAATCCATATCACTAGTTCTTATTGATAATTATCTCGGGTGTAAAATAATTGCTGTAATTGATAGAAAATATTTCTTATTTATTGATTATTGAATGAATAAGGGCTGTCATCTTCTAAATCTTTCCATTTGACACGTTTCATTTTGAGATAACTGTTCAATTAGATAGATTTTTGCCCAGATATGTGGGTGTAGGCGGCACAAGACCAATCAACATGGAAATCTGTTCTGGGGGCCTACCGCCGAATTCGATGGATTACCGGTAATCTTTGGTCTTTGGTAATCTTTCGGTTAACTTTGTTTTGCGTTCATTAATCCGTACCGGGGAATCTGCCGACAGCCACCTCTCATTCATGACCTTCAGTCCGTGACAGACCAATAGGTAAATGGAGAACGCCATTTTGTTTCGATTTTCATGAGTTCGGCGGTAGGTACGACAGAATCAATTTGATATCCATTTTGCCTTATAATCGATTGCCATCGAACTCGGCGGTAGGCCCCCTGGAAGCCTATGTTCAGCAGTGGACATCACATCACTGAAATAATGGAATAGTGAGCTTATGTAAATATTTTGGTACATTCATGCATTAATTCTTTAATAAAAGTTTTACCGCTAATCGCCCGTGACTTGCACCGCCGTATCGCCACTTTGGTAGCGGTTCTACTAATTAATTACCTTTCAGGCAGCGCGCTGACGCTTTAAACTGCCGCGTATCAGCACCAGATAAAAATAGGGAGCAGACAAAAGCTTCACTGGTCAGAAATCGACGGGTTTTTGGATGACCGTTCTCCAATTGTGCAAATTATATTCGGCTGCCTAATTTCTTAAAGGGTGTTTACGTCTGGATACACGCAGCAGGATACGCACAGCCATAGATAGAGTGCAGCTTATATAGCAGTTATAATGACAAAAATACATACATTCACGCCTGTTTCCCCAAAGGGGTTGGCAGAGGCATAATAAACGTCCCCCCCGACTGGTCTCCACCTTGTCTTGGTGGGGGGACTGAGTACCTCCCGGTAGGGCGCAGGAGGCGCTAGGGAAAAGGCAACACCCAGAGACCGACGACTCTGGGTGCCCTTAGTACTGACTACCGGGGGGGAAACTGAGAGGGACCTGTGGAGGGCGCAGTGGGCGGGCCAGGACGTTCAGCAGCGCCAGGAGGGTCTAGGCAGTGGGGGCAGGGGGCCCCTGCTGTCTAACCATGGACACTCCGGGAAGTCGGCCACATACGCTATGGTCGCACGGGGAGGTAGGAGGGGCGCGTCCACTGCGCCTCTCTGAGGAGGTCCTCCCGGTTTTGGTCCGGGGGATGTTGGCCGCAGGCGGGGTGTCAGAAGCTGCAACCCAGGTACTGGCCCTCGCCTCTTTCTCAACAAGCGGCAAGCGTCGTCGGAAGATTTTTAGTGGGTATTACTTGGCGGTCGTGTCTGCCGGTGGTGAGTCCCACACCCCCTTTCGGTCCCCCTTTGGCCGGAAGGCAGTGCGTAAATGCATTTTGTTACCGACGTAAAAAAAAAAAGGCATAATAAACGTCCGCGTTTCGCCGGTTATAATGTGGTCCCACGCAATAGGTGCCGAGCCTAATGCCACTTACAAGGAACTTTTGTGTTCGCCAGAGCCTCGCCCGTTGTTCAGCAAGTGCACCACTTGCAGGTGAGGTTGTCTTGGCTTTGTTTAAATATGGACTTCATATATTTTGGGTGAAAAGTTTATGATTTAAATAACTTTACAGAATCGTGCCGAGTTTCTTGCAAAATTCTGCTTAGATACAGAACCCTAGAATGCTTTTCGCCATGCACTAGGCTGACTTTCTGTTGTTTAAACCCACTCTGTGGCATTTATATTTTAAAGATTTCGTCTTTTAGGTGCATACATTTTTAATTTAGTTCCATTAATTGGGCCGCTATTCTCGTGCTACTGAAAATTCTTTTAGATTAGAAAACTCTTGGAAAATTCTAAATTTTATTGAAGTTAAAAATAGAGATAGGGGATCGCTCGGATCCAGCCAACTATCGACCCATCGCTGTCACTTCTGTGCTGTGCAAGGTGTTTGAGCGAGTGATAAATGCTCAGCTAATCCGTTACCTGGAAGATCACTCTCTGCTTCACGATCGTCAGTATGGGTTTAGACCGAAACGATCAACGGGTGATCCTCTAGCGTTCGTTACTGACGCATGGAGTGAAGCGATGGACAAGCGTGGCGAATCTTTGGCCGTAAGCCTGGATGTCGCCAAAGCTTTCGATAGAATATGGCATTGTTCCCTTCTTTCCAAGTTGCCGGCCTTCGGTATGCCGCCCCGCTTGTGCGCTTGGGTGGTTGGCTTTCTAGAAGGTCGGAGGATTCGTGGCTTGTGTGAGGGGAGTTCCTTCGAGTTTTATAAAGTCAATGACGGAGTGCCGCAGGGATCGGTACTCTCGCCAACCCTATTTCTTCTGCATATTAATGACATGTTGTCCTTGGGCAATATTCATTGTTATGCGGATGACAGTACGGTACATGAGCGGTACTTGGGACATCCTGCGGCAAAACAAGCCGATATCCTGGTGCAAAGGCAAGACCTGGTTGCCAAAGTGAACCGGACTCTCCATCGTGTCACTCAGTGGGGATCTAAAAACCTGGTCGAGTTTAATGCCACCAAAACCCAGGTTTGTGCATTCTCGTCGAAGTTTACTCCTATCCTTAGTCCTCCCTCTCTTCAGAACGCTCCGTTGCCCATTTCAGCGGATCTCAGCATTCTCAGCATTCTCGGCATGGACATCGGCCAGGACCTAAATCCAAAATGCTACATCGAGGGTGTTATTTTAACTGCCTCCCGTAAGTTGGGTATACTCAATAACGTGAGGCGGTTTTTCACTCCCGAGAAGCGCTGTTTGTTGTACAAGACTCAAGTGTGATCGAGTGTAGAGTATTGTTCCCATCTTTGGGACGGTTCTGCTAAGTACCTCCTCGACGCACTTGACAGACTGCAACGTCGAGCGGTTCGCATTATAGGGGATGCTGAGGTAATAGCCTCACTCGAGGATCTATAGCTGCGTAGAGACATTGTATCTCTCAGTGTCTTCTACCGGAACTACTATGGCGAGTGTTCTGAGGAGCTTTTTGATTTCATCCCGTTCTCTCATTTTCTCTTCCAAACAAGACGTGCTGGTCTTAAAAACCATTCTCATACTGTGCAGACTATCAGCACTCGAACCAAGAAATTTGGTAATCGCTTCTGAGCAAGATCACTAAGGTTTGAAATTCGCGGCCGGCTCATGTGTTTCCTATTTTCTATGATCCCGGGTCTTTTAAGCGGGGCGTGAAACAGCACTTTAGCAGGCCGTCATAAGTGGATGCGCCTTGTACCGTGCTTATTTCACATTATGAAGCGCTTTAATATTTCTTATTGGACTGCATCGACTGCTTACCATCAGGCAGGATGTAGTATTATGACGTGTCACATTAAAGAAAATAAACAATACCCCCTTTTTAGTTACCATCACCCTTATGGAATTTTTAATTACGCGTTAGATTTTAAAATAAAAATAAAATTTAGTACTATTGTTTTACTTAATGGTTTAGAACCCTTCGTGCGTGAGTCCGACTCGCACTTGGCCGGTTTTTACTTATTTTGTTCGTTTATTATCTTAATGTCTTGTTATTGCGTGTGGTCAATGAATATACTTTCTTCCTACTTTTATTCCTTTAATATTGCAATACTACCTACTTGATTAAAATATTCTTTATTATAAATAGTCAGTTTATTTTTCTTATGTGAAGCTTTTGTACTTAGCCCACAATTCTTTTGTTATCCCCTTTGCGTCAGGTTGTTTGGAAGAAAACGCTTTAAAAGATAAGACTGCCTAGCGATGCACTTTTTATCTTCATAACATTGTTTTGTATATATCATATACATGTATGGGTGTATCTGGATCCTACTAACATCTAAAGAGCCCATGCCAACCTCACCTGCTAGTGGTGCACCTGCTGATCAACAGACGAGGTTTTGGCAAACTCAACAGATCCCGGCAAGCGGCAATAGGCTCGCCACCTATTACGTGGGACCGACAATGCCTCTGCCTAACACTTCGGGGATACACGCTTAAGTGTATGTACATTATTTGTGATCTGTAGTTTCTTAGAATTTTAATATAAAGAATACCTAAGTATATTTAACTGCCATAGTCGAAGCAATTTGTTTTGAAACTCAAATAAGCCTCGTGAGTTATTTACAATGACATTATATTGGCAAACAGCTGCTTGGTCAAGCTGGCTCGAGCACTCTTCAGTTGCGAGTTGGCGACCAATCTCTAGTGAATGGGGGTTTTAATAATTTACTTGTTTGCTAGCTCAATGGTTTGAAGTCCGGTGAGTCAAAGAACAGCGGTATAGAGGGGACATATTCAGTAAAAAGGTTAATTAACTACCCTTTTTTGCTTTTTCTGTCTGTATTTATTTATTTATGGTACAGCAACAGAGTACAAATCAGGAATCATTATTCTTATATCAACTAAATACTATATAAACCTGCACTCCGATTATGACCGAACACGGCATTAACTTATCCTATGTACACACTAAATACATATTTAATCAAGTATAAAAAAAATACAAAAAATACACAAACACACAAATTACTTAAAAATATAAACTTTAAACATAAAAATCCAAAGACAGTAAATAACTACAATTTACTTTTATATAAATTTAAAAATGACGCATGCGAAATTGAAAATATATCCAACTCCTTAGCGATGACATTATAGGACCTACAACGTTATTAGGTACTGCAGGCTGGTAAAGAGAAAATTTTTTGCGCTCTTGTTCTACCACCTATCTTATATGAAATATATGTAAGATATGATGTCACAAATACCATGAATGCAAACCCAGCATTGACTCGAGGACCTTATGGCTTAAATTCCTGTAGCGGCTTACTAGACTCCGGCAGCCTCGTTAGGCTAAAACCCAGGTGAAGGGCCCGTCCGGCCGCGCCTGGGAGGTCTTAGGCGGCGGGGGCAGGGTGCCTCTTTCGTCTAGACCCTTCCAGAAGTCGGTCTTGTGCGGCCAGTTACGCCATGGCCGCACAAGGAGGTATGGGGCTCGCGACACAGTGCGCTTCTCAGAGGAGGTCGTCCCGGTCTAATCCGGGGGACGTTGGCTGCGGGCGGGGTGCTAAAAGCTACAAACCCAGGCCCCCCGCCCCCCGCCCCTTTTTCAACAGCGGTGGGCGTCAAAAAAAAAGGTGAATCCTGCTACTATCGAAGAAGGTTGAGGCCGTGAGTTAGGCGAGAAGTTATCAGTTAATGTCCTCGCCAGCGATCAATATTCATCTCAGACTTAAATGACCAGCATACTGTGGTGAAAGGAAGGGTCGTGGTCAGTATCTGGGATTTCTGTAAGTCCATTCGACTTCATCGCGTCGCCAGAAGCGCTCGTAGCTCTGCGGCGCTAGCTGGTCGGAAACGATCACCGAAGTACAGCAGATTTTATAGAGGTCAGTTCTTGAATGGGTGACCGTTTATGTGGCATTTGATATCGAGCGCTTCCGTGCTTCGGAAGGCACGTTAAGCCGTTGGTCCCGGCTATCACTAAATGTGGTAGTCAGCGTGGTGGAGTATGACCCAATACCCTCACACCTTGATATGTGAGAGGAGGCTCGTGCTCAGTTGTGGGACGTTAATGGGCTGAGATGATGATGATGAAGATTCGACTTCGGGAGTGTGTTCAAAAGCTCTTATAGTCCCTGGTCTTCTAAGAGTGGTGTCAAGTGGCATAAATGCAGGACATTTATGAGTGCGCATGAAGCACTTTGTAGTTTTTTGATTGCTACGAATGCTTAGATTAAATCAAAACAGACGAGGCCATTGGCTAGACCCATAGACTTAAAATTCAGAGGCAGTGGTGTGTCAGCCTATTTATACAATTAATCATGTATCATAATTGTGTACACATTGTATCTTTGCTTTGTATGACATATAAATTAAAAAAAAAAAATTGCCAAAGGAAGTTTTAACGGGTGCCATCTGCATTAATACTCTTTGGTCATGTATATCGACCGCAGTAATGGGCAGTGCTTTCAAAGAAAGAATTCATATCAATTGTGCATTGTCTATGCCCAGTCAGCAAGGGTTAGTCACTGGGCTATTAACTAGGGGTGGGGCGAATCAACACGGTTTTATAATGTGCATTAGGGTAGGTTATGGAAAAAACTATACTTATATAGTTGTTATGGTATAGATCTTGCTGCAGTTTTCTGCTTTTATAAAATAAGCACTATTCATCTCAATCATTATAATATCAGCCTTATAAAGACCACTGCTGAACAGTGGCCTCCCCAATCGATTCCATTCAACTGGGAGTATTTAATTTTGCCTTTTAACCACGCCGGGCAGGCGGGTTGGTGATTCCAGCCAATACGCAGGATGACGCTGCTGCCCATCATCCTGAAGGATTTCTCTTCGTCGACTCTTAAGGCTCCCCGTGAGATGAGAGTGGGTGACGCCAGGCCGGCAACCATAATTTCAACATTATAAAACCAACAACGTTTTTTCTGGAAAATATCATGAACGAGGTTGTATATGATTCAACAAGGTAGGCTTAGATACGATCATTAAAAAAAAAAACATGTCTTCGAGCTCAACAGAGCTGTTATGAAATGGGCGGGAGCTGGATCGCCAAAGAAAGAAGTTTAGGAGTTCAAAGAGGTCAGTTGGATGGAATTAGACTGGCATTTAATGTTGAACTCTTTCCTACCTATGTCCAGCAGAGAGCGTCGTTTGACTATAATAGTAAAGGCTAGGTGCCACTGCAGTGCAGGATTTCCACTTTCGAAGATTTTGTTTCGGATCAAGATGTCTTCGTCCTAATAAAAGCACTGCTATCTGGTACACTGGCACTCTTATCCATGATGACCTGCATAAATATCATTCCACGGAACGCTTAAAAGATCCGGGATAGTCCGAAACCTGTGAGATCCAGAACTTTGCCAATCTTTTCTCCTTTTGGGTACACTTGTGTATTGGCGCCCCTTCTCGATTTAACGTTCACATATTATTATTCAAAATCAAAATAATTTATTCAAGATTGGCTCAATAGAGCTCTTATGAAAGTCAAACTTTATAAACTAGCGCGCCCATTCACTGCGGGCGGGAGCTTGATCGTAAAAGAACGAGCTAGATTGTCACGGTTGGTTTTTTCTCTCGCTGGTTATAAAAAAAGTACTTACCTTAAAGCAATTTCTTAAGTTTAAAATACTTTTGTTCTTCAGTCACAAGACAATGACACAAGATTGATAAGTTGAAGAGACTAGCATCAAAATGAACTAAACAACTGTGAAATGAAGATTACATTATCTTCTCTCTCTTTTTTAACCATTTATATTTCTTAACTTGGCTTATGCATCTATTACGAGACTTTAGCTGTATGACTTGCTGTCCTTACTCTTCCAGGAAACCCATCAATGTTACTGAAACATTTCTTATGGCAGACATTCTTGATGTTCCCCAGTAGCTTTCCTGGCAGTTTGCACAAGGAACAGGTGTATATAAAACATTATCATCATCCTGGAATACTGAACGCCCATACTAAACATAGGCCTCCCCAATAGAATTTTATTTTGGCGCCTGCATCCATCGGCTTCTCACCGTCCTGACCAAATTATCAGTTCGCGGTCCATTGAGAAGCCATTGAAGAATAGGGATATTACTCAGCATTATGGTGTCCGTTTTGGCCAAGTAGGCTAAAGTTTCGTTGAAAATAAAAGACTACTTCAATATTTTAATACAATTTGTAAAACAGTAACATTGAAAGTCGCATGAAACCATTTTTGTTAATTTGACACGTCATAACGAACACATCCTGCCCGGTTTTTTCTAGTTTTCTTGGGCCTTTATTATTTAATCTATTAATCAAAAATCATTTATTTCATAAGCTATTACATGATACATGAAAACGTCAAAACTAACATATATAAGTTTAAAAAAACAATCGAAATATTATTACACTGATATCACGAAGCTTAGATTCACTTATATGCAACAAAACAATTTAGAAAAAATAAAATATTTAAGTGTAAATGAATCTAAGTGCCAGTTCCGAGCCACCGCTCTGTAAGAAGAACTGACAAGAAACTCACATGCTCTTTTAAATATATCCATTGGTTTTGTGCTTGATAATATCAGGGAAAATGTAGCTTCCTAATAGTAGAAGAATTAGCTCAATCCATTCATTAGGTTTTGAGTTTATTCGTATCAAACATACCCACAAAAATATACATATTTTCTCATCTAATATAAGTTTATAGATGTTATTTATATAAATAGTGAAGTTAATAAACAAGGTTAGTTTCAAAGACACTAAACTGATTTAATATAAAAATAGCTGCTTTAACGCTTTTGAATGCGAACTTACTTATTTAATAAGAGTTTAAAAATCCAAAGGAAAAAACTCTTCTACAGCACAAACATAGACTGCAAAGAAAGGATGAGAAAAGTTCTTGATGGTTGATAAGGCTCTGAATACAGTTAAAGCTAATCTATAGCGCCTCAAGTAAATATAGGTTAATTCCAGTCACCTCGTAAGAAAGATTTATGTCGCTCAACGTACAATAAAGAGAGCTAAGCTCGGAGTGTCCCTACTTGATAGAATCACAATTGACGAGATCCGTAGGAGAACTGGAGTGGACCGGTGGTTTCCGAAGCGCAGACTTGCTACTTTTTATTCTTTTAAATAATGGCTTTGTGCGTTTAGCACATTTAGCCAGTGTCAATTAAGAGATATATAAATAATAATATATCAGTCATGTTAAACGAGAATGAGTGGTGATTAAGATAATAAATCGTAAAAGGGCATCTCGCCCTATCCCTAAGCCCGTTGAGTCCTCAGTAAAGAGTTAAAAGAAATTGAAAAGTTATGTTGCACTGTTTTGTTTAGTGATTCAACACTCATGTACGTTCACAAACACTTAAGGCTTAATAGTCCACTGTTATTAGTTATTACAGATTGAAGTTCGAAATATCACCAATTTTAGAAAATAAAACAAAACTGCAGATATGACGCTTCACTTTCTCGCCAAAAAGTCTACATTGGAAATTAAGAGTAAACTTAGCCGGTAAAAGGCCGTTATATAAATCAAGAAGTGCTCGAGTCTACAATCCGTACAAAGTCTCAGTTATGTTAACGTGATTGTTGTAATCCATATACCTGTGAGCGGCAGCCCAGTGGCGAGACAATCAAATTATATAATCATATTCCTAACAAAATTAAAAATATTGAAAAATTAACTAGTTTCGAAAGTCAGCTAAAACAGTTTTTAATTACAAAAAGTTATTACAGCATTAAAGAATTTTTTGAAGACTCTAATACATAATTCACATAACGTTTGTAATATAGTTATAATGTGTATAGTAATAGGTGTATTTATATAAAAACATTTTAAGAAATAATATATCCTATATCTTGATGTTAGATATAAAAGTTAAACAACAAATGTGCAATGAATATATGTAGTGTTGATTTATAAATATTTATGATAAATAGTAAATAAATAGATAAATAGTATGTAAGTAGTAATAAACAATTTGCTATGTCCTTACAGGGCGCTACATTGTAATTAACATCTCTATGTATACACATACATACATACATTACATTATGTAACTACCCAATGTAGCATGCAATAAAGAATTGAATTGAATTGAATTGAGACCCTTAAAAAGCAGAGGACCTCGGGTTCAAACCCTGGTGGCGCAACTATGACTTTTCCTTTTTTTTCCAAAACCTATTGACGTGTCCAAACGAGGTTCTGTGTTCATTTTTAAACATCTTCTTTTTCAACTTTTGATACAAGTTTACCAAAGATAGCTAAAATAATAGTATAGCTCAAATATCGCTTCGCAAATATGTAGGTGTTGAACGTTCCCAAAACCAAAGAGGCAACGTCAAGCCTCGCATTTCCCTCTAGCACTCATCATAAAGCGAAATAACATAAAAATAATATGAAAGCGTGTAAAGCATTCAACGGGAACTGAAGAAAAAAACATTTGTGGCAAGTGTGAGCCGTTTTTAGTGTTTGGGTTTCGCAACAAACACAGACTGCGCCATTTTATTAAACGTACAGGGTTGTATGTTTCAATCATTAAGATATTATTATGATCATCAGTCTGAATGATGCTAAAAGTGTGTGCCAAGATCGTAGCAAGAGGAAGGATGTGATCTCTGCCGACCTCTACGGGAAAGAGGCATGACATAATGTATGTATGTATAACAGTAAAAAAAATATTTTTGTTTTTAATTGGTTTTGTAGCATGTAAGTGAATCTAAACTTCGTGATTGCAGTGTAATCATATTGCGATTGTTTTTTTTTACTAAACATATTTATTGCAAACAAAATGATGACAGGAAAATTACCCAGATCGACGATCAAAAATACTTTAAAAATAATACAGCATTACAGCCACATAAAGTCCACTGCTGTACATTGGCTTACCCCATATAGTATATTGGGGGTTTTTTCCTATAATCACCTCTGGGCAGGCGGGTTGGTGATCGCAGTTCAAGCCAGTTTACGCTGGATAAACCTGCTGCCCATCATCCAGTAATATTCTCCGACTCCCCATGAGAAAAAGGGGTAGCACAATTCTAAGCCGGTATCATATGGCACATTATAATAATAGTAATACATTTTTGTATAAGCTAAACTCACCTGCAAGCCTTTACCTTTATATAAAGCTAAAAATTTACATATATTATAACTCCAATTTAAGGCTTCAAAGAAAACCCAAAAACTTCTCCAGACTCTTAACTATTATCAAATGTTCAAAATAGAATTACGTAGTGACCTTTTTAATTAGATTTTGTTATAAGTTTGGTTAAATTCGGTCTGCAAAGACAGCGAATAGCAAAATTCTTAGAATTATGTCGTAGCTTTCTGTAGCGTTACCGAGCTAGCGATTAAGGTGTACCAGTGGTAGGCATTTATCGTAAATGTAAGCAGAATAGTTTAGAGAATCTATCAATATCTTAGGAGCCGAAGCTAACCTCACCTGCAAGTGGTGCACCTGCAGATCAACGGACAAGGCTCTGGCGAATATAACAATTCCGGTAAGCGGCTATAGGCTCGCCACCTATTACGTGGGACGAACAGTATTATGGGTGAAATGTGTGCGCATAATATGCCTCTGCTTACCCATTTTGGGTAATAGGCGTGATTGTATGTTTGTATGTAAGCAGAATAAACAGTTTTATTTGCGGTTTGTGTCGAATCACAAACTAATCACTTGTGACTTACACTTCTAAGTTGATGATGTTAAGACGAGATGATCAATAGACATTAATCGGCATGATATTTCATGAGCCAAACATTCTTTCAAAGTCAAAGTCAAAATTTTATATGTAAGTTTGGCTTCATAAAACTCTTATGAACGCTAACTAACTTGGGCGGGAACTTAATCATAGAAGAATCGAGCAAGATACTCTAGAAAGTGGATTTTTTCTCCCCCCACTTACAGAAAAATCACTAGCACTGCTATCATTATGGTAAAAACTCTATTGTGGTTAATTTTTCATGTCTAAACTCTAAAGGAACTTCAAATCCATACAGCATCTCTATTAATAAGATATTACTCTGCCAAAGGAACCCTAAAAATACTCACACACTGCGTAGGGCTGCGTACACCGCTCATGTAGCTTTGTAAAGATCTTCTTCAGAATCGCGGCGTGCTGGTTCAGAGCTCAGTGTGGGGAACTGTGCAGTTAACAATGTGGAAGGAAATGGAAGGGAATATGGAAAAGTATTTATTCGGGTGTGCAGAGTAGCTGGCATTTGAATGGGGGCAGCTACTGATAAAAGCAGGTCTTGCTTTCTATTGCCCTGGTTGGTGTTTTACATCCGGCTCGAAGGACCAAAATATTTATGGTAACTTAGTCCGCAGAATGTAACAAGTAAAATCCAGTTTATGTAAGACACTGCTAATGAAATGAGACAAATATTTATTCCGAGACTTAAAATTACACCTTTTTTTTTTTGTTTTGTGTCGGTAAACCGAAAGGGGGTGTGGGACTCACTACCGGCAGACGCGACTGCCAGCAGTAATACCCACTAAAAATCTTCCGACGACGCCCGCCGCTTGTTGAGAAAGAGGCGGGGGCCAGTACCTGGGTTGCAGCTTCTGACACCCCGCCTGCGGCCAACGTCCCCCGGACCAAAACCAGGAGGACCTCCTCAGAGAGGCGCAGTGGATGCGCCCCTCCTACCTCCTTGTGCGACCATAGCGTGTGTGGCCGACTTCTCGGAGGGTCTGTCGTTAGACAGCAAGGGCCCCTGCCCCCACTGCCTAAGACCCTCCTGGCGCTGCTTGACGGGCCCTCCTGGCCCGCCCGCTGCGCCCTCCACAGGTCCCTCTTAGTTTCTCCCCCGGTAGTCAGTACTAAGGGCACCCAGAGTCGTCGGTCTCTGGGTGTTACCTTTTCCCTGGCGCCTCCTGCGCCCTACCGGGAGGTAGAGACAAAAATTACACCTGACAAAATATCAAGGATCACGACCCTCTTGATTCAAAATAGAACAAAACTTGGGGGCGTAGATAATTGAGGACGGGGTAATTAATATGGCGGCTTATTTAAATCAATTATCTTGCTTTATTTTCTTTTGGTACTAATTCAAAATATAGTTCATAATTGACAGAGTTACTACACATAATCCAACCTACGCAATAATTAAAAATTAACAACATTAAATCCACTTTTGTAGTATTATTTAATGCATATATCGTCCTCTCTTATACTTGCCGTGCCCGATAGGGTCCAGGACGAACTGTAATATTGTATCATCATCATCATCTCAGCCCAATAACGTCCCACTACTGAGCACGAGCCTCCTCTCACATATCAAGTTGTGAGGGTATTGGGTTATACTCCACCACGCGGACCCAGTGCGGATTGGCAGAGGCAGGTGTATGGCGTCCTGCTGTTAGAATTTTTCAAGCCGCCCAATAGGCCTCTAACTTGGCTTAACGACTACCACATTTCGTGATAACCGGGACCAATGGCTTAACGTGCCTTCCGAAGCACGGAAGCGCTCGATATCGAATGCCACACAAACGGTCACCCATCCAAGGACTGACCTCTGTAAGCTCTGCTGTACTTAGGTGATTGTATCCGACCACCGAGCACCGCAGGGCTACGAGCGCTTCATATATTATATATTAACATCATATTACAACTGTTTGTGGAGACTTGGAGAGCCATAAGGATATTGAGTATTTAGTCTTTCAAATTATAACCGGACACTCCACGTAACGTGCGCCATGATCGCCAAAATCGGGTCTGATTGTTTGTCACGACCATATGAAATTTTTAACTAAAGGTAGAGTAAGAGTGTACTTTTATAATTTTTAAATAAATACAAGTATTTTATGACAGAGTTGTGTTATTTTTATTGTATTGTAAAGAAGACAATTGTTTCGATTAAGAATGGAATAAAATATTCGTCAAATGACCACCCGACCGGCGACCGCTCAAGCCGAAGGCCGAAGACAAATTTTCCATGACTTTTTCACAGAGATGTGGCTGTATTGTATCTCACCGATGACGCGTTGGATTTTAAAATGAAGAAGTGCACTCTTACTGAGACACCCTTTATAACTACATCTATGGTCATGATCGAATGGCGTCGCCAAAGACGTGGTGTTCCTTCGTTGACACTTGCTGCACACAACTGCTCTCGGAACTCGGAGTTTTTTGGCTAATAATGGCTTCGTGCGTTGAGCACATTTAGCCAGTGTCAAGTAAGTGATATATTAATAATATATAATTCATAGTAAATAAGAATGAGTGGTGATAAAGATGAGAAATGGTAAATGAGATAGCCTTCCCTAAGCCCCTTGAGTCCTCAGTAAAGATGTGGGACTATACTGAGATCTCACATGAACTCCTTGAGAGCATTTGAAAAGTGATGTTGCACTGTTTTGTTTCATTTACCAACACTCATGTGCGTTCACAAACACGTAACGGTTTATTATCCACCGTTATTACACATTAATGTTGGAAATATGACAAATTTTAGAAAATACAACAAAACTGCAGACATTACGTTGCATTTTCCCGCCAAGAAGTCTGGCTCTTGGAGTTGCGTCAGAGTGATTGTCACGCCTCTCCCGGGTCACTGAATGATTGATTCGCGTCAATTTTTTTTTTTATCTCACTTCTCACCAGCCAGGTCTGTTGTTTTCTGATAGGGTACTTATTGCAGAGGTATATTGTGCCAAGTTTACGGGTTGAATCTTCTACTACCTACGCTATATCTTGTCGACTATTTTTTATTTGGATATTGTTTTGTAAGATTTTACCATCGTTTTTTTATTCAGTAAAGTATGTTCTGGCATATTTCAGCGCCATACATGCTTAGCTGCGATGCCATAGTCGGCCATTACTAGGACAGCATGAGGGCGCGGAGTCCTAGATATCAGGCATTATGCGAGCGAGCGCGCTAAACACCTATTACTGGTGCACGCCGCTCTTCAGAGGCCGTGTACCCCGTTAGTTGGTAGCACTAACTACTTTTAGACATGGCAAGTATATTCTGGAAATAAGGAAATAAGAACCTGTGTCCCAAAGTCCCATTATCGTTTCATCATCTCAGTCCATTAACGTCCCACTATTGCAGGCAGATGTATGCATCTTGCTGTTAGAATTTTCAAGCCGCCAATTAGGCCTCTAACATGGGTCTTTACGACTACCAAATTTAGTGATAACCGGGACCAACGGCTTGACGTGCCTTCCTTGCTGCATTACTCCGGCGGCATCTCTATTGAAGCCTTCGAAAATGCTTCGAAGTATGTTAATACATTTAGATCAAAATCGAAGTAAGAGTTTGCCGTCGCTTTTTGATATTCTATAAATTTTCTACCATTATTTTCAGTACAAACAGAGTTGGTGCCTGTCGATCTCGATATCTCTCTCCATACCACCGCAGAGCACAATTCACATCTTTGTTATTTAAAAAATAAGCTTTCTTTAAATAAAACTGTTCTTGATAAGCCATTTTTACTGTGAAACAAATATGAAATGATTTGTAAAAACAATTAAATGTGACTAACAGATGAAATTCTATTTTCAAATGTAAAATTCCATATTTAATCCACGTCACACACGCAGTTATGTCGAATCTAAGAAAGGAGTCTGCATTACAAACACGTGCAAATTGCAATCGTCTTATCTAAAGTAATTCGTCATTTTAATGGATAAATGACGTCAATGATAATTATTAATTAATAACAAAAGTAAACATAAAGAAACGGATTTTCGAGTAAAAGTGCTTTAACTTGACACATTGAATTACCAATTTAAGATTTCATTGTTTTCCTTTCATTTTATTTATGAAATTTGTTAGAGAGATTTCCTTCTTTTCTTCCTTGACCCTAACGATCGATGCAATCAAAGCACAGGCTGCAACTTGAACACATTTTAGTCGGTATGATTACTGGGTGCGGCAAAAATCATTGAGTGCAGTTTTCTTTCTTTTCAACAATAAAGATTTTTTTTATTTGAGTAAAATTTTCTATCTACAGTACTAAGAGCACTTCCCCTTCAGGTGGCATTACAAAAATTCACTCTGTATATGAGACCAAATCGAGTTGCTATTGCATCGAGCTTTAAATCAGAATTTTATATTTTTTATAAAAGCTTTATATAAATTTAGATCTGATCAATGTTGTTCATTGAAATGGAAATCAATTATGTTTTTGTGAAAATTCCCGTGAACACTTCGCTGAAAGAATTATATTCATAAGTTTATCGACGGGAGATAGGACATGCCTATTTTCAAACATGTTCACACACAAGCTAACAAACACACGCACGAACACTCACTCAACTGTCCCCTTTTCTTTACACTGTTTAATTTTGATCTGCTCTCTTTTTGACATATTTTAATGTAAATCCATAATTAGGTGTAAGGATAGTGTAAGCTTTTGTATGTTTTGAATTTTTTTTATAAATAAATATCTTCTAGTATTAAGCTGCAGATCTAGTGAAGATAAGCTGAATCCTGAATTTTAGTTAAAATTGAGACCATTCTTAGCCGATTTCTATTTAGCCTGTTCTGAAGTCTCGTTTCTAAATTCGCTTTTTAGCCCTTTTATACCTTTAAACTGGTAATGGGAAGATTGCTAGCCTGCGAAGTTGACTGCTAAAATACACTAGACTGTCATTCTGAATGCGCAGCATACAGTAAAACCTTCACAGTTGAAATGATTAAGTGGTAGTAAGATCGATGAAAAATTATTGAAGTTAATGAATGGGTAAGATTTCGTTCCG
This sequence comes from Musotima nitidalis, assembly GCA_949126915.1. Classification (NCBI taxonomy): domain Eukaryota; kingdom Metazoa; phylum Arthropoda; class Insecta; order Lepidoptera; family Crambidae; genus Musotima; species Musotima nitidalis. The sequence continues at coordinate 5,772,849 of OX421441.1, forward strand.
CCTGAATACCACTTAGATATATTGTTTATATTTCTTATAAATAATGGCTTCGTGCCTTTAACACATTTAGCCAGTTTTAAGTCATAGATATATTAATGAAATTTAATACATAGTAAATGAGAATAAGTGGTGATAAAGATGATATATGATATGCTCTCCCCCTAAACCCCTAAGGTCCTCAGTAAAGATGTGGGACTATTCTCAGTATAGTCACTACACTCTCGTGGATTTCAAAAGAGATGTTGCACTGTTTTGTCTTACTTATCAACACTCATGTACGTTCACAAACAATTAACGGTTAATAATCCACCGTTATGTACACATTAATATACGAAATATCACAAATTTTTAAAAATTATATAAATCTGCAGACATGACTCTTCACTTTCCCGCCAAGAAGTTCTACATCGTATTTATATATAAAAAAAATCGATTAAAATGATTTAAAATATTTATTTAAATTATTATCGTTCATCTTTAAAAGTCATCATTCATATACCATCATTTATCGTCATTATCTATTATATATGTTTTTGTGCTGCATTGCAAATCTTGTGTGCATGAACATGAATATTTGTTCTGGTCTGGGTGATTTTTTCTATGAATATTAAAGTATGTATTTACAAAAAAAATAGTATGTATATATGTTTATCCTTGATTTAGTATCCATAACAAGTTCTTAATGATACTTATCTTAGAGCTAAATAATTGGTGTAATTGTCAGAAAGTATTTATTTATTATTATTTATAAAAATTGTTTACTGTAATGTTTTCTTTTCTTTGTTTTATATATTCATGTCTAAATAAAATATTATTTTATTTCATTTCATTTACTTATCACTTATTTGTAAAACATAAGGAGTAACTAGTAATAGTTTATTCGTAAAACAAAATTGGTACAAAAAGACATTGTCCAACATTCAAGTCTGTTAGATTCCAAGCTCTGTGGCCCCTTTGATCGCGCTGGGGCTGTATAAGCAGGCTCTTCTATAGTTAAATTAGACCACACGGACGCATTAATGCGAACGCAGTACAGATATTAGATGAGAACATAACACCCTTTATAAGACTTGGGGTGGAAATTATAATATGAAAGGTGTTTCAGGACTTAGAGGTAGTTTTCTTGTTACATAGTGTGCTTAGATTATTAAGTATTTTTTAGCACACTTTATTTAATATTAAAGTTTTTATTTTAAAGTTAAACTCGTGATCTCACATACAAACCATGCAAAGAGATTTGTGGGACGATTTTTTTTTCATTGCTGAACCCTCTCTTTGTTTAATTAACAATAATAATAATAAGTATTAGTGTCAAATATTAAATCGTTTAAAATTATCAGTTTAGACATATCGCACAGCGCCATCTAGTTAAAACAGAACTTTAATCATTATCAGGGTGTTTTCCTATCTATAATAAGTATGTATTTACAAAAAAAAAGTGTTCAAGTATGTTTATCCATTGTTTAGTATCCATAATACAAGTTCTTAATAATACTTATCTTGGAACTAAATAATTGGTGTGTCAAAAATATTTATTTATTATTATCTTTATATTTCACTTTTTATTTTTTCTTAGTTTGTGTTCATCATCATCATCATCATCATCACAGCCCATTAACGTCCCACTACTGAGCACAAGCCTCCTCACACATATCAAGGTGTGAGGGTATTGGGTCATACTCCACCACGCGGACCCAGTGCGGATTGGCGGAGGCAGGTGTATGGCGTCCTGCTGTTAGAATTTTTCAAGCCGCCCATGAGGCCTCTAACATGGCTTAACGACTACCACATTTAGTGATAACCGGGACCAACGGCTTAACGTGCCTTCCGAAGCACGGAAGCGCTCGATATCAAATGCCACACAAACGGTCACCCATCCAAGGACTGACCTCTGTAAACTCTGCTGTACTTACTGTAGTTTGTGTTCAGTAGCTTAAAAATCTTATTTTATGGGAGAGCGAAGTTTCCCAACACAAGCATCTCTATGCTTAAAGGGAAGTTTTAAACAAAAATGTCAAATATTATGTGTACAAGAAGTAAACATACAAGGAGGTTCTTGGCACTTGGTGGTCTAGGTGTCACCATTGTAAGGATCTGCAGGAGGATTGCCATGGTCCGGAGCGAGAGGAAATCGGGATCCTTCGCCGCCTTCTGCGAAGCAGTCTTACTAGCAAGGGTGGCGGTGGAACGAGGAAGGCAGAGTGCTTTGAAGTCCAAGCGAGATGAGTCCCGGCCACCGTAGGTGCCTGCCGAGTTTGAGGAATTCTTCAAAAGAGTTACCGTAGCCCCAAAACTTATAGGGCTTACAAAGGAAACTGGATGGTTTTTAGTAAGTATCTGTCATTTGGTGATTTTTCATCCAAATAAAAACCGGCCAAGTGCGTGTCGGGCCACGCGCAATATAGAGTTCCGTAGTCACCCTTTGCCATAATGTCGCTATATGAACAGGTTCAGCTATTCCCCGATAGATATCACTACTACGGTATGAATGAAATTTTAATACATTTAATACAAAAATTTATTTGATTGTCGTCCATTACTCGAAAACCAGTAAAGCCTACTTAGCCGTGATAGTTTTCCTTTTAACTTCATTATATATACTACTATTGTGAATTTTTTCAGCCACTCTGAAAGTACCGTTTACCTGGTGGGGGGGGCGGATACTGAACTCTATCAATTTTTTCCACTTTAAAGCTTAATGTTTCGAAAACGGATCCCTAAATCGAAAAATGGTTTTAAGAAACTTGTATTACTTTTGAAAGACCTTTCTAACGATACCCAACATGATAAGATAGACTCGAGAAAAAAAAATCATTCCTACTTTACGTGTAGGGGAGGTACGTTACAAAACAATATTTTTAAAAATTTTATTCTACAGGTTTGTCGACGTGATTAATATGTATACCCACACCAATTTTCAGCTGTCTAATGTTAATAGTCTCTGCGCTAACCCGCGGACGGACGGACGGACATGGCGAAACTATAAGGGTTCCTTTTTTACTACGGAACCCTAAAAAGGTTAATATTGATGCCGGCCTTGCCTGGATGTAATAGGACATGCCTATGTACAGACAGACGCCTTCATCGATCTATATTGTAGATCTCTCTGCTCTCAGTTAGTGAGAGGTGGCTTGAGCCCCATCATCTCCATCATGACAGCCTTATAAAGCCCACTGCTGAACATTAGCCTCCTCTAAGTTTGAAAGCTGAGAGGTGAGACCCATTCACCACAGGGAGGCTGCTAGTCGCATGCAAAAAATCATAAAACCGAATGGTCTTACAAAGGAATGGCTTCACAAATATCTTGGTTTGTATGCTGATAGTCTACACATAATGAGGGCCCAAGTACATATAGAACGTGTTTGGAATAAAGTGTCTCATTGGCATTAAACTTAACCAGGATTTTAAGATCCTTACTAAGAGTTGGGTGTAGTTTTGCAACCAGCTTTTGCCTTTTCACCAGGATATCGGCTTGCTTTGCTGCCGGATTCCTGCAAAGGTTCCCTTAGTGCTACTTTATTGGTTACAGCTTCGGGGGACCCTTTCAGTATCTTCTAATTTTCACTGTGTGTGTTTTATAAAAAAAATAATGTAAAAGAGCCTGTGAGTTTCTTGTCAGTTCTTCTCACAGAGAGGGGGCTCGGAACTGGCACTTAGATTCACTTCCACCAAATTTTTATTTCTTTGCATGTAAGTGAATCTAGGCTTCGTGATTTCAGGGTATTAACATTAATTTTTTTTTATGTATATTTTGTTTTGACGTTTTCAAGTGCTATGTAATAGTTTATGAAATAAAGAACTTTTTACTTTCACTTTGATGTCCCAAGTACCGTCCCAGTCCCTGTGCTCTAGCTTAAATAATAATAATACCTAATAATTACCTAATTTAAGTATACTTACTCATAAAATTAAATTACCAATAATGGTTATGTTTTGATTTAGGACATTGTTGTTGTGAACTATTTAATGGAAACTTTATGTAAAATTGTAAAGAAAGGACCTAGTATGCTTCCTCTCTCCTAAGTTTGCCGTGCCCAACAGGGTCCATAATTGTAACTTGTGTAGATGTAAGACCTTATGTAAAACATTATGGAGTGCAATAAACATTGAATTGAATTAAGTTTGGGGCAACCGATTCTATGATGCGTGGGCTTCACGTCTAAGCCAAAGAGTATTTTCCATCTTGTATATAAATAGTTAATATATCATAAAACAATCTAGAATTCTCAATTGAAAAAGTACCTAAATGTTATACGAAAAAAAAGTATTTCATTATGATACAAAAGGAGGCTTCTATGGAAAGGCGGACTTATTCAAATAAAAGGTATTTTGAATACAAATGTCCTTAATATAGAGGCTATTTCCCGTCGCAAAAAATATTTTTTCCACGTCTTGAAATGAAAAACTGACGAAATATTGTGATTGAATGGGCTTTTTGCTTTATTCACTTAAAAGAGGTTGTATTTTGTGAATGTAAATATTAAATTATACTGAAACTAGTTTACGCTTGTGTATTTGTTTGCGTGATATTTTAATTATCACAATAGGTTACTTATTATCATATGATTTAAATTGTCTATGGTCTCTTCTTAATCATGAATTAAAAATACAAATAATTTATTAAAATTTGGCTTATTAGAGCACTTATGAATGACATACTTATAAAGTAACGCGCTAAATATGAATAGTTCTCTGACAGTCACACCAATTATAAAGTTATCGTTAACATACAAATATTCACGCCTGTTTTCCCGAAGGGGGTAGGCAGAGGAATATTATACGCCCACATTTCGCCACTTACATTGTTGGTCCCATGAAATAGGTGGCGAGCTTATTGCCGCTTGCAGGGATCTGTGCCGTTCGCCAGAGCCTTGTCTGTTGATCAACAGGTGTTCCACTTGCAGGTGAGGTTGGCTCGGGCTCCTTAGGTCTTGGTAGAATCCCTAATACCTATATACAATATATTTTACTATTAATTCCACCTATTTCATATGTACATTCACACGCCCTGCGTCAGGCAAAATAGATATTCTAATATAAAAATTAACAATCACATGTTACTCCATTATAATGTACATAAATTTATTTCATTTCATCTCACAAACTTACACTTAAATTTCATTTTTTTTTATATAAAATACTAAGGTTTCAAGGATTTAATTGACGAGTTGTATTTTTATTTCGAATAGCTGTTTTTTGCGTCTGAGAATATAAGTCATTGGAAACCTTACCAAAATTTAATAGAATTCTCCATACGTAGTAGTGAAACTTTGAGACGAGCACCACTTGCTCTTACTTTGTGGGTAGACTCTTACCAATTGAAAAAAATATAATAATAAAAAAAAAATTTACCAATTATTTAGTTCCAAGATAAGTATCATTAAGAACTTGTGTTATGGATTCTAAGCAACAGATAAACATACTTACATACTTTTTTTTGTAAATACATACTTAATATACATAGGAAAACCAGACCAGAACAAATAGTCATGTTCATGCACACAAAGATTTGTCCTGTGTGGGAATATACTGACCTCCACGCCATATCCGTCGTCAATGAAATAAAAAAAAGAAATCAAATAAAATTGTATTTAGACATAAATACATAAAACATGAGAACAGAAAAAAAAGACAAATAAGTATATAAAATATTAGGTCGGGGAAAAAGTCTTTTCGCATAACGTAGGTATAAACTTATTATAAAATTTTTTTGACTGTACTATTTGTGTCTGGCTGGTTTTGGTAACATTAAAAAGGTTCCATTATAAAGAAAAGAAAAAAATATAAAAAAGTTGTTTCCCGCTATTTTTCATTTGTTTTTCTCTCCGTAAAAATGAGTGAATCTAATGAAGAAATTCGATACATTTTAAAATTTTATTATAAAAAAGGCAAAAATGCAACTCAAGCAGTGAAAAAAATTTGTGATGTTTATGGACCTGATGCAGTGTCAGTAAGAGTAGCACAAATTTGGTTCAAACGTTTTCAGTCCGGAAATTTTGATGTTAAAGATGCACCTCGCTCTGGTCGCCCTGTTACGAATAAAATGGACGCCATTTTTGAAAGAGTGGAGCAAGATCGGCATATTAGTAGTTACGATGTAGCTGAAGAACTGGGAATTGACCACAAAACAGTTTTGACCCATTTGAAGAAAGCTGGTTATACAAAAAAGCTCGATATTTGGGTGCCACACGAGCTCACTCAAAGAAACTTAATGAACCGTGTACTCATTTGCGATTCATTATTGAGACGTAATGAAACCGAGCCGTTTTTGAAGAGATTGATAACTGGCGATGAAAAGTGGATCACGTACGACAAGAACGTGCGAAAAAGGTCGTGGTCGAAAGTTGGCCAGGCTTCACAGACTGTGGCCAAACCTGGCCTAACACGAAATAAGGTGATGCTGTGTGTATGGTGGGATTGGAAGGGCATTGTTTATTATGAGCTTTTACCGCCCGGCAAAACCATCGATTCTGATCTTTACTGCCAGTAACTGATGAGATTAAAGGAAGCAGTCGAGAGAAAACGGCCGGAATTGATCAACAGGAAGGGTGTGGTCTTTCATCACGATAACGCTAGACCACACACATCTTTAGCTACTCAGCAAAAATTAAGAGAGTTCGACTGGGAGGTCCTAGTGCATCCACCATATAGCCCTGACCTTGCGCATTCAGATTTTCACCTGTTTCGGTCTCTGCAGAATTCTTTAGGTTCTGTAAGGTTGACCTCAAGAGAGGACTGCCAAAACTATTTGTCCCGTTTTTTTGATCAGAAGTCCCAAAGTTTCTACAGTAACGGGATAATGTCTTTGCCCACAAAATGGCAGAAAGTTATTCAACAAAACGGTACATATATATTGTAAATAAATGTAAATAAACTTTGAAAAAAATGTCTTGACTTTTCATACAAAAATACGAAAAGACTTTTTCCCCAACCTATTATATAATATGCCTAAAAAGGACTCCAACCAGCATGTGCTGCAGTGGAGGACCAGAATATCATCAGTTAAGAGGACGGTGGGTGTTGCTGACTTTCAGAAGCCTAGCTAAGCGTCTCCTCGCCGCGGCAGAGGGGATTCCAGATGGATTTCGTGCATCGATTACATATAAAATGCATCAAAAATTATAAACAAGGAAATTGAGAAGAACAACCAAACAGTCTCTTCGGTATTTATTCTACTAATAACCTGGAGTCATTAAAAATACTTGCAATCAATAGATTAGAAGTAAAATGGCGGGAAAAAAAGAAGAGACGCTAATTTACATATGTAATATTGAGTAACGAACCGGGTATATCTATATATATATAAAAGAAAGTCGTGTTAGTTACAGCACTTATAACTCAAGAACGGCAGAACAGATTTGTATGAAAATTGGTAGGGAGGTAGCTTAGAGCCAGGAGGCGGACATAGGATACTTTTTATCCCGTTCGACAGCGTTCCCGTGTGACTTGACATGAAACGTCAGTCACTATAAAACGTGATATAACAAAAAAGAATCAGACTTGGAATAACAAAACGCAAATGACAGCTATGTAATGACGTATGGATGACAATTTGATATTTGTAAGAAATCAATATTCTTTCTTTCTTTATTTTAAATAATGGCTTCGTGCGTCTAGCACATTTAGCCAGTGTCAAGTAAGTGATATATTAATTATATAAAATTTATAATAAATGAGAATGAGTGGTGATCAAGATGATAAATCGAAGATTAAATACCCTCCCCTAAACCTCTTGAGTCCTCAGTAAAGATGTGGGACTATACTGAGATCTCACATGGACTACTTGAGAGAAAATTTGAAAAGTGATGTTGCACTGTTTTGTTTGATTTACCAACACTCATGTACGTTCACAAACACTTAACGGTTAATAATCCACCGTTATTAAACATTAATGTTAGAAATATCACAAATTTTAGAAAATAAAACAAAACTGCAGACATGACGCTTCACTTTCCCGCCAAGAAGTCAAATCAATATTCAAACTATTTCTAACTTCTTGGCGGGAATGTGAATATGAGTTTTGAAATATTTTTTTAGGTGAATTGAAGTGAATTGAAGTGAAGTGAAGTTTAATTAATAATGCCGCGAACAAGACTATCGAATCTTTACCGATAAAGCCGTAATGCAAGAAAAATACGAAGTACTGGAAATGAAAGGACTGAAGAAGAACAAGAAATTGCACGTGAACATCGCCGCAATAGTATGGGTCGACTTCGTGCTTCTCAATAAATAATAATAAAACAAAAAATGTCGTGTATCACAAAGTAAGTTAAGTGAAGAGCAACTTTGTACTAAAATACAGAAATAATAATGAATGATTAATGTAGGTATTTAATTTTTTTGTAATTTTTTCAATAAAATAAAAACACAATCTGCTTATTTATTGCCATTAAGGCGGAACAAAGTTCGCCGGGTCAGCTCGTTAATTATAACCACACAATGTGTCATATGATGGAGATTTTTTTCGATCAAGATGACAAAGAACAATCAAATAAAAAAAAAACAGTTTTAGCGACCTCACATAACTCAAAATTTTAAATTCAAAATCATTTATTGCATGTCACATGTAAGTAGGTTGTTACAAACATGGATAGATACGATGTAACGCCCTGTAAGGGCATAGCAACATAACAAAGGGCCTACTAAGTGCCTGCGTCTTAGGTGAATTATAAAAATTTAAGATATTAACAATAACAATATATTTATTTATAATGGAATAATTAATTTTATCATTGAAAAATTCCTGTATATTATAATAGCATTTGTTAACTAAGAATGTCTTCAAAGTTTTAGTAAAAAGCGGAAGATTATTTATATTTTTTTATGTCATTTGGTGTATGATTGTACATTTTAATTTACATGCTATGAGGGCATAAACATGTATGATTGTTATGGTTTAGGTGTATTCCTATGTATATTCAATAAATAAAGTAATAATTAAAGTAATTAAAAAAATAAGTATTAGTATATATTTATCCGTTATTTAGTATCTATAACACAAGTTATTAATGATACTTATCTTGGAACTAAAATATTGGTGTAATTTTAAGAAAGTACTTATTTTTTACTTATTTTTATTTATAATTTTGTACTTATGTTCTGGCGGCCGTCTGGTTCTTACGGCCGTGTGGCGCCGGCCTAGAATAGCGTCACCCCCGTCATGGGGAGTCGTAAGAGTCGACGAAGAGAAATAGGACCGGATGATGGGCAGCAGCGCCATCCTGCGTACTGGCTGGAACTGCGATCACCAACCCGCCTGCCCAGCGTGGTGATTACAGGCAAATACCCCTAATAGAATGGTACATACACACAAACGGCCCCCAGTCCCCGGCGGCCCCGCTATTCCAGATTACGGTAGCGGTCTTGGTAACGGCGGGGCAGGGGGTGCAAAGAATCACCGGCAGAGATCCGGCTACCATCCTAAACGACTTCTGCACCTGGCAACCTACAACACACGCACACTGAGGACTGATGAGAAGATTGACGAGCTGGAAGAGGAAATAGAGCAGTTGCACTGGGACATTATCGGGTTATCTGAAGTCCGAAGACAGGGGGAGGATACGGTAATCCTCAAGTCCGGCAACTTGCTCTACCACCGGGAGGGCGACCACCTGTCCCAAGGTGGTGTCGGTTTTATAGTCCGGAAGTCCATCCGTAACAACATCGTGTCTATAAAGAGTGTGTCGACTAGGGTAGCGTACCTAATACTCAGAATCACCAAACGGTATTCGCTGAAGGTAATTCAGGTCTACGCACCGACCTCGACACACCCTGATGAGGACGTAGAGTTATTGTATGACGACATTTCTGCCGCCATACATACTTCACCAACTCACTACACGGTTGTTATGGGGGATTTCAACGCAAGGCTAGGCCAGCGAAGTGGTGACGAGCAGAAAGTAGGGCAATTTGGAGTAGGGCGAAGGAACCAAAGGGGCCAGCGGCTAGCGGATTTCATGGAGAAGGAGGGACTTTTTATGATGAACTCCTTCTTCAAGAAACCTCCGCAGAGGAAATGGACCTGGATGAGCCCTGATGGTTTCACGAGGAATGAGATAGACTTTATCATGACCACTAAGCGGCAAATATTCAATGATGTCTCTGTAATCGCTAGGGTGAAAACCGGCAGCGATCACCGAATTGTAAGAGGCACATTGAATATAAATGTCAAGCTTGAAAGGTCCCGCCTGATGAAGTCTACGCTCCGACCCTCAGTCGCCCATATTCAAAACCCCGAGTACTTTCAGATCGAGCTTCAAAATCGCTTCGCAGGTCTAGAGGACTGCGTGTCCGTCGACGACTTAAGTAGCGGGCTAGTTGAGACTGTCCACGCGGTGGGGTCCAAATTTTACAAGACCAGACCCCGAAATAAAACCCAAAAAATATCGACTGAGACTCTTGATCTCATGGAAGCACGACGACATATGCGATTGCAGTCTTCAGCAGATGCATTCTCTTACCGGCGTATCAATAGACAGATCACGAAATCCTTGCGACTTGATATTCGCAGATTCAGTACTACGTGTATTGAAAATGCAATAGAGAGGAACAAGGGTTCGAAAGTGTTCGCACGAGATCTGTCTATTGGCCAGAGTCAGTTAACGCAGCTGAAGACCAACAAGGGCAATCTAGTCACGTCGAAACCTGAGATCATGAGGGAAATCGAAGGGTTTTATGGGCAGTTATATACTAGTACGCAGGATCCCGCTACTTGTTTGGCTAAAGATCCTAGAGCCAAACTAACCAGGCACTACACCGAAGACATCCCGGACGTCAGCCTATACGAGATTAGAATGGCCCTGAAACAGCTGAAGAACAACAAGGCACCGGGTGAAGACGGGATGACAGCAGAGCTTCTGAGAGCGGGTGGTACACCGGTACTAAAGGTACTTCAGAGGCTCTTTAACACCGTCATCCTCGAGGGACGTACGCCACAGGCGTGGGCCAGTGGCGTGGTTGTACTTTTCTTCAAAAAAGGTGACAAATCTCTTTTGAAGAATTATAGGCCAATCACGCTACTGAGCCACGTCTATAAGTTGTTTTCACGGGTCATCACGAACCGTCTCGGTCATAGGTTTGACGACTTCCAGCCTCCCGAACAAGCCGGTTTCCGAAAAGGCTTTTCAACCATGGACCACATACATACGCTGCGGCAGGTTATACAGAAGACCGAGGAGTATAACCAGCCACTTTGCTTAGCGTTTGTGGACTATGAAAAGGCCTTCGATTCGATCGAGACTTGGGCAGTGTTTCAGTCCCTGCAGCGATGCCGCATTGACCATCGGTATATTGAAGTGTTGAGAAGTTTATACAAAAACGCCACCATGTCCGTACGCGTACTAGACCAGCACACGAATCCTATCCTCCTGCGGAAGGGCGTGAGACAGGGAGATGTCATATCTCCGAAACTGTTCACTGCTGCCCTGGAGGATGTTTTCAAAATGCTGGACTGGGGAAACTACGGCATCAACATAAATGGCGAGTATATGTCTCACCTTCGATTTGCCGACGATATAGTGGTCATAGCGGAGTCACTTGTGGATCTGGGCACAATGCTCGAAGAACTCGACAGAGCTTCCCAAAGGGTAGGTCTCAAAATGAACATGGACAAGACGAAAATTATGTCGAATGTCCATGTTAAGCCTACCCCAATAATTATTGGAGGCTCGGCTCTCGAAGTTGTCGACGAATATGTATACCTGGGACAAAAAGTCCAAATGGGTAGGTCCAACTTCGAGAAAGAGGTCAATCGTCGAATCCAGCTCGGTTGGGCTGCGTTCGGGAAACTGCGCTATATCTTCTCGTCAAAAATACCTCAGTGTCTTAAGACAAAAGTCTTTAACCAGTGTGTGTTGCCAGTGATGACGTACGGTACTGAGACTTGGTGCCTGACTATGGGCCTCATTAGAAAGCTCAAAGTCGCTCAGCGTGCAATGGAGAGAGCTATGCTCGGAGTGTCCCTACGTGATCGAATCAGAAATGAGGAAATCCGTAGGAGGACTGGAGTGGCCGACATAGCGAGGCGAGTTTGCAGGCTGAAGTGGCAATGGGCGGGGCACATAGCTCGAAGAACCGACGACCGATGGGGCGTCAAGGTTCTGCAATGGCGACCGCGAACCGGTAAACGTAGTAGAGGACGGCCTCCCACGCGATGGACCGATGATCTGGTCAAGGCGGCGGGAAGCCGATGGATGCAGGCGACTCAGGATCGCTCAATGTGGAAATCTATTGGGGAGGCCTATGTTCAGCAGTGGACGTCAGATGGCTGAGATGATGATGATGATGACTTATGTTCTAGCTATAGCTAAGTGTATAGGTATCCAACCATCATCTGAGGAGCCCAAGCCAACCTCACCTGCAAGTGGTGCATCTACAGATCAGCAGACGAGGCTCTGGCAAAAATTGATCTTCCCATTGCACAAACCTACCTCTGTCTACCCCTTCGGGTAAACCGCCGTGATTGTATGTATGTTACTAGCTATTCAAACTTAGAAAAACAAAACATATTTTTTTTACTTATGTAATAAACTAACATAAAATTATCAATTATGAATCTTAATTACCTATTTACTTACATATGAAAAATAAAAACTAAAACATATTTATGTCGTTCATTACATACTTACATAAAAAGTCTAGAATTATAATTATCCTAAAAGTATATAACCAAAAGGTTATACGTTTGTCTGTGCATATACTTACATTATATGTATGTACATGAAGCTAAAAGTAAGGTAAGCCAGTGTACATACTTTTGCTTACGCAGCAACCTACATTTATGCGCACGCGCACACTTCACTTACTGTATACCTTATACAATTTATTACGTCTACTCAAGAGAAGACTTGCCAACTTAACTACTTGTAATTTACGTTGTTATACTTTTATAAACTTCGGTGATATTTCTCTTTGACGTGCTCATCCTACTCCTTCAACTATCTTCTCTACAACTATCGTTCTGTACGGTGTTACGTAGTCAACTAAGCTGCACACCTACATATTTAAAAAGTCTTGAACCTTTTAGGAAAGAAGGTTTTCATTTGTCTATCTATATACTTATTTACATTCTGAAATATGTATATTTTTGCACTTAATACCGCTTAATGCTATTATTGTTGAGTTTGAGTATTGAGTATTGTTGTTGAGTGATTTATAATTTACTTATTTTATTGTTATAAATTAATCAAATACTTATGAAGGTTTTATTTATTTTTTGGAATAATCTTTCCTTACTACATGTCTATGAATCCTGGTAGACAATTTTAAATTTTTAGTCTTAATTGTTTTATTTAAATATTATATTGCTGCACGATGTCATTATTTATAGGAATGCTATGTGTGGAAAAGGTTGTGACAGAATAGCAGGGGTCGTGGTTTTTCTGCGACTTCTGAGTCACACGCCGCTTTGTCTGAGATTAAATATATTGTATAAGAAAATGTACCTACAATGTAACTATTATTATGTTGAATAATTGAAGACAAATAAATTGATTTCATTATTATTATTACAATCTGATGTACTCATTTTGCAGTACTAGTATAAAACAAAAAGTACATTCCAACGTAAAAAGTCTAAAAATATCATTATACTGAGAGGATATGCCGACTACCCCTCGTTACTCAGTTGTTCAAAATACTAGACGTAAATAGGCATCCTATATACCTAGGTCTAGGCACATAGTTGTAGACTAGTTATCTAGGCGAGGGGACCACCCCTATGTGGAAGCCTTTGATGTAATGAATAGAAATATGTCAAGATCTGCGTGCGCCATCTTGGCTGGGGTTGTGCGTAGGGCATAGTAGACAGGCTGAAAGTGTGGCACAGTGCCTTTTAATTTTCCTATGTTATATAAAAATGCATACATTCACGCCTGTTTCACCGAAGGGGTAGGCAGAGGCATATTATATGCCCATACTTCGCCAATTATTTCGCCAACTAATCGAGAAACTATTCAACACGACACGTGTTTCGCCCTTACACAGGGCATTTTCAGGTAAGGAGCCTCAGAACAACGATGTCTTTACGACCAACGCTGAAACGAAAGTTGACTCTCGTGATTTTTCGGGAAATTATAGTAGTGCGGGAATTGTTACAAAGATATTTCTAATCCATCACTTGCTTACAATGGATTTCCGCAAAGTAACGCCTGAATCAATAAATTATTCTCTCTTGTGTTTTAATCGAAACATGGCGGTCTGCTCGTTTTGGGCAATGAGCCATTCTTGTGTTTGACAAAATCTGTATTGTTATTGTAAACAGAATCCGGTGGCCAGCGCCACCCTCATCTTTCACTGGGCGACCCGAATCTGCCATCCAAGCCCGGAACATCTGCCATCCAGGCCCGGAACATCTGCCATCCAGGCCTGGAACAGAAAGTGCACTAAGGGCACCTTAAATAAATTTATTTATTCAGATTTTCATTAAATTTATTAACACAACCCCAATATATGGCCCTCCAAAGAGCTCTTATACATAAAGACAGTACGACGTCGTATTGTAGAAATCGACGACAAGCTTTATACATGTGACTTTGTATGAAGTTCGTTGTGGACTAACACGTGTTTATGTATAAAAGGGCAAAAGCGCTAAGAGATAGTATACTGACTTGTTTTTATTAGTCTAAGCCTGAATGAGGGTCTAGCGCAGTGCGGTTCGGACTGTAAAACGTTTTTAAGGATTTTTTTTCTTCGTTAAATAACTATGTTCAGCGTGTAATCGATATATTTTGCCGTTAAATTTATTTATATTATTGCCTCCGCTAATCCGCACTAGGTCTACGTGGTGAATTACGTGACCTAAGTCCCTCTCACATTGGTACTTAAGATGAGGCTCGTGTTCAGTAGTGGGAGGTTCATAGGCTAACATGATGATATATATATATAATCCGCGACGCATAATTTGAATAAAGAACTAGGATGCGCAGTAACACATTACCGGGTCTCAATCGAAGTGCGTCATGAGAGGGGAAGAGGGGGGAGTAACTGTAAGGAAAGGACGCTTCATATTATGCGCTCATGCGCTTTCTGTACCTTTCTATGTGATATCTATTGCATCTGCGCATACAATGCCGAAGACTTCATGATTTGAGAAGTAAGCGACTGTTAGTTATTTTTAAGTGGCTGTAAAAATAAACTCAAAGGGGCTCATTAGAAAACAAATCTTAATTTTATAAAATAAAAGAGATAGCACTAATTTTAAGCCTGGCTTAACTTTAGATCTTTTTAAATTGCTTTTTAAATTTTAAAAAATAAATTGGGGAGGAAACTTTAGATCTAGTTTTGTAATAAGCCCTAAAATATTCTAGCCAGTAAGCCTTTAGTCATAAATAGTAGCCAAATAATCAAAATTTCGTCTCTCAATTTTTATTTCACATCGAAACTAAAAACCCGACACGCGAAAGTTAGATTTTATTAGTATCGTCAAAGGACTAGTCCATTTTACGTAGTGGCTGAAAGCAAAAAATCCAAAAATAAATATCGATTTTTCATAGCCTGTCATTTAATAGGCGGGAAGCCATCATTGGGTGACTTTTTACTTTTTAAAATGTTCAACAGCCGGCCATGGGAGTAATGGTGAACAGCCGCGGACCGCGTAAAAACTGTGTTCCATCGTTTTAAAATTTGAAGAGATAGTGCTGTTAGTGAAGGGATATTGTCACAAGGGATTTTATCGAGTGTGTGGTACGTATTTTTTTTAAATTAATTATATCAGACACATAAAGCTTAAGGTAAGTTATTAGTTCTAAAAGTTGCATAGACACCAAACTTAAGATTATTGTATAAATAATATAGGGTGTACAGGGACCCTTCCAATATTGAAGGAGCGCGAGCCAACCTCACCTGCAAGTGATGCAACTGCTGATTAACAGACGAGGCTCTGGCGAATATAACAGTTCCCGATAAGCGGCAATAGGCTCGCCAACTAACAATGTAATTGGCAAAGTGTGGGCTTCGGGGAAACAGGCGTGAATGTATGAATGTGAACAATATATATCTGTTTACTTACAATACATCAATTTAACCAGGCTTTCATTTACTTTTAGTCATAAGTAATCACAGTATTAGGTCTGCATTCAAATATTATTACAGTTAACAAAACACAAAATCATAGAAAAATATTTTTATCGACCAATAACATCACTATCCCGACAGTCGGACCGCATGTGTGTTGTGGCTTAAATGTTTTATTTTAATGGAAAATTTCCCGCGATTGGTCGACGTATGTACACATACACTTTACACACACAATGTACAATTGTACATACCACGCCAGGTGGACAGCGGTGTAATATAATATTTGCTAATACTGGCAGTTTGGTCTATCATTTGTTATCGTATAGGCTTGTTTTAACGGGACATGTTAGCTAACTATAGGTACGGTCTGCGATTATCAAAACCTAGCATTATCCAGGTTGCCCTAGCCTTAAGCTTAGGGTCCAGGGTCTGCTTACTGGTCTAACCAGATTCTGGCTGAATTTCAGTTATTACATGGAGAGACGATTCGAGGTTGTGTGCGTAATTATCGCAAGCTTCGTGCCTTGGACACCTTATGCCGTTGCTCCCGGCCGTCATGAACATCTATGGCAGTCGTTATTAGGTAGTCAATGCCTTCCAACATCCTGACAGCTGGTTTAACCATAGAATGATGTTTCCAGTTGCGGAGGTCAGACGGCAGATGCTACGTGTAATAAATGAAATTTGGCCAAATCTGGTTACATCTGCGTGCGTCTGGGCCCCATGCGTAGGTCTTTCTTTTTATTTACGTCTGTAGCTAAATGTCTTTACGCACTGCTCAAAGGGTAACTTAGAGGGGAGTGTGGGGCTGCCATAAAAAATCTTCCAACGACGCCCAACGCTGCTGAAAAAGGGGGGGGGGCAGTGCCAACCCATCATACGAATGGGCAACCGGTATTATGCTAGGATGACGATAACCAACGGAGACCTTGATATTTTATGTGGTTAATGCATATGAAGGCAGCTCCCCGCCTCGGTCAGGTTTGGCCATAGCACTTTATGTGTTGAGTAAATCCTGAAGGCGATTATTTGAGTTCGTAGTGCCTCGCTGTTGATGTTCGTAAAGATAGTGACTTTCAACATGACTGCGCCCATCGACACGACGCTCCGCCAGACTCACCGATGTCAAATCTCGTTACAAAAATTTTTTTTTCTCACAAATAATGGCTTCGTGCGTTAAGTCAAGTAAGAGATATTTTAATAACATATAAATCATAGTTAATGAGAATGAGTGGTGATAAAGATGGTAATTGAGATGCCCTCCCCCTAAACCCTTCGAGTCCTCAGTAATGATGTGGGGCTATTACTGAGATCTCACATGACCTTCTTCCTTTGAAAAGTTATGTTGCACTGGTTTGTTGCATTTACCAACACTTATGTACGTTCACAAACACTTATCGGATAATAATCCACCGGTATTACACATTAATATTCGAAATATCACAAATTTATATAATAAACTAAAACTGCAGACATGACGCTTCACTTTCCCGCCAAGAAGTCTCTAAAGTTATTTAAAAGGAGGCGCTACTAACGCGCCGTGACATTAATTGTAACTAATTGGGAAATATAAACTATGGCCTATTAAATATTCAACCTTATTAGTTTACATTAAGGTAGAAATCTGATGAATACTTTGATCTAGCTTTGCTCATCAAAGGGGTTAATTGACCAAATTGATATATAACTTATTTTATGAAAATTACAAAAGGAAACAAAACTAATTGGTATATATTAATGCTAACTTACTTTTTATAATTAAATACAAGTACGGGATTAGTGTTGCTGTCTATTTCCATGAATTATGACTGATTCCGGTATATCTGTTTTCAGCTCGAAAGGTCATGAGTTCGATTTTCAATCAGAAATTGTCTTTCTCACATTCTAGTTACTTGCCAATTTTGCGTGTGATAGAATTTAAATTAAGTTCATAATTAATTAAATAAATACATAAAAATAATAATTAAATATTCTCTTACAATTATACTAATTATTCAGTTTCAAGGTAAGTATCGATAAGAACTTGTGTTATAGATACTAAATAACGGATAAACATATCTTATATTCCTTGTATATTCAAGAAACACCCAGACCAGGAAAAATATTCATGTTCATGCCCACAAAGATTTGTGTGCTGTGTGGGAATCGAACCCACGACCTCTGAAACGAAGTGCAGGTACACCGATTGTCGTCAATTAAATTTTCCTATAGGTATATCACCGTGTGGTATCGGCCTAGATTAGTGCCACCCCCTCTAATCTCACGGGGAGTCTTAAGAGATATCCTGCCGGATGATGGGGGCAGCGTCATCCTGCGTACTGGCCGGATCTGCGATCACCAACCCGCCTGCTCAGCTTGTTGATTATGAAAAAATAATCCCTATGGAATGTAATCTATGTTCAGCAGTGACGCTATAAATGTTCAGCAGTGGACTTTATAAAGCTATTATGCTTATATATATCACACAGCGCTTATAATACACAGGAAATTTTCAGAACAACACAAATAATTTATATTCTCACGAATATTTGTCATGTGTGGACATACAATGCTCGACCTTAAGAGCAGAACACATAAACATTTATGCTATAACAGTTATTAAAAGTCATTACCATCATAAGCCCCTGTACGTTTTACAAACCTCCTTTCATTGGCTAGTATGCTTTATTGGTACTGCTCTATCACGCCACACGGATTTGAAAGAAATAAAAAAAAAGATTTTTATTCAGTGATAAAAAAAAATAGATAAAAAAAAGTCATAGAAAAGGTATTGTAACATAATGCAGAGGTGTCACGAAAACGCCTCGACGCTGGGCCTCCGAAGATACAAACCCTTTCGAACAGTAGTCTTTATTAAATCCTTGATTAATAATAATCATTAAATTCGTATCGGTAATTAAAAGCGTGGCATGTGATGTCCCACCGCAAGATGGTCGTCGATCTCTACCGTCTATTATGATAAAGACTCGCAAGTCCGGTTTCGGTCACATTGGAAGTTTCTGGGGGAGACCAAGTTTCAGCGTTGGACGTCCCTGAACTAATGATGAAAATTATGATAATAAAAGTACTGCCGTGCCGTGCAGTGTTCAACCAGCCTAGAATAGGGCCACCCGCACTCATCTCACGGGGGATTGTATAAGTCGGCAAAGAGAAGTCCTACCGGATGATGGGCAGCAGCGTCATCCTGCGTACTGGCTGGAACTACGATCACCAACCCGCCTGCACAGAGTGGTGAGTATGGCCAAATACTGGGGGTATAATGTAATCTATTAGGGAGGTTATTGCTCAGCATTGGACTCATGAACATCTATGGCAGTGTCTTCCAATATTCTGACAACTGGTTTAACCACAGAATTTTGTTTCCCATTGGGAGGTCAGATCGCAGTATGCTGGCATTGTAACTGCTGCAAGTATTCGATGTCTTATTTAAAATGATTCAAGACTCACCACATAAACTGTTAGGGGCTTATAACAAAACGAGATATTAAGTTAGACCAGGTTTAAAACTAGTGCTGTCACTGTCTTCATCTTATCAAATAAAGTGATACCTATTTAAGCCTGGTTTAACTAGAAACCTTGTTTTGAAATGAGCCCCTTAAAGTTTATTGAGCAAGCAAGAAAATTTTGAATCCGATCACTTATAAAGCGACGAGGGCTTCATTCCTCTCAGAATTCCAACGTAATCAGCCTCAAAAGTTCCAACCGAGCTTTGTCTTCACAGAATCATTACTATCCAACACCCCAATCCACGGAAAACAAAACAGGATCCTACAGGAATATAACATCGAAAATAATAATCCACTTGCACAAAAGTGTTGAATGTCACGACCAGCGTTCCTTGATCTCTCTTCGCCCTCTTCGCATACGGAATATCAGGCCAGATAGGACTACAGAGGTACGTTTTGAAGGGTCAATGTACATTGTCTTTTGCGCGAGACGTGTCGGAGCTTCACAATACATATTATGCGAACACAAAAGTAAGGAACCCTCTTTCACACCTCGCTCCTTTGAATCAGTGGTTTTTAACGCTATGGTAAATTTATTATAAGTTTTGAATCGGAAATCTCGCCCGTATCGCGTTTTCTATTCAGAGCGAGTTGTGAGAACTTTTTATGAATAGACGAATAGGTTTCATTACACGCACCAACGCCTTTTTGATTGGTGCAGAAATTGTTATGTCTGGTTAATTCAGACTTGATGAATCATTCAACCACCTAGATTTGACTGAATTTCAGTTATTACGTGGAGCGACTGCCGTCTGACCTCCGCAACTCAGAGGGAAACATTATTCTTTGGTTAAACCAGCTGCCAGGATGTTAAAAGGCACTGACTTCCTAAAAACGACTGCTATAGATGTTCCTGACAGCCGGCTTAACGTCGGGCAAGCGTGTTGAATCGACGATGATATAAGCTTTCATATGATAAATCCAGCCCAATACTGATCAAAGGCCTCCCCACACTCCCCCCCGCAAGGTGAGAGAGAGAGAGAGACGTATTCAAATTTCTAGCATTCTGCTGTTAGAAATTTTCAATCCGCCGATTTGTAGCCCTAAAGAGCCCTATCATGGGTGAACGACTACCATATATCGCATGCTTAAAGGAACATCGACCCATTAATAGATAGGTCAGGTTTGAGTTTCGTACTTATTTAGTCTTCCTATTTCTTACTGAGATCGAATCAATGTTAATCAAACGTTCAAAACACAAGCAGCATTAATAATTAATAAATCAGTATCAATTTAATGCGCTTACAAGTAGGACAAGTATTATTTAGAAGATCTTCTTTTGTGATGTCCCAAAAATCGTCTTTTTTGAGTTAAGTCACTATTCCATTCAGCATGCGATATAGTTATAACCGGAACCAATATCTCAACGTGTTTCCGAAGCATGGAAGCGCTCGATATTAAATGCCACACCAACGCTCTCCCAACTCTGGGTCTGGTATTATCAGCGTTAAACAGTTCATTATCATCATAATTTTACCCATATTATAATAAATAAATATTTCTGACACTTATACCAATTATTTAGTTCCAAGATAAGTGTCATTAAGAACTTGTGTTATGGATACTAAATAACGAATAAACATACATAAATACTTTTTTTTTTGTAAATACATACTTAATATACATAGGAAAACACTTAGACCAGAACAAACATTCATATTTATACACACAGAGATTTGTCCTGTGTGGGAATCGAACCCATATGAATATGAAGTCCAGTGCTGAACATAGGCTTCTCTAATTGTTTTCTTCACCGATCGATCTTGCACTAAGCCGATGTATGCTGGCACATCGGCTTCCCGCCGCCTTGACCAGGTCATTGGTCCATCGGGCGGGAGACCGTCCTCTACTACATTTGCCGGCTCGAGGCTGCCATTGAAGAACCTTAAGGGCCATACCTCACCGAGATGCCTTGGCGACGTGGCCAGCGACGTTGTCATGGCTATGTCTAGCGTCCCTGCGACGCCAGACTAAGTCGCCAAATCGCGTCGCCAATGCATTCAGTTCTCTCACGACACAGTCAGGGATAGACGTGGAAATGACTGCACTGTTATTATATTATTACCAGCGGCGCAAAAATATGAAACGAAAAAAGAAAAAAATATGGATACACCCGTTTGTATCAAACCGAAGCCAAAGCGGTGTTTTTCTCAAACTCTATGAAGATTTAAGAAAATACCCTGAAAAATGTTCAATTATTTGAGGATGTCACTAACATCATTTGATGAATTACCTATTGAGTTTATGTCGGAAAGATTTAATTAAACATGATACAATATTAATCTATAAGTCCTGACGAAAAACTATTTGTGACAACTGCCACTTCAGCCTGCATATCCGTCTTGCTATGTCGGGAACTCCAGTTCTACGGATTTCCTCAAGTCTGGGGGCCTACCGCCGAGTTCGATGGCAATCGATTATAAGACAAAATGGATTTCGAATTGATTCTGTCGTACCGCCGAACTCATGGAAATCGAAATAAAATGGCGTTCTCCATTTACCTATTGGTCTGTCACGGACTGAAGGACATGAATGAGAGGTGGCTGTCGGCAGATTCCCCGGTACGGATTAATGAACGTAAACAAAGTTTGATCTAGATGGATTACCGGTAATCCATCGAATTCGGCGGTAGGCCCCCTGATTCTATCACGTCGGGACACTACGAGCATAGCTTTCTCCACTGCTCGCTGAGCGATTTTGAGCTTTCTTATAAGGGCCATAGCCAGACATTGAATAGTTGGTAGAACCTTTATCTTGACGAACGATAGGGCGTGGACGTCAGTATACCTGCACTTCACTCCAAAGATCGCGAGTTCAATTCCCACACGGGACAAATCTTTGTGTGCATTAACATGAATATTTGTTTGGATGTTTTCCTATGTATATTAAATACATACTTACAATAAAAAAAAAAGGTATTTAAGTATGTTTATCCGTTATTTAGTATCCATAACTCAAGTTCTTAATGATACTTATCTTAGAATTAAATAATTGGTGTAATTGTAAGAGAATATTAATTAAGTATAATAATAGTAATTTATTTATTTCCCAAAGAGAATGTTTACAATTTGTGCATTTTTCCAATTTATAGGCGCTACAGTTATCAATATAATAATAGGTTGGGGAAAAAGTCTTTTCGTATTTTTGTATGAAAAGTCAAGACATTTTTTTCAAAGTTTATTTACATTTATTTACAATATATATGTACCGTTTTGTTGAATAACTTTCTGCCATTTTGTGGGCAGAGACATTATTCCGTTACTGTAGAAACTTTGGGACTTCTGATCAAAAAAACGGGACAAAAAGTTTTGGCAGTCCTCTCTTGAGGTCAACCTTACAGAACCTAAAAAATTCTGCAGAGACCGAAACAGGTGAAAATCTGAAGGCGCAAGGTCACGGCTATATGGTGGATGCACTAGGACCTCCCAGTCGAACTCTCTTAATTTTTACTGAGTGGCTAAAGATGTGTGTGGTCTAGCGTTATCGTGATGAAAGACCACACCCTTCCTGTTGATCAATTCCGGCCGTTTTCTCTCGACTGCTTCCTTTAATCTCATCAGTTGCTGGCAGTAAAGATCAGAATCGATGGTTTTGCCGGGCGGTAAAAGCTCATAATAAACAATGCCCTTCCAATCCCACCATACACACAGCATCAACTTATTTCGTGTTAGGCCAGGTTTGGCCACAGTCTGTGAAGCCTGGCCAACTTTCGACCACGACCTTTTTCGCACGTTCTTGTCGTACGTGATCCACTTTTCATCGCCAGTTATCAATCTCTTCAAAAACGGCTCGGTTTCATTACGTCTCAATAATGAATCGCAAATGAGTACACGGTTCATTAAGTTTCTTTGAGTGAGCTCGTGTGGCACCCAAATATCGAGCTTTTTTGTATAACCAGCTTTCTTCAAATGGGTCAAAACTGTTTTGTGGTCAATTCCCAGTTCTTCAGCTACATCGTAACTACTAATATGCCGATCTTGCTCCACTCTTTCAAAAATGGCGTCCATTTTATTCGTAACAGGGCGACCAGAGCGAGGTGCATCTTTAACATCAAAATTTCCGGACTGAAAACGTTTGAACCAAATTTGTGCTACTCTTACTGACACTGCATCAGGTCCATTAACATCACAAATTTTTGTCACTGCTTGAGTTGCAATTTTGCCTTTTTTATAATAAAATTTTAAAATTTCTTCATTAGATTCACTCATTTTTACGGAGAGAAAAACAAATGAAAAATAGCGGGAAACAACTTTTTTTTATTTTTTTCTTTTCTTTATAATGGAACCTTTTTAATGTTACCAAAACCAGCCAGACACAAATAGTACAGTCAAAAAAAATTTATAATAAGTTTATACCTACGTTATGCGAAAAGACTTTTTCCCCGACCTAATACATTTACACGTAAGATTTGTACGTAGTACGAAAGTACCTATAGTAAACGTTTGCGTGAATTTCTAGCTTGTCGGGACGATTTTGACAAAAAATAGGATTACGTCTGTCTTGTCGATTCATAATTTTTTTTGTATATTAGAATCCATAAGACAAGATCTTATCTTGGCACTAAATAATTGGTCTCATTGTACATACATACATAATGTCACGCCTCTTTCCCGTAGGGGTAGACAGAGATCACATCCTTCCACTTGCTACGATCTTGGCACACACTTTTAGCTTCATTCACACTCTTTGACCTTCTCATACACGCCCGTCGGTTTGAGGTGATTGTAAGAGAATATTTATTTATTTATAATCATCGAAACGCGCCCAACGCTCTTATCAATATAACATGTGGCGATCCTAATAGAGGTTTATATGTTTTTTTTTTCATTTATTTTGGCAACAAACAGTCATATAAACAGGACATTAATTTATAACAATTTTAACTTAAGTAATAGACCTATAGTGCCCAATCATACTTATTATTAACAAAGTCGTATTCAAATGTGGACAATGCTTAATTAAGAGAATTTAACAGTAACATCTTATCGTAAAAAAAAAAATGAAAATGACAATAACTGTTTAAGATACGAATAAATAAAAATTTAAACATAATTTGCTTTGAGACTTTTCTTAAGAGAATCAAGAGATAAGCTAAATAAATCTATGTTGTGAAGTTCTTTGTTATACATGTTACCAACTATATCACGCTAACTATCCCTAGTATAGCTCAATTTGCGAGCTCTTAAATATAATTAAAGCTTAATAAAGCGGAATTAATAGATAGTAAAAAAATAACGGCTGGGGCTTGAGCGAAAAAAATAACATTGTCCAACAAAGAAAGGCTTTTAGATAAACCTTTTCATCGCGATCACTTTGAATAAAGATTTTTAATTTAAATGAAAATTAGCTGCTTTCTTTGTCCTTAAACATACTTTCACACTTTAAAATTGCCTTTTTAGTTGGTATTTTTGGATGAAACTTAAGAACGATAGGTTTAGGGGTTATGGTGGTAATGATTTTTAATAACTGTTATAGCATGAAGGTTACCTGTGTTCTACTTCTAAGGTCGAGCATTCGATTTCCGCACATGAGGAAAATTCGTGAGCATATACATATGATTATTTGTGTTGTTCTAGGAGTTTCCGTGTATTATAAGCGCTTTGTGATATATATAAGCATAACAGCTTTATGAAGTCCACTGCCGAACAATAGCCTACCCATTAGATTACATTCTATTGGGGGTATTTGCCCATAATCACCACACTAGGCAGGAGGGTTGGTGATCGCAGTTCAAGCCAGTACGCAGAATGACGTTGCTGCCCATCATCCGGTAGGATTCTTCGTCGACTGTTACGACTTTCCGTGAGATGAGAGGGGGTGACACTATTCTAAACACGGTACTATTACGCCCATCATCATCATCTCAGCCATCTGACGTCCACTGCTGAACATAGGCCTCCCCAATAGATTTCCACATTGAGCGATCCTGAGTCGCCTGCATCCATCGGCTTCCCGCCGCCTTGACCAGATCATCGGTCCATCGCGTGGGAGGCCGTCCTCTACTACGTTTACCGGTTCGCGGTCGCCATTGCAGAACCTTGATGCCCCATCGGTCGTCGGTTCTTCGAGCTATGTGCCCCGCCCATTGCCACTTCAGCCTGCAAACTCGCCTCGCTATGTCGGCCACTCCAGTCCTCCTACGGATTTCCTCATTTCTGATTCGATCACGTAGGGACACTCCGAGCATAGCTCTCTCCATTGCACGCTGAGCGACTTTGAGCTTTCTAATGAGGCCCATAGTCAGGCACCAAGTCTCAGTACCGTACGTCATCACTGGCAACACACTCTGGTTAAAGACTTTTGTCTTTTTGTCTTTTGTCTATTACGCCCACATTTGGTCAAATAGAGAATGGGTCCCACGTAATAGGTGGCAAGCCTATTGCCCACTTACTTTATCAGCAGGTGAACCACTTGTCCCCCCCGACTGGTCTCCACCTTGTCGTGGTGGGGGGGCTGAGTACTTCCCGGTAAGGCGCAGAAGGCGCTAGGGAAAAGGTAACACCCAGAGATTAGCGACTCTGGGTGCCCTTAGTACTGACTACTGGGGGGGGGAAACTAAGAGGGACCTATGGAGGGCGCAGCGGGCGGGCCAGGAGGGCCCGTCAAGCAGCGCCAGGAGGGTCTTAGGCAGCGGGAGCAGGGGGCCCCTGCTGTCTAACCATGGACCCTCCGAGAAGTCAACCACACACGCTATGGTCGCACTGCGTCTCTCTGAGGAGGTCCTCCCGGTTTTGGTCCGGGGGACGTTGGCCGCGGGCGAGGTGTCAGAGCTGCAACCCAGGGACTGGCCCCCGCCGAATGCTAAACAAGCGGCGGGCGTCGTCGGAAGATTTTTAGTGGGTATTACTGCTGGCGGTCGTGTCTGCCGGTGATGAGTCCCACACACTTCTCTAGGTCCCCTTTTGGCCGGGAGACAGTGCGTGAATGCATTTTGTTACCGACGTAAATATAAAAAACAGGGAAAAAGGCAAGTGGCTGGTAAGGTTGACTTGAGTTCTAAGGTTTTGATTGTATTTTTTGGGTTCCATCTGACTATTAGTAATAATTAATTTCATTTCAATGATAAAAACGCTGTGAATGGGCGCGTTAGTTTTGAGATGTCGACGTGAAGTCTTGAGAATATCTCAAGACTTTATTTAAATGGCTTTGACTTTGAAAACAGAGCACATTCATTTGTAAATACTTTTCATAGTTTAAAATACTTAATAACATTATATATAATAATATTTAAGACATAAATTTGAAGTGAATATATCATATGTATTTAATCACTGAATAATTAATCAGTCTTAATAAAAAGGGTTAATGCTTAAAACCTTAATTAACTTTAAAGGTGAAGTTTAAAGGTTGATCAATTGAAAACTGAACCCTTTTTTTACTGAACTTTGCTTTTTTTAAATCTAAAGCTAATTTTTTTATGAACAATACCTCTTTAGTAACCAGATTATTAGTTTCTAATAAAAGTGAAGGGCTAAAGCAACTAATATTAATTAAAAGTATCCTAAAACGAATATCCTTGATCAAGTAGCCTTCCCGACCAGCGGGCTAGACAAGTTTCAGTCTAGGGAATGAGGTGCAAAGGCAATTTATATCTAATTTCAGGTAATTATCTAGCCCGCTAGGCTAATCCGTCTTAAAAGCTCGCCTTAAGATGGTAGAGTGATGGTTACGTCTTTATTAAGTGGTAGTTTCAGCCTACGGCTTTTGCCGTTTCAAATATTTTTTTACATCCTTTCACAAAGCGACATTAATAAATATTGATCTGTCCTATTTTTGTGTTTGAATTTAATCATTTTCAATGACAAAATTCTTCTTGTATATCAAGGGCATGACTTAATAGTCAAAGTATGGGCTAAGGCAATTAAATTTAATTAAAGCCCAGACAAGTTATGGCCTACGGAATGAGATGCAAAGGCAATTTATATCTAACTTCAGATAATTTTGACTACCGATATGGCGTGAAGGTCAGTATACCTACACTTCACTCCAGAGGTCGTGGGTTCGATTCCCACACAGGACAAATCTTTGTGTGCATGAACATAAATATTTGTTCTGGTCTGGGTGTTTTCCTATGTATATTAAGTATGTATTTACAACAAAAAAAGTATTTAAATATGTTTATCCGTTGATTAGTATCCATAACATAAGTTCTTAATGATACTTATCTTGGAACTCAATAATTGGTGTAATTGTCAATAAATGTTTATAAATAAATTTATTTTAATTATCTATCCCGCTAGGGTAATCCGCCTTAAGAGCTCGGCTTAAGAGGTTGGAGTGATAGTGGTATCTATATGGAGTTCTAGTTGAAGCTTGTGGCTTTTTGTGTGTCACAATAATGTTTTTTGACTTGTAGTATTCGTGCTTCTATCCCCAAAGTAAGTAGATATTGTATTATGGGTACTAGACTATGGTTTCGACCCTCTATGCTAATTCTTCTCGAGAGGCAGTCTTAGCATTTTATAGAGCAGTGATAAATATACCCGGTGCTATATGGTGGTCATACCATACATTGAACCTTATGGATTTGAGTTAATATGCAACTCCAGTAAATAATTTCAACATGTTCTGTCCGTTGATGAGTTAAGACACTGATTGAAGTGACAATGGCGTCTTAATTGAGTGTTAGTTGAAACCTCCCGATTTGGCTGTGTCAAATAATGTTATAGGGCATTTTATACAGCGCTTAGTGCCAAACAATTTAGGCGGATAGGATGGGTAAGCAATGGTACCACCATGGTACAACCTGCTAAGCTAATCTTCTCGAAAAACTTGTCATAAGAGGGTGAAGTGACAGTTGCGTTTTTATTGAGTGCTAGTTTAGTTCTAGTCCCAAAGTAAGTTGATCTTGTACTATGGGTACACTAGACAACAGGTAAACCTTTATAGATATTTGTTTTTGTAAATGGCTGATTTATTTATAATTTGGTAAACAATTAAGATCTAGGAAACAACTTGATCTGGAACTTGTGATACTAATGTTATTTGTACCTTAACATTAAATATTGTATCCATGCAACAGTATTAGTTTATTATCATGTCAAAACATGTATTACATACATATATTCCTTGTTTTGTTTAAAGCACGTATGGTTAACATGCATCCAAATGTTTAATCAGCGCTGAAAGAGAATATTTAAAAAGCTTAACTTCCAGTAACTTAACTTTAATGATCTTTGATATATGGATGGGTGTATAGGGAGTATAGAGTATAAAATATCCTACTAAGATCTAAGGAGCTCAAACCTCATCTGCAAGTGGTGCACCTGATGAACAACAGACGAGGCTGTGGCGATTTTTGTGTTCGCCTCAGCATTGTCTGTTGTTAGGTTAGGTTAGGTTGTTAGAGGCAATATGCTCGCCACCTATTGCGTGGGACCAACAATATAATTGGCGAAATGTGGAATTGCAATAATATGCCTCTGCCTACTCTTTCGGAGAAACAGGCGTGATATTATGTGTGTATGTTATATAAAATATAATAATAGGTTGGGGAAAAAGTCTTTTCGTATTTTTGTATGAAAAGTCAAGACATTTTTTTCAAAGTTTATTTACATTTATTTACTATATATATGTACCGTTTTGTTGAATAACTTTCTGCCATTTTGTGGGCAGAGACATTATCCCGTTACTGTAGAAACTTTGGGACTTCTGATCAAAAAAACGGGACAAATAGTTTTGGCAGTCCTCTCTTGAGGTCAACCTTACAGAACCTAAAGAATTCTGCAGAGACCGAAACAGGTGAAAATCTGAAGGCGCAAGGTCAGGGCTATATGGTGGATGCACTAGGACCTCCCAGTCGAACTCTCTTAATTTTTGCTGAGTGGCTAAAGATGTGTGTGGTCTAGCGTTATCGTGATGAAAGACCACACCCTTCCTGTTGATCAATTCCGGCCGTTTTCTCTCGACTGCTTCCTTTAATCTCATCAGTTGCTGGCAGTAAAGATCAGAATCGATGGTTTTGCCGGGCGGTAAAAGCTCATAATAAACAATGCCCTTCCAATCCCACCATACACACAGCATCACCTTATTTCGTGTTAGGCCAGGTTTGGCCACAGTCTGTGAAGCCTGGCCAACTTTCGACCACGACCTTTTTCGCACGTTCTTGTCGTACGTGATCCACTTTTCATCGCCAGTTATCAATCTCTTTTAAAACGGCTCGGTTTCATTACGTCTCAATAATGAATCGCAAATGAGTACACGGTTCATTAAGTTTCTTTGAGTGAGCTCGTGTGGCACCCAAATATCGAGCTTTTTTGTATAACCAGCTTTCTTCAAATGGGTCAAAACTGTTTTGTGGTCAATTCCCAGTTCTTCAGCTACATCGTAACTACTAATATGCCGATCTTGCTCCACTCTTTCAAAAATGGCGTCCATTTTATTCGTAACAGGGCGACCAGAGCGAGGTGCATCTTTAACATCAAAATTTCCGGACTGAAAACGTTTGAACCAAATTTGTGCTACTCTTACTGACACTGCATCAGGTCCATAAACATCACAAATTTTTTTCACTGCTTGAGTTGCATTTTTGCCTTTTTTATAATAAAATTTTAAAATGTATCGAATTTCTTCATTAGATTCACTCATTTTAACGGAGAGAAAAACAAATGAAAAATAGCGGGAACAACTTTTTTTATTTTTTTCTTTTTTTTATAATGGAACCTTTTTAATGTTACCAAAACCAGCCAGACACAAATAGTACAGTCAAAAAAAATTTATAATAAGTTTATACCTACGTTATGCGAAAAGACTTTTTCCCCGACCTAATATTATAAGGAGGTAAGATTTTTTTTTTTGAAAATAATTTGTTACGAATAAACTCAAAAAATACTAAACAGATTTCGATAATTCTTTTATCATTCTATACTGCCAAATTATCCTTGAGTAGTATAGGCTGTATTTGTTATTTAATATATTTGAACCCTACTAAAACATCAATAATGTAAGCCAAGGTGTAAAATATTTAATAAACATTTAGCGAAGCGAAGCCAGGGCGTGTCACTAGTATAAACTACATTAAAATTGAATAAGCTTGTTGAATATAATCACAAGATACTTCGTGGTCGTTTGAATTCTATACAATAATAATTCATTTATTAAAAGTTGATCAATACGGGTCGTTGAAGGTTGAACACCTGTTCGACATTATAGAGCAACATTGCTTGCTAAAGTTTCATTGCATGCAAACAAGCAAGTGTAGTGTGTCGCTACTACATTCGCGAGCAAATAAATCGACTCAACCGCTAACTACATCGCAACACATTAAACGCTTAAGTTTCAAGCATTCAAATGAATTGGAATTGCCCTTACACAAATTCTTATTGGCCATTAAATTTATGAAGAAAGCTTATTATTTTATTGTACGAAAGATTATATAGATGATAAGACGGCTGTATATTCCATCTTTCATGAACCCAAAAATATTTAATTTCAATAGAATGTTATTTTGTTAAAATTCTTTTATCCTGTAGCTTGAGTATGTCATGCTCACTTAAATGTCTTTGCGGTAGTGGCGTCATGCGTCGGGTCGTTACGTCCCCTTAAATATGGTTGAGCGAAACGATGGCTGGTTCATGCGCCATACTCGTGTGACATATCTGAATGATATATAGTTTTTTTTTTAAAATAAAATTCCAATATTTGAATGTGGAGTCAGCGGTTGAGTCGATATGGTTGATCACGAGTGTAGTAGATTAAATAAATATGGATTAGGTATATAATATGATTGAGTTTGCAGTTTAATATACATATATAGCAAATCTGTAGTAGCGTCGTCTTTATCATCTCAGCCATATGTCGTTCACTGCTAAACATAAACGTTGAGCCATCCTGATCCGGCTTCCCGCCGCCTAGACCAGGTCATAGCTCATTTTGTATATGAGCTGTATTTATAATATGCGATTTATGATGGACGAGTGAATGAAAATGATGGAGGCGATTGACCATGTACAACCCTTAATTATCTTATCCAGAGAGTTTTGGAAGCTGTTGGACTGTTACAAAGGGTTACCGTGGCCCCAGGACATAGCAGGTTTAAGAAAGAACATGGATTGTTTTCAGTCAGTAAAAGTCTGACACACCCTCCTGCTACACCCACGAGGAGACGTTAGTTTGTTGATTTTCTGACTCTTTTGACTGGAAGTTAGTGCGTAAATGCATTACAAGTTACCGACTTAAAACAAAAAAAAGGGTCAAAGCCACAGAATGTCCCTTCCTTTCTTTTATCTATAATTGCAAGATTGCAAACAACAGCCATAATCGTTCAAATTACTACCCGCAAATTACTCTTAAACAACTACCCCATATCATTGTCCATATACAACCTAGAAGAACGCAATCTCAAAAAGAAGAAAACCAAAATTATGGCGTAAATGTCACGTCAAAACAAAAGTCACAAGCCCTCAAAACAAACCATAAACATGATGGAAATTTCATAAATAATGTAGTAAAAACATAATTCAATTAACATTTACAACATCCAAAATCAGAAGAATAAAATGCAGAACGAAAGACAGCAGGATTAAAAGTAACAAGACATAACAGATCCAGAAGTAACATTTTAAGATGAATGATGAAGGTGAATTATAAATAATCATAATAATTAGATAGTTGAAGCGCTCGTGGGTCTGCGTTGCTCGGTGGTCGGAAACGATCACGGAAGTACAGCAGAGTTAACAGAGGTCAGTTCTTGGATGGGTGACCGTTTGTGGCCTTTGATATCGAGCTTTTCCGTCCTTCGGAAGGCGCGTTAAGCCGTTGATCCCGGTTATCTCTCAATGTGGTAGTCGTTAAGCCATGTTAGAGGCCTAAAGGGCGGCTTGAAAAATTCTTACAGCAGGACGCCATACACCTGCCTCCGCCAATCCGCACTGGGTCAGCGTGGTGGAATATGACCCAATACCCTCACACCTTGATATGTGAGAGGAGGCTCGTGCTCAGTAGTGGGACGTTAATGGGCTGTGATGATGATGAATAATTAGTATCCTCGTTCCCTATTTCATAAACTGAATCGTCATGATGACCGCATCCTGCCTGATGGTAAGCAGTCGATGCAGTCCCAAAAATGGTAACAAGTACGACAATTGCACCCATACATGCAATGATGTTTTACTAGAAGATTAGGTATATTCATACTACGCCGTACTCAGATTTTGTTTTCCGTCATACACATATTTACCTCAGACGTAGCCATGGTCACAACAATTAATGAGACAGATAATACGTTTCGAATATTATAGAAAAGGATAGCGCTTCCTCTTACCTTGTTTTGATAGGGACTTGGTCCTTATCGGGGATATCCTATCGCCATTTATGCTAAGGGGCGGCGTGGCTTAACGAGCGAGGAGAAATCATTGAAAACCGTATTGTAAGTCAACAGTCAATTTTGCAATTACAATTAACATGCAAACAAATTTCACTTTGCCACCGAAATCTAATTACAATTAAAATGTTAACACAAGATATTACGCGAATATTAAGACGTTTCTCAGAACGCGTGACGCCTACTCCGGATGCAAACGGATTATACATCAGCAGCTTGTTAGCGCCATTCCGCCATCGTACCGAGTTACGGCAAGCGAGCTGTCACCCAACCCTCATTGTCAGAGGATGACCGTGCTCAGTCATCATCATCATTATCATATCAGCCATTTGAAGTCCACTTCTGAACATAGGCCTCCCCAATTGCTTTCCACGTAGATCGATCCTTTGCCGCCTGCATCCACCGGCTCCCCGCCGCCTTGACCAGGTCATCGGTCTATCGCGTGGGGGGCCGCCCTCTCTTACGTGCTCAGTAGTGGGATGATAATGATCTGAGAATAGTATGAGAATGATGACCTGCTTACGCCATTCAGGTCTGGGTCCGCCTTATGGGTATTATCTGGATCCCTTTTGCTTTGGTTCGTCACAGGATACCAATACTCAGTATTGGGACGTTAATGGGGTGTTATAAATGATATTCGCGATCTTCGTTCGGCTACAGGGTTTCTTGCAAATTCTTTTCATATTAAGGCTGCACGGTTATGGAACGCTCTTCCTATTGATTTTAGACTTGCACAGAGTAAAAATATCTTTAAAACTATGTTGCATGATTGCTATTTAAGTAAGTCCTCGTCGGTTTAATTCTCCCTACTATCATCTTGCCTGTATTATGTATATTTATGTGTATATGTAGTGTATTTTATTAGTATGTTGATTTATGTAAGTTTATTAATATTTTTAATTTGTAGCACCGCCTTTAACCCTCTCTGCTAACCCTATGGTTAATTGGTAGAGAATGCCTTCGGCATTAAGTTCGCCTTTTGTATCACTTTTTTTTGTGTGTAATAATGATTAAATAAAAAAATATTATGACCGTAGAAACCAGAAACAGTGTATAGGGATCCTACCAAGATCTGAGGAGACATTTTTTTTGTTTTGTCATTGACTCGCCGCTTGTTAAAAAAGAAGCGGGGGCCAGTACATGGGTTGCAGCTTCTGACACCCCGCCTGCGGTCAACGCCCCCAAGACCAAAATCGAAGGACCTCGTCAGAGAGGCGCAGTGGACGCGCCCCTCCTTGTGTGTTTGTGTGGCCGACTTCCCGGAGGGTACATGGTTAGACGCAGGGGCCCCCTGCCCCCACTGCCTAAGACCCTCCTGGCGCTGCTGATCGGGCACTTCAGGCCCGCCCGCTGCGCCCTCCACAGGTCCCTCTTAGTTTCCCCCCCGGTAGTCAGTACTAAGGGCACCCAGAGTCGCCAGTCTCTGGCTGTAACTTTTTCCTTGGCGGCTTCTCCGCCTTGCAGCACCACACAAATTAATATGGGTATTGATATTTTCCGTAGAAGAAGACGAGTCTGGTATGGGGGCAGTTCGATACCCTGCCATGCCATCCCTGGTCTCTCTCCAGCTGATGAGGAACAGGCTCCATCTGGCTCATCTTGGGCAAAAGCTGATGAAGTGGACTGCGATGGCTACTGGCAAGGAGCTGCGAAGGATTTCTATGTCCTTGACAGTGTAAGTATTTATGGGATCCTACTAAAACCTAAAAACCCAAGCAAACTTTACTTGCAATATATGCACGTCCTGCTGATCAACAGACGAGGCTATGGCGAATTTAACAGATCCCGGCAAGCGGCAATAGGCTTGCCACCTATTACGTGGGACTATATAACTGGCGAATTGTAGGCGTATAGGCGTGTCTCTTCGGGGGAACAGGCGTGATTGTATGTATGTATGTATGCAAGGAAAAATTATTCAGCACTGCCAAAAATAATTATCATAGTTATTTAATAAGACTTAAGTAAAAATGGTATTGATCGAAAAAAAAAGGTCTGATAAACAAGATTGATAAACTAAACGGGTTATCTTATTTTTAACCACTCGCTCTCATGTGTTATATTATGTAGATTTATGTCTATTTTTTTAATTTTTTCCGAACAAAGAACAATCAAATTGAAAAATCCCAATTTTAGCGATATCACATAACTTCTCTATACTTTTTTTTCTCTTAAATAATGGCTTCGTGCAGTTTGCATATTTAGCCAGTGTCAAGTAAGAGATATATTAAAAACATATAAATTATAGTAAATGAGAATGAGTGGTGATAAAGATGATAAATGGTAAATGAGATGCCCTCACCTAAACCCCTTAAGTCCTCAGTAAAGATGTGGGACTATACTGAGAGTGAGATCTCACATGGACTTCTTGAGAGAATTTGAAAATGATGTTGCACGGTTTTATTTCAATTACCAACACTCATGTACGATCACAAACACTTAACGGTTAATAATCCACCGTTATTACACATTAACGTTCGAAATATCACTAATTTTAGAAAATAAAACAAAAATGCATACATGACGCTTCACTTTCCCGCCATGAAGTCCTTCTCTATACCTTAACTGATACTATAATTAACTTTTCTTTTTCAGATTGTACAAAACTTTTGGTGACGACTTGCGAAACGCGTTCATTTTACTCGCCCGGGGCAGATATTTCTTTCCAAGCATGAATAAAATTGTCCTAGAAAACATAGATGAAAAGGTGAATTCTGTTTATTTCTTTTTATAATTTAATACAAATCGCAGACTGTGTTGATAGACTCGACCATTGACCAGGTATCGTAGTTTTAAACCACCATTGCGGAACGATGGCCTCCGCAATAGTTTCTTATACTAGGAGTATTTGCCCGTTCCCACCACTCTGGGCAGAGACAGGGCCAGTAGGATGACGCTGCTGCCCATCATCCGGTAGTATTTCTCTTCGTCGCTGGCCTAGCCTTGCGTTGAAATCCTCCGTAACAACCCTGTAGTGAAATGGTGAAGTATGTATGGCAACAGAAATGTCGTCATACAATAACTCTACGTCCTCATCAGGGTGTGTCTAGGTTGGTGCGTAGACCTGAATTACCTTCAGCGAATCATCATCATCAGCCTATACTAGTCCACTGCTGAACATAGGCCTCCCCCAAATCGCGAATACCGTTTGGTGATTCTGAGTATTAGGTACGCTACCATAGTCGACATACTCTTTATAGACACGATGTTGTTACGGATGGACCTCCGGACTATAAAACCGTCACCACCTTGGGACAGGTGGTCGCGCTCCTTTTGGTAGAGCAGTTTGCCGGACTTGAGGGTTACCGTAATAACCGGACGCCCACATTTCGCCAAAACGTGGTTGGTCCCATGTAATAGGTGGCGACCCTATTGCCGCTTACTGGGATCTATAACGTTCGCTAGAGCCTAGTCTGTTGATGAACAAGTGCAACACTTGCAGGTGAGGTTATTAATTATTATTAAACGTTATTATTAAGCGAAATTATTATTATTACTGACCTCTGTAAACGCGTAATAACTTGACTAAATAATATAACGTGACTATTTGCACCGCGATTACATTTTATACCTTATCACATTGCATTAGAGTTCCAATATCAATGTTACATTTAACGCGATTTCAGCTGTACCTACACACAAACAAATTGATAAGCAAACAATGTTGGAATATGACTATAGAAATAATGGAGTATCATTAGAAGCAAGAATATAATTTGACATTTCAACAATTAGTACAAGAGCCTCCGTGGCGCAATGGTTAGCGCGTTCGGCTGTTAACCGAAAGGTTGGTGGTTCGAGCCCACCCGGGGGCGAAATCAATTTTTTTGGAATTTTCATGGATACTTTTAATATGATTCCATGGATGATTTGCTATTTTTGGATTTTCTGTTTATCCTCAGTAAATAAAATAAAAAATTAGACCTTTTATTGAGGGCCTGTTTAACAATGTCCAAATAAGTTTTCAATATCATTTACTCGTTACTTGAGAAATATTCTCTATAAAAACTGTAGTTGTTGATGAGTATCTTTTGTTCAGACATTTTGAATTAAGAACTTGGAGATACAAACGGAAACTACAAAAATATATTCCAAGAAAGAATCTATACATGTGTACAGGATGTCCCAAAAGCTTCAAATCCAACGGTAGGCCACAGATTGGGCATCTTTTGGGTACCAAGTCCAGTTTGATTCACGCCTGTTTGCCCGAAGGGGTAGACAGAGGCATATTATACGCCCACACTTCGCCAATTGTATAGTTGGTCCCACGTAATAGGTGGCGAGCCTATTGCCGCTTATCGGGCACTGTTACGTTCGCCAGAGCCTCGTCCGTTGATCGGCAGGTGCACCACTTGCAGGTGAGGTTGGCTTGGGCTCCTTAGGTCTTGGTAGGAGCCCTATACAATCCGTTTTATAGTAGAACGGTTTAATATTTTTTTGAAAGAAAGAAAAAAAGAAAAAGAATTTATTCTGTGACAACATCAAAAGAAAACAGATACATTATATTTAAGTAACTATTTGAAGAAGGTGCTTAAATGGCGACCACGAATCAGCAAGCGTAGTAGAGGGCGGCCCCCCATGCTATGGACCGATGACCTGGTCAGGGCGGCGAGGAGCTAGTGGATGCAGGCGGCAAAGGATCGATCTACGTGGAAAGCAATTGGGGAGGCCTATGTTCAGCAGTGGACTTCAGATGGCTGATATGATGATTTGAAGAGTGTCAGAGAGAGTTTTGTCCTAACTACGATGACATACTCGATTTGGTGTTTGGCGCTATCGGACAGTTGTCGAACTACAAAAAATATCTTTAAGCACTCAATGCATCTATTTCTATTTCAGCTGTTTCCTTACATAAAAGGAAACTTATAGCATAGTCAACTCAATTTCGGATTTATCTAAATTTACTTTTTTTTAAATGTTCGATATTATTATGGTGAATTTATTTGCACTTTGAAAGTCCCATTATGATGTTTGGTCTCAGTCATTTGGTGATCTGGTTCCGACCTAAAAAAATAATCGCCCCCGGGTGGGCTCGAACCACCAACCTTTCGGTTAACAGCCGAACGCGCTAACCATTGCGCCACGGAGGCAGTTATGAGTCATTATTAACATTACAATCATAAAATGTTTTGAAATTAAAGTTATATATACGGTACATTGATAATTATACTTTACTTCATTAATATAGATAAATATTTAATTAATTAAGTAAGCACAGATAATTCCACATTGATTGGTGTTTAACTAGATATTTGATAACTCATAATTATTAATGACATAAATTATCTAAGTAAATTTATTATCGCTTTTAAGATCTTCCGCAAATATACAGTTTTCTTACAAAGCAGGGGCTGCCTTTCGCGTGACCAACAGGTTGTATATCCTAGCAGTATCCCTGTTGCCCTTGGGCTTAGGACCCAGGGTCTGCTCACTGATCTAACCTGATTCGGCTGATTTTCATTTATTACAGGAAGCGACAGCAGTCTGGCCTCCACAACTTCATTCCGGATATCATTCCCAACATCATTCCGAATAATATTTCCAACATCATTCCCAACGTCCTTCCCAACGTCATTCCCAACGTCATTCCCAACGTCATTCCCAACGTCATTCCCAACGTCATTCCCAACGTCATTCCCAACGTCATTCCCAACGTAATTTCCAACATCATTTCCAACATCATTCCCAACATCATTCTCAACATCATGCCCAATATCATTCCCAATATCATTTCCAACATCTTTCCCAACATCATATTCTCTACATTATTTCCAACATCATTCTCAACATAATTCCTAACATCATTCCCAACATCATTTATGGTTAAACCAGTGGTTAGAATATAAGAAGGCACTGACTTTCTAATAAAGATTGCCATAAATGTTCATGACAGCCGGGACCAACGGCTTAAGACGTGCTTTCCGTGGTACAGGGCAAGCGATAATTACGCACATAAC
Source organism: Musotima nitidalis (assembly GCA_949126915.1). Lineage (NCBI taxonomy): Eukaryota > Metazoa > Arthropoda > Insecta > Lepidoptera > Crambidae > Musotima > Musotima nitidalis. The sequence continues at coordinate 5,811,644 of OX421441.1, forward strand.
TTCGAAGAGACATAGGATTCGAACCACTGAATTTAAAGGCGAAGAGTATCGCCTCTGAATTATAAGGAATTAGGTCAAAGGCAAGGGATAGGAAAAGTAATAAGGTGCGCCACCAGGGGTTTTACCCGAGACCCTCTACATTTGAAACATATGGGTCTAGTGGGCCATCACCGCTCGTGATCAACAGGTATTTGTTTACCACCGCGTTCCCGCGGGTTGAACGAAAAGTAGCCCACGTGACTTTTTATTACATCAGCTATATATCAGTGACGGTCTAGCCGTTTCAGTTAAAAGCTGGAACAAACAGAGACAGACAGACAAATATTATTTTAAAAATAAGGTATATATACCTTGTTAAACATACTCGTTTAGTAAAGTGGTAATATTATTACAGACCGACACACCAATTTAACTTATCTGTATTAGGTATATCACATAGCTGACAAAGTATCTTTTTAATTTTTGTAAAAAAAAATATCGAATTTCCATTTCGTGTGTTAAAGTTTGATGAATCTAGGTAAGTTCTAGTTAGTAATCTTTTTAGTTCCTACCCCTATCCACCTCTTTTGTTTTTACGCTCGAAACATATTCAAACGTAACCTTGTAGAATTAAGAAAAAATATCCTACCAAGATCTGAGGAGCCCTCGCCTACCTCACCTGCAAGTGTTGCCGATCAACGGACGAGGCTCTGGCGAACATAGTTCCCAGTAAGCGGCAATAGGCTCAACACCTCATACGTTATACGTGGGACTAATAATTAACGAGTGAAATGTGGGCGTATAATGTGCCTTTGCCTACGCGTGATATTATGTATGTATGTTTAATGGTAATTTAAAACATACAAAATGCAATCAGTGCGATGTTTCGGCAATAGTGACTTAATTTTATTGCTTCATAAGTATGATTTGATTTGAAGCGCTCTGTTATACCCTACCCATACACGCTAAAGGGCTGACTATCACCCCTTATTTACTAAGTCATCACTATGTAATAGCATATATACGAGTGCAAGACGGCGCTCGAGTTAGTCTATCTAAATCTCGGTACGGGTCGGTACTAATCTACCAAATCCTCTGTATTTTACTATTTCCTCTGTATTTTACTATTTCCACTGTTTCTACCTAATATAATTAACTGTGTTATAATTAGTTTCTTTTTTAAAAACCTAATCGCCGAATCCCGGATAACATTTGGTGGCAGCGGTGGGATACGATTATCCCCATCTACCCGAATACGTCTCCGATAGACTCTACTACGGATTTCTTTGTGTGTTCATGTGAAAAGTGAAAAGTGCGGAAAGTTCATACTATTAAAGTGCGATTCCTGGATTACCACTGTTCCTGATCATCCACGGACACTTTCCGTGTATCCTGATATCACAGTATTTATTACTATGTTGATACCTGTTTTCTTCGTGACAACATTCCTGTAAGTGATACCTGTAAATACCAAAAAACATTAAAAGTGTGCGAATAGAACTCAGAGTAGATTAATTAATTTTATTTATAAGCGTTACATTGTACATTTTGTTTATGTTACATCCGTGGACTACTGAAGTCCATGTAATTGTTGTGTGTCGAAAGGGCTCAGTGCGCACTAACTATAGAGACGGCTTCTAGATATTGTTAATTTTAATATATCAATTCCATCATGACTACTAAAGAAGAAAACGCTAGTACTTCTAAGACCTTGCCTGTTCGTGGCGAGGCCGATGATAAAATTGAATTTAACATATTACTCAAGTTTATAAAACCTTTTGACGGGTCACGCGAAAAGCTTAACCCTTTTATTAATAATTGTCAAAATGCAAATAGCCTTGCAAGCAAAGCTCTCAAACCCCTACTATTTAAATACATTCTAAGTCAACTCGAGGGCAGAGCCGAAACCATTTGTAGCATTAAGGATTTTGAAAGTCTCGAACAGTTTTTAGAATTTTTAAAACAACAGTTTGGTGAACGGAAACATTATGCACATTTACTTTCTGAACTGCAAGAGTGCAGGCAAACCTCTAACGAGTCCGCCAATCAATTCGCTCTAAAAATAGAAACGTGCCTTGCCAAACTATTAACAGAGATAAATATCTCGATCCCAACAAAACGTAAAACGGAGTTAACAGGTCGCATAGCAGCAATGGAGGACCTAGCCCTCCATACCTTTACAATAGGACTCCATCCACGGCTATCACAAATTGTAAGATGTCGCGACCCTGACTCCTTAAATGCAGCAGTAAACTTCGCTGTAGCTGAGGAGAAGATACTTTCGAGCCTCAATAAGAGACCACAGCCACAATTTAGTAATACTGAGAGATTTAGACCCTCACCTCGTCGTGATTTTCCACCACGACTTAACCATTTTCAGTCTCAGCGTCCAGACCACCTTAGGAACTTCAATACAAATGATGTGGTCTGCCGTTACTGCAAGAATATAGGGCATACAATAGAGAACTGCCGAAAGCGGCAATTTAACAACAACAGAACTACATTTAATGCATCATCCTCTAATAAGGGCCAAACCAACCCACAGTCAAATTTTATTCCAGCTTCACCACGCAGAGTCTTTGCTGTTGACCAGGTAAACGATCAAGGAGTAGACGAAGTCGATTACAGCAATTTAAACGAGTAAAATTTCCCGATAAGTATCGCGCGGGAAATTTCCCTGATCATTGCAAAGTCGGTACTACAATTCGCACTGTATCCACTGTATCAACCAATGTAGATGCTGACAATCAGGGTAACCAGCCCCAACTTTACAGCACTATTGTTGGAACTCGTACTAAATCTACTAATTCTACTAAATCACTGAATCAAGCTAAATCTACTAATTCTACTAAATCTACTAATTCTAATAAATCACTGAATCAAGAATATACTAAATCTACTAATTTTACTAAATCTACAAAATCAATGAGTCAAGAAATTACTAAATCTACTAACTTAAATAAATCTAAAAGATTTCACACTGAATCCAACAAACATTTAAATTCTAAATCTTTTAACGTTATTCCAAATCCAAATGAATATGCTACAATCTCTTCTTCTGCCGTAGCCTCCCATTCTCTGCAAAATCTGAAATCAGAAAAAGAAAGTAAAATCTTTAAAATAAATAATAACTCAGAAAAAAGGTACTTACCTCACGTCACGATCCAAACCTCCGTGGCCAAAAAGCCATTATCTTTCTTGGTTGACACCGGCTCCTCCATAAGCTTACTGAAATTGAGTTCCATGTCAATAATACCAAATTTAAATAATCAAATAATAGCACTCAAGGGAATAGACCCTGGCGATGCAACAACGCCAACCCTAGGTAGCTTTCAAATGCAAATATACTTATCATCAAAAGAACCGTTTAGTCACGAATTTCATGTTATAGAAAACATTAATCTTTGTCACGATGGTATTATCGGTAACGATCTCATGAAAAGTGCCAACTGTCAAATTGACTACAGCCGAAAAGTTCTTTCTATTAATAACGATAATATCAATTTAAAATTCTCAGAACCAGTATATACCATTGACTCTCGTACAGAAACTATAATAGAATGCACAGTAAGTAACCCAGATATTATGGAGGGTGTCATTTTAGATCAACATATCTCCGAATCTTTATTGGTCGCAAATTGCCTCGTAAAGGTAAAAGAAAATAAACGTGTCAATATAACAGTCGTTAACACTTCTGATAAACCTGCAATAATCCACCCGAACCTTCAACTAAAACTAGAACCTCTTGAATCTTGCATGACTCTTCCAAAAACTACAAACTCTAACACTTCTAGAAGAACGAGTGACGTCTTAAAACAACTTAGAACTTCCCATCTCAATGACGAAGAAGAAAAAACCCTTTTAGACATATGCACAAATTATTCCGACATATTCTACCTCCCAGATGATCAACTTTCATACACTTCAGCTATCGAACACAAAATTAAAACAAACACTGATATTCCTATACAAACTAAGTCCTATAGATTCCCAGAATGTCATAAAAAAGAAGTTGAAAACCAAATCAATAAGATGATAGATCAAAACATAGTTATACCTTCAAATTCACCTTGGTCTTCACCCATTTGGGTTGTACCTAAAAAATTGGATGCCTCAGGACAACGAAAATGGAGAGTCGTAATTGACTACAGAAAACTCAACGACGTAACCATTGGCGAGACATACCCGATCCCACAAATAACTGAAATATTAGATCAGTTAGGTAAGAGTCAATATTTTACAACCCTGGATTTAGCATCAGGGTTCCATCAAATAAAAGTTTCCGCAGAAGATGCACCTAAAACTGCCTTTTCTATACCGCAAGGTCATTTTCAATTTACTAGGATGCCATTTGGTCTTAAAAATGCGCCTTCCACATTCCAAAAATTAATGAACACATGTCTATCTGGCCTTCAGGGCTCGCGATGCTTCGTATATCTTGATGATATAGTCGTTTATTCCCCAGATTTGCAATCCCACGTTAAAAACTTATCCGCTGTTTTTGATAGATTACGAGATTATAACCTAAAACTCCAACCTGACAAGTGTGAATTTTTATGCAAAGAAGTTGCATATCTCGGTCACATTATTAACGCTGATGGAGTAAAACCAAATCCAGAAAAAATTAAGGCCGTCATTGAATTTCCTATACCCAAAACTGCAAAAGACATTAAATCTTTCCTTGGACTTGTATCTTACTATAGACGTTTTATCCCTGACTTCTCGAAACTCGCTAAACCATTGACTTCACTCCTTAAGAAAGATACCATTTTCAATTGGAAAAATGAACAACAACTCGCTTTTGAGAATTTACGAAATAAACTTATCACTACACCTATCTTAGCATACCCTGACTTCTCTAAACCCTTCGTTCTCACATGTGATGCTTCCAACTATGCTATATCAGCAATTCTATCTCAAGACCAAATTGGCAAAGATCGCCCTATTGCATATGCCTCCCGTACATTAAACAAAGCTGAATGCAACTATAGTGTCACGGAAAAAGAATGCCTAGCCATTGTGTTTGGCACTAAAGCTTTTCGCCCCTATCTTTATGGGCACTTGTTTACAATAGTCACTGACCACAAACCTCTGAAATGGTTGTTCGATTGTAAAGATCCCGGATCGAGACTAGTTAGATGGCGTCTTAAGTTAGAAGAATTTGAATACGATATTGTGCACAAAAAGGGAAAAAACAATACTAATGCCGATGCTCTGTCCCGATTTCCAGTTAATCCAATTGAAGCAAACCCCGAAACCTCTCCTAGCACATTATTACCAAATATAGATGACAATTTTGACAATCCGTTAGATGATCCACTCCTAGAATTACCTTCTCCTATCCCATTTTCTTTTGATCATGAAGAGATACTTCAAACTCCAATTGTCAATCCATCTACAATACCAAATCGTTCTCCTATGTCAGACCAACCACCCATTTCTGAACCAGATGCTACAAACCTAGGACCTTTTGACACAAGCCCTAAAAGTACTGACCTTAACCTTGATATCGAAAATCTGGAAATCCCTTCACATTCAGACTCAAATTCAGAAACTAACCCAATCTTAAATAATGATGACTATTCTAAATTTTTAAAATCAATTAATGACAAACAATTTACCTCAAACACTATACTAAATGAACATGCCGAAACTCTCGTAAAATCTCCTCATAAATTGATAATAATTCCTACATCCATAGATTTAGACGAATCAAATCCCTATGTCGCTGAAATCCTATCAAATGCTGAAAATAAGAACGAAATACTTGAATGTGAAAAAGAATTATATTCCTATATCAAATTTAATTATAAAGATAAAATAATTTTCCTAATTTTTACAAAGGTTCACTATTTTGACGAATCTTCATACCCTGAAATCTACAATACCCTAAAACAAACTCGAAATGAAATTCTGAAAATTAATGAAATCACAGATGTAGCTATATCAGACTTTAAAAATCCATTTGACCAACATTCATATACCAAAATTTATAATATCATTACTTACCTTTTCCATGACACCAACATTTCCATACATGTTTACTTAAATAAAATCATTTACCCGACCTTAAGCGAAAGGCCTAAAATTCTCCGCGATAATCACGACATCCCAATAGCTGGACATTTAGGATCAACTAGGATGTATAATAGAATACAAGAACAGTTTTATTGGAAAGGCATGAGAAGCGATATAGAAGACTATGTTAGGAAATGCAAAGCATGCCAAGAAAATAAAGCCTTAAGGAAAATAAACAGAGCTCCGATGGAAATTACTACTACATCTACGTCCCCATTTCAGCGAGTAGCATTAGATATTGTTGGTCCCCTGCCCGAGTCTGGTAGTGCTAAACTCAAATACATACTAACTTTACAAGACGACCTTACAAAATACTCTGTAGCTTACCCTTTACGCAGTACAACGGCTGAAGAGACCAGTGATTGTCTCATCCACTTCATATCCCTCTTTGGTATACCCAAATCAATATTAACTGACCAAGGAACTAATTTCACATCTGATCTTTTTAAAACTACATGCCAATTCCTTAAGATTAAACAGCTATGGTCATCCCCTTATCATCCTCAAACTCAAGGTGCGTTAGAACGTAGCCACTCGACCCTTAAAGAATATTTAAAATCATTTACTAACGAAAATCAAGACAATTGGCCAACTTACGTATATACTGCTATATTAACCTACAATACGACTGTACATTCAACAACGAAATTCACTCCTTACGAGTTAGTTTTTGGGCACAAACCTTACATTCCAAACTCCGTATATGAATGTGGACCAGGTACTACATACTCTGACTACAGTCAAATGCTTCAACACAAATTTAAGTACACACGTGGAAAAGCTCACGAAAATATACTAAAATCTAAAGAAAATTCTAAGTCCTACTATGACTCTCGTGCCAAAGCTCCCCCACGTTACAAAATCGGTGACCATGTTTACCTCAAAAATCATTTAAGGCTCAGGAAGGCTCTGTCTCCTATTTGGAAAGGGCCGTATAAAATTATCAAAGTTCATGGTAATCACACCGCCACTCTTATTATCAACCGACGTCATGTGACTCACCATTTTGACCAATTTAAGCCAGCAAATATTGTAAGCACAAACCCATAGATATTAGTTCAAGTACCTTAATTTAGTTATTATTAAATTGTTCTATTTTCAGCGCCTCAGTCGAAGCGCATCCGGATTATGTCGAGCCTCTTCCTTCTAGTTCCGGCATATACTTCGATAGGATAGGTAGACTTAAGATAATAAAGGGTCAATTAAATTTAATTACCTATGTAGATATTTCTTTTATAGACACACACCTTGCCAATCTTAATGAAGTCCTAAGTAATGTTAGATTCGTGTGTCAACAATCGAATAGTGATCAATGTGAAAATATACTATCCCCATTGTCAGTCCGTTATTACGATATTAAACGTTATCATGACTCTATCTCTCATTTAATTTCAAGGCGCAGTAAACGTTCAGCCTGGTTTGGTGGAATAGGTACTGCATTTAAACAAATCATTGGTACTTTGGATGAGGATGACGCATTAAAATACGATTCCGCTATAGAATCTGTCCAAAATGACGAAAAGAAGTTAGCACAACTCGTAAAAGAAAATATTATAATTACTACTTCCACATTAGACTCATATAAACAAACTTTAAATAAATTAAAAGTCAACGAAGAATCCCTCAATATCGCTGTTAATAAACTAGTTCATCAATCTAATAATTTAATAAATATTACTAATAATTTAGTTACTGAAACAAAAGTTCATTCCATATTTACCAACCTCGAAAGCTCGTTACTTACTTTGTCATTCCAACTCGAAGACTTAATCAACGCTATCATTCTGTCTAGCCAAAACATACTGCACCCACGCATACTGACTCCGTCGCAGCTATACCGCGAACTCGTTGATAACGATAGGCACCTTCCAAGAGATTCTAGGGTTCCCCTCGAATTATCTTTAGATAATATTCATTCTATTTTAAGTATATCCAATGTAGCATGTTATTATTATAGAAATAAGCTTGTGTTTGTATTGCAAATTCCACTTGTCACTTTAAATGATTTTAATTTGTACCATAACTTAGCATTACCCATACCACATAAGTTAGTTAACCTTACTACTTTTAGTTTGATTTTACCTTCTAGTTCTTATGTTGCTATTTCTAACGATAAGATTAGTTTCTTCAATTTAGATAGTTTAAGTATATGTAAAACGGTAAACTCTGAGTTCTATCTGTGTCGAATACCTGCGGTGTTATTAACAAGTGGCAGCCCTACGTGTGAAAGTGAACTGTTAACAAAAACAATCAATGCTATTCCCGTTCAGTGTACTACAAAAACAATCTTCGGTGAACTAGACATTTGGAAACCATTAATGAACAATCGGTGGATTTTCGTGCAATCAAGTCCGAATAAGATATCTATTGATTGTAATAACTCTGAATTACGTGAAATCATAGTGTCCGGAACCGGTATTTTACACACCCCTGAACAATGTATAGTGTACACAAAGAACATAAGACTCATATCGTCGAACAGTGTTATCAATATAAGCATACCTGTACCTAGCCTAGATTTTAGTATTATAAATGACTCCTGTTGTAAACTAGATAATAAGTCGAATTACTTAAGTAAGTCCCCTGTTTTACTTCAGAACATTGATTTAGATGATTTAATAACAAATAAACAGAATGATAAATTGTTTGCTAATTTAGATAAAATTATTGAAGAAAAACCTGTCTTAGAAAAGTACGGGACACATTATTTTGCATTTACCTCTTTTATTTCTTTTATTGTTATACTTTTTATTGGTTTTAAGTTATACCAGATTTTTAGATATAAGACTAAAGTAATTTCTCCTGTAAGACCGACCCTTAGCGAAGATGACGTAAATAACGTTCAAGGTGAAAATTCACCTTTACCGCAACCACGACTAAGAGAAGTCGTATAATTTTCCGAACTCCGGGTTTTAAACCCTGAAGTTCAGTCTTCCGCGGGGGGTTGTTATACCCTACCCATACACGCTAAAGGGCTGACTATCACCCCTTATTTACTAAGTCATCACTATGTAATAGCATATATACGAGTGCAAGACGGCGCTCGAGTTAGTCTATCTAAATCTCGGTACGGGTCGGTACTAATCTACCAAATCCTCTGTATTTTACTATTTCCTCTGTATTTTACTATTTCCACTGTTTCTACCTAATATAATTAACTGTGTTATAATTAGTTTCTTTTTTAAAAACCTAATCGCCGAATCCCGGATAACAGCTCGTAGCTCCGCGGTGCTCGGTGTTCAAAAAAGATCACCGAAGTAAAGTAGAGTTCACAGAGGTCAGTCCTTGGATGGGTGACCGTTTGTGTGGCATTTGATATCGAGCAGGTCCGTGCTTCGGAAGGCACATTAAGCCGTTGGTTCCGGTTATCACTAAATATAGTAGTCGCTAAGCCATGATAGAGGCCTGATTGGACGGCTTGAAAAATTCTAACAGCAGGATGCCATACACCTGCCACCGCCAATCCGCAATGGGTTAGCGTGGTGGAGTATGACCCAATACCGTCGCACCTTGGTATGTGAGAGGAGGCTCGTGCTCAGTAGGTGGTGGATGAGTCGATGACGAATAATAGAGGTGAATGAAAGAAAAAAAAAATTTATTGTTACTCACACACATTAAATTAAAACTAAGTTTATAAATTGTTAAAATATTTGCATTCTACATCGTTTCCAGTGGTACTCAAACTACGCAAAGCTTATATCTTTCGAAATCATTTGGATTTTTGAGTTTAATTTGTAATGTTATAGTTATAGTTTTATTTGTAAAATAGGGGTGTATAGGCATCCTACCAAAACCTAAGGAGTTTCAGCCAACCTCACCTTTGGACGAGGCTCTGGCGAACATAACAGTGCCCGGTAAGCGGCAATAGGCTCGCCACTTATTACGTGGGACCAATATTATAACTGGCGAAGTGTGGGCGTATAATATGCCTCTTCCTACCCATTCGGGGAAACAGGCGTGAAGTATGTATGAATGTATTTGTAATTTATTTATTTATTTAACAATTTATGTACACACAAAACATATAAAGGAAACAAAAATTATACAACAATGTACAATGAAATCTCTTCCAGCAGTCCGAAATAAGGAAAAAAACATTTAACAGTAGACGACATGTGTAAAAAAAAAAAAAAATAGGAACAAAAATAAACAATATGTATGCTACCACTAAAATTAACCTACCACGTATGATAACATAGTATCGTACTTAATGCTTATAATATAATGATATATATAATTTAATGATTACTAACTCAATGACTTGATTTCACATTTTTGAATGGATAAAAAGACATGCTGCGACGACCATAGATAAACTGGCAGCAGGGCAGGTTGATGATGATTGACTGGAAATGTTAGTAGGGGAAGATCGCGTAAGACTGGGAAGGGTAAAATAATCCAAAGGGCAGTTCAAAAAGGCGGGAGTGTATGAGAAGGTTAATGAGCGGGATTGAAGCTAAGAGTGTGTGCCACGATCGTAGCAAGTGGAAGGATGTGATCTTTGCCTACTCCTATGGGGCAGTGGTGCTTTTTTCTTCTTCTTAGAAATAGAGTCACTCGCTTAGATTTTTTGCCGTGTCCGCGGCCTACCAGTTTTCTTCTCAAACTCGTTGCCTTTTGGAAGCCTCGTTAGAATCACCGACAGACTGACTGACTGACGGACAATCCCCTCCCTCCTTTAGAATCACGACAGGCTGACTGACAGATACCCCCGATAAGAGTCACCGACAGACTGACAAATCTTGAGGAAAATCACAACAGACAGATAAACTGACAAACCTTGACAAATTCTGATAAAGGACCCATTTGCTTTTATTTCTTTATAATGGTACCACTCATATCTCATTCATTGTTGTTAAAAAAATATATCGAATTTCCATTTTGTGTGTGAATGTTTGACGAATCTAAATGATCATGTTGATCTTAAAGACAATAAAGTATATTTTATTTTATTTTATTTTAGTCGCTTGCCGTCGCCGTTCTCGGTATGCACATATCATTTTAGCCATAGTGCTCTAGTATCGTGTGAAGTAATAAGCAATATTACCAAAATTTTGTTATGTTATGAAATGTGTTTTGGTTCTAAAATATGCCAAGTAAGTAGCCCAGGTAGACTGTTCCCCCGTTGGCGCAGCGGGCGGGCGGGCAAGGAGGGCCCGTCCAGCCGCGCCTGGGGGGTCTTAGGCGGCAGGGGCATGGGGCCCCTTCCGTCTAGCTATAGACCCTCCCAGAAGTCGGCCAGTTACGCCATGGCCGCACAAAGAGGTAGGGGGAGCGCGACACACTGCGCTTCTCTGAGGAGGTCCTCCTGGTTCTGATCCGGTGGACGTTGGCCGCGGGCGGGGTGCTAGAAGCTACAAACCCAAGCACTGGCCCCCCGCCCCTTTTTTTCAACAGCGGTGGGCGTCGTCGGAAGTTTTTTAGCGGGTAGGACTGCGGTGGTCGCTTCTGCCGCAGTGAGGCCCACACTCTTCTCTCGGTCCCCCTATTGGCCGGGATACAATGCGTAAACAGCATTTTTTTACTGACGATATAAAAAAAAAGGTAGACTGTTCCCATTTTTTTTTCATACCTATTCGACAGATTTATTCTTAACCACATTTATTGTAAATTTCTCATGTAAGTGACTGTATAGTTTTTAATGAGAAAATAAATATTCCTTAAACCCAAAATAAATCAAATTATAAAGTCAAGTCAAGTCTAAGTCATGGCCCAGTAAAGTAGAGGAGACTTAACTAGAGCCTTAAGTTTTAGACTCGACGTAGAAAAATCTTAATTGACTGCAATATGCCACTTTCTTATACTTGTATGCGTTGCCAAATAAAGTTATGTCTAGAAATCCACTATATCTACACATAAAAACTCTAAGGCTCACTATCTCGCCCACAAGCTTTATAGCTTGGCGGGAAATATATGTAATGTCTTTACTATGTTTTAAAATGAATAAATGATTAAAAAAAAAAACTAGTTTTGGTAAACAAAATGTGTCTTATTCGCATTGGCGCCAAAATACATATAATTATGGTGTTTGTTAACATATATTCTCGTAGACGTTCTTTTTAGTAAATGAGAATGAGTGGTGATATAGATGATAAATGGTAAATGAGATGCCCTCCCCTAAACCCATTGAGTCCTCAGTAAATATACTAAGATCTCACATGGACTTAAAAAAATATGAAAAGTGATTTGGCACTGTTTTGTTTTATTTACTCATATACGTTCACAAACACTAAACGGATAAAACCCACACCGTTATTACACATTAATGTAATAGTAAAAATATCAAAAATTTTAGAAAATAAAACAACAGTTCAGCAAAGTTCAAAATAAAACAGCAGACACGACTTCACTTTCCCGCCAAAAAGTCCGTGAACATTTTAGTTTTAAATTTATTTTTATATTGTTTTATTTTCTCTTTTATTTCAGGCCAGTGTCACCGTTGGCAAGAGTTCCAAATCAGTTTCTGCTGTGAAAGTATTACATTACTATGTATATGAGGTAAATAATATTTTAAGACAAGGACTCTCGTTTTTCATCCCGAGCATGCGACCCATCGAATAGCAAGTGATCACAGCAGCCATTGAACTCTTGCAAAGCCCTCGTTGCTCCTTAACGATCAGTGAAGTTAAGCAAGTTTAGAAAGGTCAGATCTTGGATGGGTGACCGTTTGTGTGGCGTTTAATATAAAGCGTTTCCGTTCTTTGCAAGGCACATTAGGCCTAAGGTGCTTGTAATCACTAAAATGGCATAACGACGCCATGTTGGAGGCCTAACTGGGATACTTGAAAAATTCTAATAGCAAAACGCCACATCTTCTTCTTATCTTATCGCACCAAAGACTGTACGTGGCTCACTTTGACCCTTATGTCGGATCTTTTGTGCAGCACCATCATCTTTATGACAGTCTTTGCAGATGGGAGCCCATAGTCTCTTGGTTGTGGGTAGGCCACCCCCCGGAGACCCATTCGGCAAACAGCCAACGAGTCACAGGTTCACAGCAGATGTTCCATAGACTCCTCCTCGTCACCACATCTACAAAATAGCGGTGCTTGCACTAGTCAAATGCCACATACCTGCCTCCGCCAATGGCTCGCTTGGTGGAGTGGGACCTTTTACCTCTCACCTTGGTTTGAGAGAGCAGACCATACTCAGTAGTGAAATGTTTATGATGATCCGTGATCACAGAAAAGCAATGCTAAAAATGCTAACATGGTCTGATATTGCAGTCTGGCCAAGAGCCCTACGAGCATCTGGGTATAGCAAAAGGTGGCCAAAACATACACGAGGCCAAGGTGGCGTGGCTTGACCTTCTGAAGAGGATCGTATTGATGCTGGAGTTGAGGACATCGTTTACACTGATTGAAGAGGCGTACATGAATGCTACCAAGTAAGAGATTATCATCTAATGCACACATAATACGTTCTGTGCTTTGCAAGGCACACTAGTTGTTTCCAGTTAGTACTATGTGTGCGTGGTTGTCGTTACGGGGCTGTTCATTAATCACGTGATGTTTTTTTTAGCTTTATTTGATCCATTCCTCTCTCTTGGTGCTATTTGGTGAGGTTTATGACTAACCTGCTCTCCCCTACCCTAAATCACGTGCATTTTTTTTTGTACCTATAAGGTCTACTATTTTTTGGAAAAGTCGATCGTCACGAAAGAATACGTACACGTGACGTATCTTACTACACCCCACTTGTGATCTTTCGTGATTTTTGCCCAAATCCTTTCGAGACTCACGTGATTAACGAATGGCCCTTAAGCGAAAGAGTAAACGAGGCAGAGTGCAGAGCACATAGCGCGTAGAACTGACGGCCGTTAGGGCAGAAAAGCTCTAGAAGACGCTACGACTGTGTCATGTCCACCTGCGAGATGGAAAGACGAAATGATGAAGGCTTTACGCTGGACACATTGGAAGTTTATGGGGGAGCCCTATGTTCAGCAGTAGATTTTCTAGGGCTGATGATGATTATGTTAAGGCATGTTAGAGGTCTTATTGGTCCGCTTAAAATACTATCAGTAGACCGCTATAGAACTGCCTTCGCCAATCAGCACTAGGTGGTATTAAGACTGATATCGAGCCTTTTCTGGAAGAAAACCGTAACCGCCATCTTGCAAGTTTTATGCGTTGCATTTTTTTAAAAAGTTCTCGAAATATTTATAGCATCAATGTGTATTTTTTTGAAAACGACGTGTTTTTAGCACGTTCTTAATAATTAAAATGCTAAAATTTTACTCAGTACTCTAACGGTTACTGTTTAAAACTGATTTTGTGATTTTTGGCGCTTACGATCTTCTCCCTTAAAAGGTTATTTTCTTTATGCATTTAGTTAAAATTTAATAAAGCTAAATTAGCTTCACCGTTAATCCGCACTGGGTCTACGTGGTGGAGTATGAATCTCTCACCTTGGTTCTTGAGAGGGTGCCCGTGCTCAGCAGTGGGGCGTTAATGAGCTGAGCTGATGAGAAAAGTAGTTAGTTTTAATACAGACTTAATTAAACTATATCCTATTATATGGCCGGGTAACTCACCTTTCTTTAACGCAAGGACTGGACAGGTTTATTGTTTTAATTATTTATTTCATAAAATTATATCCTTGAACTAACTATGAATTTATAGAAACAATAATATATTGCCACTAAAAACTTTTACAGTTTTTGTAATTAAGAAAATCAATGACAATTTTTAATCTTATCTGCCCATGAAGGAAGGATAATTTCTGATATTCTATTAATTAGTGCCCTAAACTACGACGTCGTCCACGTAACCAAAAACCCATGTTTTTTAAGCATGATAGTTTTTAAAATGTTTTCTTAATCAATCATTTCACCATCAGTAATTATTTCACCATAAGTAGTTATTAGGTGCAAGCGCTCTATTTGTAAGTGAATAAAACAGGAATACACTACATTTGCCAATAAACTCAAATTTACACCGGTTTTGGAAAATAAAATACCTACCGCCGCGATGTGTCTTTCTCCGCGTCGCATTGGCGCCAAAACCCGCACGCTATAGTTACTATGAAAAGATTTTTTTTATAAAAAGTGAATTTTATTGGGTTGTTCAGTTTAATTAAATTTTTCTTTTTTTTGCTTAATTTACTATTTTTTTACCACTGTACAAACTGTCCACCGATTAGATGCAGTCGTTTAAAAGTTTTGCGCGTACATACATTTTGGCGAACCTTTTTATTTACAATTATAGATTTCTTATACTATAAGTAAATTGTAGCATAAAGCATCCATACCATCGGAATCTCAGTATTCGGTTTTAACAAATCGCTGAGCATGAATTCAAATTCAAAATCATTTATTCAAGTTTGGCTCAAAAGAGTTCTTATGAAGGTCAAAATTTATAAACTAGCGCGCTCATTCACTGCGGCTTGATCGTAAAAGAACGGGCAAGAAAATCGTCAAGGTTAGTTTTTTCTCCCGCCAGTTACAAGAAAATGTACTTAGTAGTAAAACAATTTGACAAGTCAATGCTATGCTATGCTTTTATTTATTCAAAAATTGTCGTAAGAAGTAAACATGGTCTGTTATAATATCAGCCTCATAAAGTCCACTGCTGGACATTGTCCTCCATAACAGATGACATACCATTGTGCGTATTTGCCCATAATCACCACCCTGGGCAGGCGGGTTGGTGATCGCAGTGAAAGCCAGTACGCAGAATGACCCTGCTGCCCATTATCCGATAGAATTTCGCTTCGTCGACTCTTACTCACTCCGTCTTACTTACTCCTCATGAGATGAAAGGGAGTGGCACTATTCTAGGCTGGTACCACACGGCAAGCAACATAGTCCATACTTAGAGTTAAAGTTATCAAGCATACTTTATGTGAACCCTTTGTGTATTAGACTGTAGTTCCTGCAACATTGTAGCTGATTCTCTGCGTCAGTGACACACAATTAGTATCCATTCCAGATTTCACTGTTTTAAAAGACCTGCAACGCTCTAAAGATCACTATTCGTTAAGCTCGGATCCCAATCCCGATCCTCGGTACCAATTCGTGATCAATGGTGTATTTGGATTTGTGCAAGATCTTAGAAACCCAGACCAACCTCACCTGCAAGTAGTGCACCTGCCGATCAACGGACGAGGTTCTGACAAAGATAAAAGTTCTCAGTAAGCGGCAATAGACTTGCCACCTAATACGTGGGACCAAAAATATATTTGGCGAAATGTGGGCGTATAATATGCCTCTGCCTACCCTTTCGAGTAAACGGTCGTGGTTTTATGTATGTGTGTTATGATTAATAAAACCCAGAGACATTTATCTAACAAAGCACCAGCATGGTCTACATTTAACATTACTTGTCGCAGATTTTTCGATATAGCACATTTTATCTACCTTGTTTTAAATATTATAACATTAGCTTAAAACTTATTGTGTCATTTTACAATCAGAAAACCAAATAATGCTGTTGAAAATAATGGAAACACAAATAAATCTATATAAATAAACATAATATACCCTGTGCAGTCCTTGACGAAATTTCCTTACGGACATGTTGTATCTAACATTTACAAGTTCTAACTTTTTTGGCAGGCCTGTGGATATAATATCAATGGTGACAGAGATTCCAAATGAGTTTCAAATACCAGATTTAAATGAACTCAAAAATGCAGATCAGACCCTATTAAACAAATTGAATCACATGATAAGAAATGGATCAAATAAAATAACAGATAAAGAAACTCAAAGCATGATTTCAAAAGAAATAACAACAACTGACTTAACCAATTCATACTCTGACTTCCTGTTATACAATGAAGATTTGATTTATGTTCATCAAAATGGTTGCACAGGGTTCAATCAGAAACAGCAAAGACCAGTTGTAGTTCAAAACTTACATAAAATAAATAAACATTGTGTAGCACATAACGCATTTTCTGATATCGAGCGCGAAGGTTTGTGTAATAATTGTAAGTCGATAACCAAAAAAAACGCCTGTACTTTAAATGCCAAGCAAAGCGAAGATGTAATAGAAGTTTTAAATGACATGCTTTGTAAATCTTGTTTATCAAGTTTATTGGAACATAAAGAGAACTACGCGTGTAGATCTAGGGAATATGTTTCATGCACTAAAGAAGACATAAAAGAAAATAATTGTGACGTACACCATGACAAAAAGAATTGTAGAAAAGAAAATAATCACAATTGTGCTTATAATATTAAAATCCAGAGTAATGAATCAGAATCAAGCACTTCAGATTCTTGTCACGTGTGTTCTTCTACGAAGCATACAGGCAAACATAGGCATAATCAAAAACATCATCAAAAACATCATCATTCGAAAACAGCCAATGAGAATATTTGTGAATCTTGCTGCAAAGAGACAGTCGAACGGAAGAAAAATGTCACAAAGTCATGCTGTGCGACGAATTATTCTCCAACTAATTCTGAAATAGAATACCATGCAGATTCTTCATCAGACATATCATTAACAAAATTTCTATGTAGCTCTTGCTCAAAAGTATTATCCGACAACAAACCAAAATGTCACCAAAACTCGCATCATACAAGAAAACATAGTTGTGTAGACGTTCACGATAGTAAACATTGCCCTGATAGCTTACCAAAAAACGTTTGCGATTTTTGCACTAAAAATATATCAGAACAGACAACAAAATTGAAGAACAGATTAGATGATGTAAAAAAGTACTTTGCAAATAATTTAAAATATATAAAAGATATAGATTTATCTTTAGATATTTTGTACGAAAACTTATGCGAATTACATATAAAAAATGCTGTGCAGCATGAACAACATCCAAGTAAACAAAAATGTTTAAAGAATGAAGAATTTGTGGATTTGAATTATATCCGAGATAAGTTAGATGGCTTAAAAATTGTTTCCAACCATAAATTGAAGAAATGTGAAAAACATCATACTGAAAAAACACATTCTGAAAAAACACATTCTGAAAAAAAGCATTCTGAAAAATCGCATACAGAAAAATCGCATACAGAAAAATTGCATATAGAAAAATCGCATCCTAAAAAATGCGATAAGCCGCATTCTGAAAAATTACACACTGAAAAATCAGTGACGAGCATTGACGACGAGAAAGTAAGAGAACTCATGAATGAACTTTGTTCACAATTTATTCATGAAAAAAAGAAGCACTCAAAAAAGTTACCGAAAGTTGTTTATGGCTTTGATGATAACATACCAGAACGAAAATCGTATGATTTGTGCTTAAGTATCATGAATGCAGAAAAAGAAAAAGTTGATACTATAAGGAAGAAAATGAGTAATTATTTGATGAATACTTCTAATAATGTCAAACTCTGCCAACCCTGTAAAAGAAGAAAGAATAATTTAAAAAATAAAACTAGTAATGAGCATAAAGACAGAAGCCATTTAGAACATGTTAATCGATGTGATTTAATCTCTAAAAATATGAAGAGACAATCTGAAGACGAGAAAAAATCACCAAATAATGGTCAATGTTCTGTGCTGGCTACAAACAACTCGAACTATTTCTTGAATTCTAATAAACATTCTGTTAATGGGTCAGACACAATGATGCTGTTTGCAAAGGATCCTGGAGTTTATGAAACAGTGTACCAACAAACAACAAAAATTGTAAGGGTAGAAAAAGTAGATGGTTCTGTCCAGGAAGATGTACATGTGACAAAACAAGTAATTGAAAAGCGGGAACCTAATCATCTCAATAACGATATAACGACTAGTGCTGTTGATGGAACGATCAAAGCATCAAATCAAACATTAGAAAATATGAAATCTCAACACATTGACAAAAATATAGAAAAGGATCCACAATCAACAAATGATCAGTCAGTAATAGATATAACCAATAATGGAAATGGAAAAAAAACAGCAGCAAGTTCCTCTAAGTTGAACAACAACCCCACAATTGGTGTTGTAATAGTTCAAAACACTCATATTTTCAACACGTTTAGGAAAACGAAATCAGAAGCTATAACAGCTGATATATTTAATCCAATTGTACGATATTGTTTATCGTCAGCTTCTTTAGCATCTGTAAATAGTAATAGCGATATTCGCTGCATTTATGAAAATAAAAGTATTGCTCCAAGTAATGATTCCGAAACACAATCATAGGACTTTTATTATTTGAAATAAAAAGAACTCTTCAGAACTCGTCATAGTTTGATTTTACGCATACTCAGAAACTACATCACGTATTATCATATATAAATATTGTCATAGACTAAAAAACAGGTCATTTCCTTTGCCGTTAAAATATAAAGTCACTTATGAACGTTATATTTTTAAAGTTACCTACAACTTTTCCTTAAAAAATAGACATATTTTGTGATATAAAACTTTTTTGTTGTATGTAAAAATGCTGTAAGATCTAATGGTTTCTAGTTAATTAGGTATAATTCCTTCAATTCAATCAATTTTATTTAAAATAAAAGCATTTTAAATTTCAATAAAAAAGTGACAGGACAAACTACTCGAAATGTAAATAAATTTGCCATTTCTGTTCTGAGCGAAATAGGAAAGGTGAGTCCTCGGTTGTAAAAATTTAGTAAAAGGCAAAAATAATTGGCAAATATTTAGTAAAAGGTGGTTTGTCTTTGCAGGAGAAAAAATGTTTTAGGGAAGACTGTTATACCAAGGGTACTTGCTACTCTTGGATACATAATGACAGAACTACAAGAGCAAGACAGAGAAGAGGTGTTCCGTATAAAGCGTATCAAGCAAAAGAAAATGGGTAAAAATCAAATTAAATCTGCTGCAAAGAGTAAAGTTTCACTATGTAAAGTATGTAGCACTAAGTCAGTCAAAGAATCACAAAATGTTTCTAAATCAAGCTCCGCCTCAAAGAAATGTTCTACTCATAGTATTAAGCCACCCCCAAAAGATGATGACGGAGGAAGCTGTACAGCAACTTGTACGCCGTTGAATGCCCTTGAAGATGAACCACCTCAGACAGGGGAGAAGGATGAAGAGTGTGCTAAAAAATGTCAAAACATGGAAGAAGAAGATAAATGTGTTAAATTCGGAGGTAATGACGACAAGAAAGTCTACACAAAAACTGAAGAAGTCGTTAGAAAAGTTGTGAAAAACAAAGACGGTACTTTTGTCGAAGAAACCCAAACCACCACAGTGGAGACGGTTAAAAGAAAAGTAGCATGTCTTAAGAGTTGTGATGCAGATATGCCAGTAAGAGAGACAAAGTCGGAATTCCATAAGCGTTGTGTTAGTGACGAAAATTTAAATCAAAGGAAATCGGAATCGTGCCCCTCTTGCAGCAAGGCAAGCGGATCGTCGAAAAAGCAGAGTGGCGCTGATGCTATTTGGAGAGATGAGTGCTGTTCCACGTCAGACTTAGACATAGTACCCAGTAGATCGTCCAAGAAATCTGTCTCAAAAAGAAGTTCTGATCAGTTTAGGGAAAACCAACAACCGTGTTCCATTAGGATTGTAGCTAAACCTCCGAACAGAGATTTAACATCAACTTCGTCAGAATGCCTTACTTGCTGCTCACCTAGAACACAAAGTTCTGGTTTTTCAGGGTCGAGAAATTCTTCAATGTGCGAACTATGTAGAAATAAAGAAAATAAAAGAAGTATGTCAGAAAGTGCAGTTTGCAAGAAATGCCAACAATACTTAGAAGGCAGACAACAAGAAAGTAGAAGTAGCCGACCGGAGAGTAGAACAAGTAGACCAGAAAGTAGACATTCTTCAGGCAAAAAGGAAAAAGAACCTTTAACTCCACATAAGTGTCCAATATGTGGAGTGGTGCCTGAACTAAGTTCGAGCTCATTTCCATGTCCAACAAAAGACAAGCTTAATAAAAATCAATCAAAATGTGCTATATGTGGAAAAATACGTGAACGAGAATCTAAAGTTGATCATAGTAAAGAGAAAAATGATGGAAGACCTTGTGCGCTTTGTGGATTTACAAAGCCTAAGATAAAGGAGTCCAACCAACGAGCCAAACCTTCTGGAGGATATCACAATAAGTGTACGGTGGAATCAGTTGCATCTCCTAATATATCAGCTAAATCATCCCTAAGATCGCAATCTTCTAGCTCATTCGGTCATAGAACTCACGCAGTAGAAACAGAACCAAGTTTATGTAATTGTGATTCTGTATCATCTGTTGGAAGAAGTAACTCTGGAAGTCGTATGAACGTTTCATGTAGTACACAAACCATGAAATCGGCATCAAAACGATCCAGTAGATCTGACTCTAGTAAACGAAGTTGCTGTGATAGAAAGTCTTCTAAGAAAACCAAAGAAGTAGGGGTTAACACTAAGAATGCAAATAGATATGACGTTAGAAGAGTCAGTATGTTCTCGCAGCTTCCCAAGCCTCAGTCCAGTTGTAGTTGCAGGCCACAATTGTGTAGGTGCAATTCATATCCTGCCATGCACCCCAGAAGCAGAAATACAAAAACAAGTAAATCGTTCTACTTTTAGACATTTTACTCCTTATTCCATTATGACACGGCATTTGCATCATATTGTTAATGAAATAAAGATTTTTTGGTAATCAATTTCTCATTTATTAAGTTTTTAACTTGTTCAATTAAATTTTGAAGAGATTCATTAACTATAATTGCATTATTACTAATTTTAAAATTAGTGTATTCGTCCAATTAAAATAAAAGTGAAAATATAAAACTATAGCATAAGAACTGAAACCAGAATTGGTAGGTTTCTAAATTACAATTAAGAAAAGAAATCTTAATAATATCATTTATATAATCCAATGCAAACAAAAATTATTAGGGTGGCTTCAGAGTCTTAGTTATGACCAAACCGAGAATATTTTGGTATGGGAATATACTATACTTATATTTTCAATGCCACCACGCGCCCATAAGCCATAAGCATGTGGGATGTGGATTTTTTACATGTTGTATTTTTTTTGTTACGAATTAGAACGAATATTTTTACAAAAATATTAATTATAAAATAAAAGTGTGTGCGTATGTGTGTGTGTGTGGGAGTGTGTGTGTGCGAATGTGCTGTGTGTGTGTGTGCGTGCGTGTGTGCGTGTGTGTGTGGCTAATTCGTAACAAAAAAAATACAACATGTAAAAAATCCACATCCCACATGGCAGGAACCTCGTGGGCCAAGTCCAGATATTTACTTAAATTTTCCTTTTCGGCCTTCACGAGATTTTCGTCATATGGAACTGTGATGTCAACAATAATTGCCCGGCGCTCTTATCGGTCCACCAAAACATCATCAGGCTTATTGGCGAGAATAGTTCTGTTCGTGACGATGGATCGATCCTAGTAGAGCAATGCATGACCATTTTCAAGAACTGGTACCATGGCATTTCAGGTCCGACAAGGCCATATCGAAGAGCAAGTTGCTGATGGATGATCCTGGCTACAAGGGTATGCCTGTGCAAATACTCGCCGTTAGCAAGATGCGAACAACCAGAAACCGCATGCCTGAGAGATTCTCCGGGCCGATGACATGCCCGACATATGTCAATAGTTTCATCTCTCAGTATATACTTACGTCTTGACAACTTCGTCCATAATTGCACAGACAAACCCTTCAGTTTCCCCAAAGAGGTCCCCGAAACGTAGCCAGTTCACTGAATGAAATGAAATGAAATGAATGAAATGAAATAGATTTATTTGCTTTGATTTTGCGTTCTTACATAAAGGTCTTATACAGGTTAGTTGTATCGTCAAAATCTACTTATATCTAAGTGTGCAAATGTTATAATATATTTAGATTGAATTTAAAGATACAATTATTCAATAAATTAAAATGTCACTGTCCGATTAATATTACATATAATTATAATTTCTACATTCTAAAAACTAAAGATTGACATGGTTAGCCTGAAAGTAGTCCTTAATTGAATAGAAACAGCCCTCTATCAAATAATTATGTAGTTTTCGTTTAAATATAGGTCCAGTTAACGTACGAATTTCATCAGGTAACGCGTTAAATATTTTTGTACCCATATTACTTGCATTTTTTTTTGCTAATGTCAGTTTTAAGATTTGATTTTCTACCTTGTTCCCTGGTCTGAGTCGGAGACATTTAGTCGAAGCAGACTGTCTTTTCTCGAAATGTCTTGGATTCTCCTTTACAAATATACAAATTTGTTTAATATACAATCCAGGGACCGTGAGAAGTCTATTCTTTATAAATAAAGGTTTACATGACTCCAAGTAATAAGCACCAAACAAAGATCTAATGCATCTTTTCTGTAGTTTAAAGACTATATCTATATCTGTACAGTTCCCCCATATCATAATACCGTACTGCAGCACGGACGCTACATGAGCATGATATGCCAGTATTGCTGTCTCTACAGATGATATTTCTCTTAGGCGCCTAAGAGCGAAAGAGAATCTACAAATTTTATCACTTATTAAACTAATATGACTTTTCCAATTGCAGTTCTCGTCTATATTTATACCTAAAAAGTTTGCTGTCTTAACATTGTCTATAATTCGGTCGTTATAAAATACATTCAAATTCAATTTGTGTCTATTGTATGTCAGAAATTGCATTACCTTAGTTTTATCTATATTTATTTTTAAGTTGTTGGATGTCATCCATTTTATAACTTTATTGAGAGTCATATTTATTTCATTTTCATAATCTGATACATTCAATGTCTTATAGTCTGTACTACCTTTCACTAGTATTGTTGTATCATCTGCATACTGTATAATTTCATGATTTATTTTGTCTGGTAGGTCATTTACGTATAAATTAAAGAGTATAGGTCCTAATAAAGTGCCCTGTGGGACCCCACACCCATTGACTCTATATTGTGAATAGTAGCTCGCTCTAATGTGTATTTTATTTTTTACTGTTTTTTGGATCTGTACGCATTGCTTTCTGTCTTTTAGATAGCTGGTAAACCAATCGTTAGCAATACCTCTGATTCCATACTTGTAGAGCTTATCAAGCAATGTTTTATGCTCTACATAGTCAAAAGCCTTGCTCATGTCTAAAAATATAGCTACAATAGGTATCCCCCCCTCAATGCTGCTCATGACTGATTTGATGAGTTTGAAATTTGCCATGGTAGTGCTTCTGTTCTTTCTAAAGCCGTATTGTTGGTCTTTTAATATATTAAATTTATTAATAAAAGCTTCGAGCCGAGAATGTACTGCTCTTTCTACGACTTTAGCAATGATTGGTATCAGTGTTACCGGTCTGTAGTTGTTAATCACTGATTTGTCTCCTTTTTTATGTATGGGTTTTACTATAGAGCATTTCAATCTGTCAGGAAAAACTCCTTGTAAAAAAGATAAATTAATTATATATGAAAGCACTGGAGCGATGTACACTCCTGTTAGCTTAAGGAGTTTAGTTGACAGCTCATCATATCCTACTGAGTTTGTATTCAATTCACTGAAGCGGAGAGATCTACATCTGGGCCTGTAAGGGCCTTGTAGAATCGCCAATGGAGGTCTTTGCTCTTCAATATCTCCTTATTATTATTATTATAGAAGATCATGAATATGTACCCATAATTTTAGTAACATTGAAAATTAACAGTACGAATTGACTACTTGTATCTATGAAGAGAAAATTTATTATATTGTATAGTATAAAAAACATCGACAGTCCTGAGTTAAACAAACGAGAGTTACTAGACGTGTTCGAAAATAAAAGCTGAAATATAAAATAGTGGTTTTTTTTTTACAGAAAAAAATATAATTACTCGAAGAATACTTCAACTCCAATTTGTTAACTGTTATGTTAATATATCACTGCAAGCACATATTATATTAATATACTGTTAAACATGTTGCCGAAAATGGATTCTTCATCTATAAGTGAAAAGGGAGTATGCACATCACAATATTCACAATGTACTGTAGCTGATTCTGATTTGGAAATAAACACACGAGAATTAGACGAAAAGATTCATAGAGAAATCGGCTTTCAGAAGGCTAGTCAAAAGCATATGAAGGCGGCAGTATATCCACTCCATATTAATTATGATGTATTTTATCCAGATGAAAGAAGTTACGATAAATATTCCAGATACAGAAGTAACAATTTTCAGAGTGGCTCCGTAAATTGTTGTAATTCTGGTCCGAATATACCGAAGCATCAATGTCGAAGTAAAAATTATATACACACGAATAATTACAAATGTTCAGCAAATGTTGCAAATAAGGTGGGACCTTCAAAATGCCGCATATGTAAGAATCCAATAAAAAGTACATGTCCTCGACTAGAAACTCCACAAACGCAGACTTGTACAATTTGTGGTGATGTTACAACTTGTGAACATACTGACTTTGATTTTTCGAAATTGGCAAAAGAAATTGAAAAATCTAATTGTCTTATTTGTGCTATTAAAAAGGAACTAGAACTTGAGGAGGAGCTGGATGTGGAACAACCACAATGTTCTAGAGATTTTGATAGAATGGAAAGTCGATGCAAACGCTGTGGCGATAAAATACGGAGAAGTCATTGATAAAGAACATCCTTGAACTCTATACCAACCCTGTAACGTCCCACTACTGGACACGGGCCTTCTCTATCAAACTAAGATGGTTTCAGTCTCCATCACTTTGATCAAGTGTGGATTGGCAAGAACTGCTTAATATTTATCAAGCAACATAATTATAAAAGATGAAAAGCATCACTACAGTTTATAAAATTACATCTTTAAAGTTCATGTAAGAAAATGTGAAAAAAAATCTTCTCCAATTTTGTGTTTAGTTTCATTTATTGTGTGAGTCACAAAACAAAATGGTTATTTTTTGGCTTAAAACAAATAACGTAAGCAAGTTATGAAAAGGCATTCAAATAGTGACGACAAAACTAAGACTTGGTCTAAGATTCAAAGACGTGGTTGGATAGAATAAGAAGTCAGTGTTAGGTGAGACAGTCGGAAAGACAATAAATTCATATACTTGCAGCTTGGTAATTAGTCGTCTAGTTGTTAATTTCGCCTTTAACGTTCTGAAAAAGCCTCTAAAAAGTCTTGATGGCACTGTTTGAGCACATTTTTTTTGCTAAAATATTTGCATCAAGTCAAACTAATTTTATTTTCAAAAAAAACCGAAATTTACGTCATTTTTGTAATATTTACCGAAAGGGATAATAAACGGCTTCTGATTTAATTATTTCGTGCATTATTTCCCATATTATTATTATGTTAAGGTTTCATAAAAGTACAATTATAGTAAGAAATAACGAAAAGACGACCAAAACCACGTTGAAAAGTCAAATTAATTCAAATGAATTGCTTGAAATAAATTCTTTGGGCAATGTTATTTGTTTATACTTTAGTAATCCACACGCAACAACCCTGCTCAGGGCTGTCGAAGTGAAGCAGTGTAGGACTTTCGGGTGCCCCTTGGTTCGCCTAAAATTGTTTGTCCTAATATGGTTTGGCCAAACCGTTTTGGCCTAAACTTAAAACGTACAATTATTGTTTCGCCTAAAAATAGTTTTGCCACCATTATAGTTTGGCCTAAGAATTGAAAAGCCTAATTTTAGAATGTCTTATGTAAATGTTGGCATAACGATTATTTCGCAAATTTATAAAAGCTCTAATTTTAGCATATCTATAATGAAATGTGCCAATAATGTATTGGAATAAAACCATAGAATTTGATTGAGAAAATAAATTTACAGAAGCGAATCGCTGCAAACCCGACTCCACGTAGTCTTGTCTGCCCTACCCTAGAGTGCAATATAAGCCCGCGTAGGCGCGGAGGGGCGAGGCGGCCCGCGAGCTAAGGAGCAGGTGGGTTGGCCTCAGCCCCGGCGGTGAGCGAAAACCATCTGCGACGCAAAGCTCGCGTGGGACCGCCGGAGCCCCGCAGCGCCGAAGCCGTGACGGAAACTATGCATGCTGCATGCCTGCTTGCACGCTTACATGCTGCATGACTGCAAGCATGCTGTTTTTCTGCTTGCATGCTGCATGCTTGCATGCTGCACGCTTGCATGCATGCTGCATGTTATGCTGCATCATCATGTTTTGTACTTTATGATTTTTAATTTTGTGCGAATTAATATTTAGGAATTGTAAACTTTAGGGATTACGAATTGTTCTGCCAAATGACGCATTTGGTAAATGACAATGTGGCGATAAAAAGTTAGGCGAAGTGAAATTAGGGCAAACACGATTCTGAAGAGTGAAATTAGGCGAAAAAATGTTTGGCTTTTCGTTTGGGTGCCATTACAAATTAGGCGTTCCAATAGGGACCCAGGACTTTAATATGAGTTTTATTGAGCCAAAGCTTCATAAATTATTTTGACTTTGACTTTAGGAATAACATTTCCACAGATCGAAAGAGGTTACGTTCTTTAGAGCTTACTGTACGTCACTCTATTCGTGCAGCCTCTGGAACTACACGGAGGGAGTACGTAGGTACAACGTTCTCCACGTCCAGTACGACGAGGCTTTTAGGGTGCCCTGAAACATGTCGGACATGTTTGCGGAGGCGCATACTGACTGCTTTCTCACTACTATGCGCAAACGCGTCGCATCGCCAGTGCGCAGATCTGGCGCCAGCTTTAACAGTCTTAACAATGATTGCTGGAAGGATGGGCTGCACATTCTGTTTTCTTATGGGTATATTCGCCCAATGCCGATACTCTGTAACCAAGTTGATAGAAAGTCCGTTTATATAATTTACTGAATTTTTTACAAAAAATTTAGAAATAGAAGGGTTTTCATACATTTGTCATTATGCGTATCTGACATACATACATACATAATATCACGCTTGTTTCCCCGAAGGGGTAGGCAGAGGCAAATTGTATGCCCATATTTCGCCAATTATATTGTTGGTCCCACGTAATAGGTGAGCCTATTGCCGCTTATTTAGAACTGTTGTGTTCGCCAAAGCCTTGTCCGTGGTTCGGCAGGTGCACCACTTGCAGGTGAGGTTGGCTTTGGCTCGTCAGATTTAAGTACCCCTTTGGGGAAACAGGCTTGATATTATATATGTTTGTACATTACGTTTTGGGTGTTACTAAATATTTGAAGCTGACTGTACCATAGTAATATGGTCTAATTATAATGTCAGTGTTTCCCGGGTGCACGCGTGATAGACCGAGGAATGCCCGTGACGTCAAACGCGTCTGCGTACTACGGCGCGTGGCGAGGTGCCAGACTATTGGCAGGGTTGCCAAAAACAGCTACAAATAATAATTTAGTAGCACTTATACTTTTATTATATATTATTTTTATAATAAAAGATAAATCAACTGTACTATTTGTACTATTTATTTGAAAAAAAAATAACAAAAGTTATCCCAGTTCAAATACTCTCTTATAAAATAAATAATAAATAAATAAAAAAAAATCTGACAATTACACTATGACAATGATTTGTTTTTTTTATAAACATACTTAAATTCTTTTTTTTTGTAAATAAATACTTAATATACATAGGAAAACACCAAGACCAGAACAAATATTCATGTTCATGCACACAAAGGAACAAGACTTTCGTCTTTGGGCACTTAGTGCTTAATAGTTCATTGCTGAACAAGCCTCCGATTGCGGAGAATCTATTGAGATTACAAATCACATTTTTTATGACAATTTCAGTATGTATTTACAAAAAAAAAAGTATTTATGTATGTTTATCCGTTGTTTAGTATCCATAACACAAATACACATAAATAAATAAACATTATTCTGACAAATAATTGGTGTAATTGTCAGAAAAATGTTTATTTATTTATTTATCTTATAAAAAAAATATATTTTGATCATATAAACAAAAAGAATATAATCATGTTTGCAAGCGAGCCGCCACTCAAAATCAACTGGCCACGGTCAGCCGAGTCAATTCGAATAATATCTACAGCGAGCGGACAACAGATTATCTAATTCCTCAATATCTGAACAAATTAACTACTCAATACTCCATTTTTTTTTTGCAGTCCATATGTTACATAGATGTTATTTATAATATCACAGATACAATATGAACCCTGTAGGGTATGGCAACTTAGAAGTGAGGAGGATGCTAGCTTTTTATATTTAGATTAGTTTAAATTTAGATTATTGTATTCGGTTTAATATACAGTAATAAATATTTTAAAAAATAAATTAATTCTTTAGCTATTAAATTAAATGTATAATATTATATTGTATTTAAAAATGGTAAATATGTTATATTATATGTAGATAATGCTATAGCATGCATTATGCATGTATTACTAATTTCAAAATAATTTGTGTTATGTTTATTTCAAAAAGTATATATTATTTTTGTTTTTGTTTTAAGTCTTTATCGCCTAGGTATTCTTTAATACTATAATAAGTTTTGTTTGTTTTAACTTATTTGTTTTAACTTATTTATAAATCTTGTTTAACTTGGTTCTTCTATAAGGGCTTCTGGAAGTTTATTATATATTTTTATTGCCATTGCATATGGGCTTTTGGAATGAAGGGTCAAATTAGAAGTAGGTAGTATTAGTCGGTCTTTGTGACTTAGTTTACCGTGAAAATAATAAGTTTAGCTGATTACAGAATCAGCATTATACAGATAAACCCGAACTGATAGACGCTGAAAAATGCAGAGCTCTTGAACATGGAAGCATTGGTATGAAGCTCTGTCACCGACATCAAAAGCATATCTTAGTATCAACTTGCTTTATTTCCTTATGTCTATTTTTCCTTCTTTCCACTTTCTTTTTACTTTTCTTTATATTTTTCGCTCCACGTTTTTTTTTTTTCTTTAACTAACTACTATGGACGAAGGTGTTACAAGTACTTGGTTCCAATAACTTTCAATAGACTTAAAAAATAAATCGATATCAATAAAATCGTTTAGGTTTAAAATAACAAAGCTATTTCTTGATAGTTTACGTTGTAATATAGATAGTGGACGATGGATGATATATACCCATCTACATATTATTTTAGAAATTTGTTTTATAGTGAAAAAGTGTATATAGGGTAAAGCACCCAATTATTGGCACTTTTAGGAATACGATTCAAGAAACCTTTTCGAAAATGTAGTTATTTCCTTTAGAAATTGTTAATTATGCATTTAGGTGAATTTAATTGTGAGGATCATATCGACTTTTCACTGCATCTGCATCATCATTAGCCACTTATACACGTTATTGTAAAAATAGACCTGTAGCCCATTTATTTTTCAAACATATTGTTGGCACCTAATCCACCAACTATTGGCATAGCAATAAAATAAAATAAAGCAGACTAAACAGCAAATGCCACCAGATGTAGATTTGCTTATACGGAGTTATAAACATATTGAAGATCATGGTTAATCAAAATAATCTACCATATAAACAAAAGAAATAGAAAGCTACTTACCTTAACAAAATCTTAAGAAACAACCCACGTAACAGAAAACTTGTAGCGGCTTGAATAAAGTTTTACATCTGTTTAAATTAACTGACGTTTAGTGTTGCCAATTTATAAAGACCATAGACCAGAATTTTTTTTATCGACAGGACAAAGATGATGGAATGTATGGGTGTGTAATGTTTGATATAATAACAAATGCTCTAATTTCACTTGAAATAACGTTCATATGTTATAATTTTCATATGCTATAATAACAAATAACCTAATTTCATATGATCTAATGTTTTATATGATATAATCTTTCTTTGATATAATAACATTTAGTATAAAGTTCATATTATATAATTTTCATAATGCATAATATTCTTTTAATATAATGTTCATTTAACCTTATGTTCTTTTAACCTAATTAGTCGACGGTAGCTATATAAAAAAATAACCACGAAGGGAATGGCGGGGTCTACGACCCCGCCATCCCCTTCTAACCTAACCTATCCATTATGAATATTATAGTAAATAAATAATATACTAAATGAATATTATGTCAAATGTGCATTATAAGAAATGTTCATTATTTCAAAAGAAATTTGGTGAAATGAAATTATAACTACAATTCATTATGACAACTGATCGTTATATTAAACAAAATTATATTAAGTGAAATTATGTCAAGTGAACGTTAGATTTTTTGTTATTATATCAACCGTTACACACCCGGAATATATATGGTTTTATTATTCGTTTGATAAATGTTAAGAGTGCCAATAAGTTGACAGAAATAGGGCATGTTACCCTACATTGTAAAGTATAATGTGACTGATTTTTGGTAGCTACAACTGCCAACAAACTGTTTTACAGTTTGGCAGATGTTAAGTATTTGTTGTCATGAATTAACTATTAAAATAAAACTTTTTCTTTCTTTCGTTCTTTGTAATGTAACCTATTAAGGCGTCGCCAACCCTACACACGTGAGTATGTCCAGACAGCATTATTTTATCGTATCGTTTTGCTGTCCTCTAATTATTCGCTCGCGAATGTTGAGTATCGAACGTATGCTAATTATTTTGAAGCGATTTATTTTCGTTTACGATCGTCTAGACGCCACAGATTAAAGATCTACCTTCCTACCACGAGCTATCTTTGTGATGTGATATCGGTTGTTAGAGAGAGATAACGCTCTACGTTTTGTAGCGTTGTTTCATTGAACTTCCAAATTTGCATTCCGATGAGATTTCGTGGTAGGTATCCGTCATATCGATACGCGAGTAAAGAGTATAAATGTGGGTTAATTTTAATCGTTTTAATTGTAGATGTACGTTACATACATACCTAGACATATTAATGTTTTAAACCTTATTCCAGCCAAATCTGTTGCACCAGTAAGCAGACCCTTGATCCTAAGCGTAAATCCAGGTCACAATAGGGATAACGCTAGGACGACATCGATGGCTCCAAAGTATATTGAGTCAACTAACGAATTTCAGGAAAAAGGCTTTTAGTGATATTTACAACTGTTAATTATTCTCTATCTGTTGAAATAAAACATATCACGTGTACTGAATCAAGTGTTTGAATTATATATTTTGCACATAGTACACTGAGTCAAGTGCACCGCACTAAAATGTATAAGCGTAACGCGAAGGTGACCTTTTTTGAAATTACGTCCATCTACAGTGAGTTAACTTAATATATTTCAACAAAAATATTATACCACAATAATGTTAAAGAAAACTAAAGAGTAAATAAAACATGATATTCTTATCACATTTACTATTTTTTTACACAATAAGTAGATTCAGTAATACTACGTATACAAAACTAAGTGGTAGTTGATTCATTTATAATATAGAAATAATCGACGTGTATACGAAGTGTATCTACATTATTTTTCGCTGTGGAAGGCCTTCATTATAGTAGCGTCAGAACCCCTGGATCAAGTGAGATAATTTATGTTTGGAGACTATCAAGGTTCAATACCTTTTTGATACTATTTGATACCTAAATTAAATTATCTAGTACCTCGACGAGCAGTGAAAAAACATGAAAAGAATGTGGCCAGACATTCTGACGTCAGGTTGTCTGGACCACATTTTTTTCAAATAGTTGGAGATAATATATCTAAATTATTTATTTGTAGATATTCAATACCTTTTTAATACCTTAACATATATATATTTTTTTTTAATTTTATAGCGTCCCAGAAAAAAGTTACGGATGAATGAAATAATACGATACATTCTCCCTCTGAATAAGAGTAAGAATAAGGATGTGGTCCAGACAACCTGACGTCAGAATGTCTGGCCACATTCTTTTCATGTTTTTTCACTGCTCGTCGAGGTACTAGATAATTTAATTTAGGTATCAAATAGTATCAAAAAGGTATTAAACCTTGATAGTCTCCAAACATAAAATATCTCACTTGGTCCAGGGCTTCTGACGCTAACGTTATTTACTATGATTAGTTATTTTTTCTTGAATTTGATAACATTGAAAATAAAACCTTTCTCTCTTAATATTGTCTTCCTGTAAAGTTATTAGAAATAGAGTTGACTCAGTATACTTAGGACCACATGGGAGGCAGTGCACCGCTTCTGCGAGAAAGTTATGTGTGAAAAAGAGGCAGACGAGCGAGCTAGGGAAGAGAGCCCAACAGCGGATTACGTCCGACGACGAAGGAGAGGGCAGCGCCGGCGTGCGTAAGCTGGTGCGCTAACCACATAGCCGGGCGTGCGGGTAGAAGTTCGGGGAACATCCCACTCACGCTTTTTTTCAGCCCGGAGGAGTAGAAAGCGGCACAAATGTTTACCGAATCAGGCAGGCAGGCGTGCAGTGCCAACGGAGGATAAGGTCACTCTGTAACCTGCCAAGGAGATAACAGTAACCTTACGTGGAGCAGGAAATAGTGGGGTTTAGTCGGTAGTACTGGCCACCACCATCTCACCAGGGAGCCTGACATAACTTTGTGCTGTCCCTGCGGTGCAAAGTATGCGTAAATGCATTACCACTCAAAAAAAGAAAAAGTATACTTAGGACCCATCGACATATTCCGTGGGCGTAGTCAGAGATCACATTCTTCCAATTGCTACGATTCTGGCACACACTTTTAGCTTCACTCACGTTTACACAAGATGTGTATGAAATGTTAAAACAAACGATTTTCTTACTACATACCTTGCTCAATGTAAAGTAAAGTAAAAGTAAAGTAAAAAGTTCTTTATTTCATAAACTATTACATAGCACTTGAAAACGTCAAAACAAAATATACATGAAATAAAATTTAATATCAACCCTGAAATCACGAAGCTTAGATTCACTTACATGCAAATAAATAAAAATTAGGTGTAAGTGAATCTAAGTGCCAGTTCCGAGCCTCCGCTCTGTGAGAAGAACTGACAAGAAACTCACAGGCTATGCTCTTTTAAATTATTTTTATTACAAAACACACACAGTGTAAATTTGATGATACTGAAAGGGTCCCCCGAAGCTGTAACCAATAAAGTAGCACCAAGGGAACCTTCCATCACAGTCAAGTAAGTATGTATTGTGAAACTGAGCTGAGCCTGTACAATAAGGGATGGTCACGACAATGATCTGGTTGACTTTTTATTCTAATATACACATACAAGATGAAAATGTTAAGCAATGCAATGCACTCTCTACTTTTCTTGCAAAATCTTAGTATAATATCAACGTACCCTGTGGGATCAATTCTTGTCTTATTTATTAAGACAAGAATAAAGCGACTTCACGTAGCAAATCTGAGACAAAGTAAAGTAGGTAATCATAATTATGTATAAGCAGTATAAGATAAACGATTATATAAAATATACAAACATACATACATACATACATAATTTCCCCGAAGGGGTAGGCAGAGGAATAGTAAACTCCCACATTTCGCCAATTATAATGTTGGTCCCACGTAATAGGTGGCGAGCCTATCGCCGCTTATCGCGAACTGTGTTTGCCGGAGCTTCGTCCGCTGATCGGCAGGTGCACCACTTGCAAGTAAGATGGCTTGGGCTCCTAAAATCTTACAGCAGTTACGGGAAGTATCTGTGTGACCTCGCCGGGGGGAACTCGACCGGGTGCTGCCCTGGGTGGAGTCGCACAAAAAACATATTTAAGTGGAAGTGAATCTAAGACTGAAGCGCTCGTAGCTCCGCGATGCTCGGTGGTCGGAAACGATCACCGAAGTAAAGCAGAGTTTACAGAGGTCAGTCCTTGGATGGGTGACCGTTTGTGTGGCATTTGATATCGAGCGCTTCCGTGTCTCGGAAGGCACGTTAAGCCGTTGGTCCTGGTTATCACTTAATGTGATAGTCGTTAAGCCATGTTAGAGGCCTAATGAAATAAAAATTCTAACAGCAGGACGCCATACACCTGCCTCCACCAATCCGCACTGGGTCAGCGTGGTGGAGTATGACCCAATACCCTCACACCTTGGTATGTGAGAGGAGGCTCGTGCTCAGTAGTGGGACGTTAATGGGCTGAGATGATGATGATGATGATGAATCTAAGACAGAGCTTGCAATGGGGTGTGCGTGTGGACTGAGTGATCTTTTTAAAAAACTCATCCAACCACAACCAAATTATAAGAGGATTTAGGAAATAATTGTGAAAACTTCATAGTAAGATAAAAACATTGTGAAACCTAAACCAAGAAAGTTAGAACTAATTAACTGGATCACTCAATCTGGATGCAACACGCACACTGCAATGGGTAAGTACAATTAATAGATAAACATAGGCACCTAATACTTTTTTTTTTTTTTGTATACGTAGGAAACACCCAGACCGCGACAAATTATATATACTGTGCAACCTTTGCAAAGCGATACATGTCGCATACAGTCAACATAATAGATTTATATATCACTTTTGACGTCCTGTCACACATCGCACAGTCTTGTGTCCGAAATTGGGATCGAACCCACAAACAATAGGAGCTAAAAGGAGATATGCAATTTTACGTGCCACATCATAAAATTTTATTTTGCTTGTCAACTTACAAAATTGGACCAGTCGAGCAAGACATGAACATTTCAGACTTTTACTTGCTTAAAGCTGGACATGAACATTTTAATAGTCAGTATACTTGATTGGTCCAGACATGAACATTTTAATAGACAAGGCGCTGTGGTAAAATTGTGTTTTGTTTCCCAAGTCGTGTGCCCTACAAAGACAACATAACTGTGGAACAAGTTATCCGTGACTACGTTTTATTAATACCTTAGAAACTATTTTGATACAAGTTATTCAACAAGGGTTTTGCAACACAAGGCGTGGTGATTGGAAGTGAACTCGTGATTGATCTCACTTTTGTTATCGTATTACATACATGTATACCTTAATAATATCACGCCTGTTTCCACAAAAGGATAGGCAGAGGCATTTATACGCTGAGGCAAAATATTTATAATTTTATAAAATAAGTTTCAGTGCCCGTTTTTTGAAATTTAGCTTTGCTATATAAAGTTGTCGGGTACTGAGCTATGCTTGGAGTACATACACATACATTCACGCCTGTTTTCCGAAGGGTTAGGCAGACGCATATTATAGGTGGCGAGCCTATTGCCTATGCTCGGAGTGTCCCCACGTAATATATAACTACAAAAATATGTTATTATTTTTATTTACTTCCAGGATAGCATTAAGATTAAATAACACAAGTGGCTCCAAAGATGATAATAGGATTTCAGTACACCCCCGTACAATGATTTGTTATATGTGGTAATCGAACCCACGACCTCAGGAGCGGAGTGCAGATATACTGACGTCCGCGCCAGAACGTCATCTTATAGGTAATTAGCTACGTATTTTTGATGCACATAAGATTTTAAGTAAAAATTAAGTGTTGCTCCCTGTACTTACTCTCGTTAAGTTTTTTTTCTCGTGGCTACTTCATCACCTGCTTACCGAATATCGTGTGGACGAAGACGTTTCGTAAGGCGAATGGACATATTGGGTTACCACGGTGACTCCTACCATTGTCGCTCACTGCTTATTGCTTGATTATGTCGCTCCATTTTCAATGGTTTTAAAAATAATGTCCTCGTTCCCCAGTTTAAATAATGTTCCTTTTTTTTCTTTTGATGCTTCATGTTCATTGGTTTTAAATAATAGTGTCCCTGTGTCAAAGGGATTTATTCAATTTAGGTTTTAGTGCAATTAGGAATGACACATTTTTTAAGCCAAAAGGTAGCACTTAATATTATTTGCAAGTTTTTTTAATGGGTTATCCATCTAATTGAACAACCTAAGACAGGAATTTTAAGAATTAATTAAAAATCATTTATTTTCTGTTTTTTTAATAATGGACTTACTCGTTTATAATATTAGCCAGTGGCAAATAATTTCAGAAATCAAGATTTTTGAATTTAATTATACATAATTCACTTTTCAACACTTTTGTAGGTGTGGTACAAAAAAGTTATGTTTAAAACTTCAACGAATATGGGGGATTTTGGACGAACTTAAAGCAGTTATAAAAAAAACAGTTGGAACACAAGAGATTGGCTTGCAGCCTGCCAAAAACTTTGGACTCCAAGCCAATCTTACCTGCAAGTGGTGCAACTGGCGATCAACAGACGAGGCTTTGGCGAACATACAAGTCCCCGATAAGCGGCAATAAGCTTGCCACCTATTGCTGGTCGCAATACAATTGGTGAAACAGGCGAGATTTTATGTATGTACGTATGTATGTATGTACAACACAAAACACTGCCTTGATGTGTATTTTTTCGCGTTGGCGTCTAAACTTAAGATTGAGATAAAATCTGTATCGATATTTTTGTTATTTTTTATTCTGCAAAACGTATATCCTGGGTACTGGCTTGAACAGCGATCACCAACCCTGGTGATTATGGGCGTGAACACCACACAGTTGGTTAAACGTATTTGCGTCTTGTTCGTCACTACTCCCAAATGCTCCTGTCGCTCGTCATCTGTCACACACAATACACAAGTCACTGTCATTCTAGGGCATTATTTTTTTCTTTTAAATAATGGCTTAGTGCTTTTATTACATTTAGCCAGTGTCAAATAAGTGATATATTAATATAATAACATATAAATCAAAGTAAATGAGAATGAGTGGTGATACAGATGATAAATTGTAAATGAGATGCCCTCCCCCTAGCCCGTTGAGTCCTCAGTAAAGATGTGGGACTATACTGAGATCTCACACGGACTTCTTGAGGAATTTGAAAAGTGATGTTGCAATGTTTTGCTTCATTTACCAACACTCATGTAAGTTCACAAACACATAGCGGTTAATAATCCACCGTTATTACACATTAATGTTCAAAATATCACAAACTTTAGAAAATTAAACAAAACTGCAGACATGACGCTTAACTTTCCCGCCAAGAAGCTAGGGCATTATTGGAGCTTCTCTTTCGTTTCTTTCTTTTTATTCACATGTGAAGTCATCATACGAGTTTGGCTGAATTGTCGTCACTACCCTTGATGACATAGTGCCATTAATTTAAAAAAGAAGAAGAAGTAAAGTAAGATCTTTCTTCAACTCCTAAAACAGTAATATTTATTTATTTATTTATTTATTTATTTATTTATTTATAATCTTATGCTACCATTACAGGTGTCTTAACCTAATGCGATAGCAAAGCAATGTTTATAATAAATACAATATATTATTAATCTACAATATTATTTAAATATAATATAATATAACATAAACTAGCCTACCTGATATCCTATATTAACAAAATAAGTTCTAAATCTAACGTAACTGATAACTTATTATATTTAACGCAGTTCTGGCGAATTCACTAAAAGTGCATGAAAATATATCCACCGTGTCATGAACCGTGTTTATAACATGAAACGCGCGGATAAGTGGCGTTTTCGCTAGTAGGTTGGTCCTGGCCACAGGCACAGCCAGCAAGCGCGGGCGCCGCCGCCGCCACACGCACCGGTCCGGCACGCTCAGCTGCAGGTAGCACAGCAGCTCTGGATTGTGCTGCATTCCACGCAACACCCTCACCACGTACACGGCGAGCGCGAACTCTCTACGGACCCTGAGCTGATTGTACCCTACCATACCCAATACGAACAAAGTAGGATACATCAGCATAATACTATGTATATCAATATAATACTATGTATATAGTATTATTCACTATAAAACACCTTTGTGTGTGTCTGTATCCATGTTATTGCTTGCTATTAGTTGCTGAAATCGTTTCACGGAAAACTCGATTTATTAAATAATAGTTTATGGAAAACCCGTTTTATTAAAAATCGTTTTATCAAGAACCGTTCTATAAAAAATTGATTTCAAACATCCATCTAAACTCATTTCAAAGCCAAATTCTATCGAGAACAAACAGTACTCCCATGTAACGTGTACTCTACACAGTTGGTTGAACGCATTCGCGTGTACATTTGTCCGTCACTACTCCCGAACGCTCCTGTCACTCGCCATCTTGTCACACTAAATACGCGCGAGATTTTGATCTAACGCGACGGATGGTTGGTAGGTGCTTGATGGTGTACCGTGTTTGTTTAATAGCTCATAGAATTTGGTGGATCAAATTAGTTTATTTTTTTGTTAGTCTAGGTGGGATTGAAAATAAAACGCTCGCTTGTACTTTTAAAACGAACAGTTCATATTTCTTTTGAAGTAATTAATTCTCATCTTGCCTGCCTTGCTCCAGTCTATCCAGGTCTATGCACTTGTTTTTTCCTTGTACTCACCTCGTTTTGGTACTTATCATAACGCGAAGGTGCTTTGGCTAAGAGTTTTACAATAAGGCACCTGAATGACACCGGGTTTGGTGTCAGCCAGGTGCTGCTTGTAGGTGCTGTTGTTTCTAGGGCATTTAATGCTCAAAGCTTGCAGTAGCCTGGAAGGGTTTGCTAGGCCAGCCCACTGGCGACACCCATGCCTATAAATTCAGAGGGTTTCAGGTTCCAATCCTAGTGGCGCAGCTATGACTTTTCGAAGTTGTGTGCGTAATTATCGCTTGCTCCGTGCCTCGGAAGCACGACGTTAAGACGTTGGTCCCGGCTATCATGAACATCTATGGCAGTAGTTATTAGGAAGTCAGTGCTTTGCCTTGCGTTCTTACTAGCAAGCTTTGGGGTCATCAATTATCATCAGGATCAGCATTATCCCTGTTGCCCTTGACTTACGCTTCGGGCCCATGGTCTGCTAACTGATTTAACCAGATTTGGCTGACTTTCTAATTACATGAAGCGACTGCCATCTGCCTTCCGCAACCCAGAGGGGAACATAATTCTAAAGTTAAACCAGCTGTCACTGAGTCATCTCATAACAATTAGAAATAATATAATAGAGAGTCTTTTTGAACAGTAACTTGTTTGAATATAACCCGCGTGAGCGACATAAACATGAACTTAGCTCTAAATACTGCAGGACAGCATTGTTCAGAAAATCTTTTTTCGGCAGTGCTTCTCGCATCTACAATAAAATTCCCAGAGCAATCAGAACATTAAGTCCTCTTCACATTTTCAAAAACAAATTATACAAGCTTCTTGTGGAAAAGTGCTATTATGATCTAAATGAGTTTTATAACGACATTTGTATATGACAATTTGATAAGGTAACATAAAATTTATTCCGATATATTATAAAGAACGTACTAACCAATTTTAATTTTAAAATCTATATTATTGTATATCACTTGTTTTATTTTTTGTGTTGTTTAATATTGTACGCCCATGAGGCAGAACGTGGCCTGAACTAACTATGACATGTAAACCAATAACACCAGTGTAACCCATGTATCACAATAAAGATATTTTGATTTGATTTGATTTGAACTCTTGGAACCTGGAACACAAAATATCACCCTTAATAAAATGAACAAGAACAATCATAAATTATTAAATATGCTTTAACCAGATTTGTGCTATGGGTAGTGGTACTTAAAAACGGATAAGTCTACAAACACACCTTTTACATAAATGCATACTTAACGTGTAATAAACTAGTAGTATCCTTGCTTCGCTGCGGTAGCAATTTTTCATCTTGAGTTACATTATTGAAGTTTAGAGTAGGGATCCAAAATTCTTTTTTCCTTTATTAAATATAGTGTTTGTAGCATTTTAATGGTGAACAAATAATCGAAACTCGTCCAGTATTTTTTGAGTTTATGTGTAACAAACATACAAAAATACAAATCTTTTTACATTTTAATCTAATTATGGTAAAAGTATAGAATATAATCTACAAACACCAGCTCTTCAAAGACAAATATTAAAATTTTCGCATCTGAATCTTTTGTCCTGTGTGTGAATGAAAACATTGGATAACAATCGGAGTGGGCTGTAGCTAACCTAACCTCCACGCTACATATGTAACAACACATAAAACTGAAATAAATGTTCGTAAAACACCATTGTTCGCTGGTACCTTTCACCTATATAGAGAATATGAAGACTTTTCGGAAAATATCTTTTGAATAAACCATTTTTGGCCGATGACCAGCAGAGCTATTCTGAAAGGATTATTCACCTACTTCTCGTTTCGAATCGGCAGTAATACAAAGTGAGAACAGAAGTTCGTATTTTAAAACAATGTCTGATCTGAGGAAACTGTTAATTGTAATTATTTTGGGGAAAATGTATAATATTTAGTATACTTCTATTGATAAATTGTATAACTAAATTGTATATTAAATTGTAAGTAGGTATTTGAACAAATATCGGATCTTCAATTGGTGACCGTTATTTAACATCAAGCCTTTATGGGTGTTCATTTGCAAAGATATGATAAGTGATAATAATACTGAAGATGAAGTGTGTTAATTATACACCATGGTTTTACACATTTTAGAACTTACATACATACATACAGTCACGCCTGTGTGTGTAGGCAGAGGCATGTTCTAGTCGCACAAGGAGGTAGGAGAGGCGCGACCACTAAGCTGCGTCTCTCTGAGGAGGTCCTCCCGGTTTTGGTCCGGGGGACGTTGGCCGCAGGCGGGGTGTCAGACGCTGTAACCCAGGTACTGGCCCCCGCCTTTTTCTCATCAACGCCGCTTTCCGCGCGTCGTCGAAGATTTTTAGTGGGTATTACTGCTGGCAGTCGCGTCTGCCGGTGGTGAGCCCCACACTTCCTTTCGGTCCCCCTTTGGCCGGAAGGCAGTGCGTAAACGCATTTTGTTACCGACGTAAAGCAAAAAAAAGGGCTCCGAAGATGATGGTTTTTTTTTTTTTAGTACTTATCAGTCCCAATAGCTTTCCATCTGATATGTGCCATAAATAAAATTAAAATTCATCAAACACAAAATGAGGTCACTGTCGAAATATATTATAGAATAGTCGCGAATCCTTAGACAATCAGTCATACTGTGGTTGTGCTGTTGACGTATATTCCCCGAAATGTTGGCAAGTGCGCGCCTGTCGGCCCATTAGTGCGTGACCATCGATGAGTTGGTAGAGTGACGTATGTAGACGAGTCAACATATACAGTCACCTGCTTCATGAAAGTATTTGTGAGCTGCTTATCCAAAGAGTTTTTAAGGTGCTTTTTAAAAGTGCTGGCGGCCCAGCTGATGG
Organism: Musotima nitidalis; assembly: GCA_949126915.1. Classification (NCBI taxonomy): domain Eukaryota; kingdom Metazoa; phylum Arthropoda; class Insecta; order Lepidoptera; family Crambidae; genus Musotima; species Musotima nitidalis. Next base: position 5,853,518 of record OX421441.1, read on the forward strand.
AAAACGGTCACTACCTAGTAGTGACGTTTTCAGACAAGACAACATGGACCGTCTGCGTTTTAAAAAAAGATATTTTAATATACTCTGAAAAAAGATATTTCTAAATAAATATTTTTTGAAAGAAATATTTTTTTAAATATTTTAATATTATTGACATTATCATTGTTAATAATGATGTCAATAAAGAATCTGTCATTAAAGGTTCTTGAAATTTCTTGCAGACTTACTCGTTCGAATATTTGCATCTCGCCTTTTTTCCCTAGAGGCATATGGAACGCCCTCATTTGCCAGTTATAATGTTGGTCCCACATAATAGGTGGCCTACAATTGCTGTTTACCGGGAACATTTGTGATTGCCAGAGCCTCATCCGTTGATCAGCAGGTGCACTACTCGCAGGTGAGGTTGGCTTGGGGTCCTAAGATCTTGGTTGGCATACACCCAAGTAATTTGATAAATTAACTTCATATTTTTTGGAGAATTAATTCTGCAGCGTCTTCTTCATTTCATCATCATAATCATTTTAGCCCATTAACGTCCCACAACTGAGCACGAGCCTCCTCTCACATTATCAAGGTGTGAGGGTATTGGGTCATACTCCAACGGTCACCCATCTAAGGACTGACCTCTGTAAACTCTGCTGTACTTCGGTGATCGTTTCCGACCACCGAGCACCGCAGAGCTACGAGCGTTTCATCATTTAGTCACAGTTAAAGTCAAGTAAGGTTTCTTCTGGAACGTACCGTACGCATTCCAATTCTAGACACATAAAATAAGTTTGGCGTCTAAGTTATGGCTGAAGTGAAGTGAAGATATGGACAAATCCCCTTTAGAATACAATATAATACATCTTTATATCAAATAAAAGTAAATATGGACGTTATTAACAGACGGAACTGGCACTTAGATTCACTTACACTTAAATATTTTTTGTTTTTTTAATTGTTTGGTTGCAAGTGAATTTAAGCTTCGTGATTTTAGTATAATTATATTTTACTTTTTTTTTAATAATTTTGACGTTTTCAAGTACTATGTAATAGTTTATGAAATAAAAAGTTTTTGATTTTGATTTTTGATGACATAGTATACTCGTATTTCCACCATTAACAATGTACGGAAATGTCACATTAGAGTATTTTTTTAATACTAACTAAAAATGGGATACAGTTATTCGAAGCTGATTGTACCTATGTTGGTCATGTCTTGGTTTTGCCAGTGATGATGATTCCTTTATGTCTCACTAGGTTGCTTAGTATTTATTGTTCATATTATTATTATAATTACAACGCATATTATAGTTCTGATTGTCTTTCCATTAGTTCTGATTTATTTTGCTTTTATTTCTCGATTTTTGTATCACTCATATCTCTTTCAATGTTGTTAAAAAATATATTGATTATCAATTTTGTTAGTAAAAAAAATACGATTCTAAATGATCTTGAATAACATAAAGTACCTAAGCATATTTTGACGTGACAACGTCTTATAAATTGGTTTGCCGGGTGACACTTCAAGAAACTGCGTTACGCTCCGCTCACGTTATGCGATCACAATGAGAGCGAGTGAGAGGCACGCGTCCCTTCCACTCGGGCATGGTTAGCCCGCCTAAGAGCGAGAGAGACAGACATAAAAAGTGAAAGGCACGCGTCCCTTCCACTCGAGCACAGTTAGCCCGCCTAAGAGCGAGAGATTCTTTGTATAAATTAATGTTTTAAATATAATTCTTTGTATAAATAAATGTTTTAAATTGTTACTATTATTTCATCCTTCTTCCTACTATACGAATGAATATTCACATTAAAATTATTTTACCACTGAAAGTCGTTGTCACGTAAAACTTTCGCCCGTATACCGACTTTACAGGCAACCAATTTTTTATTTTGTAATGTAGGTTTGTATTTTTTAATATTATTATAGGACCTGTTTCGTAATGTTACATAACGACTTGCCGAATGCAACAGACCAAAATTGTGTTTTGTTTGCAAATGACACAATTTTTAGCATAGATACATACATACAATCGCGCCTGTTTCCCCGAAGGGGTAGGCAGAGGCATATTTTACGCCAACATATTGTCGTTTTATTGTTGGTCCCATGTAAGAGGTGGAGAGCCTATTGCCGCTTACCGGGCAAGATGTTTACCTGTAAATTATTATTGTATATAGATACAATATACAAACAGGCGTGATTGTATCTATAAAGATATATACATACAATCACACCTGTTTCCTCGAAGGGGTAGGCAGAGGCATATTTTACGCCAACGTATCGTCAGTTTTATTGTTGGTCCCACGCAAGAGGTGGAGAGCCTATTGCCGCTTACCTCAAACTTTTATATTGCCAGAGCCTCTATCGTTGATCGGCAGGTGCACCACTTGCAGGTGAGATTGCTCTTATCATATAGGCAGTCGAAAAATATAAATGAATTGGAGAGTACCACAAATAGCAATATTAATGCGATTATATTGTGTTTGGTTGGACAATAATAATTTACAGGTTCGCCACCTATTATATATATTCTTTATTGCACAAAAAACAAACAATAACAAAAAAAAGCCTTATGTGAAAAAGACGATGTACAAAGGTGGACTTATTTCTAAAAGAAATCTCTTCCAGTCAACCTTAACTGAAGTGGGAGAGATAGTTAGCGGGCATTAATAACACACAACAATATGATAATATTACACATATACAAAAATATAATATAAGATACATATCAGATATATAAACCTACTTATATACATAAATAAATACAGAGAAAAATAAAAAATAAACAAAAATCATAATGACTAGCTCGATAGCAAGTGCTATTATAATATTCCGTGGGACCAACAATATAATTGGCGAAATGGGGGCGTATACGTATAAAGCGTATAAAGAGCATAAGAATATAAGGGCGTATAAAGACGACATCCATTTTATAACTATTTTCCTTCCATGACCACACCTAAAGCATTTTAAACAGAAGTGAATAACTATAGCGTGAGTGTACGGAGAGCGCAAGTCTCGCGTTACCATCGTAACTCGATCCCATCTCGAACGCGAGTTCGTCAATCACCCAAACGTGTAATGTACGGCGACGTCTTACTAAAATAATAATGACAGGTGGCATATGGGTGGTTTGAGTATTTGTTGTACAAATGATACAGGCTCGAAGAATGTCGGTATTAGAAGCATAAATTGTTTTTTGGACCACTGTCTATTTATTAACTGTGTTGGTTTTTTAAGAATATTATCTCATGTGAGGTATTCTTGTAGCAGTATGAACAAAATTTTGTGAGAGTTACGTCATAAGGAAGTTTAAATAAGTACTTAACCCCAGATTTTTGTTTTTTAAATTATTTATGAGTATTGAGAGGTTAATTTTAGTTTTTTCTTAATGTATTCACGAAACCTAATTTGGTAGTGCAACCCATTCCTTAGGGTTCTTACAGACGAACTACAAGTTGTGAACGGCAGAGGCTACTTCAGCCGTCGCCACTTGTCGACGGCTGCCGTCGACGCGTCGGCGGCAGCAGTCAATACGTTGACGACTGTCGCCGACAGGTGGCGACGTTTGCAGTTGTGGCGTGTTTCGTCCGCCATTATGTCAGTCGATGGCAAATAGACCAAGAGCGCGCAAGCGTCGCGCGTCTACAAAATGAACGCCGGAGACGAAATTGATGTTGAATTGTTAATTGTGGCAGTAAAAAAAACATTTTGTCTTTGGAATTATACGCTACAAGACTACAGTAATAAGATAATAAAAAATATAAGCGAGATACTGAGGGTTTCAAAATAGTTGTTAATTTATCAAAAGAAGCGATTGACATTCGAAAGTAATTGAATTTTTTTTCGTTTCTTCGCAATCGTGGATAGATTATATAAAAATCTCCCTCTTGTTCTCTATACATTAATATTTCTTCAACCCTCACTGAACGTATCTTTCTTTTGCGTTGTCGCCTGCCAACGGCAGCCGCCGACGCATTGACTGCTGCCGCCGACGCGTCGACGGCAGCTGTCGACAGGTGGCGACGGCTGAAGTAGCCTCTGCCGTTCACAACTTGCAGTTCGTCTGTAAGAACCCTTAGCTAACAAAATTAGCTGATAACTTTGAAACGCCCAAACAGATATTAATAAATTGTGCGAAGGTTCTCCCTCATCATCATATCCTTTCATTATCCCGGTTGCCCTAGACTTAAGCTAAGGGCCCAGAGTCTGCTCACTGGTTCAACTAGATTTGACTGAATTTCAGTTATTACGTGGAGCGACTGCCGTCGGACCTCTGCAACCCAGAGGGAAACATCATTCTATGGTTAAACCAGCTGTCAGTCTGTTAGAAGGCACTGACTTCCTAAAAACGACTGCTATAGATGTTCATGATAGCCGGGACCAACGGCTGAACTTGCTTTCCGAGGCACGGAGCCAGCGATAATTACGCACATAACTTTGAAAAGTCATATGTGCGCCACCAGGGCTTGAACCCGAGACCCTCTGAATTAAAGGCAAGGGGTCTCGCCTCTGGGCTATCGCCGCTCAAACGTAACGTACGTCGTAAGTGTCGATGTAGAGAAATCGTACGGGATGATGGGCAGCAGCGTCATTCTGCGAACTAGCTTGAACTGTTATGCTGTGTCCCCAGTAGGCAAACTGTTAGCGGCCGACTGAGTTGCAAGACTGAGAGACCGACGCTGCAAACTGCGTATAGTGAGCGCAAAACTAGCAGACTGTGGACACTACATTTCAAATATATGGAAGGGCGTACTAAATCGGTACGCCGCAAACTCAGTCGGCCGCTAACAGTTTGCCTACTGGGGACACAGCCTTACTATCATTGGGGAGACATATGTCCAGCGGTGGACTTTATAAGGCTAAGGTTACTGAGCACGTTATAATACCCCTCAATTTACAGCAAATGAAAAATAAAGCATGCATTAAAAATAGATAAATTATAAACATTAGATCTGATAGAATAATAGCTAATGCATCGATACCTCAGGGCAGTGTAATTGGATGTCTTTTGTTTTTGATATATATCATTTTTTTTTTCTGACACTTACACCAATTATTTAGTTCCAAGATAAGTTTCATTAAGAACTTGTGTTATGGATACTAAATAACGGATAAACATACATAAATACTTTTTTTTTTTGTAAATACATATTTAATATAAATACTTAAAACACCCAGACCAGAACAATTATTCATATTTATACACACAAATATTTGTCCTGTGTGGGAATCGAACCCACGACCTCAGGAGTGGAATGCGGGTATACTACCCACCACGCCATATCGGTCGTCGGATCAATCGATCGATATCCAATCGATATCAATGACCTTCTAAAGATTTTTTATGAACCGTGGGTAGGTACTGTTTGCTGACGATGTGTCTATCCTCACTTCTTGCCACAACATTGACGGATTAAGTGAACAACTACAAGATATTTTTTGTAATAATTCAAGATGGATGAACGAACACAATCTTGATATCAATTATGAGAAAACTAAATTAATTACATTTTATCCTTATCAAAAGTCACCCTTAGTAATTAATTTCTCAACAAAAAATTGAAAATATCTACTAATAAATTCTCTCTATTAGGCATTACTATAGATAGTAACTTAAACTGGAAGACTCACATTGAAAACCTTCGATCAAAAATATCCAGATTCTCCTATGCCCTTCAAGAAATTACAAAAACAACAGATTTGCAAACAGCTTTAACTACATACTATGCATATGCATGGTTTAGTTACGGATTATTTTGTGAGGAGGTAGTACTGACGCACCTTCTCTTTTCATTCATCAAAAGAAATTAATTCGAACTTTGGCAAACATTGAACAGACTGACAGCTGCAAGCCCTACTTTATAAAACTTAACATACTAACTCTACCAGGCATTTATATTTTACAAATATGTAAATTTGTAAGAAATAACATCACCTCCTTTACAAAATGTGGAGAAAAACCCATGAATGAACTTCTAAGACATAAAAACAGATTAGTACTAATAATATACTCCCTGAATTAATAAAAAAACAAAAATCTATAACGCTACATTTGTAAAGAAAATCAAAGAAATATTTATATTTAAGATAATTCTACAACATAAAAGACTGTATCACTGATAAGGACATAAAAAATATAATT